>OZ020305.1:12963923-13583364 GCA_963971305.1 Arcuatula senhousia
AAAATGAACCAATCCTATCACAAAATTTTCTATAGGTTCCTATAACTATGACAGAGATCATAAAGACTTCCATCAACTCTCTGGAACCATTACTGTACCACAGAAGGAACACACAAACTAACACCATAGTTAGCCTTGTTGCCTGAAGATCTGTGGTAAAACTAAAGTTGTTTTTTTTTGTTATTTTAAAAATGTTCCAGGGGTTCAAATTAGCACTGGTCCAAGGTCCAGGACCTACATTTTTGGTTCAGGATCTAAAAAATTCTATTTACAAAAGTCCTAGACCTGCATGTATCTACAGTAGCTCCTATTGAGGACTTTTTGATATCATCTGATGGACTTTTCACAAATAACTTCAAAAAGTCCTGGACCTTTTCTTCTCAAATGTTAATTTGAACCCCTGAGTTTCATTTTTTTTACAAAGTTAACCAAAGTTATCAGTGAATTGTGTCAGTTCTGAAAAAGTTCTATCAAGTTTTTTTGGTTTGTTTTTTTTCAGGTTCAAAGCTTTTGTCACTTTTCTAAATGTTGTGCAAATTCATGTCACTTTCGACTACCAAATTAGGTAAAAACTTGACAACAAATTTTAGTTACTTGGATTTTTTTTTGACATTGACTAAAATGATAAGCTTTAAAAAAAAGCCTGATAACTTTTTATGCATTGCTCTAAATTGTGAAGAATTTTTTTTTTCAAATCATCTTCTCCAGAAAGTGATACTTGTAACTGATCAATGATCTGTTACAGAAACTTTTTTTTTTAAAGAATACCATCTTTACCTCTACTGAGTCTACTCTAACTTCAGCATTCTCTCGTTCTGCTTTCAATTCCAGTTCTATGTTTAGAAGAGCTATTTTCGGATTGACATACTTCTTGGGCTGCATTTCAAATCCAGCATAACTGAAAGTTTTCTTGAAGGCCACACCAGCAATCAATATGGAATCCTAAAACATAAACGTATTGAGGATTTAGTTTTTAAGATATCTTTAGAATCAAACTGACAAGATTCAACTTATAACTTCCTGACTTAAACTTGATTTTCTTATTGACAATTAATTTCCAATCTCTATATCTGTTTTACACATTCTAAAAAATCCTTGTTGTTAAAAATCTAACATATATATAAGATTTTAAGACCTATAACTTAAATTCTTGAAATGGTTTATTAATTTACTTAAAATGTGCAATTTTTGGTTGCAAAGGGGGATGGTCAATCTATTTTACCTTATTTCTTTAAAATTACCACACTAAACTAATCCCTGACAAAACCAACCATTTTTTCCTGCCTCTTTTTGAGTACTTATTTAAATCTTTGTACACCAAAGCCCTACATTAACCAACCTCTAATCCCCCTCCTGTTACTTTCTTTACACCAATCATGTTAAGTGGAAGAAGTTCATCTAACAACATGACAGCATCAACAACCATCTTTGTAAAGAAGTCTTTCTGATGGGCTACAAGCTTAGAACTCAATGAGGTAGCAGCACATTTCTCTAGAAGTTGTCTCATTTCCCTGTAAAAAGAAATTTACAAATGCAATACTGACATCAAATTGGATATGATGGAGATATAATCTTCTCACTTTTATTCAGGTGATTTTAACCTTAGTCTTATTAAATATAAAATTTGTTTTATTCATTGTTCCGATAAGCTAAGACTTTGTCAAGACAAATAGTTTTAAACAAATACTCTGGAGAAGATGTTTACTGCAAAGCAACAGGGACTCTGTAGAGGATAAAAGATAGCAGGTTAGTTTTGCAGGTTGACAGAAATCACAAAGATAAGTCCAATAAAATATCAAAACAGAATACAAATTGCTACACAATCACAAACCACGAAAAAGAAAACACTGAAAAATTGTGTTCACTCTTATACAGATGCTGAGAAAATTTTCCGCTACAAAAATAACCTGCTATATAGAAATCCCTTTAAACATGATTTATGAACATGTAAACCTCCATCAGGTTCTTCGAATTCTTTCCCTTACTCATTCATCACCCCTGGGTCATGATCATTACGCATGAAATACCTTGTTTTTGATAGTTTTGTATCCAGACTTCTGTTTGGTTGCATTACAATTTTCTAATGCAATTTATCAGGTTTCTAAATTTAAAATTTAATGAAGTTCAAGATCACATGCAGATGAACAAAATCATACAAAATGACCCAGGGGTGATGAATTAGTAAGGGAGAAAAGAATCCCTGGTTTTCCAAGGATGTTAAACCTCTTACTTGAAAGGGGTATGAAATATTAGAACAAAGTCAATTACAATTTAATGCATTTAAATACTAACAAACATTATGTTATAAAATTCTATATACTTTAAAGCAAAAAAGATAATGTAGGTTTCACAAACTAAGTCAGAAACCATTATAATTCCCAACAACTCTCAGAAAACCTTGTCATTATCTACTGATGACCACAACTGACCAAAACGACCAGTTAACAGTCTGTAAACAGTGACATTATTGTACCACAGATGTAACACGAAAACTACCATTGAAATGGGTAGTCTTGCTGACTAACCTGTGGATGACTTATATTGATTATTTGATACATACTTATTGATAGTCCTACAATCAACTACATTCAGGTGAGACACTTTTTATTGCTTTTTTATCAGCCATTCTTTGTGATATTTGATACAAAGTTTTAGAATATGTTTTTTAGTACTTTACAACACTGACATTTAAAGTATATAATTGCATTTTGACTCTTTACATTTTAACTGAATTGTTGATTAGAACGATTCAGATTTGAGTTACAAACAAGTCTTCATTTCTTCACGTTGGAATACAACTACTTACTTAGGGTCACTTCTGTTGATTTTGACAGATATTTCTTTAATTTTCTGTACAGCCTGAAACAAATAAGTAAACTTATCATCTTTACACATTCAAACAAAAGGTAACATTTTATTTATCATAATATGATTTTCTTTATCTATAAGTTAGGAGTGGCTTAGAAAATACCAAATATCACATTTAATCCCAAAATGTCAGATCCATGCAAGAGCACAGGTATCAGTTATAATTTCCATACAAGTAAATCACATTGAAAGAGAAATTGCAGCTTGTTGTTAGTTCATTTTACAAGAGAAGACTTTTTATATATAATTGCAGGTCGGATGGAACTTGTTTTAAATATAACTGACTTGTGAAGAAAAGATATAGCTAAAAGATCTCGATCCTATCAAATATAATCAACTACATTCAGAAGTAATTAATGTCTGCATTTGATCTTCATCAAAGATCTGTTTCTCTGTTTCACATGTGTTTTGACTGTTTGTAAAACGTTAATGCTCTTTAACTAACTATGGGATGCAAGTGGGTGTTTGACACATTAGCAACATTATACCGCTTATATAAGGGCAACACAGAGAATGTTAGTTAAGGGAGTACGAGCCTCAGAAATTGAACATTTTCGAGATCCTCGACTTTTATCCATTCAAATGCATTAAAAAAATTTCAACATGTTTTCTTAATATTTGTTCAAAACTATTAAGAGAAGGTCATAATAAAAACCCTATAACACTTTCATTCAATTCTAATTACAATTTCTATGTCAAAACAGAAGACGAACTTTCAATGTATTTCCTATGAAAAATCTAGAGAAGTTTTTTTCCCGCCATATTTTTAGGTGCTTATATCTTGAAAACGGCTCCATGTTTTTGAAAACTTTTTTCATAAAGTCTAGCTATTTTGAGCTATTCTTTTCAAATTTTCCATTCTAAAAAACATTTAATTACAAAAAAATCTCAGGCTTGTACTCCCTTAACTGATATTGTTTTACGTGTGGCCTGAGGCAAAGTTCTAAGTGACAGATCTCAGTCCTATCAAATACAATCATTGACATTCAGGAGAAAATAATGTCTGCATTTGATCTTCATCAAAGATCTGTTTAGAACTTGTATTTTCTAAAATCTGTTTCATGTGTGTATTGTTGAAATTGTGACTGTTGACTTTCAACAGTTAATGCTTTATATTACACTCATATAGGATGATAAGATTTCTAATCAGCAGGAATGATGTGGGAGGTTTTCTTTTATACTGTTATTATCATGTGTAGTTGTTACAATGTACCGTATAGCGGGAAATTTTAGCAAGTTGCAAATTTCGCAATTTGTTTCCAAAAGGGAGGTGTTTTATTTTAGCGGTCTTAATTTTTTGCGCTTTCAGAATCTAGATTGTGAACATTACATAGTATATAATATTTAGCCATCTTTAATTTTAGCGATTCCTTTGACCTCGCAAATAAATGAAAATTAGAACCCCACGAAAATTTCCCGCTATAGGGTATGTTGTGGCGTTGAAAGATAAATGTATTTTTGGTTTTAACGAGATGGACAAGGTGTTTTATTTACAATAGTATTGATAATAGTATGACTTTTGGCAGGATTATAATGTTGACAGATCTCAGTCCTATCAAATACAATCATTGACATTCAGGAGTAAATAATGTCTGCATTTGATCTTCATCAAAGATCTGTTTCACAACTGTAATGACTGTTTGTAAAAGTTAGTGCTACTTAAACTAGTTGTGAGTTAGTGCTTTATACCCTGACAACACTATACAGGTTATATAAGGGCATAAAGCGAATGGAGTTAACTGGAATTGTTTCAGATATGGTCTGTGAGGTAAAGCTCTAAGAAACTGATCTCCATCCTATCAAATACAATCATTGACATTCAGAAGAAATTAATGTCTGCATTTGATCTTCATCAAAGATCTGTTTAGAACTTGTAATTCTGTTTCATCTGTGTATTGTTAAAATTGTGACTGTTTGAGTTTCAACAGGTAATGCTTTATATCAAACTTGTATAGGATGATAAGATTTCTAACCAGCAGGAAAGATGTGGGAGCTTTTCTTTATACTCTTATTATTATGTGTACTGTTACAATGTATGTTGTGTGCTTTGAGCTTTTAAAGTGTTTATTTTTGGTTTTAACGAGATGGACAAGGTGTTTTATTACAATAGTATTGATAATAGTATGACTATTGGCAGGATTATAATGTTAACAGATCTCAATCCTATCAAATACAATCATTGACATTCAGGAGAAATTAATGTCTGCATTTGATCTTCATCAAAGATCTGTTTCACAACTGTAATGACTGTTTGTAAAAGTAAGTGCAACTTAAACTAGTTGTGAGTTAGTGCTTAACGCCTTGACAACACTATACAGGTTATATAAGGGCATAAAGAGAATGGAGTTAACTGAATTGTTTTGAATGTGGCCTGTGAGGTAAAATAAGAAACATGGGTGGGTGAGTTGGGGTTTTATGCCTGTACAACGCTATATAGGTTATTTACAGGCCACAGATCTCAGTCCTATCAAATACAATCATTGACATTCAGGAGTAAATAATGTCTGCATTTGATTTTCATCAAAGATCTGTTCAAAAGTCATGTAAAACCTTACTTCTGAATTAGATACGGTCAAGTTATAAAATCATGACATATAATAGAATTAATTTCATATTCTATTATGATAATTGATGATAAATATAAGGTTTATTTTGTTAACTAATACCACTGATATTCCAAAATAAGTTTGTAAAGGGGATTTATCAGTCTCTTTTATTTTATGCATACAAGTTACCAAGCGGGGTCAATTGATAGACGATAAAGTGGCAGGGAACAACCCCCTCACATGACAACTGATCAAGCAAGCATTTAATTTTGTATACTTTTTAATGATATTCACAATTGATCAGTACTGAATTCTTATGCAAGTAAACCTAGACTACTTAATCACCA
Source organism: Arcuatula senhousia (assembly GCA_963971305.1). Taxonomy (NCBI): domain Eukaryota; kingdom Metazoa; phylum Mollusca; class Bivalvia; order Mytilida; family Mytilidae; genus Arcuatula; species Arcuatula senhousia. The sequence continues at coordinate 12,969,685 of OZ020305.1, forward strand.
AAGTACAGGCATTTACTAGAAATTTTAAATGTTTTTTTTTCCGCAGGTGTAATTTGTGAGCTATAACCAGGGTTCACACTATTTTTGGACACAAAATTCAAGGGTTTTTTCCAGGACTTTTTAAGGGTACTGAAGTCATTTTCAAGGATTAAAATAGTCCTAAAACTTTTTTAAAATTCAATATTTTTCGGCCTTTTTTTATCAAACGGTCAACAAATCTGCATGTTACAAAATTCCAGGGTTTTTCAAGGATATTTGATAAAATTCAAGGATTTTTCCAGCTTTTTGAGCAATGAAATGAACAAGGACTTTTCCAGGTTTCCTTGAATTCAAGGATGGCGTGGGAACCCTGTATAACAGATCTCAGTCCTATCAAATACAATCACGGACATAATTCAGGAGAAAATAATGTCTGCATTTGATCTTCATCATAAATCTGTTATGTACTATAGCTCCCTCTTTCTTCAATTTTACAGATTTAATATCAACTTAATATTTTCAGGTTTTACTTTATGGTTTTTAAAATGTTGCTAAAACTTAAAGGACTCAATATAAAATTAATATTCTGATGGATTTTTGTTTGTCCAGGCTGACCGTTACAATAAACAACATGAAAATGCTACCCCGTGAAAAATAGTACCGTAATCCTTCTAATTGCCGCCCCGGGGGCGGGGATATTTTCCAAAAGGGGGGCGTCAATTAGAGATCAAAATTTACCAATAAAAGCGTGAAACAGCCTATAGATCAATAACTGAGAAAAGCTTGAAACAGACTATAGGCTATTTTTATACAGTGAAATAAAGTGGTGTGTAATGCATTATTATCGATGTCCGTGTGTTTGTACAATTAAAAGGTGAGAATGATACAACTTTCTTGATATCTCAGGAACGGGGAGGGGCGATAATAAGAGATTCATATTTCTGATTTCTGTCTTTTTGCGGAGGGGGCGTTTATTAGAAGGGGGGCGTCAATTAGAAGGATTACGGTATATGTCTGAGGTATGTTTCCCAAAGGTTTACCTCAGCAGCAGCCCTTCTAAATGCTCTGATGACAACTTGTGGATGGACTTTCTCTTCAATGAAAGGCTTGGCCTCTTTAAGGAACTCTCCTGCTAATAATGTGACAGATGTGGTACCATCTCCAACCTAAAAGCAGACTCCTTTAATTATTTCATCATAAACAACAGGTCACTCTAATAAATAAGTAGCCTATGCATCATATTCATACGTTCTAGTGCGTTTAGAATATAAATGTTTCTAGGTAATGATTTAATCAACATTTTCAATTTGTTCATGAGTATCAGATATAGTAACAACAGTTCACCCTAAAGTTTAATATATGGACATCTATTTTATAGACTGGAAATATAATGTACATGTTTATTTGTAGATATATGAAATTACACTGCTCAGCTGAAAGCTGTTTAAAATCTGTTCTTCTAGAGCTTAAGGAAATTATTATTTCCATTTTTTTCATTAATGAATCAAATCTATGTAGGTTTCACAAACTAAGTCAGAAACCATTGTAATTCCCAACAACTCTCAGAAAACCTTGCCATTATCTACTGATGACCACAACTGACCAAAACGACCAGTAAACAGTCTGTAGACAGTGACATTATTGTACCACAGATGTAACACGAAAACTACCATTGAAATAGGTAGTCTTGCTGACTAATCTGTGGATGATGTAAAAAGAAGGGTTTGGTATATAAGGTAAATAAAGTAATAAGGAAGAAGTAAATTATTTGTCTAAGGCAGTCTTAGAAATATACTTTTGAGTTGATATAGACCAATCTCCATATTTTATTGAAAATTTGTTGAATTTTGAAGAAAAATTTTCCCAATTCTATGTAGACATACTTAGTTTTACATAGAATTTGTCCGCGGTCTACTGCTTTTTTCTTTTACTGCTAAGGATTTATCAGAGAAGGTAGTTATACATTAAAGTTTATGTGTATATGTCAGGCCTGAACAAACAAACCTCTGCATCTTGTGACTTGGCAATGTCTACCAATGTTTTGGAGGCAGGATGAATAATGTCTAATGTTTTAAGTATGGTGGCCCCATCATTGGATATTGTGGCTTTACCTGAAATTGATATAAACAATTAAACTGTACAAATAAATATGATAAACAAGCATGGTCTTTATAGTTAACTACAAACACTTCAATTTCATGCATGTTTTTTAATCTCAGACTCAGTACAAATAACATTGATGGAACCATAAACATATTTTTATTCTTGTGAATCTGAGAGTTGAAAATTGAGAGGCTGTATATACAAGACAAGTGCTGAAGGGATGCTCATTATCATAACTGCATATAAACCTAAAGGGTATAACTGAAACAAAGTGTGATCAATAATTATATTTGTCTACAGAAAAAAGCCAACTCTATTAAAGTCGATATCGAAATTGATTTACGGTCTGTCTGACCAAATGTCAAATTTTTGGCTTTTCTCTCTATATGTTCATGATGTTCAACAAAAATTTTCTGTCTGATCTATCAAATTTTGTCTTACATTAGGTACGGTCAGACACGTTTCAATATGTCTGAATTTTATCATAAAAAGGTCCATATTTGAGATTAGGCAATAAAGACATATAACATGATGTTAAAAAAATATGTTTCTTTCTTCTATGCTTACATATAAATTGCACATGTACAGTATACATGACGTGTACAAAATATAAATACCCTGGTCATTAATGATGAGTTTGTCCATGCCACGAGGGCCCAGTGTTGTGCGTACTGCATCTGCTATAGCTTGGCAGGCATTGATATTACTGATAATCTGGGGAACTCCCTGGGATGTGTCCGTCCCCTCCTTCAGGAGAATAATCTGTGGTTGCTGAAAAGAAAGCAAACATGTATATCATAAAATAAATACAGAAATCGATGAACAAAATTTATTTAAACATGCAAGAACATGAAGAACAAGAACATCAACATTGCCAACAAGATGATTGGTCATTTTCTATCAATATCCTGCTTGCAAGGACTCTTAGCACTAGATCTTACAGGAGAGGGAAAAAAAGTAAATCTTGCTGGGAAGAATACATCAAAATTATCAAACAATCTGTTTTTGATCAATAAAAAAGTCGAATGTTTGAAGCATTTTTAAAAACAATATATGCCATCTCATAATTTATCAAAGTCCTCATGGACTCTCGCAATAATCATTCCCCTGACATCATGACAAGAAAGGCTTATCATCACATGATCCCTCCTAATGTTTGGAGCACCATTGTCAACAATTTGGCGATATCAATCATGAGGAGGGGTAGGAGGTGGTCTGATCCCGGAATCCTGAACTAATTTTTACAAAATCCCGTCATCTTGACTTAAAAATGAGAAAATCCCGAAGCCCGGTAAAGATGATATAATTTTATCCCGGAATCCCGAACTTAAATTGTCCAAATCCCGAGCTTAAATATGGCCCATCCCGGTGTCCCGAAAAAGGTCCTACCCCCCCCCCCCCAATCATGTGTTAATTGTATGCTGATTTTTTTCTTTCGCCCCATCATACATGATGTCATCATGGTCATAGGATACAGTTGTCCATTAGGGGTGTAACGGTACCACTTTCTCACAATCCAATACACATCACGATTCTTGATCTACGATCCGATCCATATCACAATACTGAGCTTGGCTAATTTCAATTTAGAAATGCCATGTTCTACCAATTATAGCAGTGGAAAGCTATTGTAAATATTCAGGATTTGTATCATTTTAATGTTTAACTCAGTTCTTTTCATGAATAAAGGGTTTCAGTCACAAAATTTGTTGTTGTAAGGCAAAAAACGATAAACTATGGGGGAATGGCACACTAGAATTAAGAATTGCATCGGAATCATCAAGTTGATGATGATCCGATACCAGTATCGTGGGACAAAATATCGTAATTCCGATGCATCGCGATGTATCATTACACCCCTATTGTCCATAGGTCATTTTTGTGTTAGGCGTATTCTTATATTTAAGCGATAACAAAAGGTGATTTGACTGGTCAGTGTTATTTACACTGTTTTTAACAGGGTACTTTCTACCTTATGTTACATTGGCAGAGTACGATTAGCGAGTGTTAGAGAAGGTACCCCAAGGTACAATTTTATGGTTTTCATACTCCAGGGTACGATTTATTGAAATAAAAGTACCCTGTGTATGTAGTTTGAAAATACTACACGAAGCCCCATACTCAAGACTGTAGTCATACGACCCAGCTACAGAAACACCAACTACAATTATAATATGTTCAGTAGTGCTATTGAACATCGCCCATTGAACATTGGTAAAGAAAGGCACAGACCAAAACGAACTACTAGTTTAAGTCTGCCCTGGTTATTAAAAACAATTACTGAATCAGTCCATTTGTCAGAATAGATATATGTGAATGGGACTACAGCATTTACAAGTTACCATATTCATTTCTATCTTTTTAACCCAACGGTTTCTGAATTGACTCGTTGATGCCTATGACACACAAATCAGACGAAAGTTCAGGAATATTCTATTTGGTACATGCGTGTACATGCCTGACAACAAGGATCGTTCAATAAAGTTACGAGTTCGGCAAATAAAAATACAACTTGGAAAACATAGTTTGGATATTAAACGACATTGCAATGCTTTATTTTTGCACGAGAAGTGCATGAATATTAAGGATGATTGTAGATTTCTAGCATGCCCCCTTTTCAATTTTTCCTACCATTTTGTTTATGTGAAGAGTTTCTGCCAAGGGAGAAAACTCTATACTTTTACATATCAAAGTACAAAAAGTTCTGCAAAATTTAAGTCAATACATTTTATTCAGTTTTAAAGATTTCAAAGGTATTATATCAATTTTAAAGTGAAAACTTTAATTAATATTTTAATTTAATAATTAAAAAAAAAACTACAACAAAGAATATATCTGAACAGAGCTGTTAGTAATGCCATAGACCTGCCATACATTATTTTGAAATGAACATTATCGTCATCGTCATCGTCGTCGTCGTCGTCGTCCGTATCGTCATCGTCATCATCATCGTCATCGTCATAATCATCATCATCATCATCATCATCATCATCAAATGCAGGACAATGGCGGGATGATTCGAAATAAGAAAATCACATATACATGTATTTTGGGTGTCCACTTTGTACTTTCCTTAAACTTTTTGATCCCCCTTCTCATGATATCTGTAAAAAATTACCACAAGAATACCTTGAGTAACCATGCTTTATTAGTATGCATACATGTTATGAGACATGCAAACTACTATACTGCTAGTTATAAAGTTGGCAATCTGTACCAAAGATTGGTTATCAATGGCAATTTTGTGCATAGCTATGAATGTATTTTTACTGATTTAAGTGACTGTAAAAAATTTTAATTTGTACTCCTTAAAGTTTTTAAGTTCTAGAGTTATTATAGGTCCTCCGCGTCCTCAATGTGGGACCCTAATAAAAGTTGAACAAAATCAAAATTAAAAAAAAATTAATTCGCGATCGCTTTGATAAAGGCATTTGAAAATATATGTGTGGCTCTACATCAAGTTCCCGTTCTCTTGCCAGAATGGAGCAGAACTTTGTGAAAATAATTTCATATTGAAAATTAAAATAATATTCGGCCGTATCTCACTGCTGGTCTTTTTAGTAAAGAAAATAATTAAGGTAATTCTCACCAAAAGCGTGGAGTTTTATATGGCCCGCCAACGTTTGCAAATTCCTTCATTCGAAGAAGTGAGGCTTATTCTATCCCAACAATATCCCACTTCCACACACCTGTGTGAAATTCATCAAAATACTGATGACAATTCTTTTTTTTTAACATTCAGTATTGTTCCGATTTAAATGTGTCAATTTTGACCTGTTAATATCGCTTACATTAATGGTTTTATTTATTGGAACTTTGAAAGTTTTGAAAAATATGTACTCTAAATGTTAAAACCTGTGTACAAGTTGGATTTATTTTAGGAATGAAGTAGGGCTAAATTAATGCAAGGTGCATTGTTGTCACCTATTTTGTTTTCCTTTTATGTTAACGACATGAGATTGTATTTATAGATAGTAATTCTGTACCCGTTGAAGTAATTTAAAGAGCTGAAATTATTTTTTATTAACATACGCTGTTGATATGGTATTTTTTTTCTCTGAAACTATATCAGGTTTTATCTGATTATACTAACATGACTAAGAAGTGGGCAATAATGTCAATATTTCCAAAACAAAGATTATTTTTTAGAAATGGTGAACAAGTAAAAAGTGGTGGTTAAATGACTGTGATGCTGGTATTTTTCTTGTGCGAGAGGTTTTTAATGAATTTTGTTATGGGGAACGTTTTCCGCTAGGTATAATGTTCCTAAAATTTCACTTTAAAAATGTTTTGTGGCAACGGTACAAGACTTTCCACGACAAAACAATATATAAGCAATGTAAAATTCCAACAATAAATTTATTCACGAATTCGGATGCGTCAGGTCAAAGCGCTGACTCCAAAACTGACCACATTCAATATTACACAAAAATATATATCGTTTTTACAACTTAATCATGGATTAATTCACAACTTACATACTTTGTTATTCAAACAAGATTATCTTTGACACAATAAAGACTAATGGAAATTGAGTAACATTACAAGTATACATCTAATCTTAATCTAACCTCAGAGAAAATATCTTATTATCTAAAAAGGTGATAACCAAATGTGACAAGAATTTTAACTTGATTTTGAACAAAAAGTGAAATAAGAATATTTAAAGTCCATAAAAGAACAAAAAAGTTTAAACATAAAAATATCACAAATTTTAAGTCCATTTCCGGCATGACAGATTCCTCCCGGGTTAAATTGAGACGCGTCCCGCGTCTCAAGGTTATTATTGTCAATTTTGTATTATGTATGTCAATTAATAATTTGAAGTTATCTATAAAAACGATTCCGATGATTTCTCGTCCGTCTTACAGGTTGATGGAAATGTGCTCCTGGCATCCAATTTTGCTCCTCGGACAACTCTTCGATCTTTTTATTTAAAACATCAACTTGCTGAACTTGCAGTTTTAAGTCCTGGATTAGTTGTTCTGCTTTTGACAATTTCACTTGTAATTCGACATTTTCCTGTTTGAACTTTTCACTCTCTTTATACACTTCTTCATATCTTAGTTTGGCTATAACAAACAATGTGTCCTTTCCGATGTTTTCCTGTTCTAATTGTAAGACTTTGGACTGGGCTTCTTGCAACTGTTGACGCAGATTCAATACGGACTGGTTTAGCAATTCGTTTGCCTTTTCGGCTTTAATAACTTTATTTTCCGTACGTCTCTTTGTTGCACTTTTTCAATTTTTCTTTTGTACTTTTTAATTCAGCTTTCAGTCCTTCTGATGTGCTTATACAGCTCAAGAAAGCCGATCCACGCAATCCATTAAAGGGCATTTCTCGTAATTCACGTTTTTTGTCATTATATTCCTTCTTTCGACGAGAATCGCGATCTTTTTTCTTCTGTGATTTCGTAGGTTTCTGATTTCTAAAAGTGTTCTTGTGTGCAGACCAACATCGATTAGCAAGATGTCCCAACCTTTGACATTTGAAGCACTGTTTCATGTTTGCTTTGCATTGTCCGAATATATGATATTGTCCACATTTTCCACACAACGGTCGGTTCATAGCTGGATAGTAATTCCATAAGCTCCATTGTGGTCTAAAATTAAAGTCCATAATTGTTCACTTGAATGCAAACGGGATCGTGTGTTGTGCTAAAGAGACAACACGCCTCGGGTTACTCCGCCAAATGTGGTGCTGGTATTTTTCTTGTGCGAGAGGTTTTTAATGAATTTTGTTATGGGGAACGTTTTACGCTAGGTATAATGTTCCTAAAATTTCACTTTTAAAAATGTTTTGTGGCAACGGTACAAGACTTTCCACGACAAAACAATATATAAGCAATGTAAAATTCCAACGATAAATTTATTCACGAATTCGGATGCGTCAGGTCAAAGCGCTGACTCCAAAACTGACCACATTCAATATTACACAAAAATATATATCGTTTTTACAACTTAATCATGGATTAATTCACAACTTACATACTTTGTTATTCAAACAAGATTATCTTTGACACAATAAAGACTAATGGAAATTGAGTAACATTACAAGTATACATCTAATCTTAATCTAACCTCAGAGAAAATATCTTATTATCTAAAAAGGTGATAACCAAATGTGACAAGAATTTTAACTTGATTTTGAACAAAAAGTGAAATAAGAATATTTAAAGTCCATAAAAGAACAAAAAAGTTTAAACATAAAAATATCACAAATTTTAAGTCCATTTCCGGCATGACATGACCATGAGGTAGAAGTTGTTGGTAACTTTACATATCTAGGAGTTACATTATTTTATACTGGATTTTTTTTTACAGAAGGAATGATCTGAACAAGGTAGAAATTGGGATGTTTTTGCCGCTTTGCGTAAAAATATATGTTTGTTTGTTGGGGTTTAACACCCTTTTCTGCTCACCTGGGTCATACAGGGTGGCCAGTCAGTTTAATGGTGGAGAAACTGGAGTACCAGGAAGAAATCATAAACTGAGACATTGGATAGATAACCGTGACCAACCTATTTCGTAAGTTAAAAAGCGGGACTCAATCCAGCTACCTGAAGAGGTAATTATACCAGTGCCTTAGACCATTCGGCCACCCAGACCCCTTCCACATTTTAAGCATATGTAAAAATAATTCATGTTAAAAGAGAACTGGGAAGACTAAAGTGTAAGGATAAGGAATGGTGTGGAATTAATAGCATTCTCATTATATCGATACAGACAATTTTACAACATTTTTCAAGAAACAATTTAACTTCTGTTGTTGAAGTTTAACAATATGAATCAATATGTTACATATAGTTCCAGATAGCTGACTTGATAAAAACACCAGTTTTGTAGCCAATTTTATAAAATGTATGCAGTTTATTCATCACATTTGAAAATGTTTTAAATGATTACTTTTGATACTCATAGAAAAATAATAAAAACCGCGAACAAATCATTAACTTACCAAGTTTGACAAATCGGATTTATTGAAATGAATATTATCTGACCACAAGGGACGCTTTTACGCTCACAGAGAAAAAATATTGCCTCACTAATTTTAAGTAAACAATTTATGATATAAATAATCATTTCAACTTTATATCATAAACTTTTGTGTTGTAGGAAATAAAGTGAAAAGTTGAAACTACTCCAATAGCAAAGTTAAGTTTTTCATGCTTGGCTGTTCGAATCATTGCTTTTCAACAGGTCGCTCAAACATTTCTAGTGAAGGATATACGACACAGGCGTTTGGGTCCAGGATTTTATTTTATTATAAATAACGTGTATATAAAAATTTTCATCTCGTCTATATACTATTTCCACAAGGCAAGAATGTTTGAAAGTTCTAAAAATAGAACAAAATTTACTCGCGGAAAAACCCCATATTTTCTCACAGAATCAAATGTTTTACATGAAATATTGGTGATTCTCTAAATCCTTTCAGTTTAATCTCACAATTGGGAACACATTTATCGTGAAACAATTCGCAATGACTTTGAATCTAATCTTTTTTCCACTGAAGCGGGCCAAACAAACCACCACGGACGGAAGAAGTTTAAAATTTTAAAGGGAGACAATATTCTTCTACTTTTTCAAATTTTATCATTGAAATGAAATAACCACGTATTTATTATCCTTGAACGTCTTTTTAAAAATTTATGGAACACCCATCGAGTCGTAGTTTGTATGTACGTTTTATTATACCAACTCGTCAGTAAAAATATTTCAAATAAAATTGAGTCCACATTTTCCGCCAAATAATTTGTTCGAACTCGCACAGATTTTACCTTACTGTAGTGTCACTCGGAAGTCCTTTTATTTGGCGGAATATTGTTTCCCTTGAAAATCTTTGGCCACTTCCGTCCGTGGTGATCTTTTGTTTCACTTCGTAGGAAAAAAGACCCGATCTTAGATTTATTCATACTGACATGCTTTACTTTTGCTTCCTAAAGAGAGTTAAAGCTGAAAGGAGTTATAGAATGTTCTATAGTTGTTTATGATAAAAAATATTTCTACAAGGAAAAAGGGAGTTTCCGTTAGTACTATTTTTAGAACTTTCAAACATTCTTGCCTTGTGGAAACAGTATACAGTCCGATTTCCACCGAAAAGAGAACAAAAGAATTTACCTCTTCTATCAAACGAGGTAGAAAAGTGCTATTGGGCTGTTTACGCTGTTGTCAAGACCTTTAAAAAGCTATAAAACGACACTTTTGGACAAAATTGTTCTTACATAAGGATTAAACATTTATTTCTTAATGTACATACGAAATATTACGACCGAAAATGGTTTACGTTTACAAATATTTTTACTTTTGTGTCAAATGGGGGGTGTTGTTATTTACTGTTACACTTTTTTGCCCGTAACAGGAAAAATCTACAAAAAATCCCAATTACACAGTAAATATTTTCTTATAAATTGATGCTACAGTCAAGGTGGCACCTCAAATATTTGAAGAGATACGTAATTCTAAAGTTGGTTCTTTTTTAGTGCCTGTGTTATAACTATTTACCCAAACGAACACACCCGTCCTTGACATTGCGATAAGTATAACAAAACAATGCTATCTATTCACTAAAACATTTTTCGTTAACTTTATAAAAATAGTTTCATTAAATTTGTATCAAAATTGAAAAAAATAAAACATATTTTCATTAAAAAAATCAAAAGGATATTTAATTTTATTTTGAGTCACGAGGATTTGACCTACTTAAATACAAATCAAAATACAAAGCCAATTCTTGTTGATCTTTGATCGCTTTATCCAAATTAATAGAGAACCGGTTTTATATAAGATTGATAAACAAATTGAATGATAAGTACCCGTTAAGAAAACAAAAACAATGTGTATCGCTTGAGTAGCAACACAAACTGTTTTATATATAAAATATAAATGAATTGGATAGTAATATTATAAATAATTTAATTTGTTTTAATGTATTGAAGCTGTACAAATTTGACGGCTTTTGTATATTCCACGCCTCCCCCTTTTCAACGTCATTTCAAAACTTCCATGCAATTAACAAGTTTTCTTTTCAAGATTAACAGTGGTCGTTTCAATTAGCCTCAACATCTTCATAATTTCAAGGAAAACAGTCGCACAAATTTAAATCTGAACAATATATTTGATCTTTTATTATGGCAATGTCGGATCCAGAGGGGGATTATCGGGGTTTTTAACCCCCTTTCCATTGCATGAGTTTGCGAAATTGACCCTGAACCCTCCTCTTGTCCTCGGTAGACTTTAAGCGGTAACCCCCCCCCCCCCCCCACTGTGAATCAATTCTGGATCTGTCCCTGCAACAAAAGTTTTCCTATTCAAATGTTAAAATTAAAAGAAAAACGATGCATGAATTAGAATTTAGATGGAGGTAGTAAGTCTTCATTTCAAAATTATGTAAATTATATATCTGTTATTTCTTTTGCGAATTGTTACATATCTATAAAAACCTATCAAACGCACCACTTGTACTTTGTCAAATATAACATTAATTCCCCTGAAATTACTTGACTACGGGCTATTCAAAAGTGTTACACTTTTTTGCCCGTGTACATAGAATTTTTCCAACTAGTTGATTTGGTGTCTTTTTGTATTCGCAATTAGTAAACCGAATGTGTAGGTGGCACCCATGGAAATAAATACACTGGAATTTTTTAACAAAAACAGAGTATCAGTTCCGCTTGGCCTTAACGACGTGTTTGTGTTAAAAATATGCATCTCTATCATTAGGTATCGTGATTTAGATTGTATTCATAGAGGCAAAAATATGTCAAGACCTTACCTTTTAAATTACAAGTCGCTTAATCCAACACCTGATTTTTAATCGCAGATTGTATAAGAGTGCATCTCACCTTAGCGTCATGTATTTTTAAGGTACTATTTTTAACCTTTTTACAGGAGAGTGAAAAAATAGGGCAGATAATTTTTTAACGGTGGAAAACGGACTGTATATAGACGAGATGAAAATTTTTATATACACGTTATTTATACTACAATAAAATCCTGGACCCAAACGCCTGTGATATACGAGTATGAGAAAAACATAGTATGGCTTTCTCTAAACTATGTTCAGGAACAGTTAAAGAACAGTTTACACACTTATAAGGAAAAAGTCTTAAACGTCAGATATGAAGTATTATTATTGACTAACATAAAAATATTTGTCTAAATATGATGAAAACAGCCCATACTATATAAACACAAAACTACGCCAATATGTAATTTATCCGTCCAATATGGATATTGGACGGATACCGCCAGTCAATATGGCATATTGGACTAGTCAATATGGCATGTCAGCCATATTGTTCAGGTTAGTCAATAAAGGTATAATTGCGTAAAGTTATCCATATTGGCTGAGTTATTGGTCCTCGGCTAGCCATATTGGACTTCGTTCGGCTTCGCCTCAGTCCAATATGGCTAGCCTTGGACCAATAACTCAGCCAATATGGAAAACTTTACGCAATAATACTATAGTATGGGAAATGTTTCGGCAACTCTACAAAAAAGAACTTAATTGTATTAATTAAATTAATCCTTTCTGTGAAAAGCGCCTCGAGATATAACATATGCTAATTTGGCTATTGTACTATCAATTAAGCGGTCTGTTATGTAAGGGTTTTTAAGATAAAGACCTTAAGTTACACAAATCACTCCCTAAAATACATTATTCCACAAAATTGATTGATTTTTATTTTTCATTGGTTAATAAATTAAAATTCGTTAATCTCCTACAAAAACTGATGCATGTCGACCTGGATCGCGTACATACATGCGGATCCAGAGCCAGTAATAAAAGATATTGTTAGAAGTTTATTTCTATATTTTAGAGGTCAGTTATTTTCATCTTTTGAAATAACATTTATTAACTAGTTTAAAATTTGCAACGTTTGCCTTGCATTTATTTTTGTACATAATTTGAGGTTTTTAATTTGTAATTGTTCGTACATTTAAATAAATTAATATTATAGGTGATTTTAATAAGCCTTAATTATTTCAAGAAATTTTTGATTTAAAATTGGAAATAACTAATAGCATTAGGATTTATTTTTAACTTACATGAAGCATAAGGATTTATTTTTAACTTACATGATTATCAAGGGAAATAGTTACATTTGGATCATCTTTTACTTCATAAGTGCTTCTGACTCTTTTAGTCCAAAGATATGGATTTTAAAGAAGCTTGTAAGAATAGTTCTTAAATTTGTCATTGTTTCGTTGTCATACCAAAAATATTAATATTATTTTTAAGATGTCATTTAAATTTTACTCAATAATTACAATCAAGTTTATTGCTAATTTATTTATTCATAATAATCTTTTGATATATTCTATGTTGCATCTGAATTTTCCTTTCACAAGTTTTATTTAATGTTTATATGATCATACACGCGGATCTAGAGCCAGGAATGAAAAAAAAAAATTTTTTTAGTAGTTTATTTCTATTTTTACAGCCAACAATCAAAGACCTTGTGTCGTTTCTGTTGTGTGCCGGCCGAAACACCAAAGTTATCCAACATCCATTCCACAACGCCACTGGTCATCTCCGTCTCACGAATACACTGAAATCATTAATACTCAGCTCTACCTGTGAGATTCCCAAGACTTTAACATCGGAACTCTCGATCCAATGTTACTCCCCAAAGAAACAACATAAAGAACAGTATAAAAAGGCATTTATATATGACGATTCATCTCTAGAACTGTTTGTTTTAAAGGAAAAGTGCTTTCCGGCTAATGATGATGTCAACCAGGTATAGAAGATCATAGAACTATCAACAATTTTTTTAAAGCAACATGTCGCTTAACAAAACAATTTGTTTAGGAAACTGTACATGGGACAGCGATGAAAATACAACATTGAATGATTTAAGTGCCGATAATGTGGCCAAATTTAGCAATCTACAATTTTCACTGGTAGCAACTTTTGCAGGACTTTTGGCCTTCCTGACCATGTTTGGCAATTTGCTAGTGATAGTGTCATTTGGAATCAACAAACAGCTTCGAATTTTAAACAATTATTTCCTTATCAGTTTATCGGTGGCAGACTTTTTCATAGGACTTGTTTCGATGCCACTTTATACAACATATATCCTTCTTGGATACTGGCCATTTGGGTCGCTACCTTGCGACATTTGGCTCTGTATTGACTATGTAATGAGCAATTCCTCTGCTCTGCATCTTTTAGCAATCTGCATAGACCGGTATTTGTCTGTAAAACGACCATTAACATACAGAGTAAACAAGACTTCTAAAAAGGTTCTTTGCATGATCATTTGGATTTGGACAATTTCTGTTTTCCTTTGGTCGCCTGGAATTTTTGCCACACCCTACTTAGACGGTGGAAGAACAGTTCCCGAGACGGAATGTTACATACAGTTCTTATATACAAATACTTACATGACAATAGCGACTCATGTTCTAGCATACTGGCTTCCAATTTTTATCATGATGTGCTTCTATCAGCGTGTTTACAATGTGGCAATTGAGCATTTGAAATTTAAGTCAAAATACACAAATAAGACTTCACAACAGAGAACAGCAAGTCGATCAAACTCTGTGGAATCATCCATTTCAACCACCAGTGGTAGTATGGACTCCACACTGAGTAAAGACAAGAATGACAAACACGACAAAGAGGGGGATAAGGCTGCCAGGACACTGAGCGCCATATTATTAGCCTTCATAGTTACATGGACGCCATATCATGTCAACGTTGTAGTATCGTGTTTCTGTCCACAGTGTGTCCCTGACATAGTTTTCAATATCGGTAAGTTTTGGTTTCATCTAAAAAATGTCAAAGCACTTTCGGTTTTTCATAAACGGAAACGAAAGAATACAGTTTTATTATTACTTATTTTATTAAATTATAAAGATATATATATTGAGTAAGTTTGCATGCGACAAATGAACACTGAAGTTAATGTCGATAACCGCTTTTGGTGGACTAGAGGTCGCCAATGGTAATTATAAGCCTTGTCACCAGACTCATTTGTTCTTCTGCCATATAATTGCCTCCTTCATCATGTTGAAGATTATGATTATTGTTTGACATGAAAACAACCATATCTTTATCAAAATTTTCCGATGGTCTAATTTTTGTGTAAAAATTGTGTAAAAAATCAGGTAGGTTCTTTTCCATGTACTGCACATGGCCGCTCGCCTTAGTGCTGAATTTGGCTTCCCTTTTCGAATTTTTTAGATATCCCTTTTTTTCAACATTTTATGTTTTTCTTTATTTTTAAACATAAATGGTTGCTTGTTATAATGTGATTTAGGGAACATTTACGTCCTTTTCAGAGTTTTCTGTTAGTAAACAATAATTGCTACGCACATATACGCTTTGTGTCATTAAATGCATGTGTTTTATGAAGCCATATCTAATCTCGGACAAAATAATAGTAAAATGTTAGTTGTTTAATTTTACGCCCGACAGACCTATCAACAAATCGAGTTCATCCTTTACCGGATTTGACACGCTGGATTGACTGTTAGCAACACGACGGGTGTGCTATAGCAAGCAGGAACTGCTTACTCTTCCGGAGCACCTGAGTTCACTCTTGTTTCGACTGGAGTTCGGGTTGTTGATTGATATTCGGTTATTTTGTGTTTCCATGTTTTACATGTTGTCTGTTTTGTCCCGTTCTTGTTGGTGTTTGCTGGTTTTGTCTCTGCTCTTTCGGACTTTTGACATGTTTGACATTCGGATCCACCATTGGTACCTCTGCTCTTTCATGATAGTCCACTCACCAACTGACCAAATTTAAACGTCTGTTTTTTTTTTCTTATACGTATAGTAGTATGCCAAACATACATGATTCACAATTGAAGTTGTTATTTCTCATAAGACATTCAACTTTATTATAACAAAGCGTAGTTTAATTTACATTTTTGAATGACAAAATATCACAACGAGTACCAAGTCTTTTCATTTTGTAGCTTAACAATCTAAGCTAGAGAAAAAAGCATTACTAGTATGAATAAGAAAAATTGTTTTGCTCAACATAAAAAGTTTTATTATCAAAGAAAGTAAAAAGAAATATTCAATAAAATAAAATGACCTTGCTATTTTTTTCTCGATAGTTCTTGATGAATAGACTTTAGTCGACTCACCAACAGACCTATTTTTCTTATAGATTCCATTCAAATTAAACCAACAGACCAAGTTCTTAGTTATCCGAGTGAAGGCGGTGAAATAGTGTTTTTGTACTTCCTATAAAATTTGTTTTTATCAGCTTTTAGATCTTTATTATTTATAAGTGCCAGTCTGCAATACCGGAACACGATGAGCAATACAAATACACCCATTTAAGCCGTTTAATTAAACCGTGAGGTAATTGATGTTTTTACTTTTCCAGGGTATTGGCTTTGTTACATCAACAGTACAGTTAACCCCATCCTTTATGCCCTGTGTAATGAACAGTTCAGGTGGACGTTCATACAGATACTGACATGCAACAAGAGAATCGGGGGACTAAAAGGACAAACAGTGTGGTGATGAGTCGCTTCTTCATACAGATACTGACATGAAACAAGAGAATCGGGACAATAAAAGGACAAACAGTGTGGTGATGAGTCGCTGCTCTCATATCTAACAGATACTGACATGCTACAAAAGAATCGGGACAATAAAAGGACACACAGTGTAGTGATGAGTCGCTGCTCTCATATCTAACAGATACTGACATGTAACAAGAGAATCGGGACAATAAAAGGACAAAAAGTGTGGTGACGAGTCGCTGCTCTTATATCTAACAGATACTGACATGTAACAAGAGAATCGGGACAATAAAAGGACACACAGTGTAGTAATGAGTCGCTGCTCTCATATCTAACAGATACTGACATGTAACAAGAGAATCGGGACAATAAAAGGACAAACAGTGTGGTGACGAGTCGCTGCTCTCATATCTAACAGATACTGACATGTAACAAGAGAATTGGGACAATAAAAGGACACACAGTGTAGTAATGAGTCGCTGTTCTCATATCTAACAGATACTGACATGTAACAAGAGAATCGGGACAATAAAAGGACACACAGTGTAGTAATGAGTCGCTGCTCTCATATCTAACAGATACTGACATGTAACAAGAGAATCGAGACAATAAAAGGACAAACAGTGCAGTGATGAGTCGCTGCTCTCATATCTAACAGATACTGACATGTAACAAGAGAATCGAGACAATAAAAGGACAAACAGTGCAGTGATGAGTCGCTGCTCTCATATCTACCAGATACTGACATGTAACAAGAGAATCGGGGCAATTACAGGACTCGCAGTGTAGTAATGAGTCGCTGCTCTCAAATCTAATAGATACTGGCATGTAACAAGAGAATCGGGACAATAAAAGGACAAACAGTGTAGTAATGGGTCGCTGTTCTCATGAGAAACTTTAGAATAAAAGGACACACGGTGTAGTGATGAGTCGCTGTTCTCATGAGAATCGGTAGAATAAAAGGTCACACGGTGTAGTGATGAGTCGCTGTTCTCATGAGAATCGGGAGAATGAAAGGACACACGGTGTAGTGATGAGTCGCTGTTCTCATGAGAATTGGGAGAATAAAAGGACACACAGTGTAGTGATGAGTCGCTGTTCTCATGAGAATCGGGAGAATAAAAGGACACACGGTGTAGTGACGAGTCGCTGTTCTCATATCTAACTGTCACTGAAGGATGTTTGCTACTACTAGTATTATTGAAAATAAATAGGTTTACATATTTGATGTCTTAAATGAAAAGATAATAGTAAAAGGAATAAAATGTGCTAACAATTTTGATAGGTTCCTGACCTCGTTTTCAAGATACATGTAATTGATATTAAAGTTTTGGCGGGAAAAGGTTTTCTCTGACCTTTTCATAGGTTTAGCATTAGCACTATTTAGCTATTAAACCTCATAACAGAATAAAAAGAATTTGATAAAACTTTGTTTGTAGCCTCTTTATGACATATTTAAGACATTTTTATCAAGAAAATAGGGGGTTTGCGGGCAAATTTTTAACCCTATTTTAATGCCAATGGTAAAAACCAGAGGATTCCGAAAAAAATAAATGACAGACTGAATCCCAAAACAAAACAAGCGAGCATCCTTAAGCACTATGTTGATGACAAACACACTTTAGACAGATAATGTTTGTGTTGTTAAAGAAGCAAAGAACATTCAAAGAGGCATTCAAATGTATAAGTCCATAAAAACCGGAATAAACAAAAGCCAAAACCACGGCCACCAGACGGTCAAACGAGCGAAAGACTGTTAATTTACCTGTAGCATGGAGATAAATGCGCCAGAAGTCTGTTACTCGAGTCGGTTCTATGACTGTTAAGAGTAAACATTAGTTTTAAAAGTCATTTATGTATAAAATCATTACTTTTTTGAAATAATGATTTGTTTTTGGCCAAAACAAAAACTGTCTGACAAAATGATTATCATTAGCGGATTGAATGGACGCAAAAAGTAAAAATTCTGTCAACGGAGTTATGCATAAAATGAAAAGGCGATAGGAGAGGTAGAAGAAAAAAACATGTTCAAAAACAGAATTTCTGAGTTTTTCAAATTTATTTACCCCGAAAAGTGGAAATATCAGTATCATAATTATTAATCTTACACCCCATAATAATACTGGATACATTTGGAAATATTTGTATTATTCTGTCTTTTTTAAAACAGGATTTTCAGTAAACTCTAAAGATAATGTCGGTTAAAGAGTAAGTCAAAGTAAAAACTGTCTGTTAAGTGTTTTATTATCCCAATTCGTTTTTGATATAATGCGTATGTTTCTATGCATACAGTGCTTTATATTTGCGAGTAATTTATCAGATTTCTTCATTATGTTAGAAACGAAAATGTAACTTGTTTTCCTTATACCTTAGAGTGTTTGTAATTGGATGCCAATATATTGGGCCAAATAAAAACATGTGTTTCCTGTTTCCCTACCTACCCTATTTTTCATGCCCAATCTAACATTGTCATTGTCTTATTTTGCTTAAGCACTGTTTAACTTTTATTATGTTCTTCATTTTCTCAAGGTAAAAACAAAAATGAAAAAAAATAATAATGCCTACCTAGAATCTCTAATTTTATGCCCCATCTACAAAATTAGAGGGGTATATAGTGTTCGGGTCCGTTCGTCCGTCCGTCCGTTCATCTGTCCGTCCAAAATTCCCATATTTCCGAATTCCCACTTACTAGGGATGCTTATGCATGATTCGGATGCTAGATGTGACCTATATTTTCTGCATGAATGACCACGTACAGAAGAATGGTTAAAGTCTAATGTGCACCTAGTGATGCTAAGCACACTGCATGCTTCGGATACTGGCTGTGGCATATATTTTCCACATGAATGACCACTTATAGAAGAATGGTTAAGTGAAAGTCCACTCCATCTGACGGACAAGTGCCTTAGCAACCATGTTGATGCTTTAGTGATTGCAGAAAAAACAAATGTTGCGAGATGGGGCATTATGTCTTTTGGACATATTCTTGTTTCACACATGTAACAGGAAACACGAAGAATTTTATGTTTGGTCTTAAATGACAATAGTGTCACTGCTTAAATCTTGACTTGTAAAAGTACATGTATTCACCATACATTGGAAGCAAAAAATATTTTTACTTTGAGGATTATAAATTTTTTTCCGTCATAAGGGTTGTCATTCTAGGATTTTCTTTTTTTCCATAGGAACTTTCTGTTTCCATAATTCGAATTTCTTTTCTTTACATTTTCTATTCCGGAAAAATAAAATGTAAACAAATGCATTTTTAAAATTGCATTTTGATGGATAGACAGAGAACAGAAAACAAATTTAGGAAATATGTTTCTGACCATTCACATAAAGTATCAAGAAGTGGAAATGGAAAGCATGTTAAAGAGATACATGGTAATGTGTAATGGAATAAAGTTAGGAACACTTAAGATTTTTGTGAACCTTCAAGATCAGATCGCTTGCTGCAATAATCTATATTGATTTACTCGTAACCGACCTGTTAACAGACCAAAATTCAATTGACATGACTCATTAACCGACCGAATTTTCAATAACAATCAATATCTTCATTTATAAGACACGAAAACATACAATATTTTGAGGCTAGAATCTTATGAGACCATTTCACACATCACAAACGATAACACAATCATTTTGTGTAAAATTACTGAAAAAACAACAGAAAATGATAAAATTGTTATGTCGGAATACTGTGTACATATATATAAATTCGATTGACACGGCCGTCATTCGGTATCGTGAGTTTTTGACTCGTGAAGGAATCGACAACGGCGGCAAAGTATAGAAAGCTGCTCGTGGAGGGAGGAGGCGACGGTTCGTGGTGGAGGAATTCGGACATTTCAAATAGAAGGTCAGTCTTTTATTCTAATTTTCTTATATTTATATACAAAATATTCAAAAAACAAATATGTCTCACAAAATTAATGCACATTATGAACAAAAGCCAACAAAAAATAAAAATAAAAATGCATGACTTTCTTCAAACTCATTCAAGGCGAATATTTCGTCATCATTTTTTCTGTAAACAAACATGTTATTCTACGAATTGCGGGTTGCCTTTTGCATAAAACGTTACAAATTTGGTATGTGCGTGTGCAGCATCTTTTGTTTTTTACATATTCCACACCATTATAATGATTTAAAGAAAAAATGTATTAATAAGCTAAGAAAAATATGCTCGGTACCGAAAAATCGACTCGTGATGAATGGTGTACCGTATTTTTTTGCTCGTGAATTTTGCTCGTGATGGAGGAATTTACAATTATCAAAACTTTGTACCGGCACTAGAATCAATCATAACCTAAATGATATTGCATATAATACTTATATTTTTTTAACAAATTTGCGTGGGTATTTATTGTCATATTTTTATAACTGTAGATCATGAAAAGAAGAAATAGCAATAATTATGACAACAGAAAGAGACATTGGGCAATGAAGAGAAGAAAGGTACAGACAACAACACCAGGGGAAAATGGGACGACGACCACAACACCAGTCGAAGACGAGACAGTAACACCAGTTGAAGATGAAACAGCCACGCAAGTCGAAGATGAAACAGTAACACCAGTAGAAGATGAAACATCCACACTAGTCGAAGATGAGACAATAACACTAGTCGAAGATGAGACAATAACACTAGTCTATGATGGACAAATGCTGCCAAAGAATACTAAATTGAATTTTAACAAGAATGTTCAACTCTACCCAATAATTGTTTTAACATTTTCATTCCCATTAATTGTTTTAAAACATGTATAAATAACCATAGAGATTCACAATAAATAATCGATGTGATGTACCATCTAACTCACCTTTCTGATATGGGTATGTTGTGTTGATAAGTTTTTCATTGGCAAAGCTCGCGTCGGGCCCAATCATGTACTATTAACTTAAACTGATCCAATATTAAATTGTGATGCGCGATTAGACAGTAAAAAGGTCTAGTCAATCATTTCCGCAAAGTAGATCTTTTGCCTTGACATTTCACTGAATATACAATGAAGAACATACATGTAATGATAACTACAATAGTAAGCACTTTTACAAACGGCGATATGTAAATGAATTTTTCGCTGCACATATTGAAGAAAATGTTCATTTATGAATTTTATTTTAATTTTTTTCAACATATTTATATATTTGTCTATAATCTTTCTCCAAGTTTTGGTTCGTATTGTATCTAAATTATTAGAGATAGACCGCTTATGATCTGTAGATCACCGGAATAACCGTATCTATATATATTTTTTTAATTTGGATTTACTTTTTGTGCCTACTTAATGGCCGTATTATTGTTTGATCTAACTATTTTGAGGCCATTTTTCACTGGTCACGCTTGCTACTTCACGAGCGATAAATCGTCGCCGCATTCTTCACGAGCAATAACAGCATCTTTTTTTGGAAAAAATGAAATTTTATTACATTTTAATAACTTTTCGTTTCATATTAGCTGTCAAGATGTGGCAAAAATCGTTTTGGATATAATGATATGCTTAAAACGTCATTTTTGTGCAATTTAATACATATTTGTATAAAAAATGTCCTTTTTAAAACCCCAAAAAATATAGGGTGCAGTAACGCCTTTAATTAATTCTCGAAATTGGTAAAGCTTTTTCGTGTACTTTTTTTCCCATTCTACAGAGTAAAAACAATCATTTTGTGAGACAGTTTTATTTTCTTTATTTTTCTTCAAATAACTTTGATATTGAATGAAATAAATCAACTTTCAGAAAAAATTATAGTTTATGCTCCACCACGAACCGTCGCCTCCTCCCTCCACGAGCAGCTTTCTATACTTTGCCGCCGTTGTCGATTCCTTCACGAGTCAAAAACTCACGATACCGAATGACGGCCGTGATTGAGTCAGACGCCTTCTTAAATTTCTTCTTTCGTTTAAATCCAATCAAAACGCAATTTTGTATATCAATGCGATACGAGCAACCATTTTGTCAGACATATTTTGTTTTACAAATAAGATTCTATAAAAATGAAAATAATAAAAAATGCAACTTACCTGTGGGTATTTTCTCGATAACATCTTATTAACAGTCTTTGACCAACTCGAGTAACAGACTTCTGGCGCATTTATCTCCATGCTACAGGTAAATTAACAGACTTTCGCTCGTTTGACCGTCTGGTGGCCGTGAAAACGAGCAAACACCGAAAATAACACGAAAAAAAGCAACCACTGACAGAACCAGCATAGCACCCAACGTACATAAAAAGGTTCCTATGACGAAATTTGATCAAG
The DNA here is from genome assembly GCA_963971305.1 of Arcuatula senhousia. NCBI lineage: Eukaryota > Metazoa > Mollusca > Bivalvia > Mytilida > Mytilidae > Arcuatula > Arcuatula senhousia. Next base: position 12,992,525 of record OZ020305.1, read on the forward strand.
AGGACAGGAAGCATGCATTGTGTAAAATATTTCAAACGTTTACCTAAAAAATAAAACATATAAAGATTTTTTTCAAGTCTGTGTATGAAACACATTAACCTTCAGTTGCCTTCAATAAAATAAACCAGCAGAAAATACCGTTGTTCTACTTTTCTTATGGGCTTCTTACCTGTTTTAAAGTGTTTTTTTTTTTAGATAACTCAGGGGCGGATCCAGATGTCCAGGAAAAGGGGGGATGTAATTGCTATAAATGTCAGATTTTGATGAAAATTTGAAAGTTGCTTGGTCAATTTTATACAGAAAAAAATAAAATTTCTCAATTAAAGGGGGGCGTACGCCCCCTCCGCCCCCTCTGAATCCGCCTCTGTTACTTCACGCTCATTCTGTGGAGATTGTGTTTTGTTTAAACTTATCTATTTATTCTGGATTCGCGTTTAAATGATAACATTATAATTTTGCAAATATATGTTTAACATATGCTGCAATTTTGGGCATTTGAATACTAGTATCGGAAATCCTGAAGGGCAGTTTTTATTGTTGTTATACTTTTTAAAAAGATTTACACAAAAGATGTATTATATATCAGCATTGATTTACAGTTTTATTAACGCGTTCTTTTTAAGTTGTATTTTTTTCCTTGAATAATTTCTTTTAATTGTTGAAAGTTTTCTGTGAGACTGCTTTTGCTCTTGATATATAAGAGAGCCTGTGGTGTATTGCGTGGTGCTACTCTTCATTCAGACCTAGACCAAACAGATTTTCTCCTTCTGCAATCTCCAACCAGATATAGACTTTTGTAGAACGTTTTTCGCTGAATTTATAAGCAAGCAAAAGCCGCAAGTTAAATTAATTTTGTCTTTTTTTTAAATAGTTTCACTCGATAAGAAAAAACACCGACATGACCGAAAGAACGCATAATCTCATGATTTACTTTCTAGAGCTTCTTCGGCTGAACATGAAGTAGCAACAGCTATCTATTCTTTACAATTCTATAAGCATAAGAGAGCAACCATTTGATCTTTATGGCAAGGCTATGGATATTGTTTTCATCCTGCCTTTTTTCAAAATTGGAGCCTGAATTTTTTTTGTGCGCTGAAGCGCGCATTTTCTAATCAACTCAATTTTTTTTTCAGCCAAAATCACCATCCTGCCTTTATTTTAATTTAAACACGTGCACTGTACTGGTTTTTTTTATGGTTTTTGGCATCCTCCCTAAAATATCAAATGGTTGCTCCTTGAACATATTTTTAAAGCATAACCGACAATTTCAACACAAAGGTGACTTTATGTAGAGCGTAGCGGCCTTAAGGTTTAAGCAAGAATCAACTTTTCCATATCTTAGGATCCTCTTCTATTCTCATGGGGGTATCTGGGGAATCAACTACTCATAAAGTTTTTGCTTTGGTAATCATTAATTATTTACTGAGATTCACGTCATCATATTCAGGGGGGGGGCAAGTAATCAAGAAGGGGGTGTTCGAATCAAATAATCACTAAAGTATGACTCTTGTAACCAAGTGATCTTCAAAAACGCCATCCACCAGAAATAAGGTCACAGCGATCTATATTTTACACATGAACACTTTTGATCAATTTCTTGGTAAAGGGTCAATGATATTTCAAGAACGGGAGGGCCATCCTGTGGCTCATAGACACATTTTCTAGTTTGTATATATTTTTTCTAATAGTGTGAGTGAGAAGCCATTTTAATTGATTTAGCCCCTACCGTCTATATATTTAATAATATTGACCATGTTTTTTTGGGAATCTTTGTCGTTAACATAGTATTAACTATTCCTGCAAAGTTTCATTCAAATTGGTTCACTGGTTTGAGATGAGATTTTTTAAACTGCTTAGGGCGATTACATGACGGAGGCTTGATGGCATTAGCTTACATAGCCATGTAAAACAAGCAGCCCTTGTCAGCCTGAATCGATCACATAGTGCTTTAGCCCTGAGAAAATCATATCGAATTATTGTCTCAGTTTAGCCATAGGGCCAGGGTATCTTCTATGAGTCTAAACCCCTATAAAAGGGACACTGGACAACTTTAACACTAAGGAGACTTTTATAGAGCTTAATAAGCTGTGCGTTTAAGCAAGTAACAGCTTTTCTTTACCTGCAGTAGCTATTTGTGGCATTTAAGGGGATGTAACTCCTATAATGGTCATCTGACAATTTTGGCCTAATGGACAATTTTGTAGAGTTCAATAAGCTGAACATTTTTAAGCAAGCAAAACCTTTTCCATACCTTTTATGGTTCACAATCTACAAGACCAAAACATCTTTTTGGGGGGCCATAACCCCTATAAGGGGTCATCTGACAATTTTGACCTAATGGACAATTTTGTTAATATTAATTAGCTGATCATTTAAGCATTAGCAAGCAAAACTTTTTCTCTATCTAATATCATTCACAATCTAAAAGACAAAAACCACTATTATTAGCTTTTAGGGGCCTAAGTGGTCATCTGAAAATTTTTACTTAATGGACAATTTTGTAGAGCTCAATTAGCTGAACATTTAATCTTTTCTTTGTCTACCAACATTCACAATGTATAAGGCAAAAACCACTATTTTTGGCATTTAAGACTGATGACTTATTATTTCAAATAATAAAACCCTCTAATACTTGCTTACTCACGAGGGTTTTAAAGAGGTCCCATTGAACGTAATGGAGCAGCCACCTGAAATTTACGCGCTAAGTTTGAGTGTGTACTAGTGGGATTTTTTAGTAGCTGTGGATATTTTATATATACTTCCATGGGGAATTCATGATATTACCTAAAAATATTAAGTTTATAATCACAAAATCTTATTTTTCATATAATTTTGATCAGGGATGTCCAAAACAAGTTTGATCAGTTTTATTTAATCCCTGTTTTGATCTTGAACTTCACAGTAAAGTTCAAGATCAATAGACAAAAAGTGACAATGTTATAATCAAAACTAAAATTTATGAAATTTTTAAATATAAATTAGTGAAAGCTAGCGTGTTTCAAAGTTTTCCTGACAATCTCAATCCATTATAAGTCACTTGTAAAGGCTAAACATAAAATTTCAACTTGCTCCATTACGGGTAATGAGACCCCTTTGTAGCTCCGCCTGACCAAATATATGTCGAAGGAGCTGCATTATTGCATATGACTAAGTCTTATATGCAACAACCGGACGCATAGTGATGGCATAAGCTCACATGGCCTTTGGACAGGTGAGCTAAAAAAGGGTTGCAATATTTAATCCTTCATTTTGTATGCACTACTTGCCAAGACTTAACTTGGAATTTTTTTTCCAAATCAGACCAGAAAAAGCACCTTTCTTGCCTTTTTGGGCTCTTTTTTCTGAATGGTTTAATGGTAAAGCATATCATCGTAACATTTCATAGAAATTCACCAACCAGAACCAAAGTTATTGTGGGAACAAAAAAAATAATGATGGATTTATTGCCCCTTTTGGTCCCCTTATTTCTAAACCAATAAAGGGGGGATCCCCAAAATCAATTCCATCCATCCTTTAATGTTATGAAACATTATTTTTAATTTCACATCATTAAGTAGACCAGAACAAAAGTTATTGTAGGAACTTACAAAAAGTACCGTAGCAGTTTAGGCCTCTTTTTGGCACCTAAATTCTAAACAAAAAAAAAGGAAGACCACTAAAATCAATCCCATTCATCCTTTTATGGTAAGGAACATCATTATTAAATTTTAGAGCAATTGGACAACTAGAGCTAAAATTATTGACGGAACACTAAAAGTTAAAGACAACAACAGCATCACACCATAATATGTTTGCAAATTGTTTGCAGTTGTATAAAAACTGTGGTCTGACCCCCCCCCCCCCCCCCTATTCTATTTTTAGCAACGTCAGCCAGATTGATTGGTGTGCAGTGATGGCAATAGATCACATGACCTTTCAGGTCAGGTGAGCTAAAAATGAGGATTGTTAGTTGCCAACAAGTCATACATTAGTCCTGCAAAGTTTCAGCCAAACTTGTTCAGTGGATTCAGAGAAAGATTTTTGAAATACAGACAACAATGGACACAAAGTGCATGGCATTTCGCCCAATTGAGCTAAAGAATGGTGTAAACTTTTTAAAATGAAATGTTTTATTTGGCATAAAATCAACAAGTATAAAACATCCAACAATAGTCTGTTTTCCTTTTCAGACAAGTTTTACTAAAAGTACATGTAAGAAACAAATATTGTGAATTTGGAAATTTATGCTGGGGGTTATTCTATATATGAATAGGTGGGGGGATGGAAGGCACTTTTTTCCAGAACCCCACCACCCACAAAAATTTATATATAATTTATAGTACGGAATATAAATGGAAGTTGACATAATTTATCCAATGACCCATCTAAACAAATATAAACTGCCTCCAAACCATCTCATCAAATTATTCACGGAATAGCCCTATGTGTTATTATCTCGCCTTTTTTTGTCTTAGAAAAATAACTTTATGTTTGTTCTCATCTAAGTAAAATATTCACATGGATGGTAAAAAAGCAAAAAATGAGAAAAATAACTTCAACACACAAAAATTTCAAAATCACAGTAATTACAGAATCAGTTACAATTCAAAAATGCATTTTTTAATATTTATAAGTACTTATTTATCTCACTACATTGTAAAACTACTTTATGATATGCTTTGAAATTCATTCAGTATGCAGTTTTCATTGGCAATATTCCAGCAATACTGTAAACCAGAACAAAAAATTCAAGTTCATATAATATTGCATAGACATTTAAAACATATAAATTGCTGAACCTTAAACATGGTAAAGCAATGAATTATGTGTCTTGTATGGTTAATTGTAAAATCAAACATAAAATGATAATTGGTTTGACAAAATGATAAATTGTTAGACTTTAACATGACTACTTCTATTAAAATGTACCAACATAAAATGAATAAAATCTGTACCATATAACTACATAAATAGCACTTTGTTGAATTGCTGAGAACCATTTTGTGAAATGGGCACTGGAAAAAATAATACATTAAAAAGAATAGTTTTTTTAATGTGTCCAAATTGTCTGAGTTAATCAACCACAAAGTAAAAGTCAAATCTATATTATCTAAAAACCAACCAAAACTTTGAAAACTGACACCCAAAATCTTTCACAATTATCCTTACATGTTATATGAGAAATAGGAATATATGTACATGAATAAAGTAAATTGCAAAATACACTACAAAACATTTGGCACATACATAACCTTTTATACTTTAATTTACATGTAAAACCTTATACATGTATATAGATAAATTATATACTGTGAAAAGTACTTAAATTCGTGGGTATCATTTTTCATGGATTGCATATTCCTAGTTTTGTGAATGTGTGGTTTTATAAAATTATATATTAAAAGCTATGTATAATTCTCTGTTCGTGTGGAATTTAATTTTCTGGTTTGGCTGACCAACAAAAACCATGAAAATTGGTACCCATGAACATGTATAGTGGGTGGTAAAGGTTTTTTTTCGTGCATCGTGTTGAGCAATTTTTATTTCCGGTTAAGCCATGCATGGAGGTTCATCGTGCATCGTGAACCTATTTTATTTTTCGTTCATCGTGATTATCATTTTTTTATTGGCTGTTCATCGTGATTATCATTTTTATTGGCTGTTCATCCGTGCATGTACCCCCCCTTTACCACCCCTTTTATACTTTCACAGTAGCTAATTTTCAGCATATATCACAACCAAAAGGATATACAAGAATACAAATTTACTGGTGAAAACAGTGATTCATTTAAAAAAAAATTCTCATATAAGCTGAAGATATGGAAAAATCACTGCTTTAAAGTGTGTAACGTTGAAATAAAGATTTTGAATGTACAAATGCATTTATTTATTCATCTACACTGGATTGTGTAACAAGCTATAAGCTTATGCAAACCCCTCTCCAGTCTGTTGTGGATCCAGAAATTTTCAAATAGGAGGACGTGCAATTTAAAAAAATCTTCTGACTTCTTGGACCTCTTGTTTCATTCAGTTCCTAACCCAATTTCTCTATCAAACAGGAGGGCGGGAGCCCAACATGCTGGTTCTAAATCAGCCTGTGATAGTTTTCAAGTATGACCTTTGAAGAAGGCCCCATAGAGTCTACTCTACTAATAAGGAATTCAAATGTTCCCTGTATAATATTTTTCTATTGATTTATCTCCTTTAAAAAAAGATTAATCACATGTATGGTTGTATATTTTCAAACTTTTCTTATAAAATGCTCTTAAATTTTGTAGCTCAAAATTTCATACAACATAACTTAAAAAATATGTGCGAAAAAAAGATTGAAGGTCTGTTAAATGAAAAGTAATAGGAAAAAGGCACTTGTACAAACAAGAAGAGATCAACACAGGCAAATTTGGCTTACATGAGTTTCACACAAAATTCTCGTGAATCTCGTGTGAATTTCACATGAAAATCACACGAGTTTCACATGAAATTGATGTGAGCTTTTCATGTGAAATAGATGTGAAGTGTGAAGTGTCTACATGCGAGATTCACGATTTGGGTGAATTTCATGTGAATTTTTTTCATGTGATACTCAAATGAGCCAAATTTGCCTGTGTTAACAATGCAAGTTCATGAAACCATACAACCTTGAACTTAACAAAAGGATGACAGACTTGTATCAGCTACAATTTCTTAATACCTCAAACAATTAAAATAAATACTAATACATGTAGTTCATAATAACATTACATAATTGACTAGATTTGTTTGTTTATTCTCGAAATGAATGCTTGATATCCTTCAGTCAACAAAAACTGAAAGTAAAACAACAAAGTGTCCGTTGTGATAGAGGCACTATTCAATTCACTGATAAAACAATATCCTTGTTTAAAAGTGTAATCACAGGATGGTAAAATTTCCTCAATAAAAGAATCCTTTTTTATGTTTATTAGGACATTCATAAATCAAATGAGATGTATCTCCACATACAGTACATTTCCTTGCCCCAGGCTTCCAGTTAGGTTTGGGTTTTTCTGGGACGTATTCTCTTATGATCGTTGTTTTACTTTTCGGTGGGTTACTTGTGGTCTTTTCAGCCTTAACAGGTTCGACAGCTTTAGACGAATTTTCATCTGTACTTTCTGTATAGGATTCCCAGTCTTCATCATCGTCATCTTCAAAATCATCAATGTTATCATCTGTATTGCTCTCTTGGTCAAATCCATAGTCCCAGTCAGTGTTTGTTTTTGGCTTTAAATTTTCCATATTGCTGTAGTTGTTTTTGTCTAAACAATCCTTGTTCTGAGCACTTGGGTTAACTGCAGATGCATAGCTAATAGTTGAAGGTTGTTTATGTTGCACTTGTTCATCTTGCTTCATTCTTGAAGATATATCTTCAGGCTGAGTGGTTTTACTTTGTGATGAGGATGAATTTGTCAATAAAATGTTTGCCACATCATCAAGTGATTTGGCAGGCACAGTTTCAGATTTCACACTTAAGTTTTCTGAAGAATCAGTATCATACCAATTGTCCTTGACCTCTGATTGATTGTTGTTAGGCTCTGCCTCCTCTCCTGCTTTCCACCAATCAGTGACTTGATTTTTTTCATGTGACACTTGCTCTGCTTTCACTTGACTTGTTTTTGGTGTGTCTGTTTTGTTACTAGATTTTGTCTCATTAGTTTGATTAAAGTCAGATGTGGCATCTTTTTGTATCAACAGACTAAGGGGGCTTACGTCCCTTTTATCTCTTTGTTTTGAATCTAGAGCATTCTTGTCTTTCATATCCTTCAATGATTTTGATCTGTCATTTAATGAAGTATCTTTTATACCTAGTAGTGAGCAATTATTAGAATTTTCATTCATTGAATAATAAACACTACTTTCTGGACTTGACAGACCGTCATCAACCACAGAACTATCACCGAAACTGGCTGGCGGCAGGAGATGAATGGCACTCGACAAATTGTCGCCACTACTGGATTTTGGAGTACTCTGTCTTTCACTTCCTGAATGTTTCCTATTCATCACAGGTGAATCTTTCTTTGACAACGGTTTTATACTTTCTTTTGATGCTGGCAAACAGGGCCACGAGTCTTCAGATTTGTCAGATGTAGGTGTTGAGCTCCTTGACCTGGGCTTATAAAACTGGGATGATTTAGGTGGGTAGAAAGGTAATCGTGATGTAGAGACCTTCTGGTGTTTTACTGGAACATTAAATAGTGTTTCTACTACGGGATCTGTAAGTTGAAATAAAACTGTCAAGTTCAAATCAATGTCATACATTTGTACAACAGAAAGTGTTTGCCTGTCTTAAACTTATCACTGAGAATATAACTAGTGTGTTGCAAAAATTATGAACTGCTCACCATTTAGAATATTTAGGTACAATCTGATTTTTGTATCAATTTATATATAACAGTTGATATAAGACAGATGTGTATTTTTCCTTGTGTTCTCTTGGGCATCTCCTGTTTTTTTGTCCATATTCTATTTGAACTTAAGATTAGAATGCATCTGTGGTACTTCTCCACTTCTTGTAAAGTTCTTATTTTTTGTATGTTTATAGATTAAATATATGATTCCATCAACAAAATGATATAGATACACTTATGAAATGAATTATTTTACAATTCTATTATCACTGCTTCCAAACTTTATTACCTTATTTTAGGTATATATCAACTACACAGCCTATAAAAGTTAAACAATAGAATACAATACCCCCAACTTTGTCATCTGTCTGACAGGCCACTTCAGCCACAGACACACAAGCCTGGACACCTTCTTCTCTAACTGACATGATTCCCCTCTTCTTGTTAAGGATTAGATAGATATGAAGGGCCTTCTCTCTTATATTGCTACAAAATAATAGTAATGATAAAGCAAAATAGCTAAATACCATAAACATGCATGCATTAGATAAATATAAGCAGAATTAATTTTAATTTGTCATCAAAAGTATTGCCAAATAAAGGTAACTACAGGTGGTATGGTAAACCATTGCAAAATCTGAAACTGATTTTTAAAAAATTCTGTGTCATGTGTGTAGTTCTTTTCTTTGCACTATGAAGAACTTAATTTGACAATATGGCATTCAATTTTTATAGAAATAGGAAACGTTTTTTGACACTGAAAGAAAGCAACAACATTTAAGATCCAACTCAACATTATGAAAAAGAAAAGCAATGAAAAGAAAGGTTTTTTTTGTTTTGTTTGACAAATGAATCTGATTTTTTTAGATTTAACCCAATTTTTTCTTCTTTTCTATGCAGGAAAAAGTGTATTATTCAATAAATATTATTATCTTACTGTGAAACCTGGGCATTTAGTATTTTATCTCTGCATTCCCTTAACAATCTAGATTTAACATTCTGTACTGTGTCTAACAGGGCATCCCCAGATATTTCCCAGAGTGTCTCAAAACATTCTAAATATAGATCTTGTAGAGTGTCAAGGCCAATCTGTTTACCCTATAAATAGAAAACATTCTAAATATAGATCCTGTAGAATGTCAAGGCCAATCTGTCCACCCTATAAATAAAATCATTCTAAATATAGAGTCTGTAGTGTGTGAAGGCTAATCTGTTTACCCTATAAATAGAAAACACTCTAAATATAGATCGTGTAGCATGTCAAGGCCAATCTGTTTACTCTATAAACAGAAACATCTTGTCTTGTGTCCATAACAATCTATTTACCCTATAAATAAAAACATTCTAAATATAGATCTTGTAGTGTATCAAGAAGTAACATTCTAAATATAGATCTTGTAGTTTGACAAGGGGTAACATTCTAAATATAGATCTTTTAGTGTGTCAAGGAGTATCATGTGTAAAGGCTAAATCATTTTATCCGTATACAGAGTTCAGGAAAAGCATCAAGCCCATCAGACATGTCCAGCAAAAAATTGACAATTTTGATTAAATAAAACAACCTGATTCTGAAAAATATACAATGATGTAAAGTGGGTCTGAGGGGTTATTAAACATTATGGCTGAATGCAAATTTAGCCACAAACGTCTCAGACACTTATTGCACTAAAGAACATTTAACAAGATCTATATTTAGAATGTTTGTATTAACAGACAGAGTTTGCGAAGCTTAAATAGTATCCTTGTGGTCTCCAAATAATGGGGTTCAGCAAACATCATTATTGTTTTTTACAAAATACCTGCTTGTTAAACATGATCCATTTCTCTAGTATTGATGCTACATACTCTCGTAGTGGTTCACTATAAACAAATAAGACAAAGAAAGAAAGTTTAAAATTAAGTATTCATTTCAAAATATGTTTGAAATAATCTAAATTGTACCAAAAAGCATAGAAATAGCATGTATTAAAATTTGATAGTAGTGACATATTCGCAAAAACTTGAATGGTCTTCAAAACTTAAAACTTGCTGAAGTATGCAATTTTTTAAAAGAGAGGTAAATTCTAAATATGAAGCAAATCAAACCACAGCTTCTTAAAAAAATCTTTATTAAACAAAAATTATAAACTTAAGAACTTTGAACATTTCCTATTTTGATTACTGTGAAGCTTGGTTTCTTTGAATAAAGTTAAATTGATTTTTTAGAGTTTTTTGCTTAAAAACTCTGTATCCCTTTAAAACTATCTAGCCTTTATCATATGTCATTTTTAAAGCCAACCTGTTGTAGTTTCATATTTTCCTTATGCTTTTAATCAACAACTTACAGGATATTTACTCATCAGGGACTTATCTCAATTAAGCTTTGACCAACAGAAATTATTATTTTTTTGTCTGTACCTGAATCCTTAGCTAAAACTTTAATGGAACAATCCTTACCAATGTTTCCAGTGAAAGGACATATTAAACAAATGTCCAATGACTTTACTACACTGTATGTGGAATGGCTTTCCTTTATACTGGATCTAAAATAAAATGAGCAAATCTTAGAATAGAGAAGAACTGGTTTATCTTATCTGATAGAACAGAAAATCTGTCAAGGTTAAAAATGTCTGGATTCCATTTTTGACAGTAAGTAGGTTATGTTTATTGATGGAAACCAATGATATGAAGTACATAATGATGCTGGACACCAAATAGAAAGAGGCTGTGATTAGTTGTTGCTGCAAAAACTGTAGTTAAATTTACTTTTCAGCTTCCTTTCCTGACATTTACCATCTATAACTTAAGATTTTCACTTAATGTTTTCACAAAAAAAAAAATCATTATTATTTTCCAAAAACTGTACATTCATTGTGAAGCAGGAAGATGTTGGCTCACTAATTGAGAACATTTTCACAATTCTAACATTTCAAATACATCTGACATAAGTTTTAAACGACAGCTGTAACCACCTCATGTTTAAAGAGATATCAACAGAAGGATGCTTTTTTAGAGTTCTGTCAATTAGGGGCGTATTAATACCACTTTCTCACAATCCAATACACATCAGGATTCTTGACCTACAATCCGATCCATATCACGATACGGATCATTTTTGAAATTTTAAATTAGAAATGCCAAGTTCTACAAATTAAAGCGGTAAAAAGCAAATATAAATATGTAGGAACTACACATGTATTACAAATTTAATGTTTTATAAAGTCCTTTTCATGAATTAAAGGGTTTCAGTCGCAAAATTTGTTTTTGTAAGGCCAAAAACAATAAAATTCAGGGGTATGGCAGACTAAAATTAAGAATTGCATCAAAATAATCAAGTTGGTTCAATCTGATACCAGTATCGTAGGAAAAATATGGTGATTCCAATGCATCGTGATGAGTCGTTACACCCCTACTGTTTATGCAGCATGTTGACAGTCATGCCAAATTATAAGTTGACTGACCTTGATGTACATGTCTTGTATCCTCTTGGTGGCTTCGTAGAGACAATTATTGAATAGCTGGATACCTTAAATGTAAAGAATTATGAAAATTATTTACACAAAATGTAATAGGATTAAAACTAGAATGGCAATCTTCCATGGAAGAGGTATGTCGCCTGCGTCTTAAAATATTCAGTTAACAGAAAGTAGATGAGTTACAGGCATAAAATCGCTTTACACCATATAGTACTATAGGAGGAAGCTACATACCAAATATCAAGAGGCTGTGATGTGTAGTTGCCTGGAAAACTGTGACTGAAATTTTTATGATGCCGCAGGATGACACAACATGACAGATAGTGTCAAATTGACCCCTTGCAACATGTTGCAGGTGACATAATAATATGATGGTCTTGATGGGTTTGCATCTGAGAGAAATTTTGCAATTTCACATATCTTTAAAATAGCTGAACATAAAGGTTACAGTATAACACATTGTAGTATGACAAAGACATTTGGTTTAGCAAATGTTTAAACAGTGTTTAGTTTTTATCAAAATGTACAAAAATACAAAGTTTTATGATGATTATACATACAAATTACAAGAAGTTGTCAATAGTGGAAAGGATTACAATGTATAATATTCATTAACTTATTCTCTTTACATGGTTAAATTGATCTGCATTATTACCATTGATTAACCTTACACTTAATATTTCCAGGACAACATCATGCATTTCTCCATAGCATCTAAATCAAGAAAATCACTGAAGCATGACAATGCCTGGACAACTATCTTGTCAAGTCAATGTCTCCAACTAAAGTTCTGGATCCCTCATTGTTTACTTTACTTACCACTTAATATTTCAAGTATTTCTAGGAGTACATCATGCATTACTCCATAGTATCTAACAGCCCTGTTTAGTATAGTGTTCAGAACATCTGTAAGCTCCTCTTGGTTAAGGCCCCTATAAGCATCTAAAAAGACAAAAAATGAAGTATTTTCTTCACAATAAATATGTAAATGCTCAGGAAAAATTAAAAGATCACAAGTGAGAATTTAACACCATTTTAAAATAAGCAAGAGGCTCCCAGGAGCCTGAATCGCTCACCTGGTCTTGATATCAACCCTATAAAGAACTTTGTATAGCTAAATAAGCTGAACATTTAAGCAAGCAATAGTTTTCTCTTTCAGCAATAGTTGCCATTCTGTAGGCCAAAAACGTGCAAAATGTTATTTAAAGGGCCATCTGAACACTTTGACCCTATAGAGACTTTTGTTAAGAGCTTAATGAACTGAACATTAAAGCAAGCAACAACTTTTCCTTATCTGCTATAGTTTTCATTATATAAGCCAAAAACATGAACAAATGTTAATTTAGGGGCTGTAATCCCTATAAGGGGTCATCTGACAACTTCAACCCTATGGAGACTTTTGTAGAGCTAAATGGCTGGACATTTAAGCAAGCAACAGCTTTTCTCAATCTGCAGTAGTTTTCATTCTATAGGCCAAAAACACTTTTTTCGCCTTTAAGGGGCTGTAACCTCTATAAGGGGTCATCTGACAACTTAGACCCTATGAAGACTTTTGTAGAGCTTAATGAGCTGAGCATTTAAGCAACCAACAGCTTTTCCCTATCTGCAATAGTTTTCATTCTATATGCCAAAATCATTATTTTTTGCTTTTAAGGGGCTGTTACCCCTATAAGGGGTCATCTGACAAATTCGACCCTATGACGACTTTAGTGGAGCTAAATGAGCTGAACATTTAAGCAACCAACAGCTTTTCCCTATCTGCAATAGTTTTCATTCTATAGGCCAAAAACACTATTTTTTGCCTTTAAGGGGCTGTAACCCCTATAAGGGGTCATCTGACAACTTCGATCCTATGGAGACTTTTGTAGAGCTAGATGAGCTGAACATTTATGCAAGCAACAACTTTTCTCTATCTGCACTACTTTTCATTCTATTAGCCAAAAACATGAAAAAACGCTATTTTTCACCTTTAAGGGGCTGGAACCCTTAAGGGATCATCTGACAACTTCGACCCAATGGAGACTTTTGTAGAACTTTTGATGCTGAAGCAGCATGGTGGCATCAGATTTCATCTATCTCTTATACTTTTTGATTTACAAGCCAAAAACAGTAGTCTGACCCCCCTGGTCAATTTTTAGCCACGGCGGCCATGTTTTTTTAACGGATCAAAAATCGAAACACAACTTTTGTACAGGATATCCTGACTGACTGGGGAGTTTAACGTCGTGACTATACCTATATATAGGTCTGCAGCGACGTATATCCTAAGGATCAATCATACTAAGTTTCATTAAAAATTCTGTTCAGTAGTTTCAGAGGAGAAGATTTTTGAAAAATAGTTAACAGAGGACAGATGACAGACGACAGACAACGACGGACTCCAAGTGATTGCAATAGCTCACATGGACCATCGGTGCAGGTGAGCTAAAAAGGAATGTGTCCATGAGACACAAATGACGCATCTAGTCCTAAACAGGAGGTACAAATCCGACAGATCTGTATATAGTAAAATCTTTCTCATATATGGTTTCTGAGAAAAGCTTGACAGAATTTTCATCTCATCTAGTCCCAAACAGGAAAGAAAGTCATGTGAGACGTACAGTTTGTCATACTGAACCATCCGAACAAGTTTTAAATCATTCTCATGTATGGTTTCTGAGAAAAGCTTAAAGAAATTTATACGTTGGGACGGATCAAAAAACATTGTTCAACCACCGGTATACCCTACCTTCTAGAAAAGATCTGAAAGGAAGAATCGGTCTTCATTCTGCAATTTATCTTGAAATCTTTTATGAGATATGTTCACACATCAAGATATATAACCTTTAACACCTAATCAGGGTTTTGCCCTAACACCTTCCATCAAAGAGTATAGCTAGGAAGGTAATTCTTTTATGCTGCTTTTTGTGTTTTTTGGAAAAAACATACCTGTCTGGAACAAACTCAGCAATCTGACTCTGATTTCTTCAACTGGCTCTTTATCAGAATCAGCAAAGATCTATAAAAAATAAGGAAAGAAAAACATAAGGAATTATATGTTCTTAGATTTTTTTCAAATTAAGCCACCATAAGATTTTTGTACAGTGTGAAATTTTCAGGGCATTTTATTTTTATGATTTTGGCTTTGACATACAAAGCATGAAAATTATAAAGCGTTAATATATTTGTCTTCCATTGTAGTCTATGGACAATTACATTACAGCGCAAATTTAAAACTGTGAGAACTAAAATTCAATAGTCTTACCGCCAAAAAAAAGATGGCACAAAATGTTAACAGTATATAATTTTTATCATATCATGTAATAACACATTATTATTTAATTGACTTAAACTAAAACACTTAAGTCAGAAAAGGCCTAGTCCAAGAAAACTAATTTTGCAACCAATTAAATTTTAAAATGTGTCTCCTCAAATGGTTATTAAGTTAAATTTTTACTTCTTATAATGGCCAAACAGATAAGCTTACAAGTTAAAACCAGACTCAGAGGGCTTCTAAATCTTTGAATTTTGCTCACCTGGTGAAGAATCTTGACCAATTCTCTGCCATGAGCCGATTCTCTGGTTTCTGCTGATGGTGGCTTTATATCTTTCAATGCTACAACAAAAAAGTAAGCTTTATTGAAGGTACATCTTTCATATGAAGATAAATCATTGTAAGTGCTAAAATCTGGAGTTAAACACATATTTACTGACAGAAATTGTACATGTATATCTGAAAATAAACTGACCAATGTCTGATGATTCTGACAGTTCCTTATCCCAGTCTTCTTTCACTGCTGTATAGGATGATGATGTTGTTGACCTGTATACAATTGAGATATACTGACCTATGTCTGATGATTCTGACAGTTCCTTATCCCAGTCTTCTTTCCCTGCTGTATAGGATGATGATGATGTTGACCTGTATACAATTGAGATATACTGACCTATGTCTGATGATTCTGACAATTCCTTATCCCAGTCTTCTTTCCTTGCTGTATAGGATGATGATGATGTTGACCTGTATACAATTGAGATATACTGACCTATGTCTGATGATTTTGACAATTCCTTATCCCAGTCTTCTCTCCCTGCTGTATAGGATGATGATGATGTTGACCTGTATACAATTGAGATATACTGACCTATGTCTGATGATTCTGACAATTCCTTATCCCAGTCTTCTTTCCCTGCTGTATAGGATGATGATGATGTTGACCTGTATACAATTGAGATATACTGACCTATGTCTGATGATTCTGACAGTTCCTTATCCCAGTTTTCTTTCCCTGCTGTATAGGATGATGATGATGTTGACCTGTATACAATTGAGATATACTGACCTATGTCTGATGATTCTGACAGTTCCTTATCCCAGTTTTCTTTCCCTGCTGTATAGGATGATGATGATGTTGACCTGTATACAATTGAGATATACTGACCAATGTCTGATGATTCTGACAGTTCCTTATCCCAGTTTTCTTTCCCTGCTGTATAGGATGATGATGATGTTGACCTGTATACAATTGAGATATACTGACCTATGTCTGATGATTCTGACAGTTCCTTATCCCAGTCTTTTTTCCCTGCTGTATAGGATGATGATGATGTTGACCTGTATACAATTGAGATATACTTACCTTTGTCTGATGATTCTGACAGTTCCTTATCCCAGTTTTCTTTCCCTGCTGTATAGGATGATGATGATGTTGACCTGTATACAATTGAGATATACTGACCTATGTCTGATGATTCTGACAGTTCCTTATCCCAGTCTTCTCTCCCTGCTGTATAGGATGATGATGATGTTGACCTGTATACAATTGAGATATACTGACCTATGTCTGATGATACTGACAATTTCTTATCCCAGTCTTCTCTCCCTGCTGTATAGGATGATGATGATGTTGACCTGTATACAATTGAGATATACTGACCTATGTCTGAAGATTCTGACAGTTCCTTATCCCAGTTTTCTTTCCCTGCTGTATAGGATGATGATGATGTTGACCTGTATACAATTGAGATATACTGACCTATGTCTGATGATTCTGACAATTCCTTATCCCAGTCTTCTTTCCCTGCTGTATAGGATGATTATGATGTTGACCTGTATACAATTGAGATATACTGACCTATGTCTGAAGATTCTGACAGTTCCTTATCCCAGTTTTCTTTCCCTGCTGTATAGGATGATGATGATGTTGACCTGTATACAATTGAGATATACTGACCTATGTCTGATGATTCTGACAGTTCCTTATCCCAGTCTTCTCTCCCTGCTGTATAGGATGATGATGATGATGTTGACCTGTATACAATTGAGATATACTGACCTATGTCTGATGATTCTGACAGTTCCTTATCCCAGTCTTCTCTCCCTGCTGTATAGGATGATGATGATGTTGACCTGTATACAATTGAGATATACTGACCTATGTCTGATGAATCTGACAGTTCCTTATCCCAGTCTTCTTTTCCTGCTGTATAGGATGATGATGATGTTGACCTGTATACAATTGAGATATACTGACCTATGTCTGATGATTCTGACAGTTCCTTATCCCAGTCTTCTCTCCCTGCTGTATAGGATGATGATGATGTTGACCTGTATACAATTGAGATATACTGACCTATGTCTGATGATTCTGACAGTTCCTTATCCCAGTCTTCTTTCCCTGCTGTATAGGATGATGATGGTGTTGACCTGTATACAATTGAGATATACTGACCTATGTCTGATGATTCTGACAATTCCTTATCCCAGTCTTCTTTCCCTGCTGTATAGGATGATGATGATGTTGACCTGTATACAATTGAGATATACTGACCTATGTCTGATGATTCTGACAGTTCCTTATCCCAGTCTTCTCTCCCTGCTGTATAGGATGATGATGTTGTTGACCTGTATACAATTGAGATTTACTGACCTATGTCTGATGATTCTGACAATTCCTTATCCCAGTCTTCTTTCCTTGCTGTATAGGATGATGATGATGTTGACCTGTATACAATTGAGATATACTGACCTATGTCTGATGATTTTGACAATTCCTTATCCCAGTCTTCTCTCCCTGCTGTATAGGATGATGATGATGTTGACCTGTATACAATTGAGATATACTGACCTATGTCTGATGATTCTGACAATTCCTTATCCCAGTCTTCTTTCCCTGCTGTATAGGATGATGATGATGTTGACCTGTATACAATTGAGATATACTGACCTATGTCTGATGATTCTGACAGTTCCTTATCCCAGTTTTCTTTCCCTGCTGTATAGGATGATGATGATGTTGACCTGTATACAATTGAGATATACTGACCTATGTCTGATGATTCTGACAGTTCCTTATCCCAGTCTTCTTTCCCTGCTGTATAGGATGATGATGATGTTGACCTGTATACAATTGAGATATACTGACCTATGTCTGATGATTCTGACAGTTCCTTATCCCAGTTTTCTTTCCCTGCTGTATAGGATGATGATGATGTTGACCTGTATACAATTGAGATATACTGACCTATGTCTGATGATTCTGACAGTTCCTTATCCCAGTCTTCTTTTCCCTGCTGTATAGGATGATGATGATGTTGACCTGTATACAATTGAGATATACTGACCTTTGTCTGATGATTCTGACAGTTCCTTATCCCAGTTTTCTTTCCCTGCTGTATAGGATGATGATGATGTTGACCTGTATACAATTGAGATATACTGACCTATGTCTGATGATTCTGACAGTTCCTTATCCCAGTCTTCTCTCCCTGCTGTATAGGATGATGATGATGTTGACCTGTATACAATTGAGTTATACTGACCTATGTCTGATGATTCGGACAATTCCTTATCCCAATCTTCTTTCCCTGCTGTATAGGATGATGATGATGTTGACCTGTATACAATTGAGATATACTGACCTATGTCTGATGATTCTGACAGTTCCTTATCCCAGTCTTCTTTCCCTGCTGTATAGGATGATGATGATGTTGACCTGTATACAATTGAGTTATACTGACCTATGTCTGATGATTCGGACAATTCCTTATCCCAATCTTCTTTCCCTGCTGTATAGGATGATGATGATGTTGACCTGTATACAATTGAGATATACTGACCTATGTCTGATGATTCTGACAGTTCCTTATCCCAGTCTTCTCTCCCTGCTGTATAGGATGATGATGTTGTTGACCTGTATACAATTGAGATATACTGACCTATGTCTGATGATTCTGACAATTCCTTATCCCAGTCTTCTTTCCTTGCTGTATAGGATGATGATGATGTTGACCTGTATACAATTGAGATATACTGACCTATGTCTGATGATTTTGACAATTCCTTATCCCAGTCTTCTCTCCCTGCTGTATAGGATGATGATGATGTTGACCTGTATACAATTGAGATATACTGACCTATGTCTGATGATTCTGACAATTCCTTATCCCAGTCTTCTTTCCCTGCTGTATAGGATGATGATGATGTTGACCTGTATACAATTGAGATATACTGACCTATGTCTGATGATTCTGACAGTTCCTTATCCCAGTTTTCTTTCCCTGCTGTATAGGATGATGATGATGTTGACCTGTATACAATTGAGATATACTGACCTATGTCTGATGATTCTGACAGTTCCTTATCCCAGTCTTCTTTCCCTGCTGTATAGGATGATGATGATGTTGACCTGTATACAATTGAGATATACTGACCTATGTCTGATGATTCTGACAATTCCTTATCCCAGTCTTCTTTTCCTGCTGTATACGATGATGATGATGTTGACCTGTATACAATTGAGATATACTGACCTATGTCTGATGATTCTGACAATTCCTTATCCCAGTCTTCTCTCCCTGCTGTATAGGATGATGATGATGTTGACCTGTATACAATAGAGATATACTGACCTATGTCTGAAGATTCTGACAGTTCCTTATCCCAGTTTTCTTTCCCTGCTGTATAGGATGATGATGATGTTGACCTGTATACAATTGAGATTTACTGACCTATGTCTGATGATTCTGACAATTCCTTATCCCAGTCTTCTCTCCCTGCTGTATAGGATGATGATGATGTTGACCTGTATACAATTGAGATATACTGACCTTTGTCTGATGATTCTGACAGTTCCTTATCCCAGTTTTCTTTCCCTGCTGTATAGGATGATGATGATGTTGACCTGTATAGAATTGAGATATACTGACCTATGTCTGATGATTCTGACAGTTCCTTATCCCAGTCTTCTCTCCCTGCTGTATAGGATGATGATGATGTTGACCTGTATACAATTGAGATATACTGACCTATGTCTGATGATTCTGACAGTTCCTTATCCCAGTCTTCTTTTCCTGCTGTATAGGATGATGATGATGTTGACCTGTATACAATTGAGATATACTGACCTATGTCTGATGATTCTGACAGTTCCTTATCCCAGTCTTCTCTCCCTGCTGTATAGGATGATGATGATGATGTTGACCTGTATACAATTGAGATATACTGACCTATGTCTGATGATTCTGACAATTCCTTATCCCAGTCTTCTCTCCCTGCTGTATAGGATGATGATGATGTTGACCTGTATACAATTGAGATATACTGACCTATGTCTGATGATTCTGACAGTTCCTTATCCCAGTCTTCTTTTCCTGCTGTATAGGATGATGATGATGTTGACCTGTATACAATTGAGATATACTGACCTATGTCTGATGATTCTGACAGTTCCTTATCCCAGTCTTCTTTCCCTGCTGTATAGGATGATGATGATGTTGACCTGTTTACAATTGAGATATACTGACCTATGTCTGATGATTCTGACAATTCCTTATCCCAGTCTTCTCTCCCTGCTGTATAGGATGATGATGATGTTGACCTGTATACGATTGAGATATACTGACCTATGTCTGATGATTCTGACAGTTCCTTATCCCAGTCTTCTTTCCCTGCTGTATAGGATGATGATGATGTTGACCTGTATACAATTGAGATATACTGACCTATGTCTGAAGATTCTGACAGTTCCTTATCCCAGTCTTCTTTCCCTGCTGTATAGGATGATGATGATGTTGACCTGTATACAATTGAGATATACTGACCTATGTCTGATGATTCTGACAGTTCCTTATCCCAGTCTTCTTTCCCTGCTGTATACGAGGATGATGATGTTGACCAGCAGTCCTTTGGTTTCTCAGGAGAACTCTGAGGTGAACTAGAGTCATCTTCTAATCCACCTGTACAATAAAAACACATAAATATCATTAATACTGTGAATGAATGAATTTTTGTGGTCCTTGGCCTTCAAAAAAGAATTCTTTAAAGCTACCTATTCATGAATTCAAGTACTGTGGTTTTATGATTATTTGTTGGGTATCAATTTTCATGGTTTTCGTGGCTGGTGTCGACCCACAAAATTTAATACCCCCACAAAAAGGAAATTTTACATATATTTGTATGCTGCAGACTTCAGAACTACAAATTTAATAATTTAAGAACTGATAAATTTTTAATTGGTATCCACAAAAATAAATGAAGCCAGGGTATTATGATATTTATTAATTAAAAGTACCTGCTTCTAATAAAACTACCTGTAGGAACCATAAAATAATTCTTTTCTAAAAAGGGTGCTTGAATCATTACTAATATCATTAAATGCTTAATGTTGCAAAAAATAGAACTGATTGTAAAACTGAATGCATATAATTTTGAACATGCTGAATGTCAAAACAGTTCTGCATAATTAACACAATATTTGTCATGTGTAGTTATTTCCTTTCAATAAATATAAAATAACGTAACTATTTTATTACTTTCTTTGCGACTGTAAATTGAAATAAAGAGTTCAGATAAAAATGAAATAAAATCTTGCCATATCCTGCTAGAACTGCCAATTTTGCTTGTTCTTTTGTCTCCTTCTTGACTCGTGCCTGCTCTATCTTGTATGCTTCCCTAGCCTCTTTGTGGACTTTTTCCATGAGAGAATCTGTTGAGGCAATCTCCGTCTGGTGAAGACAGTCAAGGTCAAACTGTGGAATGACTTGAGGGGAGATTGGATCAGGTTTTGTGTAGTTTGTGGCAGAATTATTCTTAGACAATTCCATAGCTGCTGCAATGTTTACCATCATTGATGTTGATGGAGATGAATTGGAACTTGATGGCAAGGATTTATCTCCCCTTTGTGAAATCTTTTGTAATAGAGTACCTAATGGTGATGCTACATCACTGTTTCTATTGGATGATAAAGGAGAAGAAAATGATTTGTTTTCCTTCATTGAAGAATATGGGGAGAATTCTTCTGTGTTGGTTGCTATGGGAACAAACTCTTGCTGTTTTTCATAATAAGGAGTGCCTTCATTTTCATTTAAGTCTTGATCTTGACTGTATAAATCATTTTGCATTGGCTGATCATACCTAAAATAGACGATTAAAAAATGTGCTATCATACTTCAAAGATAAAACTACTAAAACAAATACAAAGTAATGTTGAAGACTGCTGGCTGTTTTCCATTGTAATTTTTTAAATTGCCGTTTCTTTAATGTTGGTTGTGTCGCGTACACTTATTCCACATCTCTTAATCGTCTATTTAGGCCATGTACAAGTAATCAAAAGTTTCTCCTGCCTTCTTTTCTGCAAAATTGTGGCAGCATTGAGCAAGTTAAGGAGGCTTCTTTATTTCTTATTGCCTTGTTCTCTAATTAACAGAAGCTCCAAGAGCTCAAATCTCCCATCTTGTAATTAAAGGTCTCTATAATGGGACATCACACTAAAAAGAGGTTCTAAAATATAAACCAATGAAGACTTTTGTATGAAAAAGAAATAAATAACAGCAGAACTTACTGGCCCTCTGTATACTGGTCTTCAGTTCCCATTCCCCACTGATTATACTCCTCATAGTTCTCTGAAAATACAATTGAAGTATCGAAATCATACTAATTTTCCCAGAGTACTTATTTTTGCTATATTCACAGTCAATGAAAAGAAAGTATGAAAATTTAAAAAGGAAAAAAATCAATACCTGTAATATAGACATTTGGGCTGAATGTGCAAAATGAGTATTAGGTAACCATGAAAATTATTATGTTCTCTGTATAACATTGATTAACCTTAAAAAATCTTTATAACTATCATAAGGACACTTGAGTCTTGGTGCTATTTTGTTTTGCTGGGATTCATACAAAATGGGAATGTTCTTAAATTCAATAAACGATTCTTTAACAAAATGGGATATGGACAGAAATAGTGGAGTTGCAAAGAACAGGAGGTCTAAGAGCAATCACTGACCCTAGTCAAAATAAAATGACAAATACAATGTTAAAATTACCAAAATGCCTAATATCAAAACAAAAAATCTCAATAAGACCATGGCTGTTTTCCATTGCAGATTTTTTAATTGCTGTTTATATTGTAGATTGTGTCATGTACACTTATTCCAAATCTCATTATCTTTTTCTTTATGAAAATTTCTTACAGATGACTGAAAATTTTAAAATATGTAGTTGTTTTTTTACTGTTTGAATGGGAACTTGTAATTTTAAGAAGTATGCAATCAAACAAATGTGTCTCTTCAAATGTAAAAGATTAGGAAGTCCTGCTGTTTACATAACATATTTGTAGCTACATACATGTAGCTGTTATATCCTGTAGTTTCACTATTCGTGGGGTATCAATTTTCGAGGTTTTCGTGAGTGGCTTTGATCCACAAAATTTGATACCCACCCATTGATCTGTATGCTGAGGATTTCAGGACCAAAAATATAAGATTCCACAAATTTCTCTTTTTCATCAAAACACAAAAATTGATACCCACAAAAAATAAATGAATCTACAGTAGTCTTTTACTAAATTCTGTTTTATTCTAAATACATAGATTATTACCTTCAGTATTCTGTGAAATCTTTGAAGCAAAAAAATCTTGAACATCTTCAAATAGTTCTGTTACTTCCTCATCCACTGGCTATTTAAAATACACAAAAAATAGTTAATACACAATACAATAAGATTGTAAAGTAATCATTTATCTTTTTATAGAAACTGATTCACCCTAGGTATTTTGTTTGTCTTAGATTTTCATGGTTTTAGTGGGTTAGGCAAACTGTGAAATTAGATTTCTAACAAATAAAATATTTCACATTGATTTCTGTAAATACTTTGTAAAAACCATGAATTTTTGAATTCACAAAAATGCATCTTTTTTCCACTTCTTAGTAGTTGATCATTAATAAATTTCACAGCATTCTGTAAACAATGGGGTTATATTTTTGTGTTAATGTAAATTTAACTTTTTGTGTTGAGGATAAATATACGATTTTTTTACAATTGAATCCCAGTTGAGAGAAGAACACAATATATCATGTATATAGTGGATTTGTTTTCCAGATAAATGTCAAAATAACTCAGATGCAAATTAAAAATGTTCATGCTTGCAGTATATATACAAAAATATAAGAAAGCTAAACTTACAAAACCTAATTCCTCATCCACAAGTATATTTGAAAGACATCTCTGTTTATCATCCTGGCTGTACAAGGCTACTTTAAAAATTCCATTCTCTGTGGCTAGTATGACAGTATTAAAGGTCTTTTTCTCAGTTTCTTTCTGGAACACCTTAGCTGCTCTTGTTGTCCACTTCTTAGCAATCTGATATAAAGAAGTGAAAAGCTGTTCATAATTTGATTCAAGTCAAGTCTGATTTTATAATTGTACTGTTGTCAAAATGTCATAAACGGAAATTCCTTTACAATGCACTGCAAAAAGTCTTAATAAAACTAGGCCTTATTCTTATGTACACAGACCACAAAATTGAACGTTTTACAACTTATACATCTAACTTGCACAAAAGTCATAAAGAAAACATTATACAGGGTTGCCACATTTTTGTTGTTGCAAAATTCAAGGGTTTTCCAGGACTTTTCAAGGGTATTTGAGTCATTTTCAAGGATGAAAATAGTCAACAAAATTTCAGTCCCTAGATGAAATTTTCTGTAAAAAAGTTCAACCATGAACCTTTGATTGTGGAACTACCAAATTCCAGGGTTTATCAAGAATATTTCCATTTTTTTCAAAATTCAAGGTCTTTTCCAGGACCTGAACTGACAAATGAAGTTCAAGGGTTTTCCAGGTTTCAAGGATGTGTGGCAACCCTGATTACATCTGAGTGAGCTATTCCATCTTAAAGAAGCTATGGATTGGGAAAAGGGGGGGGTGTACAAAAAATGCACTTTTTTCAAACCAAACCAACTATACAATTATTTAGAATTACTATAATTCTGCTCTTCTAAATATATTCATACAGCATAGGCAAAGTAAGGGTTTTGTGACCCCCGCTTTGTTACTTTGTATTAAACAGACTACTGCATGTAATTGTTCATTTTCATACAATGAAAATAAGCCCATCTGAACCTTAAAATATGTTAATTAGACTTTTAAACTTTTCCATATCCCATGAAATTAATGATGGCTCACTCTGATCTTGTTCCAGTTTAACATTGCTTGCATTATCATAAGAAAAGTGGGCTATATATTAAAACTAAAGTGGCGGCCTTTCATGGCAAAATTATGTCGTCTGTGTCTTAAAATATTTGGTAAACAAGAAGTAGATGAGTTACAAGAATAAAAATCCTTTACATCATAAAGTACTACAGTAGGAAGCTACATGCCAAATATCAAAAGGCTATGATGTGTAGTTGCCAGGAAAACTGCGACTGAAATTTGTGCGACGCTGCAGGACAACAACGCAAGATGACAGATAGTGTCAAAGTAACTCGTACATTTTGCTTTGCAACACGTTGCAGGCGACATAAAAAAAAAAAAAACCATACTGGTCTTATTCCAGCTAAACAGCATCTCAATGCTTGTGATGGAAATGATAGGACATCATCGGATATGTCAGCATAGATACGCTTCTCTGAAATGTTCTCTGTCTCTCCGTAATCAATGTAAAATACATCTGCTGTGTTGCTGTCACTGTACAAACAAAAGAGAAATATGTTATATCATACAATTATACACAACAATCATACAATTGTACACAACAGTACACAACAATCATACAATTGTACACAACAGTGTACTGCTTAACCAAATGATTGTTAAATGGTTGTTGATTTTAAGTTATCTTTTAGAAATACATCAATCAGTACTGTGCATGCTAATTATCAATTAGATTATCACAATGGATGAGAAACTTTTGGTTCATCTAATAATTTGTTTTAAAATGACTGTACCAAGTCTGGACCATTGCGGTCTTCAATTTCTCCAATTTATATCTTATTTTGTAAACTCTTCGTGGATATTTGAGATTGATTTTTCAAGTCTGGTACTTTTTGTATGTAACCATTATGAAACAATATTATATAATCAGCTCTAAAGACTCAAGTAACAAAGGGGTAGGGGCTATAAGGTGCTTATTTGGCCCCAAATTTGTTATGAAAATAAATTTGGAGAACAGATCAAGTCTATACTGTAATTAATTAATGTTATGTATGGTTGTAATGTAACAAGCTGAAATACACGTGTCATCATTGACATGATGTCTTAATTGATTGCTTAATGACGTCATATTTCAAGAAAAGCTAAACAAGTGTGGCCACTAAAGGTATGTCTCGCCTGCCGGCACCATCACTAAAATCAACTATCAAAGCTTTCACACAAAAAGTGTCTGTATACCCAATATCAGATGCCTAAGCTATTATACTTTTCAAGCAAATCATTGTCCACACAAGTATTACAAAAAAGTTTTTGGCCTGAAAAAAGACCTAAGTTCACAGAGTCACTGGAGCGTAAAAATGGGGTCAGGGTCACATGTCATGGTAACAGTTGCGTAGACGATAACCTCAAATGTCTGATTACCTAATATCAGATGCCTAGCTATTATACTTTTCCAGCAAATCATGGTCCACAAAAGTCTTACAAAAATGATTTTGGCCTGAAAAAAAGACCTAAGTTCCCAGAGTCACTGGAGCATGAAAATGGGGTCAAGGTCACATGGCATGGAGACAGTTGCGTAGACCATAACCTGAACTGTCTGTATACCTAATATCAGATGCCTAGCTATTATACTTTTTCAGCAATTCATCGTCCACAAAAGTTTTACAAAAACGTTTACGGCCTGAAAAAAGACCTAAGTTCACAGAGTCACTGGGGCTTAAAAATGGGGTCAGGGTCACACGGCATGGTGACAGTTGCATAGACCATGACTTGAACTGTCTGTATACCAAATATCAGATGCCTAGCTATTATACTTTTCAAGCAATTGATCGTCCACAAAAGTCTTACAAAAATGTTTATGGCCTGAAAAAAAACCTAAGTTCACAGAATCACTGGAGCGTGAAAATGGGGTCAGGGTCAAACGGCATGGCGACAGTTGCGTAGACCATACCCTCAACTGTCTGTATACCAAATATCAGATGCCTAGCTATTATACTTTTCAAGCAATTGATCGTCCACAAAAGTCTTACAAAAATGTTTATGGCCTGAAAAAAAACCTAAGTTCACAGAATCACTGGAGCGTGAAAATGGGGTCAGGGTCAAACGGCATGGCGACAGTTGCGTAGACCATACCCTCAACTGTCTGTATACCAAATATCAGATGCCTAGCTATTATACTTTTCAAGCAATTCATCGTCCATAAAAGTCTTACAAAAAAGTTTACGCCGCCGCCGTCGCCGTCGCCGCCGCCGTCGCCGGAAAGTAATACCTATGTCTCGCCTTCCGCGACTATTCGTCGCAGGCGAGACAAAAACGGGCCAAAATTCACAAATTTAAGACCAGTTTTTCAAAAAATTAAATACCTCCGCATGCCTCCACCAAAAAGATATTTCACACACTACAATATTGTGTCATCTTGCATATTTTTGCTAAGTTTCATTTTGGTGGAGGCCTGTGGAGGCATTCAAATTTAACAAAAACCAATGTAAAATATGACGTTTTTCACCATTTTGGACAAATTCTATAAAATAGTCATATTTAAAAGACCGGTGTAGAGAAAAGCTCTCAACTTACAATGCCATAATTGCCAAACACTTTGTTTGCATCATTTTAAGAATGCAAATTAAACATAGTTCATTCAAATAAAATACGCTGAAATTATGGGGCCAAAATAGGGTCTTAGAGCCTCTACCCCTTTTTGCAGGTACATGTAATTGACAAAATGAAAAAAATATATGTAATTTAAGTATCAGTTACATCTGTTACATGCTTTCAGTCTTTGACCTATTTCAAGACTTATATGTACTACCATATTCAGGGGTTCAAATTAGCACTGGTCCAAGGTCCAGGACCTTCAATCTTTTAATCAGGAACTTCAAAATGCTATTTAAAAAAAATTCCTGGAATTGCATGAATTTACAGTAACTTCTATTGAGGACTTTAACAGCTATAACTTCAAAATGTTCTGGACTTTTCACTCTGCAATGTTAATCTGAACCCCTGCCATATTCCATGTATAGGAAACAAAAATATTGTACCTGTCAATTCTGGTTACTTGTCCTCTTTTCCAGCACTTATAGGTGTCCCCACCATCAACTAAAACAATTTGATTGTCCTCTAAGTCTGACACACTCTTTATACTGGAGGCAGAAACACTATATCCACTTATTCCTTCCTCCAAGACTGAAAACTCGTCCAACTGTTCAGCTGTAATTAATCATATATATTTAAATACTCAAGTTTCAAGTCAGTTGTTTTTTATTATTAAGATTGAGAGTTCATCTTGATGATCATAAGGGGTGTAATCATACACTAACCCCACAATATGATACATACCGCAGATTTTCTTAACGATACTAGTACTATTACTTTCGATACGATATGGTACATGGTTTTGTTACATATCTTTATTGATTGTTGCTACTTGTTTTTGTCAAAGTTTCGTTCTTTACATTCATTTTGCATTAGTTTCCAAAGAAAACAAAGACAAACATCTTTTTAAATTGTTTTTATCATCAGCAATCACGTTGGCCATGGGTATGACTAAAATTGTAATCTCTCCATGTGGATTTTGGGTACCTCAGAGTATCGTTTCACCCCTAATGAACATGATCACTGACTGCATGTTGATACTTTTGTTGAACTAAAGGGAAGCTCATTATGGCTTCATATTGCTCCATTTTTGACTTAGAAAGATATATATCTCCCTAGTAGTAAATGATTGTCCATAGTGATGAGATTTTTAAAGGTACATCTCAATATGCATTGCCTGGTGGCTATTTTGCATTGCAGATTATTGAATGGCAGCTGGTTTTGGCAGCTGGTTTATGAAAGTTGTGTCACATCTTATTATTACACATCTGTTTACATGTAAGTCTGCTGTGGATAGGTTTAAGCAGGCAGACAGTATTTTGAAGCATATGATATTGAAAGTGTTTCACAAATTTCATTAGCTTTTTAAATGTAATAGAAAATATTGAGATGTGGAATAAGTGTACACGACAAAGCCCACAATCAAGCGGCAATTCAGAACAAGTGTGGCCACTAAAAGTATGTCTCGCCTGCCGGCACCATCGCTAAAATCAACTACCTAAGCTTTCATTTCTTGATATAAACACAAAAAGTGTCAGTATACCTTATAACAGATGCCTAATTATTATACTATTCAAGCAATCCATTGTCCACACAAGTATTACAAAAAGTTTTCTGTCTGAAAAAAAGACCCAAGTTCACAGAGTCACTGGAGCGTAAAAGTGGGGTCATGGTCACACGGCATGGTGACAGTTGCGTTGTTCATAACCGCAACTGTCTGTTTACCCAATATCAGATGCCTAGCTATCATAACTTTCCAGCAATTCATCGTCCATAAAAGTCTTACAAAAAAGTTTTTCGGCCTGAAAAATACCTAAGTTCACAGATTCACTGGAGCGTGAAAATGAGGTCAGGGTCACACGGCATGGTGACAGTTGCATAGACCATAACCTGAACTGTCTGTATACCAAATATCAGATGCCTAGCTATTATACTTTTCAAGCAATTCATCGTCCACAAAAGTCTTACAAAAAAGTTTACAGCCTGAAAAAAGACCTAAGTTCACAGAGTCACTGGAGCGTGAAATGAGGTCAGGGTCACATGGCATGGTGACAGTTGCGTAGACCATAACCTGAACTGTCTGTATACCAAATATCAGATGCCTAGCTATTATACTTTTCAAGCAATTCATCGTCCACAAAAGTCTTACAAAAAAGTTTACGGCCTGAAAAAAGACCTAAGTTCACAGAGTCACTGGAGCGTGAAAATGGGGTCAGGGTCAAACGGCATGGTGACAGTTGCGTAGACCATAACCTGAACTATCTGTATACCAAATATCAGATGCCTAGCTATTATACTTTTCAAGCAATTCATTGTCCACAAAAGTCTTACAAAAAAGTTTACGCCGCCGCCGTCGCCGCCACCGTCGCCGGAAAGTAATACCTATGTCTCGCCTTCCGCGACTATTCGTCGCAGGCGAGACAAAAACCACCATGGACAACCCACAGGAGCCTTCAACAAGGCCAGTAGGGCTGCTCACAGTTCTGCAATAGGCCCATGGTCTAAATAAAATGCATATAATTCAAATCCAGTCCTGAAATAGTCACAGATAGACCCCCTTCTAATACAAACAACTTTGAAAATTCTAAAAATGGTCACATTTACACATAACTTGCCATACAAACCCTCTTGGACTTGATCTGCAAGCATATACATTAATTCTACTGATTTCATACCTGTTCCAATTTGCATGTAAAAGTAATCTAGGTCAACTATGTAGGTCACTCTACCCAGGTAAATAGGGACTTTGTTATCTTCCATGGTCTGAAAAAAAAAACCAAAAATTGTTACTGTAAGTAATTTTTTACTACAAATATACATCTAATTTATTACTTTTTTATTCAATAAAGAAAAGTATTGGATAGCAGGCCAAGGTCATTGCCTCTCTAACTAATATATCTTGTGAATATACATATTTGCAATAACTAGTGTTTCTCCCAAGCATGTTTAGCATGGCGTTGCGCCATGCCACCCTTTTTCTGCCGCCATGCCCTTTTTATTCTGTTTCCCTTGCACCATGCCCTTTTCGTCGTAAATGTTTAGCACCATGGGCCTCTTTTTTATTTTGAATCTGAGTTATCTCCCATTGACTGGTTCCCCGATCATTTTGACTAAACTGGATTTAAAATTACCGCCGCAACGCACTGACAATTAGATAGGCGACAAGATACAAATGAAAACGAGGGAGAAGAACCAATCTTGTGGAATTAAAATGCAAGAAGCTGATCTATTTTTCCTTTCCAGGTATTTGATTTAAAACTTTATAGTTCATCTATTAAAATCGAAAATAAGATCAAAAACGTTGACGTTCAGCTTTCAGACCACTGTGTAAAAATAAAAATGTTTTCATTTACTTGGTCGTTAAAATGCCCTTATAAACGTAGATCATTTTAATATTTTACTTTTTAATTCCCTGAAATGTTCTTATCTTTTTATTTCTCAGACCATATTGCAATGTACAGGTGACAATAGCTTGCATTGAATTGACAGTCTGTGAGCCAGTGACAGTGAAGCTTGGTAGGACAGCCTTTCTGAAGATTTGTCACAGTGTAGAGAACAATAAATGTTTATACATAACGTCTTTTTGAATGTGCCTTAATAAAGGTTATTGCATGACTTATGTGCCCTTTCAGGTGGCTGCTGTGCATTTCATGTGCCCTTTTTGAAATTATTTACCATGCCCTTTTTGAAGGCTGGGAGAAACACTTATAACTGCATTAACCTACTGCATTTAAATATTGAATCAACGTTGAAAACTAAATACTGTTGATACATTATTATTCATAGGATATTTATTTTCGGGGCTTGCCTTGACCCATGAAATTAAATATCCCATGAAAAAGAAATTTAACATTGACCTTTATGCTGCAGACTTCAGTACCACAATTTTAAGAGTTCACAAACTGGTCCTTTTTCATCAAACCATGAAAAATAATAGAATCCACTGTAAGATATTGTGGAGCTTAAATTTTGTTTGTAAATCATACAATGGAGTGATTTTATCATTATTGATGGGGTATATGTTTTGGGGGAAACCAGGAGAATAAATTAATCCAATGTACATGTGGGTGATGCTGTTAAATTTGATTTATTAGTCATGTAAGTATCAAACAATGTTCACAAAATTACACATTTTTTTTTTCTCATAAAATTAATATGTTATGAAATGTATAAATAAAATAGATATTTCTGAATTATACATCCTTCATCAGTTATAGGTTTATATAGATGGTATATTTATTATGTTGTGGTCTTATTTGTACACATGTATAAGTTCATGATGTTTCGTATTATTCTAGTTCAACTGCATTCCTTTGGATCAATCAAGCACGTACATTAATGTGAAATCAGATTTTGTGGCTTATAAAAATCCAAATCAAAACTTGTATGAAAAAGAATGCATGGGATACATTTGTCCATTTGTAAATCATTGACACCCAACAGTTAAGTTTATGAGCTGTCACTGAAGATGAGGAAATTTTGGACAAGGGAAGTGTCTGAACTCCAACTACATGTACATGTATCTAGTAGGTGTTCTTTGTTTTGTTTGAAGTTTAAATCATTTTTCTTCAAACAATTTATTTCTATAGTTATTGGTTTGTCACATTGTACATGTATGAAAAATGTTACCATTTCAACATTACAAGTATAGGAGGAGATATTTTTTTACCACTTAGTCTAAAAAAAAACTGTTTTTACCTTTTGATCTTTTAATTGCTCTGGTGTTTACTTTCGAATCTTCCCTTGACAACTATTATCATACTTGTATCCTTCTGTAAAAAATATTACAATATTTATATGAAACTGGCAATAAACAGGGTTCAGGGGTCATTAGACATGATCTTGTAATCTTTAGTTCACTACAATCCTATGAGGGTTAATATTTAGTCCCATTCATCTTAATAGAAAGTGCAGTCATGGCAGAAGTGAATCCCTATGACACTTCTTACAAACAAAATTCTTGACAGATTGACTTGTAAGTTTTCATAAGAAGTTAAAAAAATAATAATAAGTAAATTTTCTCAAAGAAAAATTTAAATTACCTAAAAACAGGTAAATTTATTTTTTTTCTTCAAATTTGACCCTGAATTTCATAAAGTTCAGGATCAGCATATCCAAAGAAATGCAGTTTTATAATTTTCTCATTCAGTGTGAAAAAAACACTTAAAGCTAGAAGAACTTATCTTTTCCAGCGTATCATTTGATTGTTGCATACAAATTTGAGTTTTCAAAGGCAAATTGGAAATATTTAAGATTGTAAAATGCTGAAAAGCAAATCTAAGGCTGTTCAAAGAATGGGACCACATTATATAACCCTCATGGAAGCATAGTTGACTGAAGATTAGATTATTGTATCAAAGGGGTCCTGACCATAAAGGAGGAAAAAAAAAACAGAATTTAAACCCTCTTGCTGAAAGCCAAACATTTAATAAGACATTGAAAGTTCAAAGATCTACTATGAAATCAACATTGCATTTAAAGTTACATATTCTCTTAGTTTAGGCCAAAACAAAACATATGTTTGTTTCCTGCTTCCTACTCTTGAAAATTAGGGTAGGTAGGTAGGAAAATAACAAATTATTTTACATTGAGTCAATGGGGAAGCAATCCAAACTTTAACGGTGCTTGTGCCAAAATGCCAATAAAAACTTTAGGGCAGGGTAATAAAAATAGAGTAGGTAGGGAAGCAGGAAACAGACATATATATTTTTTTGGCCTTAGAACAAATTGTGATTTTGGACTGATGGGATGAGGTTGATAATATTTCCCGTCATTTATCAGCAGTTGCAAACTTTTTTGAAAACTTTTGAAAAATCTGAACCAGTGAAAGAGTGATTTTTCTTCAACCATATTTTAGTCTTGATATGCCAGCTTATTAAAATTATATAGACTGATGTAATTGTGTTTGTATATTTATATCGAAGGAAATCTATGTATGTGTATTGGATACATATGTTTATTTGGCAGAGAGTGGATAATCCCTGAGGCAGCAAGCTTAGACTGCCAAGAGGGTTAATTAGACTGTGATAAGTTGGTGTTCATGGACTTGTGCACAGTAACAATGTATATACCCCTTATTTCCCTTTCACAAGCTAGGGAAGACAGCTTAACATGTCAATAAGATTACACCCTTCAAAGACCAAATATATTTTCACCAGTTTAAATGTCAAAATATATTTTAACTGGGGGTTAAGCTGTACCCAAGCCACTGTGGTTGATATATCTTACTACAACATGTATACTGGTATCTCATAATATCGTGGTGCTTAGCTACATAGAAACGATGACACCACAATTGAATATTTGGTTAAAATGAACGTAAATACCACGATTAAATGGAACCCACCATATACATGGGTTGCACAACTTGTCCATTCCGGATTTGACTCGTCAATTAGACGAGGTCATCAGGGGTCATGGGGAGGAAAAAATTCAACATGGGACAAAGGAAATTGCATTTCCTATCAAGGATTCTTCTGTAATTATTCAACATATGGGTAAAAATCATTTGCAACTGACATAATAGCCCACAGACAACATTTCCAACCCATAAAATATCAATCTTGAACAGAAATAAAGAAATCATTTCCTTCATCCATTAGCCTGTAGGAACCAGTTTTTTACCAGTTCCTCCTCGTTTGGCTAAAATAGTGACCGATCCCACAAATGTGCAACCAGTGTATAATGAGAACAGAGTATATACTACGTTCTCATTGTATCTTGGTAATTATGTTCATTTCAACCAAATTTTGAAACTGTGATGTCATAAGGTTGGCAAAGTATTGACAGCCCGGGCTGGGCAATACCCCAAAAATTGTCAAAGTTGGCAATACTGGGTAATAAGAATTTATTTGTGAAAAAAATCTTTATGCTTCAAACATTTTCCTCATCCACAAAATATATGAATCATTTTCATTACACAGTAAATATAGCATTATTTCAATCATTTATATATTTGCACTATTTTTTACTGATTGTAATTGTTGTTTTGGCATGTAGGACAATATACAGTTAATAATCTATACTTATTATTGATAATAATCCAAGGCTATAAACCAAGACAAATTTATGAAACCATAAAAAATTTAAATAAGGATTAGTAATCAAAACATCCTTTATTGCATTGTCTAATTATAAGGTAGGGCTTGTGTTGATTAGACCATATATTTTTATACAGGTCTATGATTAGACTATGGGATACTGTACATAAATGTAGAAAACCAACATTGAACTTGTATTAGGCTATATCAATTGCAAGTTAATTTGAAGTCTCCTTCCCACAATTAAGCCGTATGTCATTTCAATACATGTAAATTTTAACAAACATGTATATTATATTTTTATCATCATCATGATCATGTAAAAATTTTCCCTCTTAAAATCTGCTGTTTATAGTGTTTTCATTTAGATTTTACTGAAAAGTGTCCATGCACTATATAAATATCAAAACTGATTTCATTTCGGTACTAATAACCCTTGTTCAAGATACTATGCTTGCTGGAAGCGACCAATACGTCCAATTACAGGAAGTTGTAGAAGAAAAGGATTTGGGAATAACCTTTGAACCAGATTTGAAATTTAACAAACATATAAGTATCAGTATATCTAAAGCTCAAAGAGTGCTGGGCATGATCAGAAGATCCTTTGAATATTTGAACAAAGATATGTTTTTGACAATATATAAATCTATTATTCGTCCATTGCTGGAATACTGTACTCCTGTTTGGTCCCCTTACCTCAAAAAAGATATTAGAAGAATTGAAAACGTACAAAGACGTGCAACTAAATTAATCAGTGACATAAAATCTTTAAATTATGAAGAGCGATTAAAATTTTTGGGACTTCCAACTTTGGAATATAGGAGAGACAGATATGATATGATCCAAATATATAGAGCACTTCACCATATTGACGATATAAAATGGCAAAATATGTTTTCATTGTCTAACAATGACACTAGAGGACATTCCCTTAAGTTATCGAAGAAAAGATGTAACACTACGCAGGGTTTTAGCCAGGATTTTTAAGGCTTTAGTCACTTTTACGGCAAGCATATATGTAGTTTATGCGCTTTCAGACGCTGTTCAGAACAAGTTTTATTCTCACATCAATTTACATTCACTTATAAATAAGTAGTTATTATTTTGATTTGCAGGTACACAGAAGAAAAGAAGTTCTGATTAGTATTACATGGATTTCTAATCAAAGATTTCATTGACATTTAATAAAGTATTGTAGTGAATTTTGCTGACAGTCTTTCCCCCCCTTTTTCTATATCCATAGATATTTGTGTTCGAAATTGTATTTTACATACTCAGGGTTTCAAAGTTCATAATATTTCATCATGTGTAATTTTGTTTAGCTAATATTAGCAGTATCATGCTGTGTTTGCTAGAATTTCATCACTTTATGTCTTGAATTAGGTCAACCATATGTGTCTGTAAACTAGGTTATTAGGTTACTCCAAGGGTCCTGTTAGGTATCCTGAGAGTCCTTTCAATATTGTGTGGGTCCTGCTTTAGGTATCAACATTTATGATTGTTGGGAGTTAACTAGAGTCCATTTGGGTTGTTTTAGCATATATGTTGTTTACTTGGAACTCTAGGTCATTGATATTTGGTACTCTGGAGTCCTAGTAGGGTCCTGAAGGGTCCTACAGGGAGGACCCCAGGGTCCATAATTCTAGCATCAGAATCTATTTCATCAGATTCATTGCATCAGAAAATAGACTTAATTGACTTGGTATAAATAGGCAGGTTAACTTTATCCTTCAGTCTTGCTAGCTCGGAATAGCTCAATACACGTTAAGCTGTAGTCAGCCACTTTTATTTGTTTGGAGTTTATATTGGTCCGTCCGTATTACTTTAATATACCGATCTGCGTATCGGGGTGGATTGTTAAATTGTGTAAATATTTCATGCATATCTCATCAATACAAGTTTACTGAACATTGACTCTTTATCTTGTGAAAGTAAGTTGCCAGACTTCACAAGGATCCACGAAATATAAATTTATGTGACCAAGGACTCTCCTTTCTCACGCTACTGGAGATTACTTGTATAAAAGAGAGCACCAGCACTAGCATAAGTCGTCGAAGTCGTACTAAAGGGCAGTCGTCATCACAACTAACTTTTGTGTACAACATTAGACACTCCGTATTTTACATTCTTAGTCACCTAGTCAACCCGGCTGTGTTCCTGTTTCCCCCCCCCCCCCCCCCCGCTCTTCTTTTTCGTCACATTGGTGGCAGCGGTGGGATCATTTGTGAGACTTGACAATTTTGCTTTATTGGAGTTTAGTGTTCTTGTATATTTGTGCTATGGATACTCCTAGGATTAAAAGGAGAATTTCTTATCAGACTGGCATGTCACCCAAGGTAAGACCAGATTTTTCTAAGACACAATTATTCACCCCAGATTCAGGTATTGGTGGTACACCATCACCCAGGACCCCTAGAGACGTTTACAGTGTGAGAACTCCCCGGACGAATGTAAGCAGACTAGGCACGCGTGTTCAACTTGATAGTGATGGCGAAGCAGATACGGAGACGGAACCAAGCGGTTGGGGTACGTTTTGGCTAGTATGGATTGCGATTCTAGCTTTGAGTTGCTGTTGTGTGGCGTTTACCTGGGCTTACTTCCCGGAGAATAAAATAGTCCAACTTTCCCAGCAGTATGTCATGAATGGGTTGCTAGCGGTAATAGGAATGACGATACTGGCGATGCTTCTGAAGTTTCTGTGGGTTTTCTGCAGAAGGACGCCCAGAGGAGCCAATCGTTACGGATATAGGACCCGGAGGAGTCACGACGAACCATGGGACGAAGATGACAATGAAGACGATTAAAAAGCCGTTAAACTAAGATGGACCGGTACCGAGGGCCAGGTATCAGTCAGGAAGAGAGGGCCTGAGAGAGAAATGCAGATAGGAGTTGCAAGATTCCACAGGAAGTGGACCAGACGTAAGCGAGATGAGGATAGGCCAGAGTGCCATGATGAAGAAGAGGATCCAGAGAAGACCGGAGCATGCAGGACCCCTACCTCCGAAGAAGATTCGGAACCTGTGAGGGTATGCAGGGCAACCGGAATGTTGGTACGTAGACAGATAGAAGGAGTACCGGTTGAGTGTAGAGATAGACACTGGCGCGAAGAGAACTTTCATTACGAAAGAGACATTTGATATGATGCTGAGTAAACCAGAACTCGAAGAAATGGATAGCAGTTACGTAACAGCCAGTGGACAGAAGTTGATGTGTTATGGTCGTGCATGTATGAACATTATGTTTGGAGATCATGTGTACCCCCATGAAATTGTTGTTGGTGGGGTGCGGAATAATTTGACAGGAGAAGACTTTATAGTTAGATACAGATGCAACTGGGACCACGACGAATCCAGTTTCATTATAAAGGGAAGCAGGACGCCTTTTGAAGGCGGAAGTAGAGGAACCAGGGCAGCTCGAGTCGTCGCCCTACAGACGATTATGGTACCGTCGGGGCACGAGGCAGTAATTAAGACTGGCTTGGCAGGCCGGACCTGGGGTCCTGGTAGCTCTAGTTCAGTTGGTATTTTGACCCCTGAGCGCACCTTTTTGGAGCGTCATGGGTTGGCATTGGCCAATACATTGGTAGATGCTGCCAACGATGTAGTTTTTGCTAGAGTCTACAATCCATGTTCGCATGATGTGCGAGTATACAAGCATACGCACATAGCAATTTTTACGCCTGTGGCCAGGATTGGACCTTCAGTACGCCTGGAAGGACTGTTAGTAGGAGATGAAATAGAAGAAGTAACGGAGGGACATGGAGATAAAGAGATTCCAGATCATATGGTACCCGTTTACAAGAAAGGGTGCGAACACCTTGACGAACACCAGAAAGAGAAGTTAAAACATTTTATGGTGAAGAATCAAGATTGCTTTGCCAGACCGGGTGAAGTTGGTAGGACCAACGCAGGAGTGCACAGAATAAAGCTCAAAGACGAGAAACCTCCGAGACGAGTCCCCCTGTACAAAAGGCAAGCGTTAGAAGAAGAGATAAAGAAGTTGGAAGATAAAGGTCTCATAGAGAAATCAACAAGTCCGTGGTCCTCACAAACAGTAATGGTCCAGAAGAAGGATGGCACGTGGAGGATGTGCGTGGACTACCGGACCCTGAATGAGAAGACTATCAAGGACGCCTATCCACTGACGAGGATAGATGAAAACTTGGACTCTTTGGAAGGAGCGGAGTGGTTTTTGTCCTTGAACCTTGATATGGCGTACCACCAAGTACCAATGGCAGAAGAAGACAAGAGCAAAACAGCCTTCGCCACACCAAGAGGAGGCCTATACCAATTTACGACTATGCCATTTGGGTTGTGCAATGCAGCTAGCACATTTGAGCGCATCATCGAAAAGACGTTAACTGGATTACAATGGAACATCGCCATATTATACTTGGACGACGTGGTTGTAATAGGAAAATCATTTGAACATCACATTCAAAACTTGCAGAAAGTATGCGATAGATTCTTGGGAGCAGGCCTAAAGTTAAAACCAAAGAAATGCCACCTGTTCCAAAAAGAGATTTCGTTTCTTGGGCACGTAGTATCTAAGGAAGGAATAAAGACAGATCCTATGAAGATAGCTGCAGTAAAAGAAATGCCAAGACCAACGACAGTTACCCAGACTAGGAGTTTCCTGGGATTAGCTTCGTATTACAGGAAATACGTCCAGTCATTTTCCAAGATTGCCAAGCCGTTATTTGACCTGACTAAGAAGGATAATAAATTTGTCTGGACGAAGGAATGCCAGCAGAGCTTTGAAGAGCTGAAGAGTAGGTTGATATCAACACCAATACTAGCCTTTCCACAACCTGATGGAAGCCAATTTATCCTTGATACAGACGCCAGCGCCTACGCAATTGGAGCCGTATTGTCTCAGGTCCAGGAAGGAAAAGAAAGGGTAATTGCCTATGCTAGCCGTTGCCTTGATAAACCAGAGCGCAACTATTGTGTAACAAGAAGGGAAATGCTAGCCGTAGTATATTTCACGAAGTACTTTAAACACTACCTGTTAGGAAGAAAATTTCTACTACGCACAGATCACGGATCCTTGACGTGGTTAAGCAGATTTAAAGAACCAGACGGACAAATCCATCGTTGGATACAGCAACTGAGTCCATACCACATGGAGATCCAACACCGTCCAGGAACCAGACATGGTAATGCTGATGCACTTTCCAGATTAGTAACACCAGTTGGAGATGTTTGCAAGCAATGCGAGATGCCCTGGGGATACGAATATACAGGTCCTCAGAGGTCAGAAGTCAATGGAATGAAGGAGTGCTTACGAGAGGACTCTATAGACACAGTGTTCTCCCTAGGTCCATATAGCACTGTGGTACCACTGTGCTATATTTTGTACCACAGTGCTATCTTGTAAAGATTTATAAAAGAAAGTGTTAGGACCACAGTGCTATAATTTTCAGAAAACCATGCTTTTACTGATTACCACAGTGCTATCAAGAATTTCTGGGGAGAACACTGAGACATGGTATCTGACGGATCAGACAAGGACACCTCACAGGAGTCCGGGGTCCAGCCATACTTGGGAACCTTGGTAGGATCCCCAGGGGTCCAGCCGGACTTGGGGTCATTAGTAGGGTCCCAAGGGGTCCAACCCCAGCCAGATCCTGATGATGCTTTGGGAGAAGCAGTAGTTTTAAGGAGGGGGAGGAAACCCAACAGACCGAAACCAGCAACACCAAAGAAAATTCCATCAGTTGATTTAAGTGATATTGAATTAATCAGGAAGATGCAAGAAGAAGATGATACCATCGGAGAAATTTTAAAATTAAAAATTTCAAATTCAGAAAAACCTACACGGGAGGATTTTAGCAGTAAAAGTAAAGAGTACAAGTTTTATGTAGCCAATTGGGAGCGTATAGACGTCAAAAACGGTGTGCTATGCTGTTGGTGGGAAGAAGCCGACGATACATTGAAGTGGAAAATATGCGTACCTGTCATACTCGTGCCGCACATACTACTTACACGATGCAAGAACCGCCGGACACCAAGGAATCAAGAAAACTTTTGAAAAGGCCAAATTATGCCCATTCTTTTGGAGAAATATGCAGAAATCAGTGAAAGACTATGTCAATGCATGTGAAATATGTGGAGAGCGAAAGAATCCAGCCTTTAGAAAACGACATCTCATGAAATCTTATTTAGTTGGAGCCGCATTTGAAAGAGTATCGACGGATATAGCCGGTCCAATGCCTATAACAGACAAGGGAAATCGCTATATTCTTGTAGTCGGCGATTATTTCACAAAATTAACAGAAGCTTATGCTATACCAGATATCCAAGCCGTTACAGTAGCAGACACGATCTTTCGAGGGTGGATAAAGCGATATGGGTGCCCAGAAGAACTACACTCAGACCAAGGACGTCAATACGAAAGCGCAATTTTCCAAGAACTTGGCAAATTTCTTGACATCCATAAGACGAGGACCACTCCACTACACCCTCGGTCCGACGGAATGATCGAGAGAATGAATAAAACCATAAATGAAATGCTCTCAAAGTATATTAAGAGCGACCAAAGAAATTGGGACGATTACCTAGATTCCATAGTCATGGTATACAACTCAACGCCACATGAAAGTACGGGAATATCCCCTCACAGGATGGTTTTTGGCGAAGAGATGAGGTTTCCCCTGGATTTTATAACTGAGAGAATAGACGACCATGTAGAAGGAAGATTTGCTACAGAGTACGTAGTTGGACTGGAGGAAAGACTGAGAAGAATCCATAAGTTGGGTCGAGAACACCTAGGGCAAGCCGCTGAACGACAGAAAACATCGTACGATCTGAACGTAAGAACTAAAACCTATAATGTTGGTGATATGGTTTGGAGGAACCAGAAGAAGAATATTGTTGGGAGAAAATTAAAAATTGCGAGACACTGGACGGGTCCATGGACCATTGTTGAAAAACTGAGCGACATAATTTTTAAAATAAAATTCTCGAGAAATTCGGTACCAGCAATTGTCCACGGTGATAATTTAAAACCATATATCGGGAGTAAGAAAAATGATTGGTTTTTGTCAAACAATCAGCTTAGAAGGTCGATGGCCTTAGATGATGCCATATTCCCGAATCTAGGTCAGTTTGTAAGCGAAAATGTTGGAACAGATAAATCTGAGGAGAATGGGGTCACAGGAAAACCAGATTCCCAAGATAATGATGATGAAATATCACAGGACCCCCCTTCCATATCGCCGGAGACCGGGGTCTGGAACTGCGCGGGACATTCGAATCTCCCCAAATTGCGCAGTTCGGATGCGCAGAAAAACCAAGGCACATTTCGTCCAAAACGAAAGCTGCGGCAACCCTTGAAGTTACAAGACTACGTAATAGAAAGTTTGAGCAAAATGCCGAGGTGTAGATGTGAATACTGCGGGAAGGAGTATTCTAGTAGAAAGAACGTTCGACGTCACATCAACGAGGTGCACCAGGAACATCCCAAAGTTCTGTTATGTCCTGTGAATGGTTGCGATGATATCTTCTTTCGAAGGGACAATTTAACGACACATCTCCGGATTTCTCATGGGCAGAATCACACCGAATCTTACGCTAACTCTGCAGGCTGTGATTTCACCCGCATGAATAGGAAAAACTTGAGGAAGGGGACAAAAAGAC
The DNA here is from genome assembly GCA_963971305.1 of Arcuatula senhousia. Lineage (NCBI taxonomy): Eukaryota > Metazoa > Mollusca > Bivalvia > Mytilida > Mytilidae > Arcuatula > Arcuatula senhousia. Next base: position 13,035,006 of record OZ020305.1, read on the forward strand.
CCAGACGATGTGCCAATTCAACATCAGATAGCGAGACCGATGATAACTTAGACAAGGAGTATCATGATTCCGATGAGGACATGGCAGACGAGCAGGTTAAGAGGAAGGTTGTACTTGCACAACGGGAAGGGGAGACTGAAAAGAGCGTAGATGAGGTATTCATTGATGACTCAGACGAACCACGGCCTGGTCCGTCATACGACCAGACAGATTATAGGAAGGACGAAAAGGTAGAGGAGTTCAAGGAAACGACAGTGGAAGTTATAAACTTGACATTGTTTACAAAACGCGAGAAAAAGCAGGATGGGACTGAAGTAATTAGCAGGGAACACCGTTGCTCTGCCACTGCAGCTCTAGATATCACCTCGATCGATTGGAATGGTTATCTTGCTTACTTAGAGGCAGAAATCAATCGTCACGCTGAGGAACTGAGGCGACCATCCCAAGCAAGTGAGTCAAAGATCCGTATTGTAGAGGATATGGAAGAAGAGGAAGGAGACAGTGATGAATAGAACTTGGAGCGTTTACTTACATTTATAGTGATGACTTGTTTTAGTTTAGCATTAGTACAAATGTAGTATTACTCGCTATTAGCTTGTTTATATATATATATTATTATTTTTTTTTTTTTTTTTGTTGTGGATATGTCTGGTTTATTTTGGTCCTTTTAAGGCACCTTAATCCCTTTTGGTCCAATCTTTGGTACCCCACATCTGTACAAAATTTGCAATTTGTTATTGTATTGTATTACTTAGTCCTTTGCATAACCGTTGAGTAGTGTAGGTTATTACATTGAGATTTTTTTTTTTTTTTATATTCCAATAATTTGTTGTCAGTGCCATTTTATTTTACATATATTTTGTTTTTATATTTTAATAATCCATCTATTTTGTTTTTATATTTTTGTCTAGTCCGGGAAAAGTATTACTTTATTTTTATTCCATGTGCCATAAAGTGTTCAGGAAAAAAATATTTTCCATGTTTTTGACAATGTTAAGATTCACATGTTTTTGTATTTCTTTTTTATGATGCATAATATCATAGAGTATTTGGTGCTAAAATTCACTAGTCATATTGTATTGTTCAATGTTTTTGATAATTGAGATTGTTACATTAAACGGGTAATATTTCTAATGTTAAAGGTGCGTTTATTATAATCTTTTTGTCAGTATTAATACTTTTCGAGTTAATTTTTATATTTTTGTATAATTTTCATGAATTTTGCTGACAGTCTTTCCCCCCCTTTTTCTATATCCATAGATATTTGTGTTCGAAATTGTATTTTACATACTCAGGGTTTCAAAGTTCATAATATTTCATCATGTGTAATTTTGTTTAGCTAATATTAGCAGTATCATGCTGTGTTTGCTAGAATTTCATCACTTTATGTCTTGAATTAGGTCAACCATATGTGTCTGTAAACTAGGTTATTAGGTTACTCCAAGGGTCCTGTTAGGTATCCTGAGAGTCCTTTCAATATTGTGTGGGTCCTGCTTTAGGTATCAACATTTATGATTGTTGGGAGTTAACTAGAGTCCATTTGGGTTGTTTTAGCATATATGTTGTTTACTTGGAACTCTAGGTCATTGATATTTGGTACTCTGGAGTCCTAGTAGGGTCCTGAAGGGTCCTACAGGGAGGACCCCAGGGTCCATAATTCTTGCATCAGAATCTATTTCATCAGATTCATTGCATCAGAAAATAGACTTAATTGACTTGGTATAAATAGGCAGGTTAACTTTATCCTTCAGTCTTGCTAGCTCGGAATAGCTCAATACACGTTAAGCTGGAGTCAGCCACTTTTATTTGTTTGGAGTTTATATTGGTCCGTCCGTATTACTTTAATATACCGATCTGCGTATCGGGGTGGATTGTTAAATTGTGTACATATTTCATGCATATCTCATCAATACAAGTTTACTGAACATTGACTCTTTATCTTGTGAAAGTAAGTTGCCAGACTTCACAAGGATCCACGAAATATAAATTTATGTGACCAAGGACTCTCCTTTCTCACGCTACTGGAGATTACTTGTATAAAAGAGAGCACCAGCACTAGCATAAGTCGTCGAAGTCGTACTAAAGGGCAGTCGTCATCACAACTAACTTTTGTGTACAACATTAGACACTCCGTATTTTACATTCTTAGTCACCTAGTCAACCCGGCTGTGTTCCTGTTTCCCCCCCCCCCCCCGCTCTTCTTTTTCGTCACAGTATTTACAAATATTTACAGCCTTCTTGTTTGTTTTGTTTTTACTTTTCAGCCTTACTTGAAATTCTTTACAAATCTAATTTCCTCATAATTATTTTGTGCCCCCCTTCAGAAAATTTTAGTAGGAAAAGGAAGGCAACTCAGTTTTAATTTTTTCACATCCTAAGGGGCATTAAAGAAATAGATTACTGGTATATTACTGTGAGTTAAACAATATTTTTGTTATCTTACTAAAATTTAAAAAAAGTTTTTAATCTTTAGAAAAAAGGTTTACAAGTTATTAAGTAATTGATAAAAATTATATGCAATGTTTTGAATTTTCAATGTTATATGGGGCCAATTTTTGAAAAAAATCTAGAACTTTCAAGAAGTTTGGAAGTTTGAAAGGGACCTTAACATGTTATAGTGAGTGCAAAAATATTGTCTTGGGAATTAAATTCTTTCTAAAAGGTAAATAGTTACATTCATGCTTTGGACAATCAGTGTTTTTCTGTTTAAAACTAAAGTCTTTGCCAATGCTAGACCCCGTGTTTGTCATAACATGAATGATAATGATTGACACCTGAAATACCTGTTCTAAATATATTCCGATAGCTGATTGGTCATTCTCAAATTATTCAGCCATGAGTGACTCCACCCAAATTTATTGATTTTAATGACCCCAAGACAATTTAGGTTAATTGATTGTCAAAACATATCCGGTGATCGGCGGTCAGCTTGTGGTCATAAATCAAATGGCTTCGTGAATGTATGATAAATGTGACGAAAGTGACACTTAACTTTCGACAATTACGAGTTTTTAAAGCGATTTTCGTAAATTTCAGGACGAAAATTTTTACACTTTTGAAAAATTAAGTGACGAAAATGGTTTGATAAATTTTCGTAATCTGAAAATTCTTTTCGCCAATGACGAAAATGACGAGCGCTAGCTAAATCACTGACTACGCAACGTATGCATTCATTTTCTATAAGAACTATAAATCAATGGAATAATCTTACAGAGGCTACTGTTACAGCTGACACTATTAATAGCTTTAAATCAAGATCAAACAAAGAAAATTGGAATGTCAAGAAATTTAACCCATCATTTTGACATTTTGACCTGTGAGGTCTATACTACACCGCTTATCAACTTTATTCATTATTAGCCATAATCAGCCATGTGATGTGATATATATATAGACTAACATGTGTAACTTATTCAACTGAAGCGTGCCCAAACAAAGTAATTATACAAGTAAACCAATCATAATCTATTGAGAGGCAGCTATAGAAGTTTCAGAACTTATACCTGCTGCAAGATGAAAGGTACAAAGGTACAAAGGATTGTCATGATTATTACATTTATGTAGGTTTCTAATATGATATTATAATAGCAAATCAAGTATTACCCAGTAATGCCCAGTAAAACCCAATAAAACCCGGGTTTTCCCAGTATTTCCCGATGGGCTGGGAAATTCTCTTAAAACCCGGGTTTTTGCCAACCCTGTGATGTCACAGTTTCTACGTAGCTACATGTACGTACCAGGATATTACGAGCTAACAGTATACTTGTAAGTTATTTTAATAGGAAATCAAGTATTACCCAGTAATGCCCAGTAAAACCCAATAAAACCCGGGTTTTCCCAGTATTTCCCGATGGGCTGGGAAATTCTCTTAAAACCCCGGTTTTTGCCAACCCTGTGATGTCACAGTTTCTACGTAGCTACATGTACGTACCAGGATATTACGAGCTAACAGTATACTTGTTAGTTATTTAAAGAAAAATAATCTTCACACAGAATCTTATATACAGGGTCTCTGCTTCATATGATTGATTACACAACACAAATAGTTATTTTATGAAATTTTTGCTGTTATTTGTAATGTTCCACCATGCATGAAAAAGGAATTTTCATGCATGTCACATGAAAGAAGAGTACCCGAGCAATACTAGTAAAAGTAATGTACTTTTCAATGTTCGTTGTATATAAAATAATTGGGGATGTAAAATTTTAGCAAATTCTTGTATAACATGTTTCTTTTGGTTGTGAAATATGTTGAAAGTTCTCTAAACTTTCGTTTTGGACATAAACCGCTAACCTGGTTTCCTGTTTGATTACATTACCTATTTGCGTCGATATGAATCTTTAACAAACCAGTCCAAAACAAAACTAAATCTTGATCATTATCGGAAAAGGATAGGGTTTCCGAACAAATCATTTATAAACATTTAATTTTTTTTTTATTTTAAATTTTATTTTTTTTAACAGCGGTCAAATAAATTCACATTGGATTTTTTTTTCAAATCAAGTGTTATTTGAAAGATCTTGAAATAAAAGACGGTTAAACTTTCAGAAAATATTATTTCTTCTTTTCTGGATACGGAACTTCCATCAAAGATTGGGCCATTCTAGTGGCCCCCGCCTGTAAGATACATGTACACGCGTGTATCGTTAGCGAAAATATGGTTTTTGGCTATAGGTACACGAAGTTATGATTTACTTCAAAATAAAGAACATCGATTAATACAGTCAGTTGTACCTTATTTACATTTTGCATCTTCATCTTCATTATGATAGGTGCCACATCCGAGGACATTTTTGCACCGCCCATGAGTCAAGTGTCTAATCTAGTCTAAGCGATTTCTTCTAATAAGGTCAGAAAAGGTATTGGAGGAGTCTTTTGATTGTGTCGAATTTTTCTAAAACTATGATTGCTGCATGAGTTGAGAGGTTGTTCCAATCTCGGATTGTGTTTGGTATAAAGCTGTATTTTAAAGTATCAGTTCGGGCATACGGAATATAAAACTGTTGACTGTGCACGTGTCTGTTACGGTGAGATCTGTTGTTCTGCCTAATCATCTTCAGAGCTCACAAAGTGGCCGCAGAGCTGCTACTCCAAGCAAGCCTTTATGGAATAAAATCAGTCTATTTTCACGTCTTCGTTCTTTCAGTGATTCCAATCTAGCTCTTTCATTATGTTTGTCATTTATCCACCTTCATATATACAGTTGGTAACAACAAATCGTGTTGCTCTTCTCTTGCAACGATTGTAAGCTGCCTAAAATATATAAAACACTTATTACCGTGATTTAAATGTCTTTGCATGTTTTGAAAATTGAAATATTCTGTTAATAGGCTCGATTTTTATTTTGATACCACTCAATAGAGCCATCATACGCATCGTACGTTCATAAGTTTGTTTACTTTTATGTTAATTTATTACATGTATAATAAGACCAAATATAATTCCGAGTCTGTTTTTTCCTATGCATTTTTTGTAAAAATAAAGTCGAATAGAACTTCGTGAGTCAACATTTTCGCATCCTTTGGAAGGTCAAGTAGATCAATTAAGTTTGGACCCGGAATGAAAGGTTTTTGCTGCATTTTCATGTCAAAATTGCTCAATAGAACTGAAAAATAGATAAAAGTTAACTTACGAATTGTTTATCAATAGACAAAATCAATGTTTCAGCTGACGTTATTTTTGAGAATAAGTTTTTTTTACATAATGTATTTTTTCACATGATTAGAAGTTCTTATAATTCCGTGTACCTATAGCCAAAAACCATATGTTTTCGCTAAGGATACACGCGTGTATTCGGAGCCTACACCAGTACAGGCACAAATCCGTAAAATGGCTCGTTTCGGTCAGATTAGTTTGAATTCCAATTTTCAGACAAATTTTGTAAAAAAAAAACCCAAAAAACAAAAACAAACCAACCCCCCCCCCCCGCCCCCCAAAAAACAAAAACAAAACAAAACAAACAAACAAACCTGCAAGTGCATGTAAATGCCAACAAGTAACATTGATTGACAAGTTTCTTGCAATAAATATATATATATATATACATGTATATGTCTTGGCATTGCACAGCACTCAAAATGTTTAGAATTATAGAAAAATGAAGAAAATGTTAATTCAAGATGATCAAAGCAACCGTGCCGCGTGCACTTATTCCACATCTCATTATTTTCTGCATTGAAAGTCAGGCCAATTTTTTCTAAATATGTTATACATTTGCTTCTAGTCATTTTGTCATGATGCAGGTTTTTCCGCTATTTTCCTCAAAGTCCCTAATGAGAGCGAGGACCCTTTTAGTATTTACCCTTTTTAATAATGATTATACGCAAAGAAATGTAATTTGATAAAAAAAAATCTTTAGTATGTTTAGGTAGCTGATAGCAATAAGGCAAATAGTATAAAAGAATCTCCAATTGATTTGTTCAAAAATAGGGTTTTATGTGTGCACGTATTTTGCCCTTCTTCTCCAACAGCGTTTTGGTGAATTGTGCTCATATCCTTGAGAAAACTGGTTGCATTTAGAAGAATTGCAATGGTCCTTCTATTTTATTATAATTTTTTTTACTAATTTCGTTTGTTTTGTTTTTATTTCTATTATCATTATCATTATGGTGTGTACAAATTCGATTATATCTATGAACAGCTATCTATGCCTGCCTCACTGACAATGCCGTAGATGTCACATATGTATTACGCTTATCTTTGTCTTGTATAAAACTCCCTGAAAGGGTAACAGCAGAAATTCACAATCTGCATCGCTTTCGTGATGGCAATAATTGCATGTATAGAACAACAAAAACAAAAACAAATTTAACCGAGAGTTTTAGGATACTGGTTAAAAAAGATCCGTTTTATCCGCTAGCCAAAAAGGTATAATGAATGTTTATAACATCAAGATCGTCGCTAATATTAGTAAAATATTTCATATCAACCGATTACAAATAAATACTAAAATTATACTGTCTTTACGGTCGTTTGAAATTGAAACGTAGATAAAAGCACTGAAGTACAAGATCTGTGTCTTTGTTTTAAAAGTACAACTTAATTAAAGAATAATATAATTTCTTACTCTCTTTAAAGGTTTACTATAAAAGTACATTATAAAGCAAAACAGCCGAACAGATATCTGACACTGCTTATGATTGGTTGATTTAAGTTGCTTTGTGGATGTTTGTTGCCTCCGGTCGGGATCCGGGTGGCAAATAGGCGCACAACAGAGCTTAGCTTTCTTGTCATAAGAGGCGACGAAGGGCTTTTGGATTCTGACATCGGGTTGTTGCTCTGGCCACAAAGCGATCAATAGGGTGACTTTTCGGTTGTTTTCGGTCCATGTTACGGTAAGCATGACTGCTGACCAACCTGAGCGGAGAGACCCATGATTCATGCACTCAAAAAAACTTTGTTTACCGCCAAGTCGTGCACACACATAGGCTTCATTTTGCGCCCCAGTCCACCTTTGTCCTTTCCTGAGCTCCTTTGTTTACCACATCAACATTATCATCATTTCATCTTCATTTTATCATCCTCTTCATGTCCATCGCCTTTAAACTGGTAGGAGTGGGAACCATCCACAATTAGTCTGAAAGTACCAAAGCATGTGTTTTTTAAATAATTGAACGATCATGAATTACATTCACAATATCAACAATGAAGTAAAATAAAGCAAAGGAATAGTACTTTTAATGCTGTTTAAGCAGGTTCCTATCTCATGTATCTGCAACATGCTATGAATAGTATGATATGGACATTTGTTAGCTCAACCATGTATGGTTGGATTACAAGTAATTATGATGCCTGGTTATGAATTTAATAAATTGATCGTTGGCAACACAACGGGTCTATAATAACAAAGCAGCGACGGCTTACCCTTCTGAGTTAACTGAATTGCTTATTGTAGTTAAGCTGCTTTATTTCCGTTTTCTCATGTTTTCACGGCCTTAAAGCACTGCCGTTAAGGACTACTGACATTTGAATGTCCATTTGTATTTTTTGGCTTTTGTCAATAACAAGTTGTTTTTGCAGTCTAATTTTACCACACTACTAGTATTTCGAATTCAAATTTTACTTCAAAACATTTTAGGGGCCTGGGTGGCAGAGTGGTCTTAGGAGCTGGTTTACTGAAATACCACACTATTGATCACTAGCCGATCACCTCTCAGTTGCTGTTCGAGTCCCGTTTGTAATTTACAAAACGGGACTTCCCCACTTGTATATAATAAGGTTTGTCAGTTACCTGCCCATGATTGGTAGTTTTCACACACACACATAACATTTTTGGGAAACTGACCTAAATTGAATATTGAGTAAAGCGTTTATTCATCTTTTGTCTTTGAAATTTAACTGGCTTCTTTAGTTAATGCACCTGTACTTGTTTATACTGTTTAAGAACTCAGGCAAAGTAAAAGACAAAGATATGGATTTTTTTATTTGTGCGTTTTTATGGTGTAGTTTTTTTTTCGTGCTGTTCACGCTTTGTACTGTTTTTTTTTTCTCTTTCGGTCTTATCACATTCGAATGCCCCATTGGTACCTTAAACCTGGGCGTGTCTGATCGCCAACAATCGAAAAGGGTGTGAGACGCAGTTTCAAATAATAAATAAACGTTATAATAAAACTTCCTAGCTGGAATTGTCAATCTCAAGTGTTTTAGAAAAAAAAAAGACACAAAAAAGGCAAAGACACAACGGAGGATTTCAATAAAACACTGGCCGTCGGACTTGCGTGAGGAAAGAAACAAATGTAGGCGCAATCATGAAGGAATTGAGTTTGCATTCAGATTGTTTAAAAAATACCACAATATACCTTTTCTTACCGAGCCTGCCAATTTATCTCAGTACTTCATTCATTTTCTTTGTGCAAATTTAGTGCATGCTGTTCCAAATTAAGTCTTTCATCTCCCGAGACACAATATTAACTGATTCTCGGAGTAATGCAGATGGTCTCTTCACACCGAACGTTCTATTAAACTTCAACAAACATCCGATGTGAAACATTTTTTTTGTGATTTCGTCCTTGTTCATGCCAGATATCTCTTGTCAAACCGAAATTACTGGATATGGTTTAATTTTCAAAAAGTGCAAAGTCTTCAATCAGTTTCTAATGGAAAGGATTATGGATTACAGTGCACTTTTACCGAATTGTCTGTCTAGTGAGTTAAAGTTTTGGTTTGTCACTCTATAGTCATTATGATTGATGAGCAAATCGACAATATTTCAGATACAACCAGAATAGGAAATATAGTTACATTCAGCTAGTTTTGTTTTGCATTGTTTTGTTATTTCTAATGTAATTATCTTATTGTCTTATTTGTGTGTCTCTTTAAATTGGCCTTTTGATTTTGAGATTTTTCTTTATATTTTTGCATAGGCTTTTAATCATTAGCCTATTTGCGTTTTGCATGTATGATTTACCCAGCTGAAGATTGTGACGGTTTCCGTAAGATCATGGGTAATTTTACAGAAGATTGTTAATTATTTTTTGGTTAAATTGTGAATGTTTGTTTAGTTTTAACCTTTATTGTTGAACTGGGTCAAGAAACTAGTAGTAATATTATTCGAGTCCCTTACCATTCTGCAGTATGCGAGTATGGGGTTATGGGGCTCCCAATCATCTCTACAAAGGGCACTCTAACATGAATTGCTTTCCCCATACACGGGACAAACCGTTTACACCGACGAAATAACATCGAACTTTGAGACCATTCTCACATTCTTTAAGTTTTTAAATGAACAGTCACAATGATTGGCAACGATATTGGTTTCTTACAATCGCCTTGACTGATTGGTGATATTAAATTTCAATGGGTGCGTAGAGATTTCTTACGCAACAAATACAAAACTTGCTGCGTAAAGAAAGAAAGACATATAGGCGCAATCATGGAAAGAAACCGTGAAAGGAGCACCCATAGGTCTTACAAATATATTTTAATTGTATGCCTTTATTTTGCTCGTGCATGGGTCAATCGCAAAACAGGGGAGCAGCGACTGCTGGCCTCACTGAAGGCTGATGGCTGTTTTCATTGTGGTCTTTTTGAATTGTCATTTGTTTACGTGGGTTGTGTCGGGTACACTAATTCCACATCTCATTATCTTTTATCGTATGTTCCCAAAGGCTAGGACGAAATCAGAATACACGATAAAAGAGAGGACGATTACAAAAGGTTGGCTTAAGTTACCAACAGGCATTTTCTTTTAATAACATATTCGCAATCTTTCTCTATTCAATTCATTTTCTTTTAATAACATATTCGTAATCTTTCTCTATTCAATTCATTTTCTTTTAATAACATTTTCGTAATCTTTCTCTATTCAATTCATTTTCTTTTAATAACATATTCGTAATCTTTCCCTATTCAATTCATTTTCTTAAAACTATTAACCAGTTTTTATGTACTTAGCCTTTTCAAATATAGTGTTGACAGTATGGAAAGCAGACAGCATTATACTATCATTATTACAGACGCTCATACACAGGCACTTGTTTCTAGAAAAAAAAAACCATGGTATGGTTAGTATATAAGTATATTTTTTCTAGAAACCAGTGCCTATGCACACACATCCTGTTATATACCAGAAACATTTGATACTTTTATAACAATGAAACGAGTCGATTCTTTAAAAGGAGGAGAGTTCGTAGATACTCTAATGATCTACTAAATGCTGTCTCAAGAAGTCTTCAATGATTCTTATTACATAGAAATACATTTTAATTGAACCTCTCTAACACGTTAAAACAGAACAGATATGGGAAGAATTATTATGAAATTATTATTATTTTAAATTCTTATATAGCGCTTTATCTATATACAATACTCATAGCGCTTTACATAAAACAATAAAAATATACAAATAATTCAATGGTTACAAAAAAAAAGTAAAGCAATATAAGCATAATTTCTAAATTATAAAGAAATGAAAAAGCCAGATATTTACTTAAAAGGATACCAATTTGAAAAAAAAATATGTAGAATATGTATCAAAATTTTCGTGCATGTCTTAACCGTAGACAATGCAAGCAGACCGGATCTCACTATGGGATGCCTTCTTACAATCAAAGTACTGTTGGTTCCGAGTACTTGGAAGCTACATGACTAGATTAAAGTGGACTGAGACTGAAACAAACCATGGACCAAGAATCAATTACAATTGACAACTCCGATTCCGGGTGGCGAATAGGCCCGCAGCAGCGCTAAGCTTGTCGGTAAAAGTCCACTAAAGAGCGCTCAGAAACCTGACGTCGGGTCAGGCCGCTTTGCCCACAAAGCGACTGGGATGTGCGCCCAGGTGGTTGAATGGGGCAGCCCTGACATCGAGAGATGCGGGGTCGTCAGGCGATAATGCGGAAAACCTGACCGCAAACCATAGTGGTGTACCGTGTTGGGAAAAATGTCACGTTCCTCGCACGTTAAAGAACCCTGCTGCAGGTCTCGGTAAGAGTAGGACCCGTAGGATCCCCATGCAGGAGGCTAAATTTCTCGTCCCTACCCATCACTCCTTTTTCCAGTGGCAGTCAAAACTCTCCTACCCGATTGGCCTTGTGTCCCCATTTCCTCCACTTCATCATCATTTCATGTTCATTGTATCACCACTTTCATGTTCATCTCCCGGATATAGCCGAAATCGTGCTGCTTGGGAGTATAGCAATAACTAACTAACTAACTAACTAACTAACTAACCGATGGAGGGAGTTGAACCTTAGGTTTTAGAATTAACATAAATTAAACCGAATTCTGCAGCTACCGATAACAAATTCCTTGTATTCGGCTGAAAGTTCATATTCCGAATATAAAGGTAATAACAAAATTAAAATAATCAAAACGATCAAACATTTCAACTCATCAATCAAGTTTTAACATTCTATCTTAAGTATAAATCTATTGTAATGAAAGCATTTGCTTGGCTGTTGACTTCAAATCAAATTCGAAAGGAAGCAATCAATCGGAAAGGATAGTACGCTTTAAAGCCGCCTCACACTTAACCGAAAAAATTGAGAAGAAGGGTAACGAATGGGAAAATTGACGAAATAGGCGCGAATTAAACAAATTCAAATAAAAATTTCCTCCGAATCATCCGATTATTAACTATTGTTAACTATGATCAACGAACAGTAAGCGAAGAATGAATATGACTTACGATGGGTCACGATTTTTCGGATGGCTACGTTGAGTAAATTATAGCCGAAGATGAGCGAAGAGTTGATATGACCCGAAAACACGAACAGATAATGAACGACGGTTTACTATGGAGTGCGATTCGAAACGAAGGCGAACGGAAATATCGGGCGCATCAGGAAATTATGCCACAGCCACAACCCCCTCCTGCATCTCCAAAGTCTCCAACGCCACCACCTATCTTGCAGCAGGAAGATGATACAGCCAGTGTTGATGACACTGCTAATATTATAATATTGGACTTCAAAGCTTAGGGAAAATAGGTGCTTTACATTATTTTTATAAAAGGTTATTACATTTTTTTCTGCCAAAACCCAAGACAGCAGCGTATAATAATGAGGGTCATCATGGGGAGTACCTGGGAATCAAATAATCATTAGTTTTTAGCTCACCTGGAAGGTCCAGGTGAGCTATTGTCATCACTTGGCGTCCGTCGTCGTCTGTCGTCCGTTAACAATTTTTCTAAAATCTTCTCCTCTGAAACTACTGAACAGAATTTATTGATACTTGGTATGAATGAACCTTAGGGTGTCCTGCACCAAAATTGTGTTTTGATTTTTGATCCCTAAAATAACATGGCGGCTGTTACTAAAAATAGACCAGGGGGGTCAGACTACTGTTTTTTGCTTGTAAATCAAAAAGTATAAGAGATAGATGAAATTTGATGCCACCTTACTGCACCAGCATCATAAGTTTGACAAAAGTCTCCATTTGGTCGAAGTTGTCAGATGATCCCTTATAGGGGTTACAGTCCCTGAAAGGTGAAAAATAACGTTTTTTTCATGTTTTTGGCTTATAGAATGAAAACTATTGCAGATAGCGAAAAGCTATTGCTTGCTTAAATGTTCAGGCCATTTAGCTCTATAAAAGTCTCCATAGAGTTGAAGTTGTCAGATGATCCTATTTAGGGGTTACAGCCCCTTAAAGGCAAAAATAGTGTTTTTGGCCTATGGATGAAAACTATCGCACAAAGAGAAAAGATGGTGCTTGCTTAAATGTTCCGATCATTAAGCTCTACAAAAGCATTCATAGGGTCAAAGTTATCAGATGACCCCTTATAGGGGTTGCAACCCCTAAATTAACATGTTTTCATGTTCTCGACTTATAAAATTATAACTATAGCAGATAAAGAAAGGCGGTTGCTTGCTGAATGTTCAGTTCATTAAGCTCACCAAAAGTCTCCATAGAGTCAAGTTTTCAGATGACCCCCTAATAAGGGTTATGGCCCTTAAAAAAACATTTTGCATGTTTTTGGCCTACAGAATGAAAACTTTTGCTGAAAGAGAAAAGCTGTTGCTTGCTTAAATGTTCAGCTTATTTAGCTTTACAAAGTTTCCATAGGGTCAAAGTTGTAGGGGTTAGTTACAGTCCCTTAAAGGTGAAAAATAGTGTTTTTGGCCTATAGAATGAAAAATTTTGCAGACAGAGAAAAGCTGTTGCTTGCTCAAACATTCAGTTCATTAAGCTCTACAAAAGTCTTCATAGGGTCGAAGTTGGCAGATGATCCCTTAAAGGGTTGGTGGCCCTTTAAAGGAGAAAAATAGTGGTTTTTTTTGCTTATAGATTCAAAACTATTGCAGATAGAGAAGAGCTTTTTCTTGCTTAAGCATATACCTTATTAAGCCTCTTGATTGCACTTGTGATCATTAATTATTTACTGAAAATCAAGTTTTTTTTCACAAAATTCTACAACGAAATGGTAATCAAATAATCAAAAAGAAGGGGGTATCGAAAATGCGCAAGCCCTTTTCTTTTAACTTTGTTCGTCCGTCCATCTCTGTCTGTCCGTCCACAATGTCTTGTGAACACTTAAACTTAAAACTATAAGGTGTAGAGATCTGAAATTTTACATGTGATTCAGAACTTATTTCTTTACCTAACTAATATTGGCCTGGCAATTCGCTCATGTATGAATCTATTAGCTATCCATAGGAAGTTCTAGTTTATCATAGTCTTGCGTTCGTTTCTGTCTTGTTATTCAAATTTAGTTAACGCTTATCTTCGTTACCCTTCGCAATAGGACTCTAAGCGAATTTACGTTTTCCAACGCAAGTCTTCGTTTCTATACGCTATTCATATTTTATCATCGTACTGATTCGTCGGGATCAGACTGGCGCGATGAAGGACGATGCATGACGAATGATAAAAGCATGATAAACGAACAATTACCGTACATTAAATAAGAGGTGCGATTTCAAACAGATGATAGACGAATTTGAAGAATCGCAACTGTTAGTTCCAAAGGCTTCCGAAGGCTTACGAAACCGAAAACGAAGGGTAACTATGGTTTACTATCAATTACGATTACAAACTATTTTTTAAAAAACTACTATTCGCCGGTCATCGCAACCCTTATTTTATGCTATTCGGTTAAGTGTGAGAGCCCGTATGGAGATCCAGTTGATTACTATATTTGAAAGTTATGTAACTACCAAATAAAAATGTATTAGAATAACACAGCAGCCTTGACAGTAAGGCTATCATTCCACAGTGATATTGCAAGCACGGGACAGGAGACAAAAAGTAAAGAGTGAATACACCGGCTTGCGATATACGGATTTGGCTGATAATGACCTCATTGACACGACAAAATAGAGAATGGAAAATAATAAGATGTGGAATAGGTGTAAGTTAAAAGTAATAATTTGGTTCCCCAGTTTGGTATTTTTGGTTATACTGTTCTTTGCTCTTCATATTCATACAGTGTTTGGCATTTTCATTATTTTTGGTAGAGCGCCTCTGATGAGTCTTGAATAGACGAAACGCGCGTCAGGCGTAGCAAAATTTAATGTCTGGAACTTTGTTGTCATTTGTATTACATAGCTCATACAACAAGTGGTAATTTAGAGAGAAAAAACACAATGAAAAACCACCAGCAGCCTTCAACAAGGTCAGTAGGCGCTGCTCACCGTTCTGCAGTCGGCCCAAGGTCTAAACAAAATGCATATAATTCATATCCAGTTCTGAAATAGTCAAAGATAGACCCCTTCTTAAACAAGGGGAAAAAAATTAAAAAAGACAAGTACAAACTAAATAGAGTAGTTTTCTACCCGATGGTTTTGAAACGCTTCCGAAGTGGAAGTTGAAACTTATTCTTTGAAAACTAATTTAAGCTAGATTATAACCTTCATTGTACAAAATAATTCAAATTAATATAGCTCATGAATTCGTGCATTTCTGTTTATGCTAAAATTTGGTTACAAGGTTTTGCTTTGCTCAAATATTTTTTGGACTATACTCAACTGGCAGGGTTAAATGCCATATAAAATATCAAACATTCGAAAGTTACAAAGGTTTATAAAAAGTTTATTGCAATTTATAAAAAATAACATCATTTTGTTCAAGATCTTTTGGCTGAAGGCAACTGTCGGGGATAACTTGCACGTGAAAAACCCAACTCTAGTCACCATCTTATAACACATAAGAATATCTTTTATTTTAACAAAATATCAGTAAATAGTGTCCACAAAGTCTAAGAAAAAGAGAACCTCTATGTAAGTTCAATATATTCGACTTTCAACTTATAAAAAAACTATGAAAACGTTGCTTGAAATAATACAATTGCCCTGAAAGGAAAGAGCTAATATAAATACTAGTATTACCGTACTTTACCCGTTATCATATAATTTTATTTCAATCCTTACATGTATATAGTTTTGATGTATTTCAGATATTTTTATAGAAATAATTATAATTAGGGCCCCGCAACTTTGTTGCGGACGCCCTATAGTAATCAGTCTGTCCGTCCGTGCGTCCGTCCGTCCGTCCGTCCGTCCGTCCGTAACAAATTCAGTTTTCCGGACTTTTTTTCTAAATTCTTATAGATAATGAACTGATTTTTGGTATGTGAGTTTACCTTGATGAGTTACAGATCAAGTTTGAGTTTCGTGCCAGTCCACAATTTTTTATGGGAGTTATGGCCCTTTGAACTTTGAAAATTCACTAAAATTTCAGTTTTCCACACTTTTTTTCTAAACGCTTATAGATAATGAACTGATTTTTGGTATGTGAGTTTACCTTGATGAGTTACAGATCAAGTTCGAGTTATGTGCCGGTCCACAAATTTTTATGGGAGTTATGGCCCTTTGAACTTAGAAAATTCACTAAAATTTCAGTTTTCCGCACTTTTTTTCTAAACACTTATAGATAATGAATTGATTTTTGGTATGTGAGTTTACCTTGATGAGTTACAGATCAAGTTTGAGTTTCGTGCCGGTCCACAAATTTTTATGGGAGTTATGGCCCTTTTAACTTTGAAAATTCATTAAAATTTCAGTTTTCCGCACTTTTTTTCTAAACGCTTATAGATAATGAACTGATTTTTGGTATGTGAGTTTACCTTGATGAGTTACAGATCAAGTTTGAGTTTCGTGCTGGTCCACAATTTTTTATGGGAGTTATGGCCCTTTGAAATTTGAAAATTCAATAAAATTTTTATGGGAGCTATTGCACTTTGAAGTTAGAAAATCCATTGCAATTTTATTTTCTACACTTTTTTATTGTTCCTTGTAGATAATAAACTGATCAAGTTTAGGTATTCATTTGTTTGACAAATTGTTACCAGTGACTGAAATATGAGGCCGGTAGCGGGGCCCTTGGAGATGGCTATCATCTCCCTGGTATCTAGTTTCATTAACTTTCTTTATATATCCAATATAAATTTTCAAGAAAATTAAATGTCAGTGCAAGCTATAATTGTTTCAAAATGTATTTAACACAGTGGTGCTTTATCAATATATGGAAAAACAAATTACACATGTGCGTCTCGGATAAATTTGTTGCTTGAATCGTGATGGTAGATTGTTTTGATATTATGGGTCCTTGTTAAAAACAAGCTAGAGATCAGATGTTTCACTATGTCGTTTCACTATGAAATAAAAAGAACGTGTCTTAAGTACCCAAGAACCCCGTTGGCTTGCATATAAAAGCACTCCCTTATAAGAAGATGCAGACTCTCCATTTAGATAATTGGTTTACAATTGTCAACCAGAGGATAAGATTCTATACAATTACTTATTGTAAAATCTTTTACATCTAAAAATCAAGGCATGTGATTGAATCTGAGACATAGTATTTACATATAGATAAGAATAGAATCCTTTAACACAGAACTTGTTATAAAAGTGCAAATCTTAAAGGACAGTGATTTATCAAAGTTATTTGTTTTTTTTTCTTTTAATTATAGGAAAATCAGGTCCATGAGTTGACTTCCAATGGAATATCATTATACACTATATCTTTCGTTTACCCTTTCTGCACTCAATTGTTATTCATTAGTCTACAAGCAAAAGTCAACGTAAGATTGTATTTTCTTAAAAAAACATTCTGTAAGATAACACTGACTATCTATTATTTTCATAGTATAATTTTCTGTAACTCGTTCTATTTTTTTTTGTAGACAAAGAAAAAAAACACGCATCAGACATATGATTTTTTGTTGTTGACCAGACATTTCGTTGTTTTCAAGGCTTTACATTGTTCGGGTCATTTGCACACTAGGTAAACGCTGTCCGCGAGAGCAAAGATATTTCGCGTTTTTCACTGTACAGATATTTCGGGTTGTTGTTGACATTGGACACCAGGACTAAAATCGGTGTTTATGTTTACAATATGAAGCATGGAATTGTATATGCTGAACCTATGTCTTTTTTAAAGATATATTTCCCTCTCTTTTCAGTTTTGATCAAATTATTCGGTACTTTATCAACAATATTTGTATTTTTTACCAGATGAATTGTTTTTGAAAAAAATACGATTATTTACCTATTTTTCTAATATTTTAAATGAACGGCGATTCAAAACACATCAAAACAAGATTACTATATACCCGAAATGCATTTACATCTCTTCTTCCTTTTATAAATCACAGAAGATGGCCATAACAGAGAACCTACTGTACTGATATTTCCTGTTCCGATTTGGCTGTCAAAAACTTACTGTACTGTTATTTCTGTTAAACTGTACTGATATTCTGTGTTCTTGAAAATTTCAATCGTATATACAAAAACATATTTCGAATTGCAAGATTGACTAATTGTCATATACACATGCAATGTAATGTTACTTGTAATATATTCTACCTCCTGTTTTCCGAATGGCCGAGTTAGAGTATCCATAGCACGACTTGGTGCAGCCCCTTGTTGCACAATACAATCATAGCACAACCAGATAGGCAAGTAACTATTCTAACAGTGTACAATTTTTTTTAAAATAGATATTAATACTTTTTTAAATTAAACAACATTGCAATCTTGTATATACTATTGCTCTATGCGTGAGTTCGATTCAAGATGTAGCACATAGGTCCTTTCCACATATGCCTCAGCTCTAGTGAAAATACATATTTAAAAGATAATACATAATACCACCTGGTCTCCCGATTTGACACACTGAATTGGAAATTAACAAAACGACGGGTGTCTTATAGCGGAAAGGAACCGCTTACTCTACCGGAGCACCTGAGTTCACTCATGTTATGACTTGAGTTTGCGTTGTTGATTTCCTTTCGGTTGATTTTGTGTTTCTTCGTGCTGTTTTTGTTCGTGTTTACCGGTTTCGTCGTTGCCCTTTCGGACTTTCGACACTCGAATGCCCAATTGGTGCCTCCTCCAAAACACATTACTATTAAGCTTAACGAAAAGTGAATATTTACAGGATACTTTTTGTGCTAAATCTTGAACTTTCCGAACTTTCAATTTTATCAATTTTTAGACATATTTTTTATACGACCGTAAAAATTGTGGTCGTATAATGCTATGGCGATGTTTTTGTCTGTAGATATTTGGTTTTCGTACAAGGTATCATGCTTCGCGTCGTTACTGATTCCGAATATAAGGTGACCGAACAATCCAATAACTCACGAGTGCGCCTAGCGCATGAATGAATTGTATAGGTTGTTCGGTCATAAGTTAAATATTTCCCATATTCGGAATCTTGTTATACTATTTATTACATAGATTAAACAATAATTATGGCTTTATTTGTGGATGACTTCCTAACAATTTCAGGTGAACTATTTTCGTACAAGCGTAATAGTTTTCGAAACTTTAAGATTGATTAGTTATTACATTAAATTTGGATTTGTATTCCAATTTTTAAAACATTTTAAAACCCGAAATAATAGTACAGTGTTGATAGATTAATACACGAAGTAACAGTACAGAATGATTTCATGGACACAGAATAACAGTACAGTCAATATTTTTAAGATTGCTGAATTTCAGTTAATAATCTATCAAATTACTTATTTTATGAATTATACCAACTCAAGATTTTATCAAAAAAGCATTTACACTAGCTGTTCTTCAAACCCGTATATTTTTCATATGTTAGAACTGTGTTTACACTGTTTTTCAAATAACTATGCTTCATTGGTTATTTTTCTTTTGCTTTATGCGGATATTTTTAAAGACTAACCAAATCATGTCCAAGACAAATATTCAATGATTTAAATTTTTACAACAAGCAGTATAAAAAAGGTAAAAACTCACGAAAATAACATGTTTAATGAACCACCCATGCCAGTAGACAAGACAACATGAAATATCAGTACAGAAAAAACGCGAAATATCATTTCTCTCGCGGACAGCGTTTACCTAGTGTGATTTGTAGGTGCTACACTCTCGTTAGCATTAGCGATTTATTTATGTCCATTTATTGTCAGTGGATTCGGAAATTTCTTAAAGGGGGAGGGAGACTCTTGTCATGCCTCAATGATTTTTAATGTATCAAACGATTGGTTTTGATTGGTCAAAAGGTGGGGCGGACCTCCTCTCCCCTTTCTTGATGCACCCCTGATTATCAGTTAAAATTTCGAAATTGTAGAAAAAAAGTAAACAAACTGTCTGAAATACTTAAATGAATGTGATACAAGTAAAACAGATATGTAACCTTAGTTGTGCATTTGTGATGGTGGTGTTGCTGTCTTCACTATATCTCCTGGCTTTGTCTTGTTATGGACACCGAGTTTTAAATGTTTCTTTGGAATTTTCTTTTGACGCATATCCAAACCTTTGATTATTACATATTCATTGGAAACCATATACGTTCTATTGGATCAGTGATTATTAAGTTTTCAATGTCTGTTTAAAAAACCCACGTGGACGCTGCTCGTCATGTTTACAGTTTTGTCCCTTTTGGCATTCAACAATACAACACAAATGCTTTTCATATACAATTTGATTGTTATTAGAATTTCTCATGGATAAGACAAAAACAATAATTTGCTCTGCCCAAGATCCCTGGCTAAGGCCATGTCCACAACCCATCCAGGTTCAAAGTCTTAGTTTGTTATTCCCAATTTCAGCTAAGACCATCGTCAAAGTTAATTTTAGGTTATAAAGGCTTCATTAATGACAAGGATGACAGGTTAAGTATGATTACATCATTATCTAAAACAAAATCTTCTTAGAAGTGGAAGAAAAAGAAACCAAAGTCTTCAGACCTATAGAAGTGAAGAAGAATAATTAGCTTCCAGTGCACGATCCCATAGAATAATAAAGAGATGCTTTCAAGATTTATTACGCAATGTATTTGGCTGCAATCTTTACAAAATTCTTACCGACATTTTATAATCTGGTTGTTTTACCAAATAATGTTGCAAATTGTTTTATTTTTTTACTCCAGAAAGTTTTATTAGGCTTGTCATTCGACTAATTGCATTTTCAGACCAAATAACGTTAATATTCTCATTTATATATTATTCGATTATCAAGACACTTAAAATCTAACAGAAAAAATATTAAATTTGAAGAATTGTGAAAGAAATATTAAAAGGGTTTGCTTCATGGATTCAAAATAAACAAAAAGAAAGAAATAGAAAGAAACAAAAGAAACAAACATACATAAGACAAAGAAGAAGCCATATATTAAATAAGTAAACATCGTAATGCAATCGAGCTATTAGCTCCATCGATATGAAACAAGTAAACAATGTAATGCAGTTAAGTTATTGGTCCCAGCAATAAATATGCTAGGCAAGCAAATCAAGTTAAACAGCGCCTGACGCAAGCTCCAAATTAGCGGCTATTCGCTTGTGACCTTACGCTGTATAGGTAGTTTACGGGATGTGATCAGCCGCTGTTTTCGGAGCTTGCGCGTGACATTGATTCATCAGTGATATAAAAGGCAAACGAAATAAGAATAAGAAATGAAAACCCAAACCGTCACAAAGAGTGTAAAATGACCTAAAATACAAAGTCTCCTGCTAGAAAGTATTTTGCTTACAATCAATGTACTGTATAATTATACACGAATCAGGAATTTGAACCACAAAAGATTTCAAAGGTTCAAATACAAAATAACTAATCGCACTTGGGCGAAAACCTTTTATGAAGAGGTAAACTGTTTTTATAAAGGTATTATCTAGGTCAAAGACATGCAATATCTTCAAAATCTATGGGAACAAAAGGAAACTTATACTTAAGGTTATACCTAGCTTATGGATTCGCGCACACCACAAACCACGTCAATGTAAAAGTGAACACCGTCATGCTTATAAAAAAAAATATGCTTATAAAATGTTACAAGGTCCATATTTCCCTTACGATTTAATGATTTAACGCAAAATTCAAATAGTCCCGCAGACACAAAATCTAAAAATCTAATAAATTTACAACATTTTCAACAGTTCCATGCTTCTAATTCAAAACTGTCTGACGATTATCATTACAGACGCTCAAGCCGAAAGTTAAAAGGCTAAAAACCTGGAATATATGGAAACACAGCATAAAATCAAAATGTATTGATATATTCCTGGTAGAAGAATAAATCTTAAGGTTTTCCTATTTAAAAATTTCATCTGAACTTTAGAATTTGCACTTGATTCTTTTCCAACATAAAAGTGTTGGTGTTGGAGCGTTCACCTTCGAGGAGAAATAATATTAAAAAACGAAAGAATATGGAATATGTGCCAGAACGATACCAAGACTATAAGACTCAACCAGCAGATCCAATTGTGTAGATGAACTCTTAACTAAAAAAAAATCAAGTCTTAAAATTGTCTATACTTTAAGACTCATCAGAGACCGATACGGGACTAACAACGACTAGCACCAAATAGAGGAACATCCACCTACTGTAAATACCACCATGGAACCCTGTAGCGCGGCATGATTACTCTGATGGCAGTGTGTCTTGAGCTTTTTTTCGGAGAAATTTGACATTGGAAATTAAACATGTTAAAATGAAACAAAATGTCCCATTAACCCGATGAAAGTGAATGAGTCAGTAGAATAAAAGTAACCTAAAATGACGTTTCTGTTACGAAGTCGGATAGCCAATATTTTGGTAGACGGAAACTGACACTACGAGTATACAGAAATAAAATCATGGTCAGTAAATGATTAATGTTTGCTCTCCGTGGATCCTTTAAGTGATTGACTGCATAAATCTTATGTTGAAGGACACAAAGTTCTTTTTTTGACTTGGGGATAAATGTTCACTGACAATTTATATCATTGAGTATCAAAATCTATTACATTGCTTTGTTGTCGTTACCCAAGAAATGTTCTGGAAGTCTATCTCTCAGATAAGTACAGATCATAACATAGAAATCATGAGATGTGGAATAACGCGACACATGCCACACAACTAAGCGGATATTAGAAAAAAAAAAACAATTAAAGCCAGCCAGCAGCATTCAACGAGACCAGTAGCTATAGGCGCTGTTCGCTGTTTTGCGATTGACCGAAGATCAAAATAAAGTGCAAACAACTGAAATCGAAACCTCTTGTTACCTTGTCTTTGTATTGAAAGCTTTTTGAAGTTTTTTTTCTGTAAGCCTGTCGGAAATAGAGCAATTCGCCAAGAAAAACGATTATGTAACAAATTAAGCTATAAATTATCCATATTAGTTTCGAAATTGTCATTACTCCAGACATAGGTTGTTCTTAGTCATACATGAGATTAATTTGATTTTCTTGTTCGGCATTTTTGGTGCAGTTGTTCTACGCTCTTCATATTCATATAGTGTTTGGTATTTTCAACTTTTAGCTAGAGCGCCTCTGATGAGACTTGAATAGACGAAATGCGCGTCTGTATGGAACTTTGTTGTAATTTATATTATCATTAGCTGTATAAACTCATGTATCACAGTGGTCTTGTGTCACCAACCTACATCAAATCAATCATCTGCATATTTATTTTATCATATCTATCACACTTGTATGTCCGAAATAGTGTTGCTTAGATTAGAGCACTAACTTATTAACTTACAAAATTGACTATACTTGGTATCAACATATAGCGAATTGACGTTAAAATATTTTAGGATAAATGTAATAGGGATAATATAGGTTCTATACAACCTTTATCACCTGATTGTACTTGCATGGTGCTTAAAAAAGGCAGCAACTTTAGCATATCTTGTACCGTATAGGCGTAATAATTTAATATGGCTGTAATTGTGAAATATCAAAACTAATTAAGCTAATAGAAAATGTTAAGACAGCTGCGGAATGTCGCATTAATCAGAGCATTAAAAATTACTTTTAATGACAAAAGTCATTGCTCTATCAGTTTTTTGTACGAAATTTAATATTCTGTTCTATTCGTCTTTCATATAAAAGCGAAAGAAAAAAAAATACTTCAAAGGAAATATTAACATCTTGTTCAGTAAATGATAAATGATGTACCACGTATTAGTTGATTGACTGCATAGATCTTTCAGTTTCTCCCCTCAATTAATCAATTGCAGCGCGACTTACGGGCCTATTATAACAAGCAGCCACTGTTAACCATTCCGGAGCACCCGAGTTAAATCACACCCGGACATGACTCAGCTTGCGATGCTATAATTGCAGTTAAGAAACTGACCATTTGATTAAAAGGAGTGGCTTAGTGTTTTGTTCTAGCCAGGAAAGTCTTATTTTCAAAAGTTGTCGAAACAAACTATTCTTTTGCAAAATATATTTTTCTTAAGCTCTGCTGCAAAATAATTCTTTTTATATAACATTAGATTCAAAATATTTTTGAGAAAAAACCCAGTCCTTTAAATAAGCTAAATTGTCGGTCCCTGTATATTTTGTTATGTTAGTGCGTTTTTTCGTTTTGTCTTATGTGTAACCTGTCTTTGTCTTTGCAAGATCGGACTTCTAACATTCGAATGTTCCCTCTCACGGCAAATTGTTACTTTTTGCTTCCTTGAAAGTATCAAAGAGGAACCAATGGGGCATTTGAGCGTCAAAAGTCCGAATTGGCAACGACGAAACCTGTTAACACAAACAAGAACAGCACGAAGAAACATAAAACACAAATCAACCGAACGGAAATTAACAACGCGAACTCAAGTCGTAACAAGAGTAAACTCAGGTACTCCGGAAGTGTAAGTGGTTCCTGCCTGCTATAGCACACCCGTCGTGTTGCTAATTTCCAATTCAGTGTGTCAAATCTGGTAAAGGAAGACAAAACAAATTTCTACGACAAACCAACATCTGCACTCATTTGAGAGATAGAAATCCCATATTTGTCTACGAGTGCTCGGTGTCTACCGTAAAATTTCTTGAGTGAAGACAGCAACCGTGGAGCAACATAACCCTGTGTCAGTGTTAATGTGTCAAACGTGACGCGCTGCGAAGGAAATTGATGTAATTACCGCAAGCTCTGGAGTAATGAATCAACTGTGATACGAAGACTACATAAACAGGAGCGGACGGAATGTAGCTACACAAAAAGGGAAAGTTGACGATTGGAAAGCTGAAGTCATCACGTTTGTCATAGAGCTTGGAGCTTGAAATATCCATTGGCCATACATGAATATTACAGTTCATTTTTTTTACAACCACCCCCCCCCCCCCAAAAAAAAAAAAACAAACAAAAAAACAAACAAACAAAAAACAAAATCCAACAACATAGTTAATTGCATATAATTAGATTTTTAATTGTTATTTGATTTCAACGGATTCATTTGATGAAAGTTAGACCTATACGCACTAGTCGGATTACGTATTCCAATTTAGTTGGTACATACATCTTTTAGCAGGGGTCCTACACTTTGATACTCATCCTACCCTTTAATCATCAATAACATGAGAAGTCTGATTGATAAATATAATGATTTCAGATGGAAAACAATTATTGCTCAAAAATGATCTCATAAAATAATTAATGTTGACGTTCTGTGATTCGAAGGATTGCGTCAAGATTTATGATGTCTTGGGTTAGCTTGGTTTTCGGAGCAAGGACGCAGGCACTAATAGATTATATAACGCTTTATCTTTGTAAAGAGTTAAATTTATTGCAATTGCACGAATTCCATCTGAAATGAATTTAAATCCAAAATTGTATTTCCATCAAACGTCAAATTTTATACTTGTTTTGAATTTTGAATTACTGAAAATGGAAAAAAAATAAAATTGGACAATTTACAATGGAAACAGATAAAGAAATTATATATATATTTTATGAATCATGTGAATTGGGGAGTTACTTTTGGTGTTGTTCCAGTAAAACATTTTTGAACTTATCTTAAGGCTGATTCTTGTCAGAAATTTATTAGTTGTCAAAATTATATTAGAATACCTTGAAGGCCAATAACACCGCCAGTCTTGGCGACTACGCGCGCGTGTATGTTAGGGTTTTACGCCCTTTTCGACGCACCTGGACCTTATAGAGCGGTCAATTTGAATGGTGGAGAAAACCGGTGTATACGAAGGAAACCACAGACCTTGGACTGGTAACTGACAGACCTAATCACACACATAACTTCCACGTGGTCATTTCTGCAGAATATAAACTAGGCGCATTAGAAACATCGCGATCGGCAAATGACAAGTAAAATCTGAACGCAGGATCAAGTAATCGAAATTATCTTTAATGAGTCAGTTGGTGTTAACGCCCTTGCAACACCATATAGGCTATATAAAGGCAATGAACATGACAAAGATAATCAAATGGACATGGAATGATGATGAAATATATGGGGGGGGGTTGGGACAGAGGAAAACCATAGAAAAAGGGTAAAAGTGGATAGAGGTGGACAATTTAACTTAAGTAGCGCACCCAATTCTTGGCAGTCCATAAACGACCTTTTATGCGGATGAATCGTGGCACTCTCAACACGTAAGCCCACTATGGTCAGCGGTCAGGCTTTTCATGTCATAGAACTGACAACAACCGCGGACGAGGACCACCCTATTCAGCCACCAAAAGCACACACTTAGTCGTTCTGTGAGCTAAGCACTTACCCGATATCAGAATTCAAAGACCCCTTTCATAGTCGCCTCTTACGACACGCTAGGATTTGCTGCGGCATTTTGTTTTTTAAGTTTTCTTTCTCTTTTCAATTCTACGTATCAAACTAATGGCGAGTTTATATGTACTAAGCTAATAACTTCAATAGCATCGAAGGCAGACAACAACCAGCCAATAACTTTAATTATCATTGTGTTATACACTTATGTAATTTCATCAGACTGAGCAGGACGAGTTGATAGGCTTATAACCAGGAAGTCATCTTTAACCTGATCTTGTACTTGCATTGAAATTTATTGTAAAGTTTGTTTTCAAAATCCCATTTGTTTCCCCCATCGAATCAAGCACATTTTGTGTATAAAGAATTACAAGAATTTCTTAGGGAGATCTGGAAGAGTATAATATATAGAAATCAAAATGACAACCAAGTTACAGACAATTAATTTTGTTACGCCTGACGCAAAAGTGTTGGTGCCGGAACTGGCTAACCTCTGAGAATTAAAACTATAATTAAAAATTGTTAGTTCCGCTAGAACCTGATTCAAAACAGTAATGAGCAATGTCTGAACCATTGTAAGTGCTACTTTTACGGTGTTTGTTGTTTTTGGGGTTTTGTAGGAGTTTTAAATACTATTCTATGATTGGTTACAATGGTGGATCAAGAGGGGGTACGGGACTCGCCGTTTCATTGCAAAAGTTTGTAGTTTTTCTGCAGATTTTGGGGATATTGAGTTGGAACCCACCCTTTCGTAACCAGTAAACAATAGACAGACCGCCCCTGGATTACTCTTATTTTAAGGTTATTTTCTTCAAAAATCATGTTTACTTATTTTGATTTTAGTCCACTCTGTATTATAGACATTTCCTTTACACAATCGTTATAAAATATGGTCTGGGGGGAAAGTATCAGGCTATCAACAATTAACTTTAACTATCGTTTCGATGGACACTTTAATGTTATTTTATTAGACGGAACAGATTCGCAGCCAATGGATGATAAGTTTATAACCAGGAAGCGATTTTTTGTAAGAAATTCTTTTCATGCCACCTAAAGACATTTTTCAAAATGGTGTCCCGAGATGTTCTTAAAATATCAAAAAGCAGATAAAAACATTAAATATGGGACAAAATATTTTTATAATGAAATGATTTATTTCATTGGAGAAAATAAAGAAAAAATCCTTTGTGGATAATTAAATTCGACAAAGAACTGTGTTTTTTCACCCATTTCTTAATTTTTTAAATATGAAGTACCAATGTGAATGCCAGTAAGCTGTAAACCGTTTGGTTATGCCGTATATAAATGTATCAAGAGATGTTCTTTCATCAACAGTATGCAATATTTTAAATCAAAATCAGAAAAATATAACAATTTTGTACAACATATAAGGTAACTGCTCAAAACTCTCTCTAAAGGATTGATACTTGTTATGTAACCACAATCTGAGACTTTAGATTCTAATATGAGTTCTTTGAAATAAATATCCGAGTTCATATTATATGTTATACATTAGTTATCATGTAACATGTCTTCTGTATTTTCCATTTTGAGATATTGTCCTGTGGCTCTCTTAATCATATACTTATTTCGATTAAATATGCCACGTAAAACAGATGTTGCCCCTTAATTCAATTAGGTCTGTGACATATTCCTCATTTTCTATTTTCCCTTTGGTCTTTTGTGTGATATATGCGTCTCGAAATAATGGTGTGCAGATGCAGCACTGCATCGTGCACTGTGATATGCCTTCGGCACTAACTGTTATCAATGTTTCATGCACAGCTGATATGTTTGTGATTTTGAAAGAATATTTCTCAGTTTGTTACATATATTTTTTGTGGTTTTCTATTTGAAATTTAATTAAGTAACGAGGTATTCAATTCAAACATGTAGACTGAGTTTTTGGAACAGATAGGGTATAAAACTTAACGTTGAAAACTGTTTACCGCAATCCTATAGTTATGATATAGAAAGACTATGATAGAAGGAGTGCGAGTTTAGAGTTTTTTTTGTAAATAGAAAAGAAAAAAAACAATAAAAGCGTCCGGAAAATGATGAGCTGACACACGTTTTATCTATGAATGAAACATCTGAGACACAGAAGTTAACAGACAAATATAAACTTTAATGCTAGGGATTCATCAAAAATAATTTTAGTACATGTAAACTGATTTATTTTTGATACAGAAAGGGTATAAAACTTAACGTTGAAAACTGTTACGACATCCCTAGTTATAATATAAAATAGACTACGAAAGAAGCAGTTACAGCTGTAGATAGAAAAATATACACAATAAAAAATCCGAAAAAAATTAAAATGCCATTTGTTCAGAGAACAAATGAGAGGTCTTTCCCGTAAATTGACCTATGACCTTTGACCTTTGTAATAAAGTCAAGCTCTTTAATTACTGATATTAAATATATATATATTTACTATATTATCTGTAACCGTTTAAATGTTATATACAAGTAATATAAATGACAACAAAGTTCCAGACAATAAATTTTGCTACGCTTGACGCGCGTTTCGTCTATTCAAGACTCATCAGAGGCGCTCTACCAAAAATATTGAAAATGCCAAACACTATAAATAATGCATTGGAAAGTTTTTGGCCGCCATTTTGAAACCAGTCAACCGTTACATGTACTTCTTGGGCTTAAATGATAGGTCTTGTCAAGATGGTCATTTTTTATACACATGTCTATTATACTATCTGTTAAGGTTTTCAAGTTATTGGCAAAAAACGTATTTCGCGAAAACCTGTTTCGGCCGCCATTTCGAAACCGCTCAACCGAATCATGGACTTCTTGGA
This sequence comes from Arcuatula senhousia, assembly GCA_963971305.1. NCBI lineage: Eukaryota > Metazoa > Mollusca > Bivalvia > Mytilida > Mytilidae > Arcuatula > Arcuatula senhousia. The sequence goes on from OZ020305.1 coordinate 13,064,176, forward strand.
CTCAAATTGTAGGTCCTTTCAAGACAATTATTTTTTGTTCATATGTTGTCTATACTATCTCTAACGGTTTTTGAGTTATAAGCAAAAAACCGTTTGACGACCGCCATTTTGGCAATGGTTAACGCAAAAAAAATTTTGACCACAGATTTGTTATAAGGACCCTCAAATCTACCGTGAAACCAAATTTCATCAAAATCAGACAACTTTTACATTTTGCGCCAAATTTGCGCCATACGCGCGCAACCAGGAAGTAAATTGCATGATAAATCATCACCAGGATGTAAGCTACCATTTTCACTAAACTATTACCGTTTCTGAGCTCACCTGATAACAAGGGTAAACAGCGTTTTGCGCTATTGCGCCAAAACTAAAATTAGTTGGCGCTCACAGGGTCAGTCAGGGCGAGTCCTGGGAGTGATGAATAAGTGTGCCAAATTTCGTGAAGATCGGTTAAGAAACCTTTCGTCTTTTGAGGGAAGAAAAAAAGAATAATAATAATCATTAAAGTGCCATTTGTTCCGAGAACAAATGAGAGGTCTTTCCCATAAACGTGACCTATGACCTTTGACCTTTGTCTTAAAGTTAAACTCTTCAATTACTGATAAAAAAATATATATGTACTATGTTATCTATAACCGTTTAAATGTTATATAAGTAAATAATGCAAACGATGATGTTTTCGGCCGCCATTTTGAAATCACTCAACCGTATCGTGTACTTCTTCGGCTTAAATGGTAGGTCTTGTCAAGACGGTCATTTTTCATACACATGTCTATTATACTATCTGTTAAGGTTTTCAAGTTATTGGCAAAAAACGTATTTCGCGAAAACTTGTTTCGGCCGTTATTTCAAAACCGCTCAACCGAATCATGCACTGTTTGGACTCAAATTGTAGGTCTTTTCAAGACAATCATTTTTTGTTCATATATTGTCTATACTATCTCTAACGGTTTTCGAGTTATAAGCAAAAAACCGTTTGACGGCCGCCATTTTGGCAATGGTAAACGCAAAAAAGTTTTTGATTGCATATTCTTAATCAGGACCCTCTAATCTACTTGGAAACTAAATTTCATCAAAATCGGACAATTTTGACATTTTGCGCCAAGTTTGCGCCATACGCGCGCAACCAGGAAGTAAATAACAGCATTCTTTTTGCATGATAAATCATCACTAGGATGTAAGCTACCATTTTCACTAAACAAAATCTTTATAACTATTACCGTTTAGGAGCTCACCTGATAACAAGGGTAAACAGCGTTTTGCGCCATTGCGCCGAAACTAAGAAGAGTTGGCGCTCACAGGCATACTGATTTCTATTCCTGGCAGTGCTGAATAAGTGTGCCAAATTTCATTAAGATCGGTCAAGAAACTTTTTGCTCACGAGCGGCAGAAAAAAAAAAGAATAATAATAATAATAATAATAGGCCTAACGAATACAATAAGGTCTTTCCTACGGAAGGGAAAGACCTTAATAAGAAATACAGTAAGGTCTTTCCTTCTGAAAAGGGAAAGACCTTAATGATGAGCTGACACGCGTTATAACTATAAGTAAAACATAAAAGACCTACACTCTAATAACATGATAACAGACAAAAGTAAACTTAAATATGTAACTTGAATGCTTAAAGTAATAACAGAATACCAAAACGGGTATAAAACAGCTAATTTAGTTATGCTGTATATGAATATTTCAAGGAGTAACCTCTCATCAGCAGCATTTGTATCAACAAATTGGAAGATCAAAAACCAACGCATTCAAGAACAAAACGTGAATTTAGACAAAGATAATAAACCTTTGCTTGAATTGGTAGCAAAATTGATATTGTAACGGCTTTGTTAATTTTAAACAATAAATACATAACAGTTTTAGTTTTCCGCACTTTACCCACCAACCTCAGCTATCAGAATGTAATAATTTGTTAATTTTATTTTCCATAGCCCCTAAGCAGTATCAGCAAACACACTTATTAGTGCAGAAATGTTGTCAACTGAAGTCAGGACAATAGCATTTTTCACTATCAACTTAACTTTTCTGTTCTCAATAGCAATGGTCCATTATTTGGAATGGGCTTCACATCTATTTGTGTTTGACTAGAAAACCGACCTTTTGTTATTGCTATCAGATTTTGTCAAACATAATTGGTAAGAGAAATCGGACTATAATTGGACAGTCTAAAGCTTTAATCCTGATCAAAGCTTCTCTAGCGGTAACATTTTACATGTACACATTACTTAAATCTTCTAAATAATCTGCCTGGCATAATGTAAAATATAACTATCTAAAAATGATTTCATTGAGGGTTAAAATTTCACATCTAGGATAAAGTTTCGAAATTTTGTAAACTTTAATGTAAACATTTTTAGGTCTTGGCTTGTTTTACATTAATTGTTGCGACAACGAGTTTGAGTTTCCATTGAAAAAAACCAAACTAATCTGGGAAATTGTTAACTCTCGGTCGATTAAGTTCTTACTGTTTTAATAAATAAAATTTTGAACTTGAGAGTAAACCAAAGGAAAATATCCGTCCTTGAAAAAAAGCAGGCTTCGACAGGAAGTAGAATTGTCATTCGAAATACGCTTAATGGACAAAACAAAACAAAGGCAAAAAAATGAGTTCACTCTTGTGTCGACTTGAGTTCGCGTTGTTGATTGAAATTCAGTTGTTTTGTGTTTCCATGTTTTACATGTTGTCTGTTTTTGTCCCGTTCATGTTGGTGTCTACTGGTTTTGTCTCTGCTATTTTGGACTTTCGACATTCGGATACCTCATTGGTACCTCTGCTTCATTCAATAATACGAATCTTGATATGTCTTTACTAGCTCTTTTTATTTTGGAAAAAATAAAGAACAAAAAATATTCAATGCCTCAGTTCAAGGACTTCACAAGAAAAATAGAATAAGACATGTAAGAAGAAAACACTTGGAAACGATACTTTAATAATCATATATACAGTATGCATAAAAAAATCAAAGGAGTCCCGTTGCGAGTTTACAACTCGTATTCATCGTCGAACTCTTAAAAGTTTAACGAATTGAAAAATATTTATTGATCTTCTCGTAACCACATCGCAAATTAACTACAAAGACTTCAGTGATCGTAAATGACAAGCATATACTGGTAATTAACTTGGAAAGATCTCCAAAGAAATTTTATCATTTCGAAACAACATTAATTTGAGTTTGTAACATTCACCGACGTTTTAACTCTAATGGTCGCTCGACGGGAGTGTGTAAATTCCTGTCACTTCCACAAATATCAAATTATTATTGAAATGTCAAATAAATGAAAATGTTAAATGAGTCACATTAATCTTAGGCTTAAATTAAAGTGTACCTTAACTTTCTTCTTAAAAACTCTCTGGAATTTCGTCTATTTGCCACACTGTATTTGTGAAGAACATAAAAAACAATCACATTATTTTAAAATTATAAGAAGATAATAATTGAAATAATATTTCCTTTCGACCACAGAAAAGCTTGAATTGTAAAAAAAAAATAAAAGTGATATTTGATTTCTTAGTTATATGTTTATGATGGTCTGTATCCTTTTACGTGTTTTATAAGAATCTGAATGTAATAAGAATGGTTTTACCTGCGAAAAAGATGTCTTCCTCCAAGGTCTATACCTCCAACAAAACCTTAAGGGTTGAACTTTCTTGACAAAATGCAATTATGACACCATAGGCTGTATAATCTTGATACTCAGTTTTATGAACATAAGTGGACTAGTTTTAGAGGAGTTGAATGGAAATGACGATGGACCAACAATTCTAGTTTATTAACCCCGCCTCATTTTACCTGTTCCAAGCCAGGAAGCTGCTTATGGTTGCCCACATCCTTTTGAAGATAATTGTTCTGTGTCGAGAAATGGGTCTTGGTATTGAATGTTATGTATTATAGTTTTAATTTCGAGCCAATGAAAGACCACGAGCAGCGACTAGTGTTCACATTTGGATATTTTTATTTAAGTGTAAATTAGGTTATGTTGTTAAACTTTTCATTCGTTTTGTTGAAATTAAAAATTGTTTTATTTTGTCTCTACATCTTTCTTGTGTGTATACCTATCTACCTATCCCCTTCGCTCCGGGCGGGCGCGGAGCATACGGTCAACACAAAGTCTCTCCATTCAGTTCGATTCTTTGCCTTTTTCTCTGCCTCACCCAATATCATTTTGAAGTTTTTCACCTCGTTTTCCAGAGTCTTTCTCCCTGGTCTGCGTCGTGGTTTCTTGCTATGTGGTGTCCATCTAAGTGCCATGTTGTTGAGGTTTGTGTATGGCATTCTGAGGACATGGCCAAGCCAACGGAAGCGTTTCTGTTTTATATGCTGAACAATACAGATGGATTCAGTCATCTTAAGTAGATTGATGTTTGATATTTTTTTTGGCCAGACATATTTGATAGAGGCAGCTCTGATAGAAGCTAGACAAAGATCTCATGTCATCTTAAGTGACCCTCCAACACTCACTTCCATGTAGTAAAGCTGATTTTACGTTGCTGTTCTTGGTTTTTCTACTATATTGTTTAGACTTCCAGATGTTGCGTAGTTTTTATAATGCTACTCTTATTTTGGCTAATCTGTTTTTGATGAGGTTAACAAATTTGTCAACTTCTTTTATTTCATTTCCTTCTACTCTTAGTTTACTAAGAGATGTGTTGTTGAATCTCATAACCTCAGTTTTCTAAGAGTTAAATTGGAGACCGAGCTGGATAGCAAATTAGCTGAGTCTGTTTGTTTTCGTCTCGGATGTAATCTTGCCTAGTTGACAGGCAGGTAATATCGTCTGCAAAATCAAGGTCTTCTAGTGTTGAAAACATTGACCAAGTAATCACTCTTCTTGTGTGTATATGCTCATTATATTATTGTATCAAATGATTGATTTTAAATAGGGTTTTTCTATTTATTTTCTTACAAATTATTTATTGAACAAAGCTAAAAAAAACTGTACCACCTACCAGACAATTGCTTAGAACTTTCACTTAATGGTTTTTCTGTTGTTATGTTGAGACTTATTAGAACCACGAACTAGGACTTTTGATTTTCGTACGAGTTCCATGACACGAATACCCGAGCTAATATTCCATGCTATACATGTGTTACCATGTAACATCTCATCTGTGTGTTCTATTTTGCGATATTGCCCGATAATCCTCTATTTTTATTAAATATGCTATTTTTATTAAATATGGTATGTAGAAATACAAATGACAACAAAGTTCCAGACAATAAATTTTGCTACGCCTGACGCGCATTTCGTCTATTCAAGACTCATCAGAGGCGCTTTACCAAAAATATTGAAAATGCCAAACACTGTATGAATATGAAGAGCATAGAACAGTATAACCAAAAATACCAAACTGGGGAACCAAATTATTACTAAGATATTCAACCTATGTCTGGGGTAGGAAGAACAAATGTTGCCCCGATTGCCTGTTTTTTCATATTGTCCACTGGTCTTTTATTTGATATATTTGTCTAGAAATGATGTTCCTTGTATGCAAACGATGCAATACAATTTTAACAGTAATACCATGTAAGCCTGGGGCATTAACCAAATTTATCAATGTTTCATACACAGCTGTCATTTTTGTTTTTAAAGAATATTGTTAAAACCCTGAGGTTCTTCATACCTTAGACATAGGTTGATCTCATTCATAATTTGGTTCCCAGTTTGGCATTTTTGGTTTTATTGTTCAATGCTCTTCATATTCATATTGCGTTTGGCATTTTCAATCTTTTGGTAGAGCGCCTCTGATGAGTCTTGAATAGACAAAAAGCGCGTCAGGCGTAGCAAAATTTATTGTCTGGAACTTTGTTGTATTTTTTATTTCTGAGTTTGATAATACATTTTTGTGGTTTTCTATTTTGAAATTAAATATAGAGATAAAATAAAATCATGACAGAAAAAGTCTTAGTGCATACAGACTTTTTTGGATTAGGAACGGTATAAATTTGCTGAAAACGCAACAAGCTGTTTACGAACCCCAATGTATAAATACTATACACTAAGATAGAAAGAGTATAGGGATGAAAGAGGAAAAAAACCAACGATAATATACAAAGCACCAGGCAAATTTTCTAAATTACGTCTGGTGATATCTGTCAGTGACACAAAGAGACACATGTTCTAACTGTAACAGGCAAAAAATTTATTCGGAAAATTCAAGTATGACTATAACGAGCCTATGAATGGTAGTAAAATATCATAAGCTTTGCATCAACTTAGAAATTTTAAGTAAGATTATACTAAAAATTACACTTTAGTTTTTTTAAGCGGGTTAACAACAATCCCATCCACCTACCCCTAGAAGGAACACAGAAACATGGCCTGCTTGGGCAAAAATGGGAGGAGAAGTATTTCAGAAATTGTTAGACGAAATTGGTAAGAGCTCAATCTAGTAGAACAGTCGGACAGTTCTACACCTCTTTGGAGTTGTATTCCCGCCAGTTTTAAGCAGCTTTTAAAAGCGACAAAATTACCCAATATCATGTTCGTATTCATAAACTACTTTTCTGTTACTATCGAAGAAACGGAATATTGCAATCCGTTATGTAAAGATAAACCTTTTTGTACATTTTATAAATTGATATTTCACAGTTCACTTATATTAAACCTTAGTTTATAAACCAGGATGTTGTTGGTGCAACATTTTGCTAGCAGCACTCTACTGCAAAATAGAAAACACCCGTAGTCAAAATAAGTTCTGAAGGGTTAATTTAGAATATAACAAGAAGATTGTCATTTGGGTTGCAAAAAACCCCAACTTATTAAGAGTGAAATTAGTTCATTGAACCCTTGAAAACACACTCAATCTTTCAACTTTCACATCTTTAATTATACCTAAAGCTAACGGGACAAAATACTTGGGTCGAGCTCAAACCTTATCCCACCAGTTAATATACAAATTTTTCAGATTTTTTTTCCGACACCGCTGTCTCCGTGACCAACTATTAGACCAAGGTTTTAAGGAAATACGTCTCATAAAACAATTCTTCATTCATTATCACCAACAGATGGAAAAATTCAAAATTATCTTAAACGTGATGGTAATTGATTGTTTTGATCAGTTTTTGGCTTATTGTTGTACTGAGATGGTCACCTCAATATTTGTGTTATTATCGGACCGTAAAATCGAAATGGAAGAGGGAGGCGTTCCATAAAACCTGGTTTATATCGCCATTTCTTTTGAAATGCCTGTACCCTTTGGATATCCTATGATTCAAGTATGTCTTTCTTGATTTATCTTTTCTTTTTGACATTTAGATTGATCCTCCAAGTTCGGTAATTTTGTTGCATTGTTTAAACTTTTATTTTCATATTGGACTCTACATATAGTCTAACTTTGGTGCTTCCTTCGTGTTGAGTATCACTCATAAAGCAGTATTAGAGTAGTAGCGCTTACGAATTCTCACATTGAAAACACAATTTCTAAATCTAAGTCCAATTATAACCTCTAAATGATATTCCACTTTAATGAAAAAGCTTCATGAGGATTTGTCTTCATGTTAAGTTTTAATCAAAAACCATCAAACATTTCAGAAATTACACTTACGAGATAAATGGACCAGTGAGTTGACGAACGGACAGACAGAAATGATGATTCATATATATCCCGCCAACATTTGTTTGCAGAATGATATAATAGATTTAACCTAAGCACCACAAAGAACTTTGAAAAAAGTAATACGTTAAATTTTCTCGTTCAAACATTTAAAGTAATGTAACACAAAATTTAGAAAAAAAGAACATTTTGCATTTATTGGAGCAAAATAATGTCAAACAATCGAGTTTTAACATCTGATGTAATCTAAGCTTCTATCTAAATCATTTAATGATAGGCTGCTATCGAAAATTATGTCATTCTTAAAGATCTACGCGTGGAATCTTACCTCGAGTGCTTATTATGAAGACGAAATTGCTTTTTCAGATGGTACATTCAGGAAATTATAAATAAATGTTCCAATACTTTGATAAAAAAAAATCACATGAATCCATGTATTTGAAAAGAAAATGGAAAAACCAAGAGAAATATTTTTTGAAAATCTTTTTAAAAAGAGGGCATTATACATGACATAGTTATCCCTTTCTAAACACAAGAGATAAGTATGTTTGTTATACTACAATCTTAATGTTTTTTTTAAAATTCAGTGATGGGAACATTGGGTGATCTTTTATTTTCTCAAGAAGATTTGAAAAAATCATACACTTTCTCGATTGAAAATTGGGCATGTTCTGTACGGTTTATTTCAAACAAACTGTTTCTTATAATTAATCACGAAATACTTACAACCTAACAACAGTTATATAACAATATCATTGTAAAAAGACCTCGCAGAGGATTTTCCTTCCCTACATCGCATTTCACTCGTAAAGACATCGTTAAGACACCGTAACGTGGTCGTAAACGCTTAAAGATTGTTTTTTTTTCATCGGTGGACGAGGATGCGTAAAAACCCCACAACCTTTATTTCCTGTTCCAAGCCTGGAATCTACGCGTATGTGAAAGCTTATTGTTGCACCTTTCCTTTTAAATTGAATTGTTCTATGTCCAAAAATGGGTCATGGTATTGAATGTTATGTATTATAGTTTTAATCCCGGGACAATGCAAGACTGCGAGCAGCGACTAGTGGTCACATTCGGATATTTTTGTCTCTGTTAAGTGAAAATTAGGTAATATTGTAAAACTTGCCATTCGTTTCCTAAAACAAAAATTGTTTTACTTTTTCTTTCCGTTTTTCTTTTGTGTATATGCCCATTATATTATTGTATCAAATATTTGATTTTAAAAGGGTTTTGCTATTTATTTTCTTACAAATTATTTATTGAACAAAACTAAAAATGTACCACCAGGCACCTACCTGAAATTGCTAAGAACTTTCACTAAAGGGTTTTTTGTTTTTATGTTGTGATTTATTAGAACACGAACTAGGACTTTTGACACAAAAACCCGAGCTAATATTACATGATATACATATGTTACCATGTAACATCTCATCTTAATGTTCTATTTTGCGATATCGTCTGATGGTCCTCTATTTTTATCAAATATGCTATGTAGAACAAATGTTGCCCCGATTTCCTGTGTTTATCATATTGTCTATAGGTCTTTTGTTTGATATATTTGTCTAAAAATAATGTTACTAGTTTGTAGACGATGTACTGTATTTTGAACAGAAATATCATGTAAGCCTGGGGTCTAACCAAATTTATCAATGTTTCATGCACAGCTGTCCTTTTTGTTTTTTAAGAATATTTTTTTTTCTTAGTTTGATAATACATTTTTGTGGTTTTCTATTTTGAAATTATTTATAGAAATAAAATTAAATCATGAGAGAAAAAGTCTTAGTGCATACATGTACAGACTTTTTTGGAACAAAAACGGTATAAATTTACTGAAAACGCAACAAGCTGTTAATACTATACATTAAGATAGAAAGAATGTAGGGATGAAAAAGGAAAAGAAAACAAACGTATGGCAAGTTTAACAATATAACCTTCTTAACACTTAAACAAAGACAAAATATATCCAAATGTGACCACTAGTCGCTGCTCGTGGTCCTGCATTGCACCTAGATTAAAATATAATACATTACATTCAATACAAAGACCCATTTCTGGACATAGAAAAAATATTTCCATACGGACAGGAGCAACCACAAGCTCAAATTGGACATATAACAACTATTTTAAAAAAGGACGATCAATTTCTGCCCTCTAACCACAGACCTATATCTTTCATTAGCTGTCGGGAAGGTTATTTTAAGGTTAGTGAGGACACCTTACCCCAAAAATAATGCCGAATTTAAAATGTCAAATTTTTTGATATATTAGTATTAGGTATATACTATATCTTGTGAAAAATATTGGACCCCCTTTCCAGGCTTGTTTTCCAAAAATTTAGGCTCAAAGTTTTCCCAAATTACTATAGATTATATAGGAAAGGCCAAATAATTAGCATAAAATCTTGTCGCAGAAAAAATCCACGAATTTAAATTCTTTTTTATTTGATAAAAATCAATGAAATACAATATATTTTGAAATTAAACAATAAATACTGGGGGTCACCAGCTTACTTTTCTGTCTACAATACAAATCTCTGTAATTTTTTTGTCATTTTTCAAGTGGATTATCTCCCTTGTTTTATTTGAAAATTTTATTTATGAAGGAATTGTTGTTTTATTTGAATTTAAATTAATTTATTTTGATTAAGTTTTATTAAATGAAACTATTTAACACAAGTTTTAAGGTATTTTTGACATTTGCACTGTTTTTTTTGCATTTTTAGCTGTTTTTGGTCACATGACAGGTGTCCTCGCTAGCCTTAAAATGAATGACTAAAAGGAAAATGAATAACAAAAAGGAAAATTTGTCATTTTCCTATTCGAAGTCGAAAAGGAAAATGAATAACGAAAAAAAGGGTCATTTTCCTATTCAAAATTGTAAAGAAAAATGGATGACGAAAAGGAAAATGAATAACGAAAAGAAAAATAGTTTCTAATTGTATGTATACATAAATGTTAACTGTATGCATATAAATTTTGAAAAACGAAAAGGAAATCACTTGTCTGTGATTCCTTTTTGTACATTTTATAAATTAATGGTTATTTAACAATGTTACTCTTAAAAACTTGAAATTACGTTTCCTTTATGGTTGTTTATGCCTTTATGGCAAGTTTGAGTTTCCATTGGATAAACTTACTAACCTTGGGTATTGTCGTCCTTCCATTGTTTGGGTTCGAAGGTCACTGTTTTAATTGACATGAACTTGCAATTCAACCCACAGGATAAATATATCCATCCTTAATAAAGCAACAGGCTGTGACAGGAATTAGAATCATCCTTAACAGTAGAATAAGTTTTACAAACCAAGACAAAGCAAATGCATAGAAAGTTTCAATGTGGTTGGCATATAAAAAGAAACTTTATATGGTACACAAGCTCGTTTATTCTTTAGAAAAAAAGAAATGAGAATATTCTGTCTCAGTTCAAGGACTAAACAACAAAGATATAACTACAACAAAATCATGGTAATGAAACTGTGAACATAAACGGTATAAAGATCCTCGGGATCAAAAATTTTCTAAAACAGTTATGGCTGCAGCGACTTGACCAGTACTGATGCTAATGAATATTTAATTAGCATCACGTGACCTGACACCTAACGGTGAAAGGGGGAAACAAAGTGGATAACTCCACACAGATTATCGTGCCAAAAATACATTTATATAACTATAAATTAGGTTTTATACTGGACAATTTAAAATAAGGAATCTGTGAGCTACTGCTAACTCAGTATAACCCCCAAAATTAAAGATAAATGTTGATAAACAGGACCTCATACTGAACCCATATATCAAATATCAAGCCCCTGTGATGAATAGTGGAAGAGTAAACTGTTACGAAAATTTTCAACAATTGACTAATAATGTTGAAACATGAGTAAGTCGGTAAATAGGAGGTAGATATCCCATGCTAATTTCGATACTCGCGATAAAGTTCCTCATACTTAAGCCATTTATCATATTTCAAGCCACTGTAATATGTAGTTGCTTTAAAACTGTTACGAAAATTTTCAACAGTTGACTAATAATGTTTAAAATTGTCAAAATTGGTAAACAGGAAGTAAATATCCGACAGACCTAATTTAGATAGTCGCAATACAAGTTCTTATAATGAAGCCATATACCAAATTTCAAGCCACTGTGAAATGTAGTTGCTGAGAAGAATGTTACAAAGTTATGTTGCGGACGGACTGACAAAGGTAGACCACTATACCACTTTCCTTATAAGCGGGGGTATAAATAAAGTTTTAAATGACAGTTGCTGTGAGTAAGTAAACCCCTTTCATTTGATTAAGCAGCCTATGGAATTATCAACCTTCCACTGTTTTTGGTTAAAAAATTACTGCTTTATTTGATACAAGCTTTAGTAATTGAACTAGAGATTCTACCCCAAGGAAATATTCAGATCCGTCCATAATGTAAAAGAATTCATACATTCAAAAGAATACAAAAGAGTTGATAAAAAGACGTGAGTCCTTGAAATTCCCAAAATGTATTGTTTTGTGTTGTATGTAGTTCGAAATAACTATCATAACTTTGACTGACAGTTTCTAATTTCCTCTAATTTTCAAATGCAGTGGTGAATCTACACTTGTATCGAATTGCATGCCGGGACGATTTTTATGTTACATGTATAACCAACGATAAAATGTTTTTTTATTCTTTTTTTTTTAATCTCAAAGCATTTCTTTTTTTCTTCACTAAAACTAAAATGCACATTTACTTAACTATTAGAGATTTGATGCGCTATCTGTTACACGTTTGCTGCAATAGTATAATGCATTTTCTCCGTGGTAAGAACTATTTTACTCACACTGAACATTAATGATATACAGATAACTGCAAATTCTGAAATAAAAATAAAATTTGTAATGTAAATAGCTTGTTACAAAATCAAAAGTTAATCCCGAAAAGATACTTAAAACAGGATGATGAGATAGCACAGGACAGGACATGAAATAGCACCATATCTGGTAAACACTAATGGCAGTAACGTAAAATCCAATTGACAAGTTTTTTTTTAAACATGTAATTGAAACGTTAATTATTTTATTTCTGTTTTGTTAAAATAATTCAAATCAAAACAAGCTATCATGGTTTTAAATAACCTTTTTGTACCACACTTCACTTATATTAAATCTTTGATTATAAACCAGGACATTGTTGGTGCAACATTTTGCTAGCAGCACTATACTGCAAAATAGAAAACAGCCGTAGTCAAAATAAGTTCGAAAGGGTAAATTTAGAATATAGACCTATTTTCTCATACTTTTTAAAGCAGGAACTTCTTAAGAGTGAATGTAGTTCACTGAACCTTTGAAAACTCACTCAATCTTTCCATTTTAACATCTTTAATTATGCCTAAACTAAACGGAATTAGATACTTTGGTCGAGCTCAAACTTTTTCCCCGTAGTTTTTATACAACTTTTTTTCAGATTTTTTATCTGACACTGCTGTCTCCGTGACCGACTATTAGACCATTGTTTTTCATAAGATATCTGACTGGTAATATGCACTTGAGAGTTTACCCACTGGAAATATACATTTATATCCTAGGCTTAATACTAGAATGGCGCTCTTCCGTGGAAGAAGTATGTCGCCTGAGTCTTAAAACATTAAATAAGCAGAAAGTAGATGAATTACAGGTATAATATCGTACTTCACCATATAGTACTATAGGAGGAAGCTACATACCAAATATAAAGAGATTGTAACATGTAGTTGCCCGGGAAACTGAGACGGAATTTTTTGTGACACCACAGGATGCTGAACACAGGATGACGTAATACGACAAAAAGTTACAAGTCATAGAGTGACTCCTATCAGATGGGTGCACACATAACCTGTACAAAAAGTTAACATAAAGTTAATTTTCTGATTGATTTTCATGTCTGCTCATGTATGCTTTAGCAGACATTCAAGTTAACTAACGTTTACTCATGACTGGTCAAAGCAGACCTGCGACAGCTTTTTTATGACTGGTGATAACCAGTCATAAAGTCGTGACTGCACTAAAAAGACCAGTCATTGAAACAGGTATGCTGTAACCGTGCTCTGTTAAATAATATGACCGTATGTGAAAACTGTCTATAACATTTAGAAAAAAATCGATGTCAGATTCGGTGGTTAAACGTTATCTTAGTCACGTGAAAGCTTAATTTTGTAAAAAGACCTGTCTGGGAGATAACTTGACCAGACTTGTCATAAGAACACGACTGCTTTTGAAAGCAGACATGGAATTAAGTCTGCTTTTCAAGTTAACTTGGAATAAGCCGGGCGTCTGCTAAAACAGTTGCATGACCAGTCACAAGTGAACTTGAAGTATTTGAGTGTTCTCAAGAGAGTGCATCTACGTTCCATTTTTGTTGTTGTTGTCCTTTTGTCTCAGGTTCTATCTTTTTAAATTGAGTAAAAATGAATTGATTTTTACATGTGTTAGTTTTCGCTTTGTTATTGATTATCAAAAGGTGGAAGGTTGGGCCTAAAAAACTAGTTTAACCCCGCCACCATTTAAATGTGCCTGTCGTTAGCCAGAAATTGTTTGTATTCGTCGTATTGATGTTATTTGTTCTTTGTCAGGAAGGGTATAATTGATGAACACTGTATGATCGGTCTTGAATCATATGTAGTTTATTTTCAATCTAGGGCCAAATGCATAGCAGCGAGCAGCGACCGCTGGTCACATTGAAGGCTGCTGGCTGCTTTCCGTTGCGCATATTTAAAATTATCGTTGGTATTGTAGGTAATGTTGCGTACACTTTTTCCACATCTCATAACCGTCTATTTGACTGAAAATTTCTCTAATTTCCTCTAGCATTTTTAAAACCACAGGTAAATCTACATTTGTATCGCATTGCATGCCTTGACACTTTTTATGTTACATGTTATACCAACATTAAAATGTGTTTATCCTTCATTGTTTTCTGTTCTCTAAAAACATGTATTTTTTTTCAATTAAACTTAAGACAAAGAAAATTAAGTTAAACTTTAGATTTTTTTTATTCGCTTTCGCCTTTTTATTCTATTCTACATTACTTTGCGTTTCAAAATGCACATTATCTTAACTATTAGAGATTTGATGCGCTATCTATTACACGTTGACTACAATAGTATAATGCGTTTTCTCCGTGGTAAGAACAATTATACTGACAGAGTACAATAATGATATGCAGATAACTGCAAATACAGAAATAAACTAAGATTTGTAATGTAAATAGCTTGTTACATACTCAAATGAAAAGCTTTAGCGTTTATCCCGACGAGATACTTAAAACAAAAAAAAAAGTAGCACCTTATCTGGTATTAACAACTAACGACAGTAACGTACATAATCCAAATGACAAGTTTGGTAAACATGTAATTGAAACTTTCAGTTTTTTATTTATGTTTTGTTGAAAGAAATAATTATAATTAAAACAGCCTATTTTTAAAATGACTTTTTCGTACTGCACTCTTTTTAATGAATTCTACGTTTTAAAACAGGAAGTTTTATATGCAACATTTTGCCAGCAGCACAAGGCTCTTGTAGTCAAAATAATTACGAAAGGGTAAATCCAGAATATAGACATTTGTTCCTTACTTAATATAACAAGACATTTTGGTTGCATAATAGAAAACCCCACATTATTAAGAGTGAATGTAGATCAATGAACCTTTGAAAACACACCCGTCCTTTCACATATTGAATTATACCTAAAGCTTTCGGAATAAAATACTTAAGTCGACCTAAGATCTTTCCCTCCCCTGTTAATGTACATGTTTCTTAAATTTTTTGATCCGACACCGTTGTCTAAGCGACCGACTATTAGACCTATGTTTTGTTTTAGAAATAATGTTTCATACGATATCTGGAAAATTTCTTCCTTCGTTATCAAACACTGGTGGAAAAAAATCAAAATTATGCTAAATTAATGTAATGGCTATGATTGATTTGATAAATGCTTGGCTTGTTGTTGTAAGTTGAGGTGTCACCTCATTATCCCTATTATGTCTTCACAACCGTGTTGTGTATCGTTTTATTACCAGACCCTAAGATCGCGATGAAAGTGGGAGGTGTAGCGCTACATAAAACCTGGTTTAACCCATCATTTCCTTTGAAATACCTGTACTTATTCAGAAACAATGCGATATTCAATTTTGGCAGTATGTTAACCGTGTTTTGTCTTTTCTCTTAGACTTGACATTTCTCAGTCCCAAGTTGACATTTCTTACTTCCAAGTTGACAATTCTCACATCCAAATTGACATCTTTTACTTCCAAGTTGGCATTTCTTACTTCAAAATTGACAATTCTCAATTCAAAGGTGACAATTTTGACTTGCAAGTTGAAGTTTATCAGTTCTAAGTAAGTTGTTATTTCCTAATTCCATGTTGTCACGTTGGAACTAAGAAATGTTAATTCGGAAGTGAGAAATGTCGTGAGAAATGCAAACTTAGTAGTGAGAAATGTCAACTTTCGTTGTACTTGTCTTTTTGATGTTTTCTGTTCCTTGTTTAAGAAGGGGGTCTTTCTGTGACTATTTCAAGGCTGGATTTGAATAATATGCATTTTATTTAGACCATGGGCCAATTGCAGAACCGCTAGCAGTGCCAAATGGCCTCGTTGAAGGCTGCTGGCGGTTGTCCATTGTGGTTTTTCTAAATTGCCGTTTAATTGTGGGTTGTGTCGCGTACACTTATTCCACATCTCATTATTTTCTATTTGAAGTAAGAAATGCCAACTTGAAAGAGGTGAGAAATATTAACTTTGAAGTAAGAAATGTCAACTTGGAACTAAGAAATATTAACTAGGAACTAAGAAATATCAACTTGAAACTGAGAAATGGAGACTTGGAAGTCGGAAAGGTCAACTTACAAAGGAACGAAGAAATTTAAAGCTTCAATCGAGAAATGTGAAAGAACTAATGGCACTACAGATCTATCGCATGTTAAGTTTCATCAGAATCAATCAAGCATTTCTAAAGATACGCTTACGAGATAATTGGAACAATGTTTGGACGAACGGTAAACAGAAATGATGATTCATATATATATATATATCCAAACATTTCTTTGCAGGGGGTAAAATGACCTGAGCACCACAAAGAACTTTTTGAAAAAGGTAATACCTAAAATTCTCTCATTAAAGTTCTCATAATTTAGCAATTAGAATTATGAATTAGTTCTTTGAAAAAATTAATATTTTGCATTAACTGGAGTAAAATAATGTCAAAGAACTGAGTTGTAGTATCTCATGTAATCTAAGCTTCTATCGAAATCATTGAATGACAGGCTGCTATCACAAATTATGTCATTCCTAAAGATCTAACTTAACTCAAGTGCTTATTATTCAGACAAATTTGCTTTTTCAAATGGTACTTTTCTTAAAAATAAAAGGAAATAAATGTTTCCATACTTTGATAAAGAAAAGCAAATGAACCCATGTGTTTGAAAGGAAAATGGAATAACTATTTTTCGAAATTCTGTTAAAATATAAATTAAATTAAAGGACATAGTTATCATTTTTTAAACACAAGAGATAACTTTGTTTGTTATTCTTAGTCTAACTTAGGGTTTTTGAAATTAAGTGATTGGAACTTTGAGTCATCTTTCATTGTTCAAGAAAAATATAGAAAAAAATGTTTTCCTACAAATTTGTATACAATATATCTCGCTTAAATACAATGTTTTCTACGGTTTAGTTCAAACTTAATGTTTATTATGATAACTCATACTAACAACCTTAATATTTGTGTAAATGTTACACTTATAAGAAAAGGATTTGCTTCATAGCCAGAAAAGATGCTTAGTAAAAGAACACAATTCTTCCTAAAAATCAAAGATAGAGATTCATCAAAAGTACCAAACAGGATTGAAATTAAAACTGTTCATGTCATTTGTGGTGCAAAATACAAAGATGATATCTTCTTACATAACCTTTTGTGGTCTTTATTTGTTTTCACTGTCAGGCACAGACTGAAGAGTCGAAATACATTTAAAAAAAAAGAAAAGACAAAAAGATCAATAAAGAGAGAACGCAAAATACAAAGGAGGCAAGTGCACTCAAAGCAAACTCTGGTAAATAATTGAATTCACAGATAATTACGTAAACCAGGTTTTGCGTCTATTATAGCTCATTAAAAGTACTATACCCAAAAGATTATCAATACGTAACGCTGTATGACTATGAAGAACACAGCAATAAAACTATAATATACCGAACTGATAATATTGAAATGGCACAAGAAAGACCGCTGCTGAAACTGCTTACTCTTCCGTAGCACCTGGATCCACTCTCATTATGACTAGAGTTCGCATTGTAAATTGATATTCCGTGTTTTTTCCATATATTTTTATATGTTGTCTGTATCTAGTCCTGTCCTTGTTTGTGTTTGATGATTTTTTTTCTCTGCCTTTTAGGAATTTGCCATTCAGATGTCCCATTGGTACCTCTGCTTCTTTTGAATAGGCGAGCTCTCTATTCGAAAGTCATCAAAATTTCAGACCCGCGTCCAATTTGTCATTTATGTAAAAAATGGATGTGTTAGTTGCAATATCTGTTAGACAACTCTATGCTCTGTAGCTAATAATAAGCCAATTGAAAAAATACCACAGGAGCTATACTCGAAAAAAATAGAAACTGTGCATCGGAAAAATTTTAATTACTTTGAAATTAAATAATATTTTGGACACTATGTACAGTTAAATGTCTCTTAACTATTGATTAAAAGTTGAACAATTTTGCACGTGGTTATCGTTTTCGAGCGCGAAATCCTTAATTTCGACCTTGGTGTATGTTAGCCCATTATTTTACGGCAGCGATCATTGTTTAGACATTGAAAGAAAAGAAAAAATCATTTATTTCGATAAATCGATTTAACGACAGATGTCATGACAATCCCAAAATGAGCACAATCAGGCTATCAAAATGTTGCTTTCTGGAAGAACACAGGTGGTAGTTGCCGAGAATTTTGGATGCCACAGAAACACTGTAAGTTCTTTGTAAACTCGTTAACGCCAGCTGAATAGCGTCAATGGACGTCCAGGCCGTGTTACCATCCGATGCCAGGACAATCATCTCCGGCTTATGCACCTTCGTAATCGGTTCTAAACGTCAAGTGTGACTGCAAGGTCAATACATGGACTCAGGAGAATCAGCTCAAGAACAGTACGCAAACGACTGCGAGAACACAACATTCGCCCAAGAAGGCCAGCCGTGCGTCCCGTCTTACAGCCACGTCACCGTGGCGCTCGACTTGCATGGGCTAGGCGACATCTACCGACGCCAGGATTGGAACAATGTCATGTTCTCTGATGAGTCCCAGTTTCACCTAGACAGCAGTGATGGTCGTGTTAGGGCTTATCGTCGTCAAGGGGAGCGCTATGCGGATCCCTGTGTCATAGAGCGCCGTCCATTCGGTTGAGGGAGTGTCATGGTGAGGGATGGAATCACAGCAACAGGTAGGACTCCTTTTATATCGTGAATGGAAACCTGACCGCTGTCCGATAAAGAGATGAAATCCTCTAACAACACTTTGTTCCACTCTTCCAACAACATGGACATTTTACTTTCAACAGGAGCAAACAACATTAATTTGTTAGACTGGCCGGCTGTTTCACCAAATCTTTCGCCTATAGGGCATCTTTGGGAGCATATAGAGCATATGTCGTCTATCAGCTAATCCACCAATTACAGTACCGGAAATGGGTCCTGCCTAATTAAACATCTGGAACAACAACAAGTCTTTCTCGCTAACCCGGTGTCATCGATGAGACGTCGCTATGTTGCATACAAAGACGCAAATGGTGGCCATACACGCTACTAATTTTGTGATTTCACTTTTGGTACTTACGTTTTTTAAACACGAACTGCAATTGTGTTTCTATCGCAAAAGCATTTTTGTTCTGCAATCTTACTGAGAAAATGATGAAGACTTTAGATAACATCAAATAAAATTTTGTAGATTATACTAGTTTTTGATTATTTAAAGTTTAACATGTGCATAGTTAATTTTTTCATTAGTATATATTATTGTAGCGATATAGAATGCACTTCAATCTGCATACAAACTCCATAATAGAAAGTCTTGACTAAAGTACATCACCTCCGCTGTAGATAAGCATAAACCACCGATCGATTCTTGATCTTATAAACCCATTAATGGCTTTTGCAATGGCCGAACACATTGAAACGTCTTTCATTCGGATTGCAATTGATCGTTGTGCTTTGAATTAGAATGGTTCGATCTAGCAGTAATTTATCGCAGTGTAGGACAATTGTACATAAGAGATTTCTTACGTATGAAGTTCCAAAGGGATTTCGTTTAGGTCCAAAGCTATAATTGGCTATTTTCGAAAACAGATTAGCACAATATGCCATCAGCATGACTTGACATTCCATTGTTCTGCAGATGATACACAGGTGTTCATGGTCATCAAACCGCAAGACACTTCGGAAAGTTACTATTGTGCCTTAGATATAATTCATATGTGAACAAGGCTTATCTTTTTAGATCAAAACATCATAATGTCTCTGTCCCTCTGTGTCTTACTCTAAAAGGTAAGCATCGTGCGTTGTGTAAAACATTCTCTAGGTATATCAAGTCTTTACATACTATAGATAGACTTTATAAAAGCTCAAAACTCAATAGAATGTCTAATTACTATACAGTCGTTTTTATAAAGATTATATTTATCTCTTTCATTCCCAGAATTAGCTAAACTTATCTTTTTTCAACAAGTTTTAGTCGATTCACATTCCTCTGCGGCTTGCAGTTTGCGAAAACAAAAACCAAATCGAATATGAAAACGGTTAATATGGTTATGCTCTATATCTATATTCCACGGAATACCTTTCACCATCAGCATTTGACTGAAAACATTGGAAGGTCAAACACCACATGTATTGAATGAAAAGTACTCAAAGAACTGGTTCGAACAGGGAAGTAAAATCCAGCACCTAGGATATCGACCATGCGCAGTACAAGGAAAGAAACATGTTTGAATTTACCAATCGGAAATTTCAATAATGCGGTCATTTTGCAGTACCTAACTCTTTTCAATTTCTACAAAGAAACTTTAACGTACATGGGGTACCTCTCTATACAGGTGACAACCTTTTTGTCCCTTCCGGAGGACTGACATCGTACCTTTAGACCATCCTAGCAAAAAGTTTTATCATTATAGTTCGTCGGTACGATGGAAATAAATATCAAATTTAGACCATGAAATAAATACAAAAGCAGCGACACTAAAAAAAAATAATGGGAGTTCACTCTGATAAAACGTAATAAAACAAAAACGATGTAAAAACATAATAGGGGCATTAGAACCAAGTCAACGAAAAAAAAATAACACAACAAAACTGCATTAAAAAGCAAAAACCGTGTAAAAGCAAATGACCCCTGGTCCTCTGGGAGGCTAAGCAAGACGAAAATGCCATATCCGATAATATAAGAGCGTAGAACAAAAATGCTGAATGAGAGCCAAAAGGTAAAACCAGAAGCTCTTAAGTGCTCAACTTTCTTCAATGACTGAATATTTAGTTAACACTGAAAGGGCAATGGTTTAATAAACGAATCGCATTATAAAGTTCAGTGTAGAGGTCAATAAGTTTAACATTTTCAGCAAAAGCTTTTTCAATATGACATGCTAGTAGATATTTACGTTTAAAGGGCTTGAGATAAAGGACAACAACGGATTCTAGGAAGTCTAGTGATGACTTCAACTTTCCAATTGTCCCTTCTTGTGTAGCAACATTCCGTCCGCTCCAGCTTATGGAGTTTACGTATCTCAATTGATTTGTTACTCCAGATTTATGGTGTCTTAAGGTTAATGGTTAAAAAAAATAAGGATGAGCAATGGGCTAAAAAAAGTATTACTATGATTAGGTATGAATTAAGGTAACGTTTTGAAAGTGGAACATCTCGTATTACTCGATCACCATATTCTGTAAAAAGAGAAATTTATTCTTTATCATCAACCTCAATTGTATTGATCTACATGTACATTCATTACTTGTTTAATGTGATTATTTTGTTCAAGATTTATGTTATATACTACTGGCGATACTTTTTCGAAGCAGAACAAGATTTGTACATTTTATTATAAATGTCTTACGATTGATAGCCATGTCTTCCCTATTGACCAAAGCATGATTTTCCTGTTTCTACATAGAAGAAAAAGTTTGATGAGATCCTTCAAACGTCTGAAGTAATATTATAAATATTATAGTTTCGTTCAAATTGTCTCCAAGCGCTAATTTAATCCTGATCGTATTGGCCCGATTGGTAAACATAATAATCATTGTAAGCGTTGTTGGTGAAACTTCTTTTGATATACTGGCCCCATTGTTTGAATATTAAAACAACTTAATGGAATCCTCTCTAAGGCGGTGTTCTTGTAATAATTTTAAATATGATGTTTAGGGGACCGTGAAATAATCCTTTGAGCTCGGAGAACGAAGTATTCATTAAGCAATGACATCGGAGTTGGAACAGGTTTCTTTGATGAAACTGGTGTTTAATAATGCGACTGTAGGCATTCTAGAATTCTTTACTTGAGCAAGCGTATATAACTGGTTTTATCTTTCAGTTGCATTTACATGCTTACCAGAATGCCAGAATGCAACTTAAAAAGTTCACGAATCTCAGTCTACGCATAGGGCATCTGAAACATACAAAAATAAAACGTTAAAAGAGCATAATAAGTCTATTATGGATCTGTAACAAAACTGAAGTTTTACAGTGTCATTTAAAGTTAAAAGGCATACTTTATTTAGGTTTTTGATTTTTTTATACCTGGTGTTGGTCCGGATTGGAGATTTAGACTAGGATGTGTGTCCTGCATATTTAAAATCTAATCTAATCTTCCTTACGCGTCCGGACGTAAATTTCGCCGTTTTCCAAATTGAATCGTCTCTTGTTCAAAATACTGAGGCATGGGATACAATTCATCATCTGAAATCCCTCATTTGTATGGGAAGGCATATTCACTTTATAAATTTGATTTATTTAGATCAATCAAAAGATATATAAGGTCAACTGCAGAAAAAAGTAGGGACGGAAGGGACTGTTTTTGTCATCTAAATTTTTTACCCAAGTCTTAACCTTTGAAAATAATTATTAAATATCCAAAAAAGAAAAAAAAAACTTAATATGTTTAATTTTTTTTACACGATTGTTTTGTTAACACATAAACAAGAAAACTGACTGTCAGTTAGAAAATTTCAAATTTACATCAATTTTCAGCATTTGTAAGATATCTTTCGAACTAGAATAGTATCTCCGCACATAAGAACCAACTAAATGTTTTCATATATTGTTAGCATGGCTCATATAAATCTCTAAAAAATCAACTTGTTTACCATGTGCAGACGATGTTTTCTGATCCAAAATGTACATTAAAAACGACAAAATTTCTCATATGTTGTCAATTTTGCTAAAATCACTAGAATTATGACATCATTATGACGCTTCTTTATACATTTTGTAAGACTTTAAAATCTTTTGACATATTTTTCTTGTAGGCACAGTTTACACTATATTGAAGCCAGAAATGGACACATATGCATAAACTTTATATTTTAACGCTAAAGGGGGCCTTATCACCCATACTCCATTGCATTATTTTTCACTTGTCAAAAAACGTACTCATAAAGACATGGTGGAATCGAATAAGTTATATGTTGTACTATACATCCTTCCATTATGAAATAGTGCCTTAAGAAAACTTATAAAAGGGCATATTTCACATATATAATACAGCATATGAAATATTCATTTTGTCATAATCTCGAGGTTAATCAGAAAAAAACCATATCCTCGATTTTTAAAGAATCTGATTTACGTTACGCCATTATCTTCACTTTGCAGTAAGTGAAAAAGTTCAAAATTTCATAAATAGTATTATTCTTTGATTCGATTCGAAAAATTGTTCAATTTCTTAAATGCTTAAAAAGTTATGGATAAAATAAGTCTAAAATTGTAAAAAAATATCGGGTGTGTTTTACGTAGCGCCATCTTCCAAGCGCCGTTACTTTGATTGACGTCAGAGTAACGTTTTCATTATACACGAATACATTTTGTTGCTCAGAAATATTTATTTAAAGCGGTGTTGCTAAAATTTTATAAATATTTCTTCAAATTATTTTTATTGAAAAACGCAAACAAAAAAGAAATAATTTCATGTTAAAGTTAAATACATTTGTTTTGTGTTCCTGTTAGCGTAGAACAGGCGTGAACCTGTGATCCTGTCATCTTGTGTGCAAGGACGTCATTCCATAATATGGAAAACATGGGCACAAACCATAGTGGTCCACTTTGTAGGGGAGTACTAAAGCCATTTGCCAAAAGAATTCGCTATTTGTATTTTTCTTATTACATGTAGTGTCTTTGTAAAATCACTAATTTTCAAAAATAAATATTGAAGCGGTTTCTGAATTGATTTTCATACTTAAAATTTCTATAATAATTTTTAATGAATTTGGTACTTTAACATAATTCTTACATGTGTTGTATCAAAATGACAATTATTTTAATACAAGTAAAATTAAAAAAATGATTACCGATAAAGGTAATACATGTTCCTGTGTATTTACATTTTTCGCACAATTAAGGACATACAATACAAACTTTTATTTCTTCTATGCATTGTTTTTAGTTCTTGTACTTTGGGTATTGAAAATCCTATGTACGGTTAAGGGCATAGAAATTCCAACCTCCCAAACACAATAAATTATATTTTTCTGATGAATTCTTTGATATATAGTAAAATTTGAGCTAGTTCTATTGGTTATCATGTCACTAGCTATTTAAAGTTAAACCTTACTTTTGTATCGAATCTGCTACTTTTCAAAGGAAAAAGCGGTATTTTTTTTTTAGATTCACATCAAAGTTATACTGAGAGTGCACTGTCAGTATAACTCTTCAATCTAACTTTCAGATATATTGTTGACGTCCTTTCTGTAAACAAGGCTTCGTTTGGTAGATGGATTCCTTCAATATATCCTCTAGAACTAGCGATTAAAATAACCATCGAATCTACTTGCTACACGTAATTCTTGGATTTACATCTCCAATTTGACCCGTATGGTCCATCTACCAAACGAAGCCTTGTTTACAGAAAGGACGTCAACAATATATCTGAAAGTTAGATTAAAGGATCTTGCCTCTTTCATCTTCTTGTTTTTCACGAGTTCCTTAAAGGGAAAATTCGCAAAAAAATAATTTTTACATATGTTTTTCATCACATTTTACTTAACATAAATATACATGTAAAACTCTTCAATCTTCACTAATAAGCGAGTATGAGAGCGTTTTGTATCGATAAATTAGAACGATGGGTGCGGCCATTTTGTACGGCTAGTAGGCTCTATTGTCACGTGACCATCACCTAATATCCAATAACCACAAAGTACCAAAACGATAACGACACGCAATGGTCAACTCTATCGTCATTTAAAAATGTCTTGCATGATCATGATGATAGTTTGGTTGTTCTACTCAGCGTAGTAACGGTTAAGTGTTATTCCGTTTCCCTGACCTAAAGAAAAAGACAGACTTGCATCGTAAAAGGGTCCAGTCTTTAGATTTCCCATCCACTATCAGCAATGTCAAGTATACAAGTTTGTGTGTGAAGACTATTTTGAAGCAACATCTTTAGATGGTGACTTAATAGTAAGCAGTGTTCTTTTGTCCGTGAAAAATGTTTATATCTATCTATATTCGTCAATAATAATTTCATTATTTTTTTAGGCAAACGTTTCTTACATGTTACATTATTACCTAGAAAGACCGGGCTAGTATGTAACAGTCAGAATCTTTGCTATAAAAATCCACAAGACAAAAAATATCAGTTTTGTTTAAAAAAAAAAGAATTATAACGGGTGTGCGTAAAATTAAGAATATAACCGAAAGCGGAATAAAACTGATCTTTTTGTTTTGTATAAGCGTTTTAACACTTCAGTTATAACTGTGCATTTATACAGAATATTTTTTAAGAACTAGTAAATATACATTTTAAAACAGACAACATTTTTTTCTTCATCTTTTTATCCATTCCCTATGCATTCCTTAAAAATGCGCAAATGTATTTTTTTTAATCTTTAAAGGATTTCTTAAACGTTCATTATAAAGCAGATAATATTATTTTTACCTATATGAAGATAGTAATTCACAGTCGGGGGCAACGTATTTGAACTTGTGACACTCCCAGGTACTACTTACTTCCCGGGGATGGTAATTAAGAGGTGGTTGTGTAATGGTTTATGACAGAAAAAGAGATCATTTGTTTCTGTTAATTATATATTACAAAGTACAACGGAAGACCTACAATTTATCACTCGTGTCTTTGATTTTTCGACATCTTTATCTGTGTAAAAATAGTGAAATTGTTCTTCTTCAGGTGATTTTTGAAGGTTTTTTTTTACATTTCTCTTTTAAAAAGTAAAGCAAAAAGCACACTTTACAGAAAACGCTTCGTGTTACCTTCATGTAGACAGCCGTATGAGTATATACCACAATCTTGTGTTCGTAAGATTATAAAACGTATAAATATTTTATCACTTGTATTTCTCTGCATAAGAAGCCCAAACAATAATATATCCAAAAGACATAATGCCCGATCTTTAAACATTAGGACGTTCGGACGGACGTACAAAACCAGACACTATATGTCCTCCTACTCCTTCTTTCGTAGATGGGGCATAAGATAGACAACCACACCAACAACTTTAGAATGAAATCAATGTAAAAAAGTTCTACATGTCAAACTCTAAACTTTGTCTGACGCCTGTTTCTGATATACACCTGGAAAAAAGTTAAGCATCCCTAGGCTTTTCATGCTTTTCGATGATTTGAAATGATTTTTAATTTTCATGGGTTTGGTCAGTTTCAATTCTTCGGCAATACCTTATCACTCTGGAAAAAAAGGAAACGTCTATTCATATACCTATTTAATAGGACGTCTGGTGCTCTCCCCCGGTGGCGTTTGTACCACAAGAAACTACTTTAACTAATTTTCATCACAACCGCGGGTTTAAACAAACTATCTTGAAGTCGTGGTTGCACCAGGGTCGAAGATATCTGTGAATAATGTAAACTCGTGGCAGCATAGGCATTCTGCGAGCAAGGGCATTGGCACACAGCGATCGGAACATTTGCACCATTGAGTGTCAAATTGGGTTGCTTTGAAATTCTGTCTAGCGATTTATCTCCAACTCTTCTATCTACCGGATTTCTTCCTCCGTATATTCTGGTTCAAGTTGATGCCCCTCCTGACCCAATTCGACCAAATCTGCAGAACTAAAGCTGCTAGCAGACACGTCACTCATGTAATCAGACATTACAAATATTAAGAAGGGACATTGGTGCAAGGGTGTGTTCACGTTTCTCCAACATTTGATAATTAACTATAACAACACTCAATTAAGGGTGGGGATTAGGGGGCCAACTAAAGGATAGCCAAGTTATTTATACCTGTTAAAAATATATTAAATATTTTTTGTTCACATAGTCAAAATAGAGTCTGTAGTCAAAACAAAATGTTAAGAATGTCTTTTTTTCTAAATCCTTGATTTTTATTTTTTCTATTTTTTTTTATTAAACTGTTTTCAATTGCTTTCTTTTCCATTTTATGCTGACTTTTACTAAGTTCTTTTGAAAAAAAAATGTTTTTCTTTCCTTTTCTAATCTTATTCTTAACCGACATTGACTTTTTAATATTAAGACAGATACTTCAATTGACGAATTTTCAGAATATTCGTTGATAAAATCTTTAAATAATTACAAATGTACATCTAAAACGATCGTGTTATCAACGACGAAAAAATTAATATTTCCACATGTCAAGCAATACAAAAATGTAGAAATACAGAAAAAACACTGTCGAATAGAACTATGTTAATGTTTTACTAAAAGTTCTTTGATTCAATGTGATGCTTACTCTATGTAGTTTTGGACTGAAAGCTGCTAGTAAAGGAATCTGTGCATGAGTGTTATAAGTCTATAATCAATGTAAAAACGGTATTTCTTCCGTTTTGATCTGGTTAATGCTTAATTTGCTTTATACAAGGTTTGAATCTAGAATCTAACAAGGTTGACCTCATATATTCTAGAAGGCCAGTACTTCTTGTGAATTGCAACAGGTACGACTTGCTATCGGGGGAAGTTTCATGTTAGTCAAATACAGTTAAAAAAAGATGATACGCAAACACGTGATAATATCACATCTTTTATATACGTTTTTATTTGAGATTTTATGAGTAATTGTTAACAAGCACACTCGTTTGTTTCCTATGGCTTTGAAGTCACGTATAAATTCAAAGGCATGAATATACTTCATATATGGAACTACCTGAGTGTTGCGATACAAGAAAGCTCACATATATTTACAGTTGACAATGTACGTAATATATTGGTATTATTTTTTATCAAATTTCGAAAGTGATCGGCAAAAACCTAGTATATTTTTTTTCTGCTTAAGCTTACCGCAAAGAAATATCATAAAAAAATTCGTAAATGCCAAAAAATTATTAAAAAACGAAACAAGAACCAAACTGACAAACAAACAAATTTTTTTTTCGAACATTGGCTGAAACGTTATAATGTTGCAGGGTCACGACATCGTCCCAATCTATTCTTTCTTTAAAGCCCTCTGCTGAATTTTCCATAATTTACACCTTGAAATTATTATATCTTTCGTCTAAAATCTGATAACACCATGTATGCACTGAGTGTTGTGAAAGAGGTAGCCCCTGCCGGGCGATGTTTTTGGCCTTGAAAGGCCCGAGCGTAACGTGAAGCAGTTTCAAAGTCAGTGACGAAAACAGATTTTTATTGATACTATAACATTTTTTATACTGAATGAGAATGAAAAACGGAAAAAAATCATTTATCAAACCTTTATATAAAATTACATAAGTTTTATCAAAATTAAACGCCTTCTTTCATTTAATCATATGCATTTTCTTTTTTTTTACTTTAAACATTAAACCTCATTCCTACAAAATTTACAGGTGAATTGCAGGTAAGAAAAATATTAGCAATCCTTATCAGGGCCCCTTAATCCCCACCCTTAATTGGATGTTGTTATTGCTAATTATCAAATGTTGGAGAAACATGAATAAACCGTTGCAAGGTATATTATATAGCAATTATTTTTCTCATTCTCTCGAAATTACGATTAATCTTTTTCAAAACCAAAAACCTAATTAAACCACGTTTAACAATCAGGAGACGAAAGAGTCTAAGAAAAGGTAATACCCAGCTGAAGATCACCGTCTCTTCTTTGATCTTTATGAGGTGACTATTAGACATGCTTAATTGATTTGAATTAATCCGTTAAACTGATCGATAGCCTTTCAAGGATCAGTTAATCAGTTTAATAGCTGTCCAATGAGATTAAAAGGCCGGGGGAAAAGGTTTACGTCGAATATACAAAATTCTTACCTGGGGCAAATTACGTAATCACCAATTTGCAATTAACACCTGGGATGTCTGACCAGGTGACACCCTGTTGTTTTAAAAAGCGTGATTATCATATGAATGGGAAAATTTTCAAATCATTTTAACGATGTAAATTAAAATAGAGTAATTTATGGAAAAGATTAGAATTATGTAGCAGAATTTTAATTATTATCATGATTTAATTATTTAATATTGATGTTTAAAAAAATCATTTATTAAAAATTTTGTTCGCAAATAATGATAAAAATACTTTATATTTGAAAGAAATCTTCATAAGAATTATGTTATTGCGTATCGGTTTATCGTTATTAAATATTTTCTTTTGTTTACCAATTAGACCACGCGTCACCACTGTGTTTTATTAAATATAATATCGATATCGATTATATAGCGTTAATCGGATAAAGATGTAATACACAGATATCCGGTCATATCTCACCATGCACTCGAGACCATCTCACTGACGTCACTGAGTTACTTTTGAAATCAGAAAATGCCAAATATCTCTGTTATAAATAAGAATTTTTTGAAAAAAAAATTGGATATATATTTTTGATGACATATTCTATCAATTAAGACCATAAGTCAAAATTCGTGAATTTTCCCTTTAAGAAATTCAGTCTCATAAGAAATATAAAAAAAAATCGGTGATGAACAGATCACAGTGTGTGCCCATTGGATTTCTAATTTGTTGTTGAAAAATCTCTCCTCCAAATGTGACAAATATGAATATACACTTGTATAGCATTGCATGCCGGGACTTTTTTATGTTACATATTATAATAACAGTAAAATATTTTGATTCTTTATTGTTTTTTTGTATATCTAAAAACATGTATTAATTTTATTTTCAATTGAACTAAAGAGAAAGAAATTAAAAATTCATTTTGATTCGCTTTCACCTTTTTATTCTTTTCTACATTTCGTGTTTCAAAATGCACATTAACTAAACTATTAGAGATTTGATGCGCAATCCGTTACACGTTGTAAAAGTAAACTAAAGTTTTTCCGTGGTAAGAACAATTAAAACTGACACAGTACATCAATGATATACAGATAACTGCTAATACAGAAATAAACTAAAATTTGTAATGTAAATAGCTTGTAACACACCCGAATGAAAAGCTTTAACGTTGAACCTGGAAAAAATACTTTAAACAAGACATGAAGTAGCACCATATCTGGTATAAACTAACGACAGTTACGTACATAATCCTAATGACAATTTTTGAACATGTAATTGAAACTTTAAATATTTTATTTCTGTTTTGTAAAAATGATTATAAATAAAACAGTCTATTTCTAAAATGACTTTTTCGTACTTCACTTCTTATTAATGAATTCTACGTTTAAAACAGGAAGTTTTTTTATGCAACATTTTGCCAGCAGCACTAGGCTAAAAAATAGAAAACACCCGTAGTCCAAATAAGTTCGAAAGGGTAAATCAAGAATATAGACATTTGTTCTCTTACTTAATAAAACAAAAAGTTTGACATTTGGGTTGCATAATAGAAATTCTACCTTATTACAGCTAGAAATGGACTATAATCCCTGTGTTTATATTGGTACTCCTCAATGAAATTAGGAAAACTACAACTCAATCCTTCTATTGAAATTCGCAACAATGGAAGATGATCTCTGTGATCAGTAAAATTGACATCTATACAGAGGAGATTAACTTGTTCTTGGAAAGAGAAATTTACCTACAGGAAAAAATTACCTGTTGAATTTTCAATTTGATAAGTCAGATTAGTCTACGATAGAAAGAAGATTGGTGTACTATACAAAGATGATAGTCTTCATTGTAGCTTTGTTTGCTGTAACTGCTACTTGAAATTGTTGGAAAAAAATCTTGCTTATTTTGCAGTTTTTAGTTTATTAAGTACTATTCCACATCAGGCAGGGGGTGGCACATCGATAATTTCCAATTTAAGATTTTTGGGTATAGATGCATTCATTTTACCATAAAAACAAACCCAATGCAGTTTTTTCATCTTAATATGTATTTTGGTGCCTAGATGTTTTTTGACTGGTTATATAGGAAAAAAGTATGGCGGGAAATTTTCCCGTACTTTTCACTATACAATGTAACTAAATTTTGACTGGTAATATCTCCTTAACCCAAGATTGACTGAAAAAATTAGTGGTCAAAACAAAGTTAACTTGGGTTGCTTTACCCAATTCTGTTGAATTTTTTTCTGTGTATTTATTATTGATGTGCCACCTTATTAATGGTATCTGCCCGATTCTTAGAAATAGTAGTACTTAAGAGCTTGAAGGATACAGATTTGCGCTTTTCATTATTTGTATTTGTCTTTAGCGAGATTCCATTAAAATGTTAGCCTTTTCTTGAAGTGAATTAAAAAATACATAAAATATAATATAACATTTACACGATGTAACTCATTTTCTTTTACCTGAAATTATATAATTTTAGGTTTGCATAGTTTAATTTTGGTTTTAGTGAGGTAAACTGATTGTCTGAGCAGTAGCTGAATGTTAGAAAATTCTTGGATTTTTAACTTTTTTTAATCTTCATTTTTTTGGGGTTATTATTAGATTAAAATGTTTGCAGGGTAGCTTCATTCTCTTCTGTTTGAGGTCTTCATCAAAAATATATGTTTTTCTTCAAATTCTAATATCTTTTTCACAGGTTATGCTATTATATGTTGATTAAAACTTAAAGCCATGAAAAAGACAAAGACAATCTTTTCCCGCATAAACTCTCATTATCTTTAAAAAAAAAATACAGTAAAATCAAAATGTTTAGCTTACATGTATTTTTAAAATCGTCATCTTCGAATTCCTTTCTATTCTTCATTTGGTTTAAAGAAAAACTTGCATTTTCATAGAAAGAAAAATCTTTTCAATGTAAATGATATATGAATACAAAGAATTATGTCCTTAGTGTAACCTTATATTAAACAGATTTTGATTTAAAAAGTAAGAAACTATCCAATTGGTGGTCATATTATCATCTTTGATGAAGAATTGTCTTCCTTCAGAGTAGGAGTTTTCTTCCTACAGTGAAGGAGTTTTTTTCCTTCAGTGCAGGAGTTTTTTTCCTTCAAGCAAAAAAAAAATCATACCCATAGCAAGTTAATCTCCTCTGTATAGATATCAATTTTACTGATCACAGTAATCATCTTCCCTTGTTGCAAATTTCAATAGAGGGTTTAAGTTGTAGTTTACCCATTTTCATTGAGAAGTACAAGTATAAACACGGGGATTATAGTCCGTTTTTAGCTGTAAGAGTGAATGCAGATCACTAAACCTTTGAAAACACACCCGTCCTATCACATATTGAAAAATACCTAAAGCTTTTGGAATACTTTTGGTCGACCTCAAACCTTCCCATAGTTTATGTACATTTTTCTTAGATTTTGTGATCCGACACCGTTGTCTCTGTGACCGACTATTAGACCAATGTTTTTTTTAGAAAATATACGATCTTTGGAAAATTTCTTCCTTCGTAATCAAACACTGGTGGGAAAAAATCTAAATTATGTTGAACGTAATGGCTATGATTGATTTGATAAATGCTTGGCTCGTTGTTAAGTTGGAGTGGTCACATCAATATCCCTATTATGTCTTCACAACCGTGTTGTGTTTTGTGTTATTATTATACCCTTAGATCGCGATTAAAGTGGGAGGTGTAGCGATGCATAAAATCTGGTTTAACCCATCATTTCCTTTTAAATAACTGTGTTAGTCAGAAACAATGCAGTCTACAATCTTCAATTTTAGCAGTATGTCTTCCTTGTTTTGTCTTTTCTCTTAAAATTGACATTTCTTAGTTCCAAGTTGACATTTCTTACTTCAAAGTTAACATTTCTCACATCTAAATTGACATCTTTTACTCCCAAGTTGGCATTTCTTACTTCCAAGTTGACAATTTTGACTTCCAACTTGACGTTATTCAGTTCCAAGTTGACATTTTCTACTTCTATGTTGTCCATGTTGGAACTAATATCAACTCAAAAGTGAGAAATGTCAACTTGGAAGTGAGAAATGTCAACTTTGAAGTGAGAAATGCCAACTTGAAATTGAGAAATATTAACTTTGAACCAAGAAAGGTCAACCTGGAACTAACAAATATCAACTTGGAACTAAGAGATATCAACTTGGAACTGAGAAATGTCAACTTGGAACTGAGACATGTTAACTTGGAACTGAGAAATGTCAACTTAGAACAAATGTCAACTTGGAAGTCAGAAATGTCAACAACTTGGAACGTAGAAATTTGATGCTTCAATCGAGAAATGTGAAAGAACTAATGGCACTACCGATCTTTTGCATGTTGAGTTTCATCAGAAACCATCAAGCATTTTAGAAGTTACGCTACCGAGATAAGTGGACTTATGTTTGTTATGTTGACAGAAATGATGATTCATATATATCCCAACATTTCTTTGCAGGGGGTATAATAACCTGAGCACCACAAAGTAATACATAAAATTTTCTCGCTCAAATTCTCATAATTTTATAACGCAAAATTTTGAAAAAAAAATAACATTTTGCATTAATTGAAGTAACGTAATGTCAAAGGATTGGGTTCTTATATCTGATGTAATCTAAGCTTCTATCAAAATCATTTAGTAAGGTTGCTATCGCAAATTATGTCAATCTTTAAGATCTACGAGTGAGATCTTAACTCAAGTGCTTATTATTAAGACAATTTTGCTTTTTCAGATGGTACTTTTTTTTTTAAATATACAGGAAATAAATGTTCCCATACTTTGATGATCCCATGTGTTTGAATGGAAAATGGAACAACTATTTTTCGAAATTCTGTTAAAATATTAATTAAATAAAAGGGCTTTGATAACATTGTTTGTGATTTTTATCAAACTTTTAAGTGATTTGAAATTTAAGTAAAAAAATATAGAAAAAAATATTTTTCTACACATTTGTATACAATATATCTCGCTTAAAAAGCAATGTTTTCTACGGTTTAGTTCAAACTTAATGTTTCTTATGATAGCTCATGCTAACAACCTTAAAACAGTTATCAAGCATGATTTGTGTAGCTTATAAAAAAAGATTTTCTTCATAGCCAGAAAAGATGCTTAGTAAAAGACCACCATTCTTCCTAAAAATCAAAGATAGAGATTCATCAAAGGTATCAAACAGGATTGAAATTCAAACTATTCATGTCATTTGTGGTCAGTGATCAAAGGTCGATCTTAATGATTCTTACATAACTATCCAGCGGTCTTTATTTGTTTTCACTGTCAGACATAACTTGAAATTCCTAGACTGAAGAGTCAATTACATGACAAGAAAGGAAAGTCAACCAAAAAAAGTTCGAGAAACAGGGGACGCTAATACTAAGATGACAGTCTATTCTTATATAACTTTTTGTGGTCTTCATTTGTTTTTACTGTCAGGCACAGACTGAAGAGTCGAAATACATTTCAAAAAAAGAAAAGACAAAAAGATCAATAAAGAGAGAACGCAAAATACAAAGGAGACAGGTGCACTCAAAGCACTCAATGGTAAATAATTGAATTCACAGATAATCACATAAACTAGCTTTTGCCCCTTATCTCTATTTTAACTCATCAGAAGCGCTATACCAAAAAGATTATCAATACGTAACGCTGTATGACTATAAAGAAACATCAATAAAACTATAATATACCGAACTGATAATATAGAAATGGCACAAGAAAGACTGCTGTTGAAACTCTTCCGTAGCACCTTGGTCCACTCTTATTATGACTCGAGTTCGCATTGTTAATTGATATTCAGTGTTTTTTTGTTTCCGTGTTTGATATGTTGTCTGTATTTAGTCCTGTCCTTGTTTGTGTTTGATGGTTTTGTCTCTGCCTTTAAGGAATATTTGGATGTCCCATTGGTACCTCTGCTTCTTTTGAATAGACGTGCTCTCTACTCGAAAGTCATCAAAATTTCAGACCCGCATCCAATTTGTCATTTATGTGTTAGTTGCAATATTTGTATTTTAACTCTATGGTATGTAGCTAATACTAAGTCAAATAAACAATGCCAGAGGAGCTATTTTATTGTAGCAATATGCAAATGCACTTCAATCCGCGTACAGACTCCATCATAATTGACTAGAGTACATCTTTTCAGCTGTAGACAAGCATACGCCAGCAATCGATTCTTGAACTTGGCTTTTGCAATGACCGAACACATTGTCCTCTTGAAACGTCTTTCATTCGGACTTTGATTGAGCTCTTAAGTGCTCAAATTTCTTCAATGACTGAATATTTAGTTTACATTGAAAAGGCAAAATAGTTAACGAATCGAATTATGCAGTCAATAAATTGAACATTTCAGCAGGCAAAAGTTTTTTTCAATCTGCCATGCTAGTAGATGGGCTATAACTTCCATCAAGTCTACTTTTACAAACTGATCTAATAGAGCTTAGTATAAAATAAATTGGGTGAATATAAAATGCAATCAAAGACTTTTTGTATAACCAATACAAACAAACAACTACCTAAAGTTTGCTTGCAAGTGGATTTATGGTGTCTTAAGGTTAATGTTAAAAAAAAAATAAGGATGGACAATGGGCTGTAAATCAAAAATACAACAAAGTTCAAGACAACAAATTTTGCTACGCCTGACGCGCGTTTCGTCTATTCATGACTCTTTAGAGGCGCTCTACCAAAAAAAATGAGAATGCCAAACACAATATGAATATTAAGAGCATTGAACAATAAAACCAAAATGGGAACCAAATTATATCTAAGATCAACCTATGTCTTGGGTAGTGATGATCTATAAGTGATGCCAATATCACATTGGGACAAGGTAGACAAAAAACAGCAATAGGATGATTAAGTATGAATTAAGGTAACGATTTATAAATTTTGAAAGTGGAACATCTCGTATTACCCAATCACCACATTCTGTAAAAAAACACATTTGTTCTTTACCATCAACATCAATTGAATTGATTCACATGTACATTTATTATTTGTTTTAAGTGTTTCTTTTGTTCGAGATATTTTGTAATATACTATTGTCGAGACTTTTTCGTAGTAAAACAAGATTTGTACATTTTGTTATTAATGTCTTAAGATTAAAAGGCTTGTCTTTCCTATTAACCACTGCATACTTTTTCCTGTTTATGTTTAGAAGAAAAAGTTTTGATGACTTCCTTAAAACGTCTGAAATAATATTGTATTATACTTTCGTTCAAATTGCCTCCAAGTGTCAATTTAATCCTGATCGTAACTGTGCGATGGGTAATCATCATAATCGCTCTTAAACACTATTAATGAAACTTCTTTCGAGATGCTCGTCCAACCGTTTGAATATTTATGCAACTTAATGGAATCCTCTAAGGCGGTATTCTTATAATTGTAATAAATATGTTTGGGAGAACCATAAATGATCCTTTGAGCTCGGAGAACGAAGTATTCATTTGAAGTCGGTGTTGGAATCGGTTTCTTCTTTGATGACAATAACATTTACTTGAGCAAGCGTTTATTACTGAGTAAATCATTGAGTTGTATTAGTCTAGCAAGAATGCAATTTTAAACAAAAGTTTACAGTCTACGCACAAGGCACTTCGAACATACAAAATGATGTGAAAAGGGCATTATACGCCTGTTTGGGTGCTATAACAAATTTGAAGTTTCACACAGTGTCATTTAAAGTTAAAACGTCCATTTTTTTTTTCGCTTTTTTGTTTATTTTAAACCCGGTGTTGCTCCAGATTGGTGATTAAGACTAGGATGTGTGCCCCGGGGTTTTAAAATCTATTCCCCCTTACGGCGTCCTAACGTTAATGTCGCCGTGTTCCAAATTTAGACGGATATTGTTAAAAATTATAAGGCAGGGAATGGATAAAACTTCACTTGAAATCCCTCATTTGTATGGAAAGGCATATTCTCTTATAAAGTTGATTTTTTTTTTGGATTAATCAAAAGATATACGAGGTCAACTGCAGAAGAAGTAGTCCTGTTTTTGGCTCGAAATTTTACCCAAGTCTGCACCTTTGAATACTGTAACTCAAAATTTCAGACCCGCATCCAATTTGTCATTTATGTGTTAGTTGCAATATTTGTATTTTAACTCTATGGTATGTAGCTAATACTAAGTCAAATAAACAATGCCAGAGGAGCTATTTTATTGTAGCAATATGCAAATGCACTTCAATCCGCATACAGACTCCATCATAATTGACTAGAGTACATCTTTTCAGCTGTAGACAAGCATACGCCAGCAATCGATTCTTGAACTTGGCTTTTGCAATGACCGAACACATTGTCCTCTTGAAACGTCTTTCATTCGGACTTTGATTGAGCTCTTAAGTGCTCAAATTTCTTCAATGACTGAATATTTAGTTTACATTGAAAAGGCAAAATAGTTAACGAATCGAATTATGCAGTCAATAAATTGAACATTTCAGCAGGCAAAAGTTTTTTTCAATCTGCCATGCTAGTAGATGGGCTATAACTTCCATCAAGTCTACTTTTACAAACTGATCTAATAGAGCTTAGTATAAAATAAATTGGGTGAATATAAAATGCAATCAAAGACTTTTTGTATAACCAATACAAACAAACAACTACCTAAAGTTTGCTTGCAAGTGGATTTATGGTGTCTTAAGGTTAATGTTAAAAAAAAAATAAGGATGGACAATGGGCTGTAAATCAAAAATACAACAAAGTTCAAGACAACAAATTTTGCTACGCCTGACGCGCGTTTCGTCTATTCATGACTCTTTAGAGGCGCTCTACCAAAAAAAATGAGAATGCCAAACACAATATGAATATTAAGAGCATTGAACAATAAAACCAAAATGGGAACCAAATTATATCTAAGATCAACCTATGTCTTGGGTAGTGATGATCTATAAGTGATGCCAATATCACATTGGGACAAGGTAGACAAAAAACAGCAATAGGATGATTAAGTATGAATTAAGGTAACGATTTATAAATTTTGAAAGTGGAACATCTCGTATTACCCAATCACCACATTCTGTGAAAAAAACACATTTGTTCTTTACCATCAACATCAATTGAATTGATTCACATGTACATTTATTATTTGTTTTAAGTGTTTCTTTTGTTCGAGATATTTTGTAATATACTATTGTCGAGACTTTTTCGTAGTAAAACAAGATTTGTACATTTTGTTATTAATGTCTTAAGATTAGAAGGCTTGTCTTTCCTATTAACCACTGCATACTTTTTCCTGTTTATGTTTAGAAGAAAAAGTTTTGATGACTTCCTTAAAACGTCTGAAATAATATTGTATTATACTTTCGTTCAAATTGCCTCCAAGTGTCAATTTAATCCTGATCGTAACTGTGCGATGGGTAATCATCATAATCGCTCTTAAACACTATTAATGAAACTTCTTTCGAGATGCTCGTCCAACCGTTTGAATATTTATGCAACTTAATGGAATCCTCTAAGGCGGTATTCTTATAATTGTAATAAATATGTTTGGGAGAACCATAAATGATCCTTTGAGCTCGGAGAACGAAGTATTCATTTGAAGT
Source organism: Arcuatula senhousia (assembly GCA_963971305.1). Taxonomy (NCBI): domain Eukaryota; kingdom Metazoa; phylum Mollusca; class Bivalvia; order Mytilida; family Mytilidae; genus Arcuatula; species Arcuatula senhousia. The sequence continues at coordinate 13,102,673 of OZ020305.1, forward strand.
CGGTGTTGGAATCGGTTTCTTCTTTGATGACAATAACATTTACTTGAGCAAGCGTATATTACTGAGTAAATCATTGAGTTGTATTAGTCTAGCAAGAATGCAATTTTAAACAAAAGTTTACAGTCTACGCACAAGGCACTTCGAACATACAAAATGATGTGAAAAGGGCATTATACGCCTGTTTGGGTGCTATAACAAATTTGAAGTTTCACACAGTGTCATTTAAAGTTAAAACGTCCATTTTTTTTTCGCTTTTTTGTTTATTTTAAACCCGGTGTTGCTCCAGATTGGTGATTAAGACTAGGATGTGTGCCCCGGGGTTTTAAAATCTATTCCCCCTTACGGCGTCCTAACGTTAATGTCGCCGTTTTCCAAATTTAGACGGATATTGTTAAAAATTATAAGGCAGGGAATGGATAAAACTTCACTTGAAATCCCTCATTTGTATGGAAAGGCATATTCTCTTATAAAATTGATTTTTTTTTGGATTAATCAAAAGATATACGAGGTCAACTGCAGAAGAAGTAGTCCTGTTTTTGGCTCGAAATTTTACCCAAGTCTGCACCTTTGAATACTGTTGTCAAATGCTGATAAAATAATTTATTAAAGATCCAAAAATGAAAAACTTAATATTTTTTAATGATTGTTTTGGTTAGAAAGATAAAATGAAACTGACTTTCATTCAGAAAATTGCAAATTTACATCAATTTTCAGCATTTGCAACTTATTTCTTATATGAAATTTTGACATCAAATCAAAATGTGATTAAAAAAATATATCATTTAAATACGAATGACGTTAAAGTAAACAAATAAACTTGGAATAGTTTGCAAATTTGAATATTAATCATAATTAAGGAATATTTCTAAAAATGTGATTAACATAAAAGTATTAGGGACGGACCATTTATTAACTTCCAGGGGGGGCTTGGAGTGCAGAGCGCGGACAAAATACTTATTTTTCGAAGGCGTCGCGACACATTATTTATTTTCATTATCAGCATTATTTTTATAGCAGATATCCTTCTTCAGAATATTTTTTCTTACCCTCAGCTGCCAATATATTTTTCATCAAAAATAATTTTCAGAATATTTTTTTAGGAAAAAACCAAGCCCTCCCTTTTCAAGTTAAACGGTCGGTCCCTAAGTGGACAAAAAAACCCCCCAAAACAACGAATATTTTTTTCACGAGACTTTACATTTCTCGCATGTTAAAGAACATTGTTGCCGGTTTCTAGTATGAGACCTGCAGCTACCTTACTTAACCGATCGCCATTTTCCAATGACATTTTCCGTATTGGCCTAGGCTTTGTGTCCCCATCAAAATTTTCGCTTTAATATCAATGCATGTTTATATTATCGGCATCATTCTCATATCCCTAATGTAGCTTAATTGTCACTACTTGAAGGTTTAACGCAATTATTTACAAAGCAAATCAGTAGTCCATGTAATCAAATTCTTTTAAAAACCAAAAGTACAACTTAAATTTGAAGGACTGTTTATTTAGGCTTTTATTACAGGATAAGGTCAAACTCTCAAATGAAACTACAAGAACATTTAAAGTTTGCCTTTCTCGCAACTTTCTTAATAAAAATGTTATGTCAAATTCACCTTTGATTTTTTAGGTAACTGACTTTATGTCATGCTATATGTGGGACGCAATCTTTATAAATATTTAAGTTTCTTGTTCTGTAAATCCGAAACCTGTTTGCACTCCCGGTCTGGCAGTGTAATTCTTAAAAATCAAATTATAAAATATTCTTAACTTAGTAGTGAATCTGTTTTCGCTAAGTGAGTTTTCCCGAGATTTGAGTCAATAATGAATTGTATTTGTATTTTTAATTACAAATTCTGGATTCCTGAAAAATAACTACAGGAAGGTCAGAATTATATTGAACCATATTAAATTATTAAGTGCTATTCATGTGCTGTTTTAAATACGCAAAGAAATAGCAAAGGGGCAAACCAGGTGGAAATTCATTATCACACATTTAACAAAAATCGAATAATAAAACTCCCAACACAACTGACAGCCACTTGCGAGACAATGTCATTTAATCATAGTCCTATAGGGCTTAGCTTGTTAAATAAAATGCATGAACTGAATTGAGGGGGATTGTTAACAATATGGAGCTCCTTAAAAAGGCAAATATGGATAATATGCGGGTTATACTGACAAGATCTAGATGACGATGGATTGGTAACATACTAAGAAAACCAACCAGTAACACCACTAGACTAATTCTTAGTTGGACACCAGGATGGAAGCAAAAACAAGGTAGACAGAAAAAAAAACACATTGAAAAGAACGGTTGAAAAAGAATGAAAGAAAATCATCTTATTTTGGGAGAAGTGGAGAAGTTAAAATGACAACAATTTCCATTGTGGATATTTAAAATATACGTTTATAATGTAGGTTGTGTCGCGTACACTTATTCCACATCTCATTTTCTCCTAAGGTTCCAGACAATAAATTTTGCTACGCCAGACGCGTGTTTTTTCTATTCAAAACTCATCAGAGGCGTTCTACTAACACTACTGAAAACAAGGGAACCAAATCATATAAAGTTGGCATATTGTCTTCAATAATTATCGACTATCTATCAAAATCGTCCATTATATATTCTAGTATATTCACTAGGTCACAAAGTATATGTCATGTTATATGTAGGACGCCATCTATACATTTTAATGTTTCTTATTCTAACAGCAAAACCTTTTTGCTCTTCCGTTCTTGCAACATTATGATGATTATTCAAATCTTAATATTCAACATCCAGTAGTTATTCGTTTATTATTATTTAAATTCTCCATGTGAATTTCCAAATACTCTAGTCAATAGTGTCTGTTAAATATTTGTATTTTAGTTCCTTCCTGATTCTGGGAAACTTTCTTCACATAAAATATCGTATTATCAGAATGCATAAATTGTTAAATGCATGAAATTCTCACAACATTTACATGAAGTACCAAAAAAAAAAACGACATGAACTTTTGAAGGTTAGAAAGACCAAACCTGAAGACGCCGAGGAAAACACAACTAAAACAAACATTAAGACAATCATATCAAAACAATTAAAACACATGCAACTAGACAGTTATCGGCAACTCAATAACATACTTATAACTTTAAAACGGAAATTGAAGTCGTGTGTTTTTTTGAGTGAGTGAGTTGATGATTTACGCAATTGCAACACTATAAAAGTTATAGAAAAACGGTGAACATGAAAAGAATGATAAAATAAACATAAAATTATAATGAGAAATATTGGGATTGGTTGGGAAACAACTGAATTGCAAATTTTGAAGAACCATAGGAAAACGGGAGAGGTTGGTAGTCCATAAGCGGGACGCACATGAAACGTGGCACTCTCTAAACACGGTAGCACACTATGATCAGCTTCTGTATTATAGACCAGACAAGCCCCGCAGACGAGGCTCACCTGATTCAGCCACCTCAGGTACAAACTTGATCGCTCTGTGGGCAGAGCACTAATCTGAACTCAGATCCTAAATCACCTCTTATGACAAGCTAGGGTCTGCTTCAGGTCTATTTCATCGGGCCCCACCCGAGACCGTGTGCTTTTGAAAAGTAAGTTGCAGTTAAATCACCAAAAACCTCATATCTTGACTTCTGAATTGACAGATCCAAAAGTAATCAAATCATGTGAACAGTGTTAGGTAACAGCAAAAGCTCCACCACCGTATGACGTTATTGTGAAGTTCAGAAACCATTTTATTTGGTCTGAACCAAAGGCTTGCCAGATGGAGGATTTAACTTTACGACAAAAGATGGGACGAAATAAAAGCAGGAACTGCTTACTCTTCCGGAGCACCTGAGTTCACTCTTGTTTCGACTGGAGTTCGCGTTGTTGATTGATATTCAGTTATTTTGTGTTTCCATGTTTTACATGTTGTCTTTTTTTGTCACGTTCTTGTTAGTGTTTACTGGTTTTGTCTCTGCCCTTTCGGACTTTTGACATTCAGATACCCCATTGGTACTTCTTCTTCTTCCAAAAGTGTAATCTAAACAAAACGCAAAAAAAAAAAAAAAAAATAGACGAGCTTGTCCTTACTATACCCCACCCAGTTAAAAAGTGTTGAAAAAACATTGTAAGGCGTTCCATTACAAAATCCACCTTTTTTTCTTCGAGTCTTATCTAGCTATATTTCTTTATTGCAATCAACCATAAAACATGTCTTAGTCTGCAACATAGTCTGCCTCCAAAACTTTGGCGGAGCATAAAATCATTGTGTTTTTAACAATGTCATATATGAATCCACTTAAATTGTTTGATTTAATTATAAAGCATTTTACATATAGCGCTACATTTACACTTTAACTGTCAAACAGATAACACCATGAGTAACACATTCTGCAGTTGTACTATACGATCATAGATTAACACTGGATTGGGATACAAGCTTCTATTTGTCAAGTTTGCAAGTGTGGCTTAATTTTGTATCGACCCCTGTTGAGCTTACTCTTATCGAACTTTACAAAAGGGTCTTCAACGCTCTCCCCATACAGGGACAACCTATTTTCGTCCCTTCCGACGAACAAGCACCGTTTCATGAGACCATCCTCGCAAATGGTGTCATAAAAGAGTCGGAAAATCGGTCCATGAACAACAGTTATAAATTCAGTATGAATGTACAAGCCAAAAACCTCAATAGACCTACTAGGCCAGTAATATAAAATACAACTGAAAAGGAAATAAAAATATAAACATATAATGTGCAATTGCATTTTGATTGTGATCGGAAAACGCAGAGTAAAGACGGGGGTATTAATTTAATTGCAACTGTACAATACTGACACTTTCATCAATAGTTTTGTCATTTTATTGTTAACCAACATTTGATTACATACTTAAATATTAATATGATTTTTGCAACAAACAAAACTTGCTTGCACCAAAATTTAAGCGAATCTATCATACTATTAAAATGTTTTCCCCACTTTTCAATCCTAAAACTTATTGATTTGATACTTATGTAATAGCATTGATATTTCACTTTCTGTTTTGGACTAAAAATTTTAAAAAGTGTATATATATATTTGCCAAGATTCCAAAGCCGTTTTTAAAAACAGAAATAGGTTAGCAAGAGAACAAAAACTAAATCCAACTATATGGGACCTCAAGAGACTGAGGTGAGAAGTTGCTGAGAAAAACTAAATATATTTCTGCCGCCGACATTCATATTTGTCCCTTGCTCATGAAATGCTTTGTTGATACTTTTAAAGGAATGTAATCTTTCAACCCTCAATGTAAGATAACAGTTAATAAAATGATTTCCAATATCACATTTAGGCTGATTACTAGTATTCGATAATTTGTGAGCTTTAATGTAAACATTTTTACGTTTTTCGTTGCTTTTACACTCAAGGTTGCGATTTAAAAAGTTTGAGTTTTCACTGAAAAGAACCAACCTGGGAAATTGTCAACTTTTTATCATTTGAAATTTAATTGACTCACCCTTTAGTAATTTTAACTTGAAAGTAAACCCCAGGAAATATATTAATGTCTTAAATAGAGTGGCAGGCTGCGGCGCCAACAAAATAGAATTACCCTAAACAGAAGAAAACGTTAAAGAACCAAAAGCAAATACAACGCAAAGAATGTTGAATTTTTATGTAAACTGACGTATAATTAGGGGTGTAGGTAATCATCGAGTTCGAGTCAGAGTTAGAGTTCGAGTTAAAGTTCGAGTTACGATTCGAGTTCGAGTTAAAGTTCGAGTTAGAGTTATTATTCGAGTTCGAGTTAAAATTTTTAGCTAACTCGAAACGTTGATTTTCATGGCAATAATCGAGTCACGACTCGAGTTCGAGTTTGAGTTCGAGTTACAGATCGAGTTAGAGTTCGAGTTACAAAACGAGTTTTATTTATTTTTTTTGCACACTTTCTTTATCATTTATATTTGCAACTCTGCTGCATGTAACCAGCAATCTACTTTGAGATACTAACTTAGTAAGGTACTGATTCATATTGGCTATGATGATTTTGAAATAAAAGGCAGGATGAAAAAAATCAGGATATTGAAAATGCTGGACGGTGCTCTGAATTTAAAAAAGGCAGGATGGTGTTTCTGCCGGAAAAAAGAATATGTTAAGTTAAAAAATTAAAATAAAAAATGCGCGCTAAAAATCTAATGACCGTTCCCTTACTGTTCAATTGTTGTTGTATTTATTCACGAAACTTGATAGAAAACAAGTAAATCTGTGAGCTATTGCTAACAAGTGATACGCCCGCTCCCAAAATAATGCCTTGCGTTAAAAAGTATTCGGTCAAGTATAACAGGAGGTATACATAGGATAAAGTTATATAAAAAACAGACATTTACGTCATACAGATCGCAATGGAAGGGGAGGTTGGCGCGCCTAAAAACCTGGTTCAAATCACCATTTCTTTTGAAATGCCTGTACCAATTCAGGACCAGTGTGGTCTTCATTTTTTCCGGTATATCTTCCTTGTTTTGTCTTGTCTTATGGATATTTGAGATTGATTCCCCAAGATCGGTAATTTTGTTATTATCTTTATTTGCTTAGAAAATTACGGAAGGACGAACGAAAGAACGGACGGCTGGACAAGGGTAAAACAGGAAACCCCCTCTTCTTCGAAGCGATGCCTGACTGACCTGGAAAGGAGAGGTACGTTACAACTCATCATGATAAAGCTGTGTACCAAATTTGAAAACAATTCCTTCAGCAGATACCGTTAAAACTGTTACGACAAATTGTCCAATTTTCGACCCTTAGAATGTCTAAGTTTGCTAAGAAAACAGAGAGAAGATGCGCGACTGTCCTGAAAAGGGGGGGGGGCACGGTACAACTCACGGACGGACAGACGGACAAGGTGATTGCAATATAGCCCCCCTCTTACGAGTGGGGGTATAATATTTTCAGATATTCAAAGACAAATGACGGGAATTCCGCCGTATCGGTCCAGTACCGGAGAAGATGTATACCAAGTTTTATTATACCCCCGCTTGTAAATTGGGCGGGAGATTGCCACATTAATACATATTTGCTTCTTTTCCACAGTCTTTGTGACATAACTTAAATATGTACATTTGTTAGGTTTTAATCATAGCTACACATATATTAATAAATGAGTATGTTGCAAGGCGACAACCTTTAACAGTTTAAAAGAAGCAGAGGTACCATTGGGGTATCTGAATGTCAAAAGCCCGAAAGGGCAGAGACAAAACCAGTAAACACCAACACCTGTTATGTTTGACAACATTCATGTAATTGCGCTAAAGTAAATATCCAACTCGAACTCTAACTCGAACTCTAACTCGATCTGTAACTCGAACTTTAACTCGAACTCGAGTAGTAACTCGATTATTGCCGTTAAAATCACTGTTTCGAGTTAGCTCAAATTTCAACTCGAACTCGAAAAATAACTCGAACTCTAACTCGAACTTTAACTCGAACTCGAGTCGTAACTCGAACTTTAACTCGAACTCTAACTCTGACTCGAACTCGAACTCGAACTCGATGATTACCTACACCCTATAATTAGAATCTTAAACTTCATTTGACATAACCGGCTCTTTTTTATTCTAAAGAAAAAAGAACAAAATTATTCACTGTCGCAGTTCAAGGACTTAACAACAAAGGTTTTACAGAGGAAAAAAAATGGCTACGATGCTTTGGCAATAGCCTATGCAGTATGTTTGAAAAAGGAAAGGAGTACCACAGAGCAATATACCTACTTCTCCTGCATACGTTGTTTATATTTCCCAACTTATTCGATATGCCAGAGCTTGCACACATTTCACAGATTTTTTTATCAGACACCGATTTCTTCGTGACCGACTTTTGGAGCAGGGCTATAAGAAAATACGTCTCATACGATCACTAAAAAAATTCTTTCTTCGTTATCTAGCCACTAGTAGAAAAGTTCAAAATTGAGTTAAAAGATATGATAGTTAATTGTTTTAATTAGTGTTTGACTGGTCTGCTGTACTGAGATGATCACCTCAATATCCCTATTGTGTCTCACAACTATGTTGTGTTCTATGGTCATTACCGGATCCTAAGATCGCAATGTAAGAGGGAGGTTTGGCGCCATAAAACCTGGTTTAACCCACCATTTCGTTTGAAATGCCTGTACCAAGTCAGGACCATTGCGATCCACCATTTCTCCGGTATGACTGATCCGTTTTGTCATTTTCTCTGGACTATGAGATTGATCATTCAAGTTCGGTAGTTTTGTTATTACCTTTATTGGGTATCCAAGTACCCATACAAAAGATAAGACCCAAAAAGATGGATCCACGCCGCCTAAAACCATAATTACGTATACGAGATTTCCTTGCAAGTTCTTCCGAGTTTACAACTAGCATTCTTTTTGGAAAGTCTCGCAATTGATTCGTAGTTCCTAATTACAACTCTAGGTAACTTGAAAAAAAAATCGTCAGAAATCGTGAAACTTTTAGAAATTGAAAAACACACACATCATATTAATTTCCTAGAAAACGCGACTCGTAAAGACTTAGCATGATAGTAAATGACACGCGTTTACTTGTAATAAACTCGAGAAAAGCTCAGAACTCGTAAATGGCTCCATGAGATAAATTGACACACTTAGTAAATTTCATTTAAGTCGTAACAACTCGTAAGGAAATTTCGTATATACGAATTCGAATGAAGTATAAATACTACACATTGCATGATACACACAGACGTACTTTTTTTTTTTAGAATAAAATGACATTGAATGAAATGTTACTGAAATACAAATGACAACAAAGTTCCAGACAATAAATTTTGCTACGCCTGACGCGCGTTTCGTCTATTCAAGACTCATCAGAGGCGCTCTTCCAAAAATATTGAAAATGCCAAACACTGTATGAATATGAAGAGCATAGAACAGTATAACCAAAAATACCAAACTGGGGAACCAAATTATTACTAAGATATTCAACCTATGTCTGGGGTAGGAAGAACCTTAGGGTTTAGACAATTTTGAAATTTAGACGGATAATTTAAAGCTTTGATGTATTCTCCAACTCAAAAGTGTTGGTGCCGGAGCGGGCTAACCTCGGGGAATTTAAACTCCACCAGCAGTGCTAACCTTCACGTGTGTTCGAAATACAAATGACAACAAAGTTCCAGACAATAAATTTTGCTACGCTTGACGCGCGTTTCGTCTATTCAAGACTCATCAGAGGCGCTCTTCCAAAAATATTGAAAATAATGGAAATAAAGGTAATAGCAAATTAAAACTACCGAACTGGAATGATCAATCTCGTAGTCCAGAGAAAATGACAAAAACGAATCAGTCATACCGGAGAATTGGTGGATCACAATGGTCCTGACTTGATACAGGCATTTCAAACGAAATGGTGGGTTTAACCAGGTTTTATGGCGCCAAACCTCCCTCTTCCATTGCGATCCTCAAGTCCCTAATATATATAACGTAAAATAGTAACGTAAAATAGTGTGACATTGTAAATTTTCTTGGAATACAAATGACAACAAAGAATTAGGTTTTATTTATAAGTCCAACATAATAGGACATGTAGGATATGAAAATTATGAAAGCTAGAGTTAGGAAAGAAAAATTGGCCCATTTACACAAATTGTTATATAAATTTATAGGAAAATACAAATTAGTGTAAATGTTTAATGAGTTATATTACTCTGAAGTTTAAAGTGTGTAAAAATTTTTTTGTCAAAACTCACAGAAATTTCGTTTAATTGGCATAATTTGCTCTCAGAAACATTAGAACCAACGTGTTTTTTTTTAAATTCAAATAATAATAATTAAAATAATTTGTTCTTTTTCACACAGGAAAGCTTAATTTCTTCGAATGAAAATGACTAATTAAAAGTAATAATAGTTGAATACCGATGGTAATCTCCAACGCGCCTAATTAATTTTGCCTGCGAAAAAATGTCTCCCCCGTTTCGTTTCCTCTATGATTCTCAATTGTAAGTAATAAAATGTTGTGGTGATATGCACAACTACATAGAGTGTACTACCTAAATATCCAGTTTTATAGAATGCTTAAGAAAATAGTATGAATAATCAGAAGAAACACGAGTTTAACCCCGACGCGAAAAATTCATTGAACGTAACGGCAAAATTATCACCCCGCGAACTTTTCCACGTTTACTTAAGAATTAACTGTTACAATAATATTATTTTTGGTTCATTGGACCATAAACTATTTTTTTCATGGTGCACATTGAACAATCTGCGAAGCGGATTAAGTAAAATGTTCATCTTTAAAATTTAGTTTATGCCTTCTATAAATCAAAAAAAAATTTTGCAGGTAATACTTTTAAATAAATTTATTAATACGTTCGGCGCAAAAATTTAGTTAAATAATCAGTCAATTTAATTGGCGTATTAATATTTACACCTGTCAATCGTATTGCACGTGGCGTCCGTGCAACTGCGTCTTTTTAGTGTATTAAATGCATTGTTGTATTCCGGTTTAAACTGGATTCGATTTTACTTCCTTTTCGATTATCACGCGGGGGAAACTGATAGAATTATTTTGTTGGGAAATGGCTTGTTAAGCTTTAAATTTTTGACAAACGCCTCAATTCGGGTCTAAAAAAATGCATTTTACACGCGAAAATGGTAAGATATGAGAATGAAAAAATACGCAAGCTTCGGGTAATAAGTTTTAAATAGTAACTGGTCAAACAGGATTTATCTCGGTCCATTGGTTACACAGTGAAACAAGGACACAGGTTGACACAGCACACTCCTAAAGGTAAGTTTATGGATATTAATCATTTTTTTGAGTCGCCTAAGGTATATTTTATACATGCAATGATTTTTTGACGTTTGATGATTACATTTAAGTACATTATATATCATTTCTATTGTCTATTCAACAATAAAACAAGATAAGCACAATACGTTTGGTAAATGCCACATTAAACCCTATAGAATATGGAAAACGGACACAGGTGCTAGTCCACCACCATGCGATTTATAGGTTTAAGAAATGTCAAAATCAATTACCAACACACCGCAACGGAGGGACAAAGTAGTGGTGTTCTTCCGTCCGTCCGTCACCTTTTCTGGACACAACTCCTTTGAAACCGCTTAACGGATTTTGTTGAACTTTTGTAGGATTGTTTTCATTCATATGTAGATGATGATATCGCAAATTCATTTTTATTTGACATATTCAATCGCAGTTATAGGGCTTTATAAACTTTATGCATATTTGGTCATATAAACACCTTAATAATCGCAACTCCTCTGAGACCGCTGAACGGATTTTTTTTTAAGATTACGTTGTTGAATATATCGCAATGTCAATCTGGTTAACAATTTTATATTGTCTTATATTTAATTATTTATAAGTTATAACATGTCAAACACCATTAAAAACTAAACACATGATTAATACATAGTGTAAAAGTACAAAATATGATTGATTTTATCAGTTTATCATTTTTACTAGTTTTTGATATTAAGCACTTGAATCTAGATTCGTTCAATAACTCGGGTTTTAAAAACAAAACTTACTTAATTTAATATACAAACACCAAGGAAATACATGTCATATATATATATGATGAAAAACATGAAATTCTTTTTAATAACAAAATTCGTTTTCTTTTCATCCACCAATGTTATAATTTTCTGACATTTTCCTGTATTTTGTAGCTATGTCACAGTCAAAGTTTGCATGCGATGTTTGCCAAAAGGAATTAACGACAAAGAGGTCCAGTACAGAAGAAAATGTTCTTTGCTTTTCAGCACTTTCTGTTCAAGGAAACATTGACTAAGGTAGTGTCGTGGAACCGTCTGATATACTGGTATTCCGGCATTAACAGATGAATACGGACATTTTATCTCAATGCTAACAACCGGCTGTTGATTGAAATCAGTGTGACCATTCTTTACTGGGCGTAGAGAACCATCTGGGGAAATGGCTAAAACCTTCCTGTTTTCATCATCTTCGATCATATACACTCCTTCTTCGTTATAAATTAGATCAGGATACAAGACTGGCATTGTTTTGGCCTTCAGTGTCGCTATTCCATTGATCTCATTTTCTGTCCCAAATGACATTGCAGCTTTTTCGAACTCTGTAAATTCTTTCTTTTTCCCACTAAATTATTCGCCGAAAAACTCTTTCTGTTGCTTCAAAGATGTTGCTCCTATAGCTTTATGAATAGAGCTTCCGGTAACTTTTACTTCTTTTCGGACATCAAACCACTGTTTGGTACGCTGCTTTGTGATCTGGGTTGGCAATGCGCAACCATGGAGACGAAGAGCTTTCAGGGTTTCTTCCGGTGTTAAAAGTTATGTATAGTTTTCTTGTAATTGCAAATCAACGTGTGTCACCTTCTTGTAAAGATGACCAGCCCCGTTCAGGATTGAAACAGCACAACACAATTGTTCTAAGGTTTCCATTACGTCTTTTGTTGTGTTAGAACATTGATACAGAAATGTTTGTAAATGGTTGATTAGGTACTGATTTTTGGACAATCCCTTATCACACAACTTTGACAAAGCGTACGATTTAGCTTGAGCTAGTTCCCTAACGGTTTGATGTCTTCTACTGAAATGACAATGAACATCCTTAAGTTGTTCTGCAAGAATTTCATGATTTTGTGTTGGAACTTCCGTCAATTGTTCATCGTTTGGAGATCATCAACCATATTCTCAATTTTGCAAATGAAATCTTTGTCTGACACAAGTGTTTGCTGTACAGCTAGCGTTCCCTTATCTTCACAACCAAGTAAATAAACATCTGCTGTATTTGGAATGATTTTTTCCGTCAAATGACATCACATGGGACTCATCACGAGCATTCGATGTATAGACATCAACAATTGGTTTGATTAGACCTGGTGATATGTTTGATCTATAGCCGTCGATTATATTAAAAAGGACTGTATTCCATGATGCCACTTTCACTAGGAACAGCAAAGTTCACAGATGTTTTCAGTGGATCATAAAAACCCTTTTGTGTTTCACCTCTGGTGACAGTTCCTTTGTGTTTAAAAATCTTTCCATAAATCTTAGAAACTTACTTCCAAAAAGAGATTTGCCTGTCCACCAAAATTCTTTTGTCCCTTTGGAATATCTCATAGCAGTTGTTGAGGTTGATGACAGCCATTCTATATACTCAAAAAACAGATTGAAGCAAATATTCTGCATGGGAAATATGTCGTTTTTAATGAGATTAAGTAAATTCCGAAATGTATAGTCCTTTTCGACGGCTTTTAATTTTGAAAATATTATCTGCATATCTTAATTCCAGTTAATATCATCGATATAAGTTGCTTTTTCGTCATTCTGCAAGCGGTCCAACCTATGGGAAGTTGATTCATTTGGATGCTCTTCTTTCGATCGAACATGAACATCTCCCTCTGGAATAAGATTTATCTCTGTATTCCAATTTGCTTGGCATGTGGTCTTTTCTGTTGTTCGTCTTCGTTTTGTACTTTGTCATGGCTTGCCAAGACCCAAAAAGCTTTTACGTTTTCTTGGCATCGTACCTGAAACAAAAGTTGGTATTGCAAAGAAAAACGTAGAAACTTTATACAATTGTGACGTTAACTCATGCTTAACATTTTATCATGTTATTCCGGATAATAATATGCACCAAAACATAAAACATTGCTAAATTATCAATTACTAAGCCCTCAGTATTGTCGAATTAAACTTTTCAAACCTTTAAGCATGCATCTTGCTAAGCAACCCTAGGTACACATACCATAACAATTTCGTTGATGTGTCAGGAAGTGCTTGGACGCAGACGCCGACAGTCACATCGACGACGACGCTGACGCTCGTCGTATCACGTGAGCCGCCTTACTTTCTTGAGGTGATTTTAAAAGGAAAAATTGTGTATAAAAATGGGCCATTGTTTTTAGAATGTGCAATGGGGTACGACAAGGAGCAACGAATGGACATTAGTACTTTATTCGCCTTCTTTTCGGGACCATAAAATCTCGCTTAATATATAGTATAACAGGATTTCTATGGTACAAAACGATTCAATTGTTAAGCATGTTTAGTACAATATACCATTATCTGACACGACTACTTACAATTTATGTTATATTCTGTCAAAGCAAAGACTGTGGATGATACATTAAATAAACTCTTGTAAACATCAAGAAAGAATGTGGCATCATGCCTAAAGTAAAAGTTGGTATTTTAAAGTCAAAAGTAAAAACTGTATAATTGTGGCATAAACTCATTTTTAGCAATAACAACGACAAAGTATTTAATGTTTTGACAGGTATATACTGTGCATTTAAAAATACAAAAGTAAAATTATGTATATAAAAAGTAAATAACAAAACTGCCTAACTTAGCGCTGCTGGTGGAGTTTTAATTCCCGCTCCGGCATCACAGTTATTTTATGTTTGTGATAACAAATTGCATAAAATAGATGTGAAACTAAAACTGTAAAACTGCTGTGAGCATTGGCATCACAATTTTATAAGCGATACTGTCTATGAAGCAAAGGGCAAAGTATCATCTTTCGTAGTTTTCAGTAATATGAAGCAACGACTTACCATTTATGTTGATAATTCTGTCAAAGCAAAGGACTGTTTGGGTTAATCAGTTCATATGTCGATTAAGCAGAAAGTGAACTTAAAACGCAAGATACATAAAGTTATTATTTTGTAAACATTCTACTTGTGCGTATAATTGGAAGAGAGCAGACCTAATTGGACCCTTTGTTGCAGTGGTATATCGCCTAAAAGAATGAATAGAGATACTATTCAACACTGCCCAGAAAAAAATATATTGGATATTATTATTTTTAATACGAAAATAAATCTTCAGTGCATGTTAAATATTTAATTTAAGAACTAAAAACCAACTATTTGATTGATTTATTTTTATATACTTTCCCCAAATCTAAACGAATTATTCCCGACAATTTCCAACAGATACCTGCTTATACCGTCATAATTTATGAACTGTCAACAATATAAATAAACATTCAGCCTGGTTGTAATTATTTTATGATTTTCGTGATATTAATACATAAATTTGACATTTTGGGGCTTGAAATTCAAATGCAGCACATAGGTTAGAATTTCACCGTAAAACTCCACCTTTGTCCGCTTTTCACGAAAATTACACAACACAATGTGAAAAAGTGATTACACTGGACAAAACCTATAACCGTTCCCCTTGGAATAGACATGTTTTACATGTAATTAAATGAACCGCTAGTAGCATAAAATAAAGAAATGTCTTACCTTGTCATAACTGAAGCGGGTGATTTGACCGTTTACCAACCGTGAGCAGGCTTAGTTCCGGAGTGGCCGGATAAATTATTCTATCAGTTTCTGACCCCTGATTATAGACATAGTTTAAATAATCGTTATTCCAATGAATTTTTTTTTAAATGTTTACAAGAAAATAAACCAATTTTCTTTCAATTAGTTTTATAAAATTTATCTATAGTAAATTTTTCCCTTTTTACCGAATTACTCTACTCTTTATCGATATTTCGTGTTTTAAAATGAGTTTTTTTTTCACTTTAAGACACGTTAGTTGTAAAAGTATAAGGAGTTTTATATGATGAGGAGTCAACAGAACAATTTAACTGATACAGAACATTAAAGATGTGCAGATGTAACAGTGTGTTCTTTCCACCAGTGTATTATTTCCTGAGGTTAAGTTACACTAGTGTAAAATTTCCAATGGACTTTTTGCACTGGTTTATTTCTTCCATACATAGTGTAGATTTTCCACAGTAAAATTTGTATCTTAATTTTGAAAAAAAACACAATTAAGTGTGAAATATGTATACATGTAATAATATTTCCTACTCAATGATCTTTACTTAAAGGTTACAATATTAACAATGGAAAATCTGCTGTGATTTTGCATGGAAAAAATAAACTAGTGCAAAAAGTCCAAAGTAAATTTTACACTAGTATTTCCTACTCAATGATCTTTATGAACTTTTACCATTTATAAATGACTTTATAAAGCAGTCCTTGGAACTGCGAAGATAGGGTCCATATCGGTCAAAGTTCTTATCTAATTAATTACATGTCATTGTTTGAATGTAAATTTGTTATATGTTGTATTGTGTTTGCTTGACCCCCATGGGTGCAATTTGCAAATACAGTTATTATTATTATTTATTAAAAGGATACAATATTTACAATGGAAAATCTACTGTGATTTTGCATGGAAAAAATAAACTAGTGCAAAAAGTCCATAGTAAATTTTACACTAGTGTAACTATTCCATAGGGAAAAATATGTGAAGAGTGTAGACTGGAAGTTTGGGGCTGAGAAAATCAAAACTAAAGTTTAATTATCTCAGTCAGGGGTCACACTTTAATAATTTTGATTTCTTAAAATTCTTGTCATAGCACACATTACACTAGTGTAAAGTGTCTATATTTATCACATTTTGTACGTTTCTCTTCAAACATAGAATTTTAAAAATAAATTCAAATAGTGTTTTATCGTGACATTTTTTTATTTAATAATCATTAACCATCTATACCCCGTTACCCGTAATGTTAACATGATAACTATAATATTTATAGGAACAAATACATTACACTAGGTATAACCAGTGTATTTAACTATTTTAAATATATTTACCTGTACTAGGAATTTTAATTAACATGTTTTGATAATGAAAATGCCCTTCAATTTTCCAAGAACTATCCTATTATCAATCAATACCTATTTTAGTCCAGCATGTACTTTAAAAGTCCTTGATACTTCTGTTGCACCACTGTTCAATGATAGTGTTAATTATTTATGAAAAGAATCTTTGTCATTTAAAACTAAAAATTAATCAATTAACTTACCTTGATTTAAACATACAGGTGACATCAATATAATCTTTTGATATTATTCGTCATGTGATGAAAACAAAAATATAAACAAAACTTACCTGTGTTATTATCAGCTTTACACTATTTATGGAATACTGACACTAGAGTAAAATTTCCTAGTGGAAAAACTACACGCCGGAATAAAAGTACTCTTACACAGACAACTGCATATACGCAACATTTGAAATGTAAATAGCTTGTTACACAGTCAAATGAAAAGCGAAATAACATTAATCTGAATTAAAACAGGACATGAAATAGCTCATTATCTGGTAAAAACAAATGGAAGTAACGTTTAATCAAAATGACAACATAATTAAAGTTGAACATTAATTATTTCATTGAAATGATTAAAAAAACAGTTAAAGATATTTGTAAATACTTTTTCGTACTTCACTTCACTTGAGAACATTCTACGTTTTAAATAAGGAAGTTTTTTTAAGTGTAACATCTTGCCAGCAGCAGTATACCGCACAATAATTACTAGAAAAAAAATAGTGAAGTCAAAGTAAGTTTGAAAAAGTTTATCTGGAATAAAAACCTATTTGGATGACTAAATAAAAGTAAATGGTTGTCATTTGAGTGACCAAAGAGGAAAATACGTAGGAGAGAGTGAATGTTATCCAATTTCGATTTCCCCTATCTTGAATTGTACCTAAAGCATATATTAAAGAATAAGACAAGGAATATGTTAGCAAGACCACGAAAGAATTCCTCCAAAATTGTAAGTTCAAATGTCTCTTCTGATGAAATTCAACGCCAAAAAATTGACTTCGTACCAGTCTAAAATGCTTCCTTCATGTAAAGTTACATCAAAATTCATTTAGCGGTTTAGAAAGAGTCGGTTTACAAGATTTGTGGGCAGACGGAAAGACGGACGGATAAGCAGCAAGGGTGGTTCATATAAACTTCGGAGGAGGGGGGATTACAAATTTAGCCCAAGCACAACCAAGAGAATTGACATAAAACTCTCTCCTTCGTTCTGTTAGCTTAGCATTTCAACCTTTGTAACGCAATTTTTTTTAAAAATTGAACATTTTGCATTAAATTTAGAAAAAAATATTGTCAAAGAATGGATACTTCTGGTGTAATATAAGGTATAATCAAAATCATTTAATGATAGATAGGCTGTTAGCGCAAATTATATCATTCCCAAGGATCTACGATAAAAAAAAATCGAAATTCTAATTATTGATTTTTTTTAATTAAAGGTGATAGGACAGTAATAAAAATCGATAGGATGGAAAATAATATCAAACTGTTAAATAAGCATCTTGAAAAGTACTTATCTTTCTTTAAAAAAAATATAGAAAATAAACTTCTATTTTCCTAAACATTTTATTCAATATATATCCCTGGAGATGAGAATCTTTCTGCCCTACACATGGGTTGGTCTTAGACTTAATTTGGTTTCTAGTTCTGCGTTTTAGTAATATGATAATAGGTGAAACCTAAAATGGGACGCAGTTTTAGAATATTTTTGTCAAAAAATGTCATTGATCAATAACTAATAATTACAAATATCGAATTATTTGTGCAAATTACAAATATTTGTAACATTCTAAAATAGTGTCAAAATGTAATAGCATGACGTTGACGGGACGAAATAATCTTCTTTTGGTGTTACGTAATCCATGACGTCATTTCCCGGTCAGAGTATTTCATGCTCCAGCAGAAGTATGGTGGATGCATGGGTTTTCGATCACCTAACAGAATTTCCTTTGTTATTTTACTGTTTACCGGTTATTTATTTATTTGTTGTTTTTATTCTAATGTCTGAATTAAACAGTTTCTGTTTGTTTTCATTTTTTATGTTTTCTCGTCGTTGTTTTCTTTTATTGACCCAATTTCACATGACATGTCATTTTCAGTGCACCGGAAATGGAGCATGTGTTTTCGATCACCCCAGACAAATCCGAATAACCATGGAATGTGAGGCTCTAGAGGAAAACTATTTAAACCGATCATAGATTATGTTTTAGTGAAAATTTGACATATAAATATGGATTTGGATGTATTTATACATATATCATGTTCAAAGTGCATCAGTTTAATAATGTGTAATTAAACTTGCATTTTCCTTCAGCCCATACTTAATGATAAAGTTGAATAATGACAGATTATTTATATGATTATCCTTGATGCTGGATCAAACGTTTTGGTTTTGAGTTCTTTTTCTTGTTTAACTGTCTTGGTTTTTACCTTCCAATATTTGATTCAAATGTTGCTGATGAGAGGTTAGTCATAGAAATATCAATCTACAGCATAACTAAATTATCTGTATTATATGATAAATGGTGTTGCGCACAGTGTAAGTTTTCTATATTTTATCTGTATTATACCCGTTTTGTATTGTATATCAAACAATATTTTTGAAAAAAATATAATAAGAATATCTTAAAATACCAAACTTAAATTATAAATGACATATAAAAGACAAATGCTAATTTCTATTAAAACTATTGGTCAAATACAAGTAAAACATCACAGTTTTAGTTTTAACTTTGGCAATGTATGTAATATCTGCAGGACAGAATCATTGTTTGCAACAAGGACATAAAAATTCCTGGTGAAGTCTAATGACACGTTCTTGAGCACAAAAACGGAGGTGTGTCCAGTGAGAGCAACGGTCACATTGAGCCCATTTAACAATAACTATGTCAAGACATTCACTAAGCCCTGGTGGTGATCGTTTCTTACATACACAACAGGGATCGCCATCCTCCTCTTCATCACTAATAATTTCAGAGTCAGAAATGTAGATGTGTGATGGTCCAGGTTGTGGTTCAATTGTGTTGGTATATTCAGTTGATTTAGTTTGTTTTCCTGCTTTTGATTTTTGTTTGCCCTTTCCTTTCTTTTTAGCAACAGTATTCAACATCTTACTTGAGCTCTTTTTTGTTGTCACATTCTCTTTGTAATCTTTGATCTTCTTATACACATTGTCTTCATTTAACGCCTGGCCACAAATAAGTGCATTCAAGTTCCTTCTAGGTTTCTTGTTTGTGTGTTTAATAGGCTTCAGTTTTCTTTTCTCAAAGAATTTCAAACATTCAGTGTCATCATCTGTATCTTCCATGTCTTTGTCGTGTACAAGATTGTCATTGCTGCTTGCCGTGTTGTGTTCAAATTCATCCTGTTCATGTTGTGTTTCTTGTTGTGCATCTTGTGATTGAGTTGTTGCCTTTTCTTGCTGTTCAGGTTCTTTGAATATTTCAGATGGTTTGAGAAGATAAGAAGGAACAGCAGATGGGTCAAATGGAAAAATACCAGCTCTTCTAAATGATGACCTCAAGTTCTCTGGTGAAAGTGCAAGTGAATATGGTTTAGATGATATTTTGCATATATTAAGCCTACAAACAACTTGCCCAGGATTTTGACGAAGAAATGTTGAACATTCACGGTTGTATATTCTCTGAAGAGGTCCAAAACAACCAACATCAAGGGGTTGTAAAACGTGAGATGTATGTGGAGGAAGCAAAAAGAGAATGATTCTGTGTTCTTTAGCCCAGTCAATCAGAGACAATGTTACATGACTTGCATGCCCATCATACAAAACTAAGAGATATTCTCCTTCAGCTGGATGTGCAAACTTAGAGAAGTGATCCTTCATGTAGCTCTCAAAAACCTGGGCATTTGACCAACCACTTTCTGTCACATCAAAATCTGTTCCAGGGAAACATCCATCAATTAAATGGTCTACTTTTCTCTTGCCAGCAAAGATGTAGAAAGGTGGGACTTGATGACTAGCTGCACTACCAGCTCCAATGATGGTGGTTGTTTTGTCTTTTGGAGAAGTAATAGATTGCGCTGCACTATCTTTTCCAGAAACAGTGTCAGGTGGTGTGTGTTCAGTAGGAAGGCCTTTCTCATCAATGTTATACATCAAATGGGGTTTGTTCTGTAGGTTGTATTTCTGTTGTATCTGGTCAAGTTCTCTATAGTAAGCAGCAATTTTTTCAGGTGAAGCACATTTTGCTCTGATTGATGCCAATCCCCTTGGTTTGACTACATGCAGCTCTGGCCATCGCTTCATAAAGTTGCTGAACCAAAATCTACTGAGTGGTGGATCACTTTTAGCTTTCTTTCCAAGTTGTATTGCCAAATCTGTTCCTAGTTCCATGACTTGAGCTCTTGTGTACCCATATCCAATATCTGACATATACTTTAGATGTTTCACTAGTCTTGCTTCTTCAAGTTGACTGAGAAGAGGATCTGGACCAGACTTTGTTGTTTCTATGTCTATTCTGTTGTCCACACGGTCTCTCAATGTTGTCAAAGGAACACCATAAAGTTTGGCTGCTGTCCTCACTGCAAGTTTCTGATCTCTAACCGCCTTATAAGCATTGTCTAGTCTAGTTGGTGAGTATTGTCTATATTTTCTTTTGAAGGACTTTGGTGTTTTCTGAAAAATAAAATTAGAAAAATATGAATATTAATCATCAATCTATTCTTTAATTTAACACATGAAAAATGGAAAATTTGCAATTAGTTTGGTGTGAGGATTTTATTTTATTTTTATTAAGTATGAAAACAGTTATTACAGTTAAGGTAAGTGCATATTTATTTTATCATAAAAATTGTTTCTGCATTCTAAAGTATGTTTTATATACAAATAAGTTTCATGTTAGATTATCCTATTAAAATAAATTTGTCTTAATTATAAATTCTTATCTTTAATTTTCGTTTATTTTCACTAATTTTACCTAAGGACCCACTCCTTTAGACCCTCATTAAAAATTGTGATCTTTTGATTGGCTGATTAAATCATGTGATTATTTGATGCAATGAGACCTTCAACTTTGCAGACGTCAAACCGGGAGTAGTATAGAAGGCTAAATTTAGGTTTTACAGGTGATTAAAGTTTGCATATTGATTGGGATTAGTAGAACAGTGGCCATTTTATAAGATTGCAACAATAATAAAATTTCTTACCTGTTTAATTCTCATATTAACCACAAAAGTAGCTGGATGTACAGAGTAGCACTTGTTTGTTTGTTGTCATATGCAAATTACCGGAAATGTTCAGCACGTGCTGTTTAGTCGCGTGTTTAACATGGTGATCGAAAACAAATGCCGATCGAAAACACATGCAAAGACCATAAACAAAGCAACCTTTTTTTTCTGTCAGGTTTGGGGTGATTTTCTGTATACCAATATATCTTTTTAGAAGTATTGGGTGGAGAAGATTGATATAAAAACCTGGCAGAAAATGACGACTTGTTTCAATCAGAATTTGGGAAAAAAAAAAACAGTGGAACATGCACATGCAGAGGATTGATTTAAAAATCTCCATGATCAGCTAAGGTAAGACCATCTTTTTTCTATTCAGTGTTGTAAAGCTTTATTTAAAATATTGTCTAAAACATCGCCATAAAATGGTTGCATTACCAGTTAACAATCACTAATCCATGATTACAATCATGATTAATTCCTAAGTCCCTCCTAACGCACCTGTTTACAATGACCATTCTCGCAAGAACTTGGCGAGATCATTTCATCTCTTTGACAACGAGAGTTTCAGTGAAAATATATTGTGAGAGTTTAGTTTTGACTTTCCATCCGTATTCCCCTGTATATTTTTAAAAGAAATTTAACTGTGGTTATAAAATCTGTCAATTTTAAAATTTATTAAAAAAAAGCATCGAATTTCTGGCCCCATAGAAATTCATGCCTAGTGCCCATCCGTTTCGAAAAGAATACAAACCATTAACTTTGTTGTATTTTTTTTCTTATAAAAATAGGGGAAATGTTCTAAGCGTAATAGACATAACCTTAAATACATATTTTTGTATAAGTCAAAATTTGATGCATGATTAGAAAAAATGCTCGTAAAAGTCCACTTTACTTTATCATATTTTAAAGATAAACAAGGGGTTGCACTAAGTCGTGCTAAGCATACCCCCACTCGGCCATTCAGAAAACAGGAAGTAGATGACCGACTGACCTGGAAAGGGGAGGCACGATACAACTCATCATGCTAAAGCTGTATACCAAATTAAAAATAAATCCCTTCTCTAGAAGCCGAGAAATCTGTTACGAAAAATTGTCTATTTTTGACCCATAAAAAGTCTAAGTCAGCTCAGAAAACAGGAAGTAGATGATGGACTGACCTGGAAAGGGGAGGCACGGTATAACTAATCATGCTGAAGCTGTGTACCAAATTTGAAACCAATCCATCCAGTAGACGCCATGAAATCTGTTACGAAAAATTTCACTTTTCAAATTTTTTACCCTAAAAAGTCTTAAGTCGGCTCAAAAAACAGGAAGTAGATGATGGACTGACCTGGAAAGGGGAGGCACGGTATAACTCATCATGCTGAAGCTGTGTACCAAATTTGAAACCAATCTATCCAGTAGAAGCCGAGAAATCTGTTACGAAAAATTTCAATTTTTTTTCCTTAAAAAAGTCTAAGTCGGCTTGGAAAACAGGAAGTAGATGATGGACTGACCTGGAAGGGGTAGGCATAGTATAACTCATCATGCTGAAGCTGTGAACCAAATTTGAAACCAATCCATCCAGTAGAAGCAGAGAAATTGAACCGGACGGACAGACGGACAGACGGACGGACGGACGGACAAGGTGATTGCAATATAGCCCCCTCTCTTACGAGTGGGGGTATAATACCGAAATAAAAATATAATTAAATGTTTTTTTATTCGTACAAATACATTAAACACTAATCCCCGAATCAACAAAAGGCCAACTTTCTATTGGGAACTCATCATAAGTATTACACAGGATTCAAATAAAAACTATTCATCCTATTTGTGGTCAGTGAAAAGATATTGCTCTAAATGCACTCTTACGTAACCACAAAAAAATATTCTGCGTTCTTTATTAGTTTTTCGGTCAGACACAACTTGCCATTTTTAGTCTGAAGAGTTGTAATACATTAACAAGAGGCTCCCAGGAGCCTGAATCGCTCACCTGACATATGTGCCTGAAGTAAAGGTTATTAGGCAAAATCTATTTGACGTTGAAAGGGTCATAAGATTAATAAGGGGGTCATCTGACAATATGGTGGATCTTAAGGTGCTGATCACTTTTGTTCTCAATCAAAATCCAAAAATCTGTCACCCTTTTTGAGTTATTTGCAAAAAAATGCAGTTTAACCTAATGTTCTATTTTTAGCCACAGCGGCCATATTTTACAACCAATCAAAAATCCCCACAACAGTTCTATACACCTAATAATAATAAACAATAATACCAAGTTTGGTTCCATTTGGACTTAAAGTGTCAGAGGAGTTAACATTTTCAATATAAGGAAATGCAGTTAAAATGCTCAATTTTGACGTTCCAAGGGCAATAACTCCTCAAAGGAAAGGTCCTACAATGTTGACCCTGTTACAAATTTTGTAGATCTTGATGCGCTTAACAATATGCAATTTAAATTTCTCAAATATCTTGTACAGTTTTCAAGATATTGAGCTAAACAGGTGCAAAATTTGCAAAAAATCCACAAAAAGGGCAATAACTCCTACATGGGTTGTTGGATTTTTTTTCAAAATTTCAGAGCTGGTAGATCTTGAGGTGCTGATCACTTTTGTTCCCAATCAAAATTTTGAAATCTGTCACCGTTTTAGAGTTATTTGCAAAAAACTGACATTTACCCCTATGTTCTATTTTTAGCCACAGCGGCCATGTTTTACAACCAATCAAAAATCCCCACATCAGTTTTATACACATAATGCTAATAAACAACTATACCAAGTTTGGTTCCATTTGGACTTAAAGTGTCAGAGGAGTTAACGTTTTTAATGTAATGAGGAAATGCTGTTAAAATGCTAAATTTTGACGTTCTAAGGGCAATAACTCCTAAAAGGAAAGGTCCTACAACGTTGACCCTATTACATATTTTGTAGATCTTGATGTGCTTAACAATATGCAATTTAAATTTTTCAAATATCTAGTATAATTTTCAAGATATTGAGCTAAACAGGTGCAAAATTTGCAAAAAATCCACTACAAGAGGCTCCCAGGAGCCTGAATCGCTCACCTGACATATGTGCCTGAAGTAAAGGCTATAAGGAAAAATCTATTTGACATTGAAAGGGTTATAAGTTTAATAAGGGGGTCATCTGACAATATGGTGGATCACTTTTATCTCAATTAAAATTCAAAAATCTGTCACCCTTTTTGAGTTATTAGCAAAAAAATGCAGTTTAACCCAATGTTCTATTTTTAGCCGCAGCGGCCATGTTTTACAACCAATCAAAAATCCCCACATCAGTTCTATACACCTAATGCTAATAAACAACAATACCAAGTTTGGTTCCAATTTGACTTTAAGTGTCAGAGGAGTTAACATTTTCAATGTAATGAGGAAATGCTGTTTAAAAGCTCAATTTTGACGTTCTAAGGGCAATAACTCCTCAAAGGAAAGGTCCTACAACGTTGACCCTATACATATTTTGTAGATCTTGATGTGCTTAACAATATGCAATTTAAATTTCTCAAATATCTTGTATAGTTTTCAAGATATTGAGCTAAACAGGTGCAAAATTTGTCAAAAATCCACAAAAAGTGCAATAACTCCTACATGGGTAGTTGGATTTTCTTCAAAATTTCAGAGCTGGTAGATCTTCAGTTGCTAATCACTTTTGTTCCCAATCAAAATTTTAAAATCTGTCACTGTTTTTGAGTTATTTGCAAAAAACTGCCATTTACCCCTATGTTCTATTTTAAGCCGCAGCGGCCATGATTTACCACCAATCAAAAATCCCCACATCAATTCTATACACCCAATGCTAATAAACAACTATACCAAGTTTGGTTCTAATTGGACTTGAAGTGTCAGAGGAGTTAACGATTTCAATGTAATGAGGAAATGCTGTTAAAATGCTAAATTTTGACGTTCTAAGGGCAATAACTCCTAAAAGGAAAGGTCCTACAACGTTGACCCTATTACATATTTTGTAGATCTTGATGTGCTTAACAATATGCAATAAAAATTTCTCAAAAATCTAGTATAGTTTTCAAGATATTGAGCTAAACAGGTGCAACATTTGCAAAAAATCCACAAAAAGGGCAATAACTCCTACATGGGTTGTTGGATTTTCTTCAAAATTTCAGGGTAGGTAGATCTTGAGGTGCTGATCACTTATATCCTGTGCCAGAATTTTGATATCTGTAGCGGTTTTTGAGTTATTTGCAAAAAAACTGCATTTTACCCCTATGTTCTATTTTTAGCCACAGCCGCCATGTTTTACGACAAATCAAAAATCCCCACATCAGTTCTAAGCACCGAATGCTAATGAACAACCATTCCAAGTTTGGTTTCATTTGGACTTATGGTGTAAGAGGAGTTAACGTTTTAAAAAGTTTACGGACGGACGACGGACGCCAAGTGATGACAATAGCTCACATGACCCTTCGGGTCAGGTGAGCTTAAAAAGACAGATGTACTCAAACCAAACTCGGTCAATTAAATGGATTATTTTTCATCTAGTTTTAATATTTTTATTAAGAAGCAGGAGTATTATCGAAATAAGATTGTCTTGTTTGAAAGACTTCTGAAAAAACCATTAAGTTTTAAATAAGATTACAGACAACAAAGGCCAAGATAATAAATATTGCTGCACTTGCATGACACCCAAAAGATTAACAATGCGTAAATTTATATGACTATAAAGAGCATTAACTAAAACAATCCAAATATGCCGAACTGAAATTGTTTTGGAATGAAGTTGCACCATAAATGAGTGTGTTGGTGTTCTACCACCTAGCAACACTATATAACTAATTCAAGGACGATGAAAATGTAAATGATGATAAAATGAACGAACATAAAATGATAGAAGCAGGGGTAACAATTGGGTATCCGAATGTCAAAGTCCATAAGGATGAAGACAAAACCAGTAAACACCAACTAGAACTGCACGTAGAAACAGACAACACACAAACAACTGAATTGCCAACAACAACGTGAAATCAAGTCTTAACGATAGTAAACTCAGGGGCTCCGAAAAAGTAAGAAGTTCCTGCTTGCTATAGCACTACCGTCGCTCTGCCAACGACCGATTCGGAGTGTCAAATCCGACAAAGGAAGACGAAACAAAATCTATGACAACCAAATACCCGCTTTCATCTGAGAAATAAAAAGCCCTATATGTTTATAAAAGTATGACTTCCATCAAATTTCTTGAGTGAAGACAACAAATGAGGAGCAACATAACCTAGTGTTAGAATTTTATTTTATGTCAGACGTCACGTAGGGTCACAAACTTTGGGCTTATGACTTTGATCCTATTATAACTAAAATTCATTTGCCCATTGGTTCCTGTTGTTAGGCTTATCGTAAACGTACTTTCAACAAAAAGTCTTGTTCATCAAGCCTTTAAATCAAAATTACTACAAAAGTCCAGACAATATATATTGCTGAACTTGCATGATGCCCATGTCATCTATTTAAGACTCACCAGAAGCTATCTACCTAAAAGTATGAAGAGCATAGACCAAATTAACCAAAATATGCCGTACTGAAATTCTTTTGGAATAAAGTTGCACTATCGATGGGTGGATGGTTTAGGGTTTTACGCCTTAGCAATACTACATACCTAATTCAAGAATTCAAGGACGATGAAGATGTAAATGATAATAAAATGAACATGAAATGATAGGAGCATAATATACAGGTAAAAACAAAACTACCGATCTGGGGTTATCAATCTCAAATATCCAAGAACAAAAGACAAACCAAGGCAAAGACATACCAGAGAAATTGAAGATTGCAATGGTCCTGACTTGGTAAAGGCATTTAAAAAGAAATGGTGGGTTGAACCAGGTTTTATGGCGCCAAACCTCCCTTTCCATTGCGATCTAAGGGTTTAGTAACACAAAGCACAACATAGTTATGAGAGATAAAGAGATATGGAGTCGATTGTCTCAATACAACAAACTGTCACAGGCTAAATGTAACAATCATGAATAATTTCATCTGACATAATTAAGAATTTTGTTACCAGTCTCTGATATCGAAAGAAAAACTTTTCAAGAGACCGGATGAGACGTATGTCAAAAGTCCGAAAGGACTTAGACAAAACCAATGAACACCGACAAGAACAACACGAAGTAACAGTCAACAAAAAAATACAAAAACATCTAAATAGCAATCATCAATGGAAACGATAGTGAAATCAGGAGCCCCGATTTACATTTAACACAAATTGCTTTCACAATTTTGATGACGGTGCCTATTTGCCACCTGGGTTGCGCACGGGATTGGCACTAGAAAGACTGCTTCTGAAAAGACTGGTCTTGACTCGGAAGTCATTAAAAATAGCAGACCTGTTACATATTTGATGTTCATTTAAACACGGTAAGCTGTTCCAATGATTGATTCGGCGTTTTAAATCCGATAAAGGAAGACAAACAAAACCTATGACCAAAACAAAATCTGCACTAATCTGAGAAATAGGCCATATAAGTCTATGAGCGCATGACGTCGTCCATAAAATGTCTTGAGTAAAGACAACAAACGAGGGGCAACAAAAGTTTTTATGTAAGATGTGACGCTCTGCCAGGAAATCGATGTAAGCCCCACAGTCTCTGGAATAATGATTTTTGTACGAAGCGTGATACTCTCCACACATGTTGGCCGACTATAGTCAGCGGCCAGACTTTCTGTATAATAGACCTGATGACCTGATGACGGTACACTCTTGGTGGGTCTGTGGGTTGAGTCCTAACCCAATGTCAGAATCCCAAGACCACTTGTCGCCTCTTACGACAAGCTAGGCTATGCTGTGGGCCTATTTGCCACCTGGGTTGCGCACGGGATTGGCTCTAGAAAGACTGCTTCTGAAAAGACTGGTCTTGACTCGGAAGTCATTAAAATTAACAGACCTCTTACATATTTGATGTTCATCTAAACAGTTTTGCTAGTTGCAAACTCTGTATTTAAACTCAATGCAATGCACTACAATCCAAATACGATCCTCATTATTGAACAGAGACCGGATGACAAGAGTAAATCATCACATCACCTCAACTGTAGACAAAACATTCACCGGTTGTTTTTATACATGTACTCTTTCCACCAATCGGCGGGTTTCATAGCACTGAGTATCCCCTAGAAACGTCATTTACGAGATTGGTCGCTTGATTTAGAATTCACATTACAGATGTTAATTATCAAAAGACAATTGGACGAAAAGGACATTCCTTATTTAGAAGTTCCAGAGGGATTTGTGTTAGGTCCAAAGCTATATTGGCTTTTTGGAAACCGATAAGTACAATTTGCCGTCGGCATGGTATGAAATTTCAATGATGTACAGATTATACTCAGGTGTACATGATAATCAAACCGCAGGAGACTTAGGAAAATTAATTTTGTGCCTAGCAGATATAGGTCAAATGAGGAAATAATTGTCATTTTTACACCGAAACATCTTAATGTCTCTGTCTGTGATCTTCTCTAAATTATAAGAAGCATAGGTTGTGTAAAAAAAATCTTGACAAACACACCACTAAGAAGCGTAATTCGTGTAATTAAGATTGAATGTGTCTATGGGTAACGGATGCTCTCGAAGTAGAAGTCGCAAAAACGTTGTTTTTCATACTGAACCATCCCATAAAGTTTCAAACCATTTTTATGTATGGTTTCTGAGAAAAGCTTGACGGATTTCGTTAGGACTTGGGTAACACTAAATATCCCCGACATGTCTTTGCGGGGTATCAAATTTGAATTCTCTGGTTATAACAAGGGTTAATAAACATACCAAGAATATACTTTCAGAAGCATAAAACACAGAAACGCGTCTTTAAAGATGAATAAACGTTAACATAAAATACAAGTATTCTCAGCCTTACATTCAGTCTTCCAGAATTCCGACCAGTACCTCCTTCGTGGTGGAAGACTACATTCATCGACAACAAAGGATACTAAGGAGCAGCTAACACTGGCGGTGGTGTGTCAAGGGTTGGTCGGCCCATGGCACATAGCGGGTCTTTAAAAGGTTTTAACTGTTAAATATTCGCTGCAGAGGGGCATTCCCCTTTAGTCACGACTATAAATACCCATCTTCATCACCTTAAATTCACTTTTGAACGAAATTCATAATATTATTGTATGTATTTAAAGCATTGAACATGGCCGGATCTTTAATTGAGAGCTTTTCCCAATGATTGTCTACCTTAAATTAAAAACGAACAAAATATGGAAAAAGACAGTTTGATTGGACAGCAAAATCCTTTTGGACTCTAAAACACTGAGTGTTTCAAAGTCCAATTTAAATTCACCTATTGCGAAAGGCATTTTCAGAAATTTGTTGTCTGTGACATTTTTTTCTACTTTCATTTATATTTTGTTTTTTTCGATGGAACACGTTTACTATTCTTAATGTCTATATTTCAAGGCAATCATTCGACATCGCGAGTTTTGGTATTGTATAGGAATCGACCACGGCCTAATATTATTGAAAGCTCCTCGATGAAGGAGGAGGAACGGGTTCATGATGGGGCATTCTCCATTTTTCATAAGAAATTCACTTTATTTTATCTTAGGTTTTAGAACAAGGAAATGAAAGTCTGTCTAAATAATTACAAGTACTCATGCAGAAGGAATAAGATGAAAAATAATTCCACCGATTTCGAGAAAGCATTTAAGGAGATACTGTAATCTTTGATTTTTAGGTTGTACGAAAGGTTGTAAACAAAGGTTTATAATAAATGATTCTGATATTAAAATTACTGTTTTGCTCGTGAAGAATTCAGTAACGAAAAAGCAAATATTATATACTCATATAAAAATCTCTATTGTGATTCGCTTAGACGTGGACACGTGACATGTGATATTTCGCTGGGTCAACCGGTAATCGTTGGGTCGCATGGTAGGGTCACCCTCTCATGAGATTTTGAACGTGAACCCTATATTTTCTTCGACATTGTATGAGCTGTAATTTTTCCAATGGAAAAAAAGTAAAATTGTCCGAAATATGTTTCGAAAATAAATATTAAATTGTTTCATTTAAATATTCGATATAATATAACAGTTATCACCCTAGATGATATGTGACCCGGCATTTCTTTCCCCTCGAAAAGTAAGGTCACCCTCGGGGCAAGCCCTTGGGTGACCTTACTTTATCGGGGAAAGAAACCACCGGGTCCCACACCAACTAGGGTGATAATTGTATAGTGTAACCGGCCAAAGACGACCTTCGAATAAAAAAAAACCAAAAAGGACAATTCGAAGAAAGGGGTGACGTAATGGATTCTCTTTCTATGGCGATATAATGTTTGTTTAAACAACACAACAACATTTTTTTCACTAAAAACAATAGCCATAGCAGAAACAGAGACTGTTTACACAGTATGCCAAGTGTACGTAATAGTTATACCATGAGGTAAAGGTGTTTCTGGATAAGAAACCCCGAGGACCGGAGGTCCGAGCGGGTTTTTTATCCAGAAACACCGTATACCGAATAGTATAACTAACTTACACCCTAGTAAACTTAGAACAAAACTAGATTACAACTTTTTTGCAGGTAATTTTAGTTGAAGAAATTGCTTATTTGAAGAAAATTTATTTTATTTAATTTTATATTTTGTATTTTGATACATATGCTGTACGATATCCCTTAGCGTGGGGTTCGATTAAGAGTCCTTCTCTCATCTACTTCCTGTTTGCCGACTTACTTATTTTTTTGCATAAATGGTCAATTATGGACAATTTTCTTAACAGTTTTCTCAGCAACCTCTTATTACATCCTTTTGATGTTTGGTAATCAGAATGGTTCCCATACCGTTGATTTAATTTCATGTCTATTGTCTACCAACATCCTGTTTAACGAAATTGGGCCATTACTATCTTTGACCCATTTTGATGCCCCATCTACGAAAGTTATTGGGACATACAGTCGTCGGATACGTTTGTTTGTCTGTCCGTCCGTCTGTGTGCTGGTCCGTCTCTTGTGTTGGGAAATATCGGCATTATGTCTATTGGACATATTCTTGCTTTGTTTTGTTTGATTATTTTCATTTTTTTAATGTTTTGTTTTATTTGTCTGGTTTTTTTTTATTTTGCTACTTTTAAATTAGAATTGATAAAGTGAACTGTTTTCATTTCCTTCTCAGATGCCCTGGGCTGGCTATTACAGAAGTTTCTTTGTGTGAGAAGCTCTTTTGTTCTATGAACATGAGGTGTGTTCACAAGCGCAAAAGCAGGGGTATCTGGAAACCCCTGTTTTTGCCATTGTGAATTAAGCCTATTGTTCTTAGAACAAAAGAGTTATTCACACAAAGAAAGTTTCCGAAAATGAAAGTTCGACTTTAAACAATAGAACTGGGGTGTAAGTTATATGAGAACAATGCTATGAAATTATAAATTAGTGCTTAAAACAAACTCGGTTAATTAAATTGATTCACAGACAGGTCTTATATCAATCTGACTAGTGTTAATTCTTTTATTTAGAAGTAGACGTATTATCGGAAAATGTAGTCTTGCTTGAAAGACCTCTCTAGACATCTAGACAAGCCTGAAGTTTTAAATGATTAAAAAATATTTTTCAAAAGCTTCCGCTAAAAATTCGAAAAATATAATTCTTTATTGCGATGTCGATTAATCTGCTTAATTTATGTAAACATGTATTAATCATAGGATTAGTTTTTTCTCGTCAAAACATATAATGAAAACTTAAGCAACGAACACATATATGCCTTAAAACTGGATCCTTAACTATAACCTCCAAATTTTTTTTCGACACATTGGAACTAGTTGAAAAGCCTATCGTTAACACATCTTTTGTCCGATTCATGTATTCTTGCTCACCAGAGGCGCTCTTTCCAAAAAAAAAAACACAAAAACAATGCGTAACGCTGTGAATATGAAAAGCACAGACCAATAAAACCAAAATATGCCAAAATGTTGTTGTTTTTTTAATGAAGTGGCACTAAAGGGACCGCTGCTTAAAACGGCTGGTCTCGACTCGAAGGCATTAAAATTACAAATCCGTAATTTTGTCGTTTATGTTAAAAGTTTGGAAATGCTAGTTGCAATACCTGTTATAATATCAAACTCTATACAATGTACTACATTTTGCATACTAACTTTTGTTCCCCAGTTTGGTATTTTTGGTTTTATTGTTCTATGCTCTTCATATTCATATAATGTTTGGCATTTTCAATATTTTTGGTAGAGCGCCTCTGATGAGTCTTGAATAGACGAAACGCGTGTCAGGCGTAGCAAAATTTATTGTCTGGAACTTTGTTGTCATTTGTATTTCCTCATATAACAAAGAAACAAAGAGAGTGTTTTCTAGAGGACACCAACTCATCCACTCATATATATACATCCTCTTACCGGCTGTGCTTTAGTAGCGGTCGAAGGCTTTTCATTTTTATCGATGACAGTACGTACTATCCTCTTGAATTCTCTATGGGAATGATCGCTGTTTTTGATTTAAAATGATTCGAATTTGCATACGATAAATCAGTGAAAGAAATATCTTAAGTTTGAGGTTCAATAAGGATTTTTTTAGGGAAACATCTTCATGACTCTGGCCGTAATCCTAAACCTAACACCAAGATTAATCTATCACAGAGCCGACGAACAAAAAAAACAAAGAAACAACCCCCCCCAAGAATATGTCCAAAAGATATAATGCCCCATCTCGCAACATTTATTTTTTTTCCGCAATAACTAAAGCATCAACATGGTTGCTATTAAGGCACTTGACAGTCTGAAGGAATGGACTTTAACTTAACCATTCTTCTCTAAGTGGTCATTCATGCGGAAAATATAGGTCACAGCCAGCATCCGAAGCATGCATTGTGCTTAGCATCACTAAGGTGCACTTACCGTAATAATATAGTAGATGTGGCGCATGTCAGTAAGTTGGAATGGACTTTAACCACTCTTCTTTAAGAGGCCATCCATGCGGAAGATATAGCACATCCAGCATCCGAAACATGCATTATGCTAAGCATCACTAGGTTCACCTACCATACCAATATGGTTGCTTTGGCACTTGTCAGTAAGAAGGAATGGACTTTGACCATTTTTCTAAAAGTGGTCATTCATGCGGAAAATATAGGTCACAGCCAGCATCCGAAGCATGCATTGTGCTTAGCATCACTAGGTGCACATACCATACCAATATGGTTGATGTGGCACTTGTCAGTAAGCGGGAATAGACTTAAACCATTTTTCTGTACATGATCATTCACGCTTTTGTCTTCATCATTTTAAGCTCACTATACAAAGGTAATACCCCGAGTGTCGGTTTCCATTAACAGGTTATTGAATCGGGGTTGCCGTGCAATAAATACCAGATCGTCAGGCTATATTACAGAAAACTTGACCACTAACCATAGTGATGCACCGTTGTAAGAAATAAAGCATGTTCTTGTATGTTAAAGAACCGTGCTACAGGTCTCAAATATGAGTGGGACCAGTAAAATTCCTTTTAAGTTTGCTTTGTAAAACAAAAATATGAATAAATCTTTGATACTTCTGTAATGGACACAATAGGCGTCGTAACATTTCTTTAACTCTTCTGTATTTTTTAACCGAAAAAAAAAGAGAAAATCAAATATACCTCTGATTCATACAATAGAGTAATTGTAGATGTACTTGTTTTTGAGTTCGAAAATTAGCACAGTTAGCAACGTTATTTTTCTGACATTATACCCTATAACTTATAAGAAAATACGCCTCATGTATGTCATACGAAGAAGATTTACCTTGAAATCAACCACTAGTAGAACTCTAAACTATGTCAGACAAAAACAAATTGTGATTGTTTTTAGTTTTCAGCTTCTTGTTGTGTACTAAAATGATCTACTATCCCTACTTTTAACGTACTTGTTCTGCAAATTGTCAATATCATCGGTGCTGGGTTGGGCTTTCCTGTTCAAATTTTTTTAGTTTTAAGTGTTTTTCATCAATCTTTTGTTTTTTTACCTTTCGATGTTTTGATTCACATGCTGCTGATGAGAGGCTACGTGTGAAGTATGTACAGCATGTTCAAATGTACCGTTTTATACACGTTTTTGGTATTTTTTTTTTAAAACCATTGAATCGATAACCGCTTCTGAAGGACCAGAGGTCCCCGAGGATAATTACAGGTCGTCATAGTTATCTGACAAAAACTTACCATTAAAGTTTGATAGGTTTTGTCGTTGAAATTTCCGATTGTTAAACTCAAAATTATTTAAAAGAAATTAGGTTTTTCCTTGTACTGCAAATGATCGCTATCCTCGGTGCTGGATTTGGTTTTCCTGTTCTAACACATTTGGTTTTGAGAACTTTTCAATTCTTTTGGTTATTTACCTTCCAATGTTTGGATTAAATGCCGCTGACGAGATGTTACTCCTTGAAGCATAACAAAATTACCTGTTTGATACGCGTTTTGTATTTTCATTATGTCTCACAACCGTGTTGTGTGTAACCATCGGACCCTTAGATAGCAATAGAAGATGGAGGTTTGTCGCCATAAAACCTCATCATTTGTTTTGAAATGCATGTTACCAAATCTTGGTCATTGCGATCGTATGTCTTCTTTGACATAATGATTATCCTATTTCGGTGATTTTCTTATTTCGTTTGTTTATTGTTGTTTGTTTAATTTCCAGTCTGTTTCAATATCTGCCAAAATTTGTACATTGCTTTTTGGGAGGTTCCAAATAAACCGGACTGCTCATTTCATTTCTGGTTTTGTCATGAACAAAATATACAATAGTTATCAACACTTCTACGCTACTTTAAGCTTGTTGCTAAAGATTAACATTAAGTTACACATTATTATGTCTTTCCTTTCCACAATGGAGAAACAATTTTAATTGTGCTAGAGCTCTAGGACAATGGAAAGAATTGTCAAACGGAAATTAAGAAATTGTCCTTGAAAGAAAGTCAAAACCTATACGACACCCCGCAATAAAATACCTTCCAATGTTTTGATTAAATGCTGCTGACGAGATGTTGCTCCTTGAAGCATAACCAAATTACCTGTTTTTAAGCGTTTTGTATTTTTTTTCTGTCTCACAACCGTGTTGTGCGTAACCACTGGACCCTAGATGGAGGTTTGTCGCCATAAAACTTATTGTACCCATCATTCGTTTTGAAATGTCTGTTACCAAATCTTGGTCATTGCGATCGTATGTCTTCTTTGACATAATGATTATCCCATTACGGTGATATACTTATTTCTTTTATTTCTTTCGTTTGATTATTGTTGTTTTTTTAATGTCCAGTCGACAGTATTCCTGTTACTTATACCTGCCAAAATTTATATATTACTTTTTGGGAGTCTCCCAATAAACCGGCCGGACTGCTAATTTCATTTCTGGTTTTGTCATGATTAGAACAAAATATACAATAGTTATCAACACTTCTTTATTGCTAAAGATTGACATTAAGTTAAACATTATTATGTCTTTCCTTTCCACAATGGAGAAACAATTTTAATTATGCTAGAGCTCTAGGACAATGGAAAGAATTGCCAAACGGGAATTAAACAATTGTCCTTGAAACCTATACGACATCCCGCTATAAAACCAAAATGATCTGACTTTATGCTATTACTTTTTTTGTTTTGTTTTGTCTTGTTTTTCCGGTTTTCACACACTGAATTGGAAATAAGCAGTTCGACAGGTGTGTTATAACAGACAAGAACCAATTACACTTCCGGAGCACCCGAGTTCACATTCGTTACGACTTCAGTTCGCGTTGATTTCTGTTCGGTTTATGTTTTGTTATTTAATATTTTGTATGTCCTTGTGCTGTTCTTGTTCATGTTTACCGAATTTACATTGGTTTATTAAATATTTAACGGGAAAAGAGCACAAATCTTATGTTAAGCGATATTATGGGGTTTGATTTCTTTTGTGACAAAAATAACATTATGCTTAAAAAATCTGAAAAAAAATATATCCAACAGATAAGACTCCAGTCTTTCTGATCTTAAAGTCCTGAATTCGTCGCTATAGCTATATTGAAAAGATATATGTTCAAAGTTATGCTAATTTCATAAGTTATTTGTAAACCCCCTTTCTAAATATAGAATTTTCATTCATAAAATAAATAAACATTGAGAGTATTTCATACAGGGTCCACTCGACTTGCTTAAATACTTTTCTTGGACTCTGCAATAAAAAAATGCTTAAATTTGTAAAGATGTTTTAAAAAATATAACTTTTTATTTAATATAATGTATGTCATGTATGTTTTGGAAATGGAATGATAATAAGCAAATGTAAGATAACGTTTTAGGAGGGGGAGGTTTATCAAGTGAGGTTTGTTCGATTTGTTTATTTCTAATCGCCTACCTTTATTAGCCTAGCAACGTTTTAGATTTGCTTGTGACAAAAAAAAACATCATTGTTCGATTTCCTGAAAAGTTTGACAACACAAAAAGCACACACAATGGCGTCATTTGTCAAAGTATGTAATTCGTCGCACTTTCCATTATTTTTTAATTGCAACATGTTAGTCCCGTTTTTTAGAGTTCCGGTTATTCCTTAGAGATAATAAAATCCTTTTTTCTCACATTATTATTATTCTATGAATTAAACTCCCAACTAAGAAAAAAGAATAATAACTTGTCCATTCACTTGTACTGAGTCTGCTATACTGAGATGATCACTTCAATATCCCTATTGTGTCTCACAACTATGTTGTGTTCTATGGTCATTACCGGATCCTAAGATCGCAATGGAAGAGGGAGGTTTGGCGCCATAAAACCGTGTTTAACCAATCATTTAGTTTGAAATGCCTGTACCTAGTCAGGACCATTGCGACCCACCAATTCTCCGGTATGACTGATTCGTTTTTGTCATTTTCTCTGGACTATGAGATTGATCATTCAAGTTCGGTAGTTTTGTTATTACCTTTATTTGTACCCGAACTTGAAAATAAACATGACCTACATTAAATTAATCAAAAGATTAAGTTGGTGATTTCAGCTCAGTGCGTCCTTAAGAATGATGTGCATTTCAACTCATTCAAACTTACAAAAATACAGGGGAGATAATATTTTGTGACCACCTTTCTGACTCTAAAGACCCATAAGTCTAACGGCTTTGATTTGATTAAGTTCAATTACCTTAATATTTCAGCAAGCAAAAGTTTTCGATATCTTGTATAGTATTCAAGCTAAAAAGGATCGAAACAAATATTTTTAAGTTGTAAAATTCTGTCAAAAGGAGACATTTATCTTTTATCATTAACTTTTTTTATTCCACATGTACATTTATTATTTGTTTTAAGTGATACATTTGTTCAAGGTATTTTGTTATATATACTTCTGTCGAGACTTTTTCATAGTAAAACAAGATTTGTACATTTGTATGCTATCAATATCTTGAGATTAATAGCCTTGTCTTCCCCATTGACCCCTACACGATTTGTCCTGTTTCCATTTGAGAAAAAATTATTGACGACTTCCTTTAAACGTCTGAAATAACATTGTAAGTATTATCATGATTATAGTTTCGTTCAATTTGTTCCAGTCTCAAAGCGTCAATTTGATCCTGATCGTAATGTCCCGATGGGTAATCATCATAATCGCTCTTAAGCGTTGTTGATGAAACTTCTTTTGAGATGCTGGTTCCACCGTTTGAATATTTATACATTTTAATGGGATCTTCTGAGGCGGTGTTCCTGTAATTGTTATAAATGTGATGTTTGGGAGAGCCGTGAAAGGAACCTTTTAGTTCGGAGAACGAAGAATTCATTGAGAAATGACGTCGGTGTTGAAAACGGTTTCTTCGTTGATGACACTGGCATTTGATGATGCGACAGTAGGCATTCTTGAATTCTTTACTTGAGCAAGCATATATTATTGGGTTAATCATTGAGTTGCAGTATCCTAGCCAGAATGCAACTTTAAACAAAAGTTCAGGAATCTCACAGTCTACACATAAGGCACCTGAAACATATGAAAGAACGTTAAATTAGCATGTGATGTCTGTTTTGAGTACTATATACATGTACAGTAATAGCAAATATAATGTTTACAGTTGTAATTCAAGTAAAAACATCGCATATTAGCATTTTTTTTAAATTTACGAATGGGTCCAAGTTGGAAATAAAGACTAAAGCATCGCTGAAATGGTGCACCGAAGAGCATGAAGTTGTCTAATACCAGGTCGAGCAGCTTTGCCCTCATAGAGACTGAGATTTATGCCCCAAGTATTAGCCCTTTCTTCTTTGTTGCTGTGGACGTCAGGACATAATACGGAAACCATGACCGCAAACAATACGATACAAGAACACTGCTGCACGTTTCGGTATGAGTAGGCCCAGTAAGACCCCACTCAGTACCATAAACCCTCTTTTTCTAGTTTGAATTCTAACCTTTTGTCCCTATTAACTTTGTGCCCCAGTCTCACATGTCACTTCATCTTCATCACAGTTTCATTTTATACACCCTACATACATGTACTCATTAACCTTATTTATATTGCCGAATTCGCGCTGTTCGTGGGTAATAGAAATTATTACCTTGGACCCAACTGTATCCAAAGCTATAATAATGAAACTATTGTTCAAATAATTAAAAGACGTGGAATAAGCCCCCAATCAAGCGGGAATTTAGAAAAACCACAATGGACATTTGGAATATAAGTCATTTGTGAAGGCCTGTGTATATAGACGTAAAAAGACAAGTCTTACATTATTAGATAAAAGACCCTGAAATTAAGCTATATGTGCAATTTATTTGGTTTGACATTTCACGATTTTCTTATTAAAAACTTTTTATCAAATCCTACTACCATTTTAAGGGTCACAAAGTATATGTCGTGTTTTATGTGGGATGCCATCTAGCTTAATTTGATTTTAAACCAAAATAATAGTCAAGAAGTGAAAACTCTGGGATCCTTTTTAAAACAGTCAATGACACTGAGGACAGGAGTCGCTATTTGTACATGCTATTGTAATTTGTTGCATTTTTGTCAATTTATTGTTTGTAGTCTTTGACCCTTTATTTGGCGTAACTTGTGCTGATAATTATGATTTGCTTTGATTTGATTTATATAAAAATTAAAATTTCTTTTGTAACAACAAAAACCTGTTAGCATTCCCGGTCTGGCAGTGTCATTCTTTTGGTTGAATATATTCCGTTTTCAATATCTAAATTTGTTATGTGAATTTCCCATGATTAAAGTAAATTCTAAATATTCAAATATTTGTATTTTAAGTAAACAATTCCAGATAACTGCCCTCAAATGACTACATTAAGGTCAGAATAATCAAAATTCATAGAATTATTATTAAGTGCTGTTACTGTGTTACAGGAGAATAAAACTCTCTCGATGTTTCAAATAATCAAAGACAAAACCAGGAGATATTAAAGTAAATTAAAACAGAACACACATTAAGACACAATAGAAAGTGAAATCACACACCAAAACAAAAAGGAGCAACAGTTTGATTTTATGGGGGAGCTATGGATATTTTCGGAAAAAGACCGAGCCTGGATTTTTTTTGCCTGCCAACTCGCACATTTTTTTTGATTTTTCAAGTTACTTAAAAAATTTTCAGCCAAATTTCAATTCTGCCTTTTTATTTTAAATTTCACCATAGCCGGACCGTAAAAATTAAATGGTCGCTTCCTAACCAGCGAAGCAAAATCATATCTAGCGAGATGTGAACCCATATGACTCAATCAACTTCTCAGTTTCTGACAATGCAACATATCACGGATAAATTATAAATCACAACAAACATTATATGACGGATAAATTATAAATAACTTCAAAGTTCCAGACAATATATTTTGCATCACTGACGCCCGCTTCGTCTCATCAGAGGTGATCTATCAAAAGTTGAAAATGTTTAACATTATATGAAATAAAAACCAATGAACAAATCTAAAAAAATGATGCAAGTTCTACATTAATACATTCTAAAATTCATATGTTTCATATCAAGTGATTTTAATGTAAAGATAAGAACAAAATATGTCATTCGCATAAAGAAAACACAAAATATCATAATTGTAAAAAAAAAATAGGTATCAGGTTGTCTTCAAATGTCCCTCCTACACCCGACATCTCTATTAATGGCCACAGGCGAATAAACATTTCTGCTGTGACACTTTCTATACTTTCTATACATCAACTAAATGGAAGCATCTCATTAACCATATGCCGAGACAATGATTAGAAGTCTATATGAAATAATGCTTATAAGATGACAATTTTTCACAATATTTAAAATTTACTATAGCTAATTGATCATTTACATGTACCATTTAAATCGATTATTAAATTTCAACGATTCCTTAACCTTTCTTATTTTCATTATATTTTTATTTACATAATACAATACGTAGAACGGGTATAGGAACGGTTAGTGTCGTTATGGTGTATATCGATTTTTAAAGGAGTAACCTCTCATCAGCAACAGAATCAAAACATTGGAAATGAATGAAAAGTACTAAATGCCAAATAGTTCGAACAGGGAAGCCAAATCCACCCATGAATATAGCACGAGGTAGTAACAAAAACCTGATAAACTACATTTATCGACCGTAAACTATAGTTTACTGTTGATAAACTGGGTTAATCGCTCGTTTACTATAGTTTGCTTTCGTGAACCCAAGTTTATCAGCGATAACTATAGTTTACGAGGAGAAAATGCTTCTTATCAACGCAAATCAGCATTTATCGCCCGTAAACTTTAGTTTGTTTAGTTTAGTTTAGTTCGGAGTCGTTAAACTCAATTAATCACCGGAAACTGGGTTAATAATTCGCTAACTATAGTTTGCGTTTGTAAAACCCAGTTTATGTTTGATTACTATAGATTACGATGTGCAAATACTTTTTAACAACACAAACAACATTTATCGACTGACATCTATTATAGTTTGCGATCGATAAACTAAGTTTATCACCGATAAACTCAGTTTATTTCCGATAAACTCAGTTTATCACCGAAAAACCCTAATTAGCATAGGAAATTCGAAAAACTTGGTTTATCAGGGTTTTATACCCTACGTAACAAAGTTGTTTTGGACTCGTACGTCAGTCCACGAGTTCCAACGTCTGTTATTATAATCTGTGTACTCAAATCCTCTGAAACTAGTCAAAAGAATTAAATAAAACTTGATAAGCATAAAGTACACCATATGAAATTGTGCATATAACTAGGGTTTTTCTCTGTAAATTCTTATTTCTGTATTTCAGATTTCTATCAAAGTGCTTTAATTAATTTAACAGAATCTTGTTTTGATATCCAAATACATACAATTTATCTTTATAATTCTTACTCTACCTCAATACTTATACCTGAACGATAATATAATAGTCTAATAGCGAAACGCATTGGGTATGGGTATTTAAGCTGCTGAAGTTTTTGTTATTGTTACTTTTGCGTGCTATATTATATATGTATGACAAGCGATAGTGACTCAAACGTTATAAACTATATTTTGATAGACCGTAAACCAAAGTTATCATTCGGTAACTATAGTTTGCATTCGTGAAACCTAATTTATCTGTGATAACAATAGTTTACGGAGTGCAAATACTAGTTTATCAATACAAAACAACACTTATCGACTGTTACTATAGTTTGCAGTCGATAAACTCAGTTTCGAGAAATCCTAATAAGCATTTAAAACCCCCATAATCGACCGCTTATGATACATTTCTATTAACTGAAATTATCATTATCATCAGCAAACTATAGTTAGCGAGTGATAAACCCAGTTTATCGTCACCTAAATTCAGTTTTTTGTGACTGTCGCGTGCCATACATGAATGTATTAGCTATTACCATATATCTTTTTACTAGGTCACAAAGTTTTAAGTCATGGCATATGTTTGGACGTTATCTTACAGTAAAATCTGTTGGAGCTCCCTGTCTGGGAACGAAATTCTTACGGATAAAGTATAAATATTCTAAAAAAAGTTGTTTTTCCGTTTATCAATATTAAGATTCTCCATGTGAATATCCCATAATTTTAGTAAACAGTGTTCTGGTATAATGATGTTTGTATTTTAGTTCCAGATTCCGGAAAACTCCCTTTCCCTTAAAGGTCGCCTTATTTAAATGCATGAATTAACAAATATATGCGTTAATGAAGTATAATTTGAGAAAACAGGTAAATGCCAAAAAGGCATAAAATTCTAGACAGTGTCTTGAAAAAATACACAGAAAGCACTAAGGAAAACACAACCAGAACAGACATTAAGGCAACAAAGACTCACAACTAGTCAGTAATAAGTGATGCAAGCTTGGATCTGGACATAAGTGAGTTCACTGGCTTTTAGTTCTAAACCCTTATGTATATTCCTATCCAGGTTGCAGTTTTGCGAGTATGGTCCCATTGAGCTTACTCTTATAGAACTCTAGAAAGTGATCTCTAACATGCACAGGTTATTGTACTCTAATACACGGGACAACCTTTTTTCGTCCCTTACGAAAAACTATATATAGCATCGTTCCTGGAGCACTCCTTGCAACTGGTGTCGAGAGAGATTTGGAAAATTGGTCCATGAAATTTTCTTCCAAGACGATGGAGGATCTAACCACGAACATTTTTATCAGTAACCTGACGCGTTAACCGCCACACCACCTGCTTTTGAAATGTAAAAAGTTGATTTTAGCACATCAGTCACAAAAAAACTCCGTTATGAATTTCTAATATAAAAAATTCAAATAGAACTTCTCTTATCCTGTTACACACTAGTTAAAAGTTACATCAACAAAAATGCCATTTTACTGAATTATAATAGACTCAAACAGCGTTGTTGCAATTTAGTAAAAAACTAAACAAGATGCACAATTAGATATTCTTTTTGATACAAAACAAAAGCAAAAGTTGTAGACAAAGAAATGGCTGCAGTTTCTATTCATCCTTCCTACAATGTTGTTCAACTTTGAATACTGATAGTGAAAGCCCTAACAACTAGAAGCGGAAAAAGGACGAGCTTGTCCTAATTAAGCTCAAGACGATTTTATGGAATCTACCTATTTTTTTTCTTTTGTCCAATTCGGCTACTGTACATTATTGCCATTAACCAAGAAATACAGTGACTGTTTGATTGTTTAACTTCAAAACTTTGGCGGGACATTGTGTATTTAACAAAGCAATTGAGTATAGGAATTTAATTAAATTGTTTGCAAACATTTTAAAGCTATGAAAATAAAACATTCTTCTAAATGTTACTTTTGATAATAAATGTCAAACAAACAATACCATGAGTCAATATTATATAACGTGATGTGCAGCTGTACAAACGCCTACAATCGCCATAGCAGTATGAAAGTACATTCCAAAAACCACATTAAATCGACTAGGCCAGAAACATATAAATACAACTGGTGTTGAATAATGTCATTCATGAAAACAAATAATGTGCTTGCGATAGAACAACGCTAACAATGGATGTGGTTATTAATTGAATTGCAACTGTACAATACTGACACTTTATATGAAAAGTTTTGTAATTTTATTAAAACCCAACATTTGATAACACAGTAAATAGTTGAAAAATATACAATTTTAACACGAAACGAAACTCGGATGTAACGAATCTATCATGCAATTTTTAATTGTTTGTCCACTTTTTGACACATATACATGTTATTAAATGTATAACAACGTTGTTTTATACTTATAAATGAAACAGGATGTAAAATTATTTTTCACTTTGTTTTCTCTGAATTAAAAGATTTAAATAGTATTTCAATTGCCTCGGATTTGATCGGATTTCTACTTTGTGAAAACCGGTCAATAAACCATAAACCCATAAAACACGACTCAACTTGATAATGTATGGATTGCTTAAAACAAACTGATTTTATTTTTTAAAATTCGAATTTGTCACCATTAGATGGTAATAACTCTCAAAGACTTTTATAAGGATGTCAAAAGATTTTAAGCCAAATTTCCCATTAAGTGTCTGCAATAAAGTAAAAAATAAATAAATATTCATTGAAAAAAAAACCAAAAAAAAAAACAGACCAAGAACTCATCATCATCTTCTATTAAGTCCCTGAATCAACCTTCCTTAAAGACTCTTCCGGGTTATTTACCAATCTTTAGACTTTGGGATTGGGTAAAATACGT
Organism: Arcuatula senhousia; assembly: GCA_963971305.1. Taxonomy (NCBI): domain Eukaryota; kingdom Metazoa; phylum Mollusca; class Bivalvia; order Mytilida; family Mytilidae; genus Arcuatula; species Arcuatula senhousia. The sequence goes on from OZ020305.1 coordinate 13,147,522, forward strand.
TTTAATTTTTTTTGATACTTTAAATCTGCTTTCTGAGGGTTTTATTACATAACATTCCCGGTGTATGTATTATTAAATAATCGGAAAAAAATATAAATGATACTTTTAGATTGTAAAATAAAGGTTCCCTCAAGTTCTCGTCTGGCTAGACATGCAATCTACATGCATATAAAACGCATAACTGAGTTAAAGACAGAAAATGAAAGTGACAAATTCTATCACAAAAACTGTTCCTCTTTATTTTAAAAGATGAAATATAACCATGCATTTTTGTCTGTTTGACTGTGAATCTTACAAATGCATGGCATTGCGTATTGCTAAGGGGCCAAAATAAGGATCTTCACGAAATTTCAAACACAGTCACTTTGAAACACTTTGAAAAGCAGACAATCCCAAAATAAAAAAGTTGCACCAAAAAGCCATGGAAATATTTCAAACATGCATATGATATGCGAATGATTTAAACATGGATATGATATGCAAATAATTTAAACATGCATATGATATTCAAACTTAAACATGCATATGATATGCAAATAATTCAAACATGCATATGATATGAAAATGATTTAAACATGCAAAAGATATGCAAATGATTAAAACATGCATACGATATGCAAATAATTTAAACATGCATTTGATATGCAAATGATTTAAACATGCAAAAGATATGCAAGAAGCAAAGGTGTACCAAAGGGGTGATCAGTATCATAAAACCGTGAAGACAAAGACAAAACCGGCAGACAAAAAATCATCACAACAAAACAAACCACATAACAACATAAAACACACACACTTAACCCTTACCATGCTGACTTGTTTTTCAGATATTTTGTCTGTATGCTGAATTGTTTTAAGAAAATCAATAAAATTTGACATCTGCCAATCAATGTTTTGTAAAAACAACAAAAAAAGACATACAACCTTAATAGTTAGGGAAAAGGATTAAAAGATACCATGTGTTATTTTTGTAGTAAATTGGTTGCTATGGTAACACCGTTGCCATGGTAATGGCCTTGGAAACACACATTTTTTCTAAAAATTGGTAACTTTTCTTAAATTGCAAGCCATAATAGCACCCCTTACTTGTTTTAATGTAATGAAACATTATATATATGTTCTTTAGACACCTTAAAGATAATTTGTACCTTTTAACCTCAGAGAAATCACTCAAATTAAACATTTCGTATATGAAAAAGAAGGTATATATAGATCAATTTTTTACATTTTTTATAAAGTTGTCTAATTATATATATTTACATGTTTATTCAATTTTGGAGAAAAAAGTTTAAGATTTTGCATGATAATTTATTTAAATATTGTGCATTTTGCTATGATATAGATTTTTTATAACCAGCTTATGGCAAATACTGTATATAATCATGAAACCCATGCCGCATAATAAACTATTCTATCTTTTTATTTACTTTAATACTTACTTTAAAACTATTTTTTTCATGATTAACCTGGACAGCTGTTCCTTCATTTGAAGACTTTTTTCACTTTGTAGTGACGACATTCATATAAGTTTACATTATTTTATACATACCAAATGATAATCAACACTACCTATATATATGCATTCAAACCTTCACTATACTTGAGAAAAAAACTCTTTCCTCCTTCTTGTTTTTTAAATTCAATTGTTAGTTTTGGGGGGTTTTTTTTGGTTTTTTTTTGTATTTTTTTTAAATAAGAACCTGTTTATTGATTTGTTACTTAAAAGTTTTCAAGCATGTGACTGTCAATACAAAATTCTTATGTTGAAAGTGTGATACATGCTAAAATTAGCCAAGATTTTTTCATTTATACTGAAGACTAGAATATTACCCGAGTAGCTTAGTTAACTAATGTCATGAACAATTGATGAACATGATGAATGTTGTATTTTTTTTTCCTTTTATAATTGAATTGTTGTATGTATATATATTTATGAAAATTCACAATATAACAACCAGATTGTATAAAGTTTCATTAAAATATAAGTGGTGTAGGAGTAGCAGGTAAGAAATGTGAATCTTCAAAAACATTCAGAAGCGGGGAACACTGAGCTCTATCCCTAGTATTGCCCAATATTTCAAAACGAATCATTTGGAAGATGAATTGTATTACATGAGCATTAAAATTGATACATCAAATTGTTTTCAAGTTTATTCTTCCTCCTCTGGTTGATTGGTAGTTTTCCATCGTTTGTAAGCAAGACAATATTCCTGGCAAGTATGAAAGAACTTGAAGCATGGCTCAAGACAGAGAGAAACATTGCAGTCCTTACATTCAAATCTAGTCTCATGACCTGGGCGCTTCCTTTTGTTAGCACTTAGGTCTGCACTGCTTCTCTCTGCCTCATTACATACTTTACACAAACGTGCAATATTGCTTTTCTTTCCTGAGCCATGTATCTTAGTGGCAAAGTGCCGACCTGTTAACCGTTCTAACTGTTGCGGAGTTTTAATTGGCCTGCCAACCCTTACAACATTGTCAACTGGATTGTTCTCAATAAGTTCATTCACCAGTTTCTTTCTAAATGACCTATGAGTGACATTAGAGTTTGGATTGTCAGACTTAAACAGGATGTAGGAATCAAGCACCGCAACAGCCAGAACATGAAAAATCACCTTCTTCCACCATTTAAATGACTTTACTATATTGTTAGTATATGCAATCATTTGATCTGATCTATCAACTCCACCCATGTATTTATTATACTTTAACACCATGTCCGGCTTCATTATGTTAGCATCGGTGACAACATCTCTACGACGTGAGGCTGATAGATCAGATCCATGTATGGTTGATAGCATGTACACAGGCTTTCCATCTTGAAATTTCAAACATTCAAGAGGTCCATTGTTCATTACTGCATTATCACCACGATTGTTTAACTTTTTATCTTTTAAACCTTGAGGAATACCACGGCGATTAACACGTACAGTTCCAGTAGCAGTAGTGCCTAGTTCATACAAGTCCCAAAACAGTTGTGGGGAGGAATAGTAATTGTCACAATATAGACTATATCCTTTAAGAAATAACCCCCTTAAAAGGTCCATCACGAGGTCATAAGTTGCTCCATAGACACTTGGGCCGACTTGAGACTTTCCCGTGTACAATTTAAATTTGGATACATAGCCATTGGTGGAGTCCGACAACATATAAACCTTTATTCCGTACTTAACTGGTTTGTCAGGGCTATACACTTTAAAAGAGAGATTACCTCGCCACGGAATCATACCTTCATCCAAAGAAATGCATTTGTTTGGTGTGTACGTGGAATAAAGCCGGTTATTGACATTTGCATAAAGAGAGCCAAGTTTAAACAAAGGGTTGTGTCCTTGCTGTGCACGCGGTATATATAGGTCATTGTCAGCCAAGTGGAAAAATGAGGTTATAAGCAGGAAACGGTCACGGGACATTGTAGCAGGGAAAAAGGGAGTTGAGGTAACAGGATCAGTGCTCCAGTATTCATTGATGTCTGACTGTGAGATGAGACCCATAGCAAAAATTAGGGCTAAGTAGCGTTTCAGCTCAGCAGCTGTGGTGTCCACCCACTTGCGAAATCTGGAATGCTGCTTAAGGTTTTGGTTGGCATTTAGATACTGGCTTGCATAGCGATTTGTTTCAGTGGCCATTTCATCAAAATCATTATCATTGACAAATAGGTTGAAATATTGCAAAGGAGTTGCATTGTCAGGAATGTGTGGCCTCCTGCCAGGATTTTGGGAAAACTGGGGTGTTTCATGAAGAGCGGGACGTCTACCATTTGTCCAGTTGTCAGCATCAAACAAGTCATTTCTATCATTTAAATCAGTATTGTTCTCGTCATTGTCACTTTCATCTGAAAATCCTTCAAATTGCTCTTCATTTTCACTGTCAGTGTCAGCAAATATTTCGTATATGTTTTGATCATCAGAAGCCATGGCAGAGGCCATGATAGAATGAAAGAAAATCAACCACCCCCCTTTTTAAAGATTTCAGTGGACAGACAGTGAAAATGATGAAGAAAACGTCGAAAAAAATATTTAATAGTAACAAATATTTATCATGTTTGGTTGCCTTTATGTTAAATATTAGTAATAAACACGATTTTTATATAGAAAGCAGACGACACGAAAAATATTATCTACCGGTGCAAGTCACGTTTTACTTCCGGCTAAATACCCTAAATGCGAGTCGGTTTTTGCAAAGTTTAGCCAATGACAACATATTTCGACATTACCAATCTTATATTCTATACCAAGAAAACCCTATTTATTTATTATGCTATTCAAAACTTTACTAGTAGTCGTGGGAATCAAGATTTATTTCTGCTGAAAATCGCTGTCTGTGTGTCCATTGTTGATCTTCTTTCGGAACGCCTCATTTTTAGTAATCTCCATTTCCCGGTTGATTGAAAATGATTTTTAAAAACGTATTTTAAGACCACAAAACGATGAATTAGTTTAATTTTGATTTTAGATATTAGTAAAATACCCTTTTAAAAGTTAAATATGTTTTTATTTTAAAAGAAAGTTGTTTTACGAGGCTTTCACTATTTTTAGATTCATGACTCATGTGGAAAGGGAAATAACCTTGCGGGGGAAAAATAAAACTAATTTGCGCAGCGATTTTTCGTAAAAAACATTTAAAACCACCTGAAACTTGTTGTTTTCAATAATATAAATTAATATTCTTTAGTTTTCTGTTATCAGAATTTAAAAAGATGGGCGATTTTTTACAAAACATTGATTGATCTATTTGTGGTTATTTTTAGAAAAAAATGTGTCACACAAAGGGGTTTTCCACGTTTGTAATCGTAAATAAAACTTTAGGAAGACTGTCGACTGATCATAATTGGATCAAAAAGTAATCTACAATCATACTTAAATGGGTTCATATCAATAATAATCAATATGAAAGACACAGAACAGTCTTAGACCGTTTTGTAATGAAATGCGCTCAAACCCGTCTATAGACGGGACCCGCACTGAGAACGACGTCATCAATCCCGTCTAAAGACGGGAGCCGCATGGTAAGCAAATAATGATATGAAAGATATGAAAGGCGACTAAATACAGATATTGCCATAGATTGTGGAATTTAACCGTGCATTTCAATAAATTTATTGTACGTTGATACTGAAATTTACTATGTGATTTTTGTTCAATTTATTTTTCGTTCTCACTATAAAACCAGGAAGTTAAAAAAATCCTGATCAATTGGAAAATATATTTTTTATTGGTTTTCGTATAATTCGTTTCTTTAAATGTAAATTCATCATCCTTTAATATCAGATTTTTACGGGGCTTATACGGAATAAATGTGTAATCTTTAAAACATATAGAACCTGACATTTTAAATTGTTGAGAAATGTTTTTCACATCCCTATTTAAGGTTTATTATTTTTCTCCTACCGTAGCTAAATCAAGCAAAATACTGATAAAATGTTATCAAAATTTGTTTATGCTGAGTAATTATGGTAAAACAACATGTCTGCAAGAATTATAAAATATATAACCAATTTTTACTTTAAATTACATAATAATTGAATTTCTTAAAAGCCTTTAGAAATCAAAATTTAGTCCAGCTTATTTCAAAATATTTTTTTGTAAGAAAAAGTGTATTTCCTTCCATACTCCTTAAGTTAAATATACTCATATAAGTAAAGAAATAAAATAGCAGTTTAAAGCTTTGTTCTTGATGTCCTTCCCTGACCTTTGTAAGTCTAAAGACTGTGTTGCTATGGACCGTGAAGACTGTCGCTATTGAAAAACCTAACTTTTGGTGAAGAATTACATAAGATATCATATGGATTATGGATTGGTTGCTAAGGAATTTCTTATGTTATTCTTGTTGCTATGGTATGACATTGGCCCTTGCAAATATTGAAGCTCTTTTTAATGACCCCGTGTTAACTATATCATCTGTAACGGTTTTTAAAACCATTTCAAAAGGCGAATCAAGGCAATAACTCATAAAACGACAAACCTAAATCTGTAGCCATCTGAGAGATGTTATTAAATCAAATGTATTTTCTAATGTTTTCTTTTACTTACAGATGGATCGAGACGTAATCCGTTTATATTTTACCGTAAGCAGTCATTGACATTTCGAGTTAACGTGATCTTACCAAGGACTTGTTTTACTCAAGTTTACTTTAGCCAAGAGAAGTTCATGCTGCGGGCAGCTCTGTGCTTCTTTTGAATATGATATTGGCAGCTTAAGACATTCTGTAATCTTTAGGCTAAATTTACGTACAATGTAACGTTTGGTCGCTGGTGACCGTGACATCAAAATGGTTAACTCCAAAATGTCTTTGGTTAACTAGCAGACTAGACCATCACAAACAGATTATGGAAATAATAGGTAAATATATCTTCTGAAATCTGGTCACATCTGTAAAGTCTACATTATAATTCATATTGTGCCTAAAAACCTATGAGTATGTGATTTGCGTTGACAGTAAAGTAGAAAATTCTATAAGAAACCCTAAAGGCCGGTTCATTCAAACTAAGTTCAGAAGGTACTGTAATTGTAATGCGAGAAGTCATCGCAGGTCAATTAATTCTAAAATAAAACTTGTTTCTTTTTTCCCGGCACTGATTTATTGATTTAATTCATTATGAAATTTCAATAAAAATAATAAAATGTAATGTTTTCCTTTCAATGAGAAGTCATTTGGAAGCGAGATAAAGTCATAAATGTCATTTTCGGAATAAAATAAATAATTTCTAGCGCCGTTACCAGATAAATAGTATTATTCCATCACATCGTTAAGAGCTGAATCCAGTGAGTAAACAAAATTAACTGACTGTTAGTTTTCTTTATAGCGAAAGCAAATAAAATCAAGTTCATAGAGGAATGACTCTTCTTCCCTGTACAACTGAATTGATGAAAGAATTATTTGTTTAAAACCAGCACGCTAGAATTTTAACCTTGAGTCTGACCGTGTATATATTGGTCTTACAAACAGTCGTTAGTTAAGGTAGTAGGCCTGGGTGACCCCAAAATTTTCCCAACAGTCAATTTTTCTAAAAGTTATATGCTGTTATTTACTATTATAGATGAATAAAATAAACAAGTTTCAAGAGATTTCACCGTCTAGTTTCTCCGCTAGGGCACTGTAAAGTCTTATACATATGACCATTAAAGACCTTTGCGGACCTAAATGCCCTAATTTGAATTGAGGGGCTTATTTTCAAAAATAGGTTTTAGAATAATCAATTTTTGGCGAATATGAAAAGTTATTGGGTGAGGCAATATAAATTCAACGCTTTCTTAATGATTTTTCATTTGTAATTACCAATACAATATAAATTATATTAAATTTTTGAAAAAATGGAACACAAAAGAACAGCTGGTGGGACAAAATAAAGCAATTTTTCTTAAAAGCCTATCAGTCTTTTTTTAAGAAAAATAAACACTTTGTTAGTATCATGAAAATGCAACATTACACCAAAAATTAGACAAATTCACCGTCAATTTGTAAAGATATTTCATTTTAAAGGTATCATAGGCATACCAAAAAACAAGAGAATAGGGGTGAAATAATCTCAAATTCAAAAAGAATGAATTAAATACTGTCTTTTAATACACATTACCATTAATTATGACTAATTTGTTCAATTTACGAAATATTTGAAACAATTTTGGTATTTTAATAATATTAGGGACATCATTTCTTCGGGGCGAGACAACCATATGCAACTTGGACCATACCAATTCATTTCCTTCCCCATACAAAATTTTCCCCAGCAGCAGCAGACAACAAAATTTGACATGTAAACATTTTATCTGTCAGGTTTTTGTGATTTTCTGCATCTCAATGTAATGTTCTGACTATTGACATGAGAAAGTTGCTTTAGAAACCTGGCAGAAATAAGCATGGATATTCATTGTGTTGTGCTTATGTTTAGGTAGGACTTTTTATTATTCAATCATTGAATTTCATTCACTTTTAATATTAGATTAGAATTTTAAACTTACAAAGACTTTTTTATAAAATGTTAGGATTTTGTTTTATTATGGAAATGCAAGGAAACATTATACACAGAAATGCTCTGAAAACAAAGCCTGATCAGCATCAACAAAATGTTTGGAAAATAACTTGAATATAAAACATTCAAATGACCTCTGATCTGTTTGTAAGAGTTATGTCCCTTACTCCAGGTCTACTACCTTAAAGAACCTTGAAACACAATTTCAAAACCAAAGTATAAACTGGCAGGGATTCTATTATAAACTATGCCTCAAAATGGAGATTGAATTCGACATTTCAATGACTCTGATTAAGTTTTACCTTACTTATCATAAAGCAGGTTATATATTGTATACCCTTTTTGTGTACGAATTTGTTTTGTTTTAATTTTATCAATCTAATTATCAGAAGTGTGCTTACTTCTTTATATATTTGCTGTATTTAAATAAAAATTCTTTAAACTTCAAACCACACCAGTTTTTTTTCACACTGTAACTTTGCATGCTATATTTTCATTGTATTTCATCAATGAACCGATCTAATAATCATTGAATCTGAAGAATGAAATAATTAACGTCATAAACATTCGTAAAAGCATTAAAGCTGCCACAAACTGTATGTAAAATGCACTAATTTTCTGCATTTTCATTTCATGACTTGTAATATTGCGTGTTAAATTTCCGGAAAGGATGCTAAATTCTAAGTTTCTTTGTTGTGACGTTTTAACATTAAATATCCTTTTCTGTTGTGATATTTATGGCTTACAGAGCCACATGATACTTCCGGTGACACATATATGTTGTACGTATTGCCTTGTGGTAGGAGTCACTGCGCTTCAAATAACATAATAACAGTAATTGTAAGGCTTTCAACTCAAAAAAGTATACGAGTGCAACAAGAATATTGTACACAGTTACGTATAAGAATGTTAGACTTTGATGATACAATGCAATGCTGTTATATTGATAAAGAACATAAATTGGGGCATTGGAAAATCATAAAAAGTTCGAAAGGACAAAGGCAAAATCAGTCAAATTGTCAAAAATAGGGCATCTAATGGGACATTAAATGATACCCCGCCACGATATTCAACCATATTCAAATATATTTCTATAATATACTGTATAAACTATTAATATATATAGAGACGGAAAATAAATGAGTAATCTTTCTTAAATTAGAATACATGTATTTCATCATTTTCAAATTTTGAAAATTTACAAAGTGGCAAATCTTAAATATTTTTGGGGGGATCATCCTGAAAATTGAACTTGACTTGTATTTTATTTTACTTAACAGCTGTGCAAGATATCATTTAAATCCTATGACGCGTTTTCAAGTTTTCATTCGGAAACTTTCGGGGGACGGACAGACAGACGGACGGACACCAAAAAAAGCTGAGGGTATAATATAAAACCTCGCCACTTCGTGTGGCTGGGTATAAAAAGTTGAAGAGGTTTCTTCAAATTTTTGCACTGCATGCTTGCAAGAGCATTGCTTGACAATAGAATTATTCAAAGCGCTTAAGCGTTAAAAGGCAGAGCCAAATTTAAGTGCTAGAAAACGAAATTGAGGAACAAGAACCATACATTATTTTATTTTATTTTTTTTTTGGGGGGGGGTGGATTCAATATTAAAGATTTAATCTTTTGAAAGACAAATCATCTAAATAACTTCATCAATTGCCAATTTCAATTGCCAATTTCAAAATTATAACAAAGAAGTAACAATGATGCATTTGAATTTCAAGTGCCATAGGTAAACGACAAATCATTCGACCATTCCACAAAAACGTGTGTATTTTAAAAGGATTTTTTTAAAACAGAGTGTACGCCATTCAATTTGAAATATGATCATAGAATACTTTATTTTGCGTTTAAGTAAGGGCATGACCAGCTGACGGCCACGTAACACAAGCTATATGCCATCGAGGTATGAAAGACGATTCAATGGACCAATTCAACCAATGGGATTACATGTACCACTTTTTAATTATATGCACGTCGATCAAGCTTTATCGTATTGACTCCGTCCACTTGTTTGTGTATTGATACGAGCAACAGTAGATCAGGTGAAAGGTCAACAATCCTTAAGTACGCATCAACTGGTGTGTCGATACATGAAATGTAGTACACATTTAACGTATTTATTATAGGATAAAAAGATGTACCCCTTAGTTTAGACAATCTGCATAACATTTAACACATTGAAACAATATTTTATAATAGGTCCTCTGGCAGGAATTCAAATAGCCTGACCGATTTACCCTGACTAGACGATTAAAAAACGCGAAAAATCAGATAGTTATATGACTACATAAGGCTCTTCCTAAAAGTGAATTGTTAGTTGAATTTTGTGATATGAGACACAAGTCCATGTTAGGGTAAGCTTAATGACACTTAAATATTAAAAAAAAAACATAATAAAAAAATAATAAAACCCTGCTGCAGGACTCATCAAGAGGTAAGAATCTAAGGATCCCCATGCAGAAGGCTATATTATAGTACATGTATCCTTATCATCCCTTCATTTTACAGTGGCAGAACAAACTCTCCAACCCGATTTTCCTATGGTCATCTTTACCCCAACGTCATCATCATTTCATGTTCATTTTATCACCCCCTCCATACTTATCAGCTGATACAGACAAATTCATGCTGCTTTGAAGTAAAGCAATAACTAACTAACTAACCCTTATGGGTGTACATTTGCAATAAAGAATAACCTTATAACGTACATATTATTGAGTAACGTATTATTGCATTATTCCCTAGCAGTGCAAATTTGCCAATACATGTATCCAATGGACATGGACGTGGTGATGATAAGAACATTACATAAATATAAATGATAACGAAGTGAGGGAAGAGCACGTTACAGCAAAAGGGTGCATACGAGTTGCGAATGCCAGAGGAACACAGGTATGGATACGGTCAGGCAATTAGGTGTAACAGTTATATCAATACTGCATCAACTGAAGGTTCTTACGTCATCAGATGCGACAGTCGCACTATATTCAATCATTATGGCTTGCCATCAGATTTTCTGCGTTATAGTCAAACGACATGCATATGATAATTTCCTCATTTCAACACCTGTTGATTATGAACATCCAACTGCTTAAGATGAACAAATTTGTGGTGTTTAGTAATTTGTTCGTACCTTTTTTGTATTTCATGTCTAATAGACTTGAAAAAATATACAGTTACCCGCATTAAATTGCCTCTGCTTTACGTAGGCGATGTCGCTTATTTCTTTCCCCCTTATCTTTCAAAAATCATATTTACACGATTTAAGCCAACAATATTAATTAAAAGTCAGTTATCACGTCCACAGTAAATCCTATGACTAGACGTAGAATTACTTATGAAATAAAAAAAAATACAGGAAATATTATGTGATTATTATATGAGAAACCCCACAATTATGATGTGAAAATCCTCTTATGGTTAAATTACTCGTAATTAAACAGTCATATAGGAAAATGCGCATCCTGAAGAAAGCAAACTGACTATTCTTTTTAAGAAAATCTGATTTCAGAAATGAACAGTAGATAGAAAAAGACCTCTAATATATCTCTTGACCGATTGTCTACAATATCAATTTACGTCTTGAAACCAAGATATGGTGCATGCATACTAGGAGAGAGGGAGGTTTTGCGCCATAAAACCTGGTTTAACCCACCATTTCGTTTGAAATGCCTGTACCAAGTCAGGACCATTGCGATCCACCAATTCTCCGGTATGACTGATTCGTTTTGTCATTTTTTCTGGACTATGAGATTGGTCATTCAAGTTCGGTAGTTTTGTTATTACCTTTATTTACTAGTTAGACAATAATACAATAATAACAAATTTACAAAACACACACAAAGACTTGCCTCCATGTCAGGAGTTATAATTTTGTAAGTTCTATAACACCTTCTTTTGTTCAGATACTGTTTTTTTTTTCTTTTCTATACGGTGACAAACAAATCGTGCTTCTTTTTTTAAGCTAAGAAATCAAGTTGAAAGTAAAACCAATTAATTTCAGTCATTGCTCATTTTTGTCTCGCCTGCGAAGCAGAGCGGGACATAGGTGTTACTTTACCGGCGACGGCGGCAGCGGCGACGGCGGCGACGGCGGCGTTAACTTTTTGGAAAAGTTTTATGAGCACCTCCATATCTCAAGAACTATAGGTCATGGGTTGATGAAACTTGGTATGCATATGCCCCAGTAGTAGCTTGGCACAGTTGCATCCCCATCTTTTGACCTTGACCTTGATTTTCCGGTTGAGTGACTTTGACAATTTTCAATACATATAATAGCAATGGAAAAGTTTTGCGAGCACCTCCATATCTCAAGAACTGTAGGTCCTAGGTTGATGAAACTTGATATGCATATGCCCCAGTAGTAGCTTAGCACAGTTGCATCCCCATCTTTTGACCTTGACCTTGATTTTCCGGTTGAGTGACTTTGACAATTTTCAATACATATAATAGCAATGGAAAAGTTTTGCGAGCACCTCCATATCTCAAGAACTATAGGTCCTAGGTTGATGAAACTTGGTATGCATATGCCCCAGTAGTAGCTTAGCACAGTTTCATCCCCATCTTTTAACCTTGACCTTGGTTTTTCGGTTGAGTGACTTTGACAATTTTCAATACATATAATAGCAATGGAAAAGTTTTGCGAGCACCTCAATATCTCAAGAACTATAGGTCCTATGTTGATGAAACTTGGTATGCATATGCACAGTTGCATCCCCATCTTTTAACCTTGACCTTGATTTTTGGGTTGAGTGACTTTGATTATTTTTATTGCATATATTTGCAATGTTTAAGTTCTATAAACATCTTTTGATCTCAGAAAACTGAAAATCCGTGTAAATTCAAAATATAGTTGAAGTAAAAAAGAATAATTGTTTCTGATGGTGCCGGCAGGCGAGACATACTTTAGTGTTAACTCTTGTTCTTGCTTCAATTGATAAGTTCCCATTTTTTTTTGCAATCAACAGAAGCAATTAAATGCCACGTCCCAGCAATGCAATCAAAATATTTTGCGTGCTTTTGCTATCTTGATATAAGTTTGCTTTTGTTCATTTACATAGTTGCTACCTATGTTATGACCGATCTTAGTTTCCATGTAGGTGGCTCACACTTTTGTCACCATTTTTTTTAGAAATGAAGAAAGAATATGAGCATGGTCCAGTGTAAGACTTTGGTAGCAAATTAAACGATTATCATTTTTTTCTGCAAAAAATATATTACAAGGCAAAACCTGATTTATAATCTATTTCAAGGTGCATTACAATTAATAGGTCAATTTTGACAACTTCGACCGAATGGAGGCTTAAGCATGCAACAACTCTCATTACAAGGTAAACACCATTGAAGGGCGTTACACATATATGAGGTTCTTTCCTAAAGGGAGACATTTGTTTAATGGTCTACAAACAACAGCTTTAACCTATCTGCATGCAATAGTTTTCATCTATATTGCAAATAAAAAAATAGTAAATTGCATTATTTGAAGAAAATATGTTAAAAAAAGAAAAAGAAAAAAATGTTTTCCATTTTGATTTTTTAAAATATTTACGTTTATATTGTAGGTTGCATCGCATACACTTATTCCAAACCTCATTTTCTTCTATCGTGTATAATTAAAATCGTTGTCAATATTTCTTTGATTGATGGTGGATTTTGCAAAAAAAAAAAGAAGAAAACTTCCAGGAATCTTAAAAGGTTTTTGCTTTTTTTAAATATTTTTTTGCAGCCCCCAAAAGTAGATGCACATGCTAAGTACTTATTTAGAATTGTTAAATGCACGATTTAAAAGAAAAGTCACAATTGTTGCCAACTTCACATTAAAAGATGATTTAATGAAATATTTTTTTTCTAAAATAGTTTTTGGCATATTTAAATATATTTTCACCCTTACCTAAAAAAAAAAAAAAACGTTTTTACGTTCACTACACAATACTCTATTTGGTGACTATATATTTACATTTCATATGTACCCAGGAACTTGAGATATAACACACAACAGATTCTAGGAGGTCGACTCCATATTTTGATTTATATGTCAAAATCACCACACAAGGAAAGCTTTTTTACTATTAATGCTCTTTGGCAAATTAACTGATTCGTTATTCAAGAGCATGTGGGGAATTAATTTTTAAAATTCCTTTCTAGAACGTCTTACAGGCAAATTGCTAACGCAAAATGACGCAGGATTACGTTACTCTCCAGCCCGAAAAGGCAAAGACAAAATCAGTAGACAAAAAAAACAAGATGGATTAAATGGGAAAAGCATAACATAAAGCTAACACATGAACTGGGTGTGAGTGAGTTGGTGTTTTACGCACAGGTTATTTAAAGGCGATCGACATGAAAAAGATGATAAAATGAACATGAAATGGTGATGACAAATGAAATATGGGGATGGGATGGAAAACAAAGGAACAGTGAATTTTGAACAAATTAACTGGAATCAGAAATTTGAAGCAAGTAGAAAAAACATGTTACAACAATGTTCCAGACAATATATTTTGCTACGGCTGACGTCTATTCGAGACTCATCATGCGGAAACGCTCTTCCCCTAAAACTGAAAATACTGAATACCCGATTGGCCTTGTGTCTTATTTCAAAGTCAAAGTGTTCTAAGAATGAACGTAACAAGTTTAAGATTACAATACTTTAAACCTCATTAATTTGGTAAGCAGCAGGATCTCCGTTAATATACAATCATTGGTTAATTCGTTCAAACCTTCAAAGTTGCTCTCTGTTTCGGTCCTATTACATGTATTAATTGCCATCAATATTGTGTAGGCATGCTGTACGTCGTCGTTATAAATATATCAGCATCCCTCTATCATAGGACGCAGATGTTTTACGAGATAATCTAGATGTAATATCATCTTAATAATATCCTTATTATCTTCTATCGTCATCTACTCTGTCATAAAAAGGATTCTTATTAAGTTATATCAGTGCTATTAGAACGATAGCTGATTTCACACTTGATCAGTTACTCAATTTTGTTGTTGAAAGGGTAGTTACAGACACTTTTATTATAGAAATTATATCGACTGCCATGTCAAGCTTAATATGACGGATTGATTGATCGACTAAATCGACTATGGTATTAGATAACCTTAATTCTTTAATTATGGCATTGTTCTTGCTTAATTGTTAACTAATATTTCCGGATTAGAAGTTTTTTTTTTCAAATAGTGTATTGAACCGTGTGTTTGATGTGGAGAAGTTTATGAAAGGTTACTGATCAAAGAACACGAAAAAGCTTTCAAGACGAGAACCAACAACATTATGAGGTCACAGGAATGTGGCATCTTGAGTTATTTTTAAACATACTTATTAAATTGGAAAACGCAGGAATAGCATCTTGACAACACAAACCTAAAGAACAATTTACGATAGGTCTAGAGCAAACATTACCTTTGAGAATTCTGCTGGCGGGCAGTTCCATATTAAATTTTCCTGGTGGCCAAAGATATAGGTCGCTAGTAGAGCTTAGCTTGTCCATAAGAGATCGTCATGGCAAGCCTCAGACTGATATGTGTTCCCGTTGGTTGAATAGGGTAATCGGCAGCAGTGCTGAGTATATCCGTAAGAATCAGCCTAAAAGATCGTCACGTCGACCCTCAGACTGATTTGTGTAATCATGCATGGTAATTTAAAAAAAAAATGTATTGAATGCCGGGTATCGTCATAGGCATAGAAAAGATAACCGCTCAACGTATTAGTTCCTGAAGCAGAGGTACCAATCAATGGGGGGTCCAAATGTCAAAAGTCCAAAAGGACAAAAGAGACAAAACCAGTAAATACTTAAGAACGAGAACAGGACGAAGAAAAACAAACAGACAACATAAAACAAAGGAAAAAAACGAATAGCAATCATCAACGCGAATTCAAGTCGTGATAAGTTCCTACTTGCTATAACACATCCGTCGCGCTGCCAATCGTCAATTCAGTGTGTCAAATCCGGTATAACGTAGTTGGAAGACAAAACAAAGTCGTATAGAAGAAACGGCGTGATCATCACACTTAACATATACTGCTGTATCAACACCAGTGAGAGGGTCGGCTACATTGCAGAAGAAGAAACATCCCAACCTTCTGTGATCATATTTTCATGGTCAACCAAGACTCGATTTCTCTATTGACCGTTTCAAAAATGTACATGTTTATCATCGATTAAATTGCAGAAAAATCGTACTATTTATGAATGAGAAATAACTAGCTCTTAAAAATGAAAACTACTTCTTGGACTTAACTTTCCCAATGAATTTTAAGCCCCTTTGAATTTAGTGTTCTAGATATCCTCTTGGCTTATTCTTTGTATGTTAGATAAAACTTATTTACCTTGAAACAAGCTATCTGAACATAGGATCTAAAACCTGGTACCGTTCGTATATTTCGGTGGATGCACCCGAAAACGTCAATATTTCTCCTATATCAATGGCCAACCACCTACATGCAGATTCATAGCGAAATTTACCAGCTAGCTACCCTTGAAATAGTACTTCGCGATAAGAATGACAAATAACTCTCCCGTTTAAGTCGTTTTTGTACCATGATTTTTTTCTCATTTACAAATTAAAGACATAAGATAAAAGTATAACATTCAAGCTGTATATTTTTAATACGATTAATGTCACAGAAAGGACACTCACAAGAAGATTTGACATTTATAAAGCATTAAAAGCATATTTGGTATCTTTATGTGTCTGGTGATTCAGCTCGCAGTGTCACTAATGCACTATATAATGACCATAATGAAACCCAAATGACTGAGCAGTTAATGGAAAACTTATTTTCTAGACAAATTACAACCCCTTGTTGAAGGTCAATTTCATACTAGCGATAAATTACTATTTTTTCCACACAATGTACTTATTTGCCACCCCTAGCTATAGATAAACAACAGAAAATTAACAAGTAGCAGTAACGGTACAGTTATCGGATACATAAGGTCTTTGTCCTTGATGAAAGACAAATGCCAAACAAACTATGTATGAACTTTTATGTTTTGGACTACAATTCTTCATTTTTTCCCCAAATATCTTATATAACTATAAAGATACGATTTGTTACATGCACAATAGAAAATGATTGCAGTATGTTTTTTTTTCCTTATTGACAATATATTTTTTTCACATTTGAAGAGAGAATTTTAAATTCCAATGGGCACAAGATGTGTTTCTCTCCTTGCCAACTTGTTTTCATACACTTACGACACTGATTTTCTGATCGTTAAGAACAAGAATACGAAAGAAACACGGTCCCTTTAAATCACTTTATCTCACTAAAAAATTATATAAACAGTCCACCAAAAGTTAAGCACCACGGTGACCACATTTTGAAATGGCACCTTCTTTTTTTATTTCATTGAGATATTCTGATCTTTTGCACACAAGAACCTTTAGATATTTTAAAACAATTGTGCATTCTACAAAAATAAAAATAAAGTAACATTTCAAAAATATGAGTAAATCATGTTGTGTGATTTTACCCGACCCTGAATTCAAGATTCGGAGAGCAATAGAACAAGCAGAAAACTAAGCAATCGTTTTATCAAAGAATCTAAGGCATGACACTTCCGTACAATGTTATGTTGTCAAGCACGTTAAACGACAAATATGAGGTTTTAATGGGTTTGATATTTTTTGGAACCTGCTTAAAATTGTCTGCTTTTGCCTGACTTTCTAACAATGTATATTTCCAAATGTTAATTTTTCCTTAAAATCGCATGGAAAAGAACTGTTTTCTTTTCATTAATGATTGAGTTCAATTTGTTCAAAAGGTTTATCAGAGAAATAAGGCAAACAAATCTTTTTTTCATGGTTTTTTAGCTAGAAAATGTCATTTTTTCGTAAAACTTTAAAAACGAACTAAAACTGTTTCCAGAATGACATTTTTGTCATTAAAAGTGTGTGATCATACCACTTATGAAGTGACAGTAGTTTAATTCCTCTTTGGACTGTGATTAGAATTTATGCCATTCCTATCTTGTGTTTGATTCTTAGCTCACATAAAGTCATATCAAGAACGCTTTATTACTGAGTCACTTAAAATTTCATTTAACCTCTTAAAGTTCTGGAAATATCATAATAGGGAATAAAATCAGACTTTTTAAAATGTTTAGGAAATGCTGCTACCAACAATTTCATTGGTAAAAGCACAGAACATCTGACTCCAGTAATAATATCTCCAACGAGATTTCAATTGCTAAACATTAACTCAAAAGGATAGTAAAGTTGAAATCATCAAGTTAATTGTAAAACGCCTAAAGAGGACAAATTAAATTTTATTTAATTTCCCTAAAATTTCATTTTCTCGTTCAGAATTAATGTGCCTCGAATGAAGATTTTTAACAACAATCACCCAACACACTTTGACTCAAATTTGATAACCTGCTCTACAATGTTTATGCATTTGTCTTATAATAAAATGGTATTACTATAAGTAATCTTAACTTGTCAAAGAGAATAATACTATTTCTTACAGGGTAATTGACTTGGTATAAATGTTATTGATGTAACTGTTTAGTATTAAAACAAATGGCCAGTCACAACAATTGTCAAATGTTATTGGCATTTATCGAACACAAAACCAGAAGGAAATCAATTGACATATCAAGGACATTTAGAAGACGTTGGTGTGTCTGTCCTGCCCTGAAATCTTAGAAAATGCATTTTGCACATTTTAGCTTAAAATTCACCACTTTAATAGGGGAATCCCCCATGAAGGACATGCACAACCAACATAATTCTGAGGGTTTTTAAGTTAAAGAATTCCTGACTTTAAATGTTTATTTTTCCACTATTACAGTATGTCTCCGTTAGCACAGTGAGTTTCAAGCAAAATCATACGACATTTAGTAGATTCTGATTTTGAATCAAAGCGCTAAAACGTTTAAAGGCAGAGCTTAATCTAAGCACTAAAATAAAAAACGATCTGTTTTTCACTAACTTGAAGAAACATATCAATTATCAAACTCCTCATGATCACAGTTCCAGTCCCCGTCCGTAACGGTCCGTACACAAATCACTCAAACTCCGCGCAGTGATCGGCTCCATCTAGAACTACTTTCTAGTGGACGGAACGGGAACGGGCACTGCGTGGAGTTTGCAAATCACTGCGCAAGGCTTTCCGGGCTTGTTTTCAATGACCTCTTTTTGACCCCTACTCTCTAACTTAAAAACCATGAAAAGTACTCACATATACCATAATGCATTACGCAACCCTAGTATAGCCTAAATACTTCTACTTAACTTCACTTTAAAATAGCGGTCCTCATTTAGACCGATTTTACAACAAATTGAAATAATTCTTCTAAGAAAAAAATTATTACAGAAAATTTAATGTTTTCATGGCTAACTATATAGCAAAATTTTGAAAATTTATTCAAATAAAAAAAAATATCAAGAATCTTGATGGCATTCATACAAGCCTGTAGCAGTGGGATAATTCTGACCTATTTTTGTCGGGAAGGATAAGCCTACTGCGAAGGAGTTTGATTAATTATGTTCGTTTGCTGCATCAACTTAAACTTTTGTTCAGAAATCAGTAATTTGGCTCCACCCACTTAAATATTAATGACATATTGATTAGATAATAGGTAAAAGGTCAACCATGCTTAAGCGTACACATCAACTGGCCATGGTGTATCGATATATGTAGTGCACATATACAGGGGAACCTGTATAACATTTAATACATTGAAGCAATAATTATAGCGAGCACAGCTCGTATCGGACACGAAGTGCCCACGAGAGCGGAGAGCTTTACAGCAAGTTCCCGCGAAAAAATTGCCTAATGCTGATACTGATTTTTTTTTCGTCCAGATATGCTTCTCACAGTTTATACAGGTCCGGTGTGAATTTGAAAAATAACCACCAATATTGCTACTCGCCTTCCCAAAGTTTTCTATGTAAGTACATGTACAGAACAAGGAGAAAAACATTCTGATGATGATGAGTTACTTCATTTTTTAATTAACCATATTTAATCAATTAATCATCGAAAAAATGAACTGATTAAAATACAAAATAGTTTACATTTGCATCAAAAGTGTCCACGTCTTTTCGGGAATGGGGTCCTTTAGATCTTATATTCTGAATTTCTGAATTCTAAACGATTTTATTCCTCAATTTAGGCTTGGAAATCCGTCATATGAGGGCTAAAAAGAGAATTCATTTGTGCTGTCTCGTGGTATTTTTTTCAACTCGAAAGGTATGTACTAAAACAATTAATCTGGCCATTGACAACTTATATTTTTGCTGTGCTAGCATTTAGGCAATGCCTACCTCATATTTAGGGCCCCGCATCGAAGATGCGGACGCCCTTTAGTTTTCACTTTGTCCGTCCGTCTGTCCGTCCGTCAATAATTCTTGTGAACACTAAAACTCAAAAACTATTAACACCACAGTTCTGAAATTTTGTACAGCTACTAGGTAGCACGTCATAATTTGCATATAAAAATTTCATGGAAAAATGTGAAATATTTTTGTAAAAAAACTTCATTTTTTATCGAAAATCACAGATTTTGAGAATTGGCCTTTGTGAACACTAAAACTCAAAAACTAATAATAATACAGTCCTGAAACTTTGTACAGCTGCTAAGTAGCATGTCATGATTTGCATATTAAAATTTCGTGCAAATCGGTTAAATATTTATGGAAAAAACTTCATTTTTTATCGAAAATCACAGATTTTGAGAATTGGACTTTGAGAACACTAAAACTCAAAAACTGTTAACAATACAGTTCTGAAACTTAATACAGTTCTGAAACTTTGTACAGCTGCTAAGTAGCATGTCATGATTTGCATATTTAAATTTCGTGCAAATCGGTTAAATATTTTTGGAAAAAACTTTATTTTTTTATCAAAAATCACAGATTTTGAGAATTGGACTTTGTGAACACTAAAACTCAAAAAACTGTTAACAATACCGTTCTGAAACTTTTTACAGCTGCTAAGTAGCATGTCATGATTTGCATATTAAATTTTTGTGCAAATCTGTTTAATATTTTTGGGGAAAAAAATCTCAGATTTTGAGAAAAGAAGCAGAGGTACCAATGGGGTATCCGAATGTCAAAAGTCCGAAAGGGCAGAGACAAAACCTGTAAACACCAACAAGAACTGGACAAAAACAGACAACATGTAAAACATGGAAACACAAAACAACTGAATATTAATCAACAACACGAACTCCAGTCGAAACAAGAGTGAAAACTCAGGTGCTCCGGAAGAGTAAGCAGTTACTGCTTGCTATAGCACACCCGTCGCGTTGCCAATAGAATTGGAATTTTTGAACAATAAAACTCAAAGGCTATTAACAATACAGCTCTGAAGTTTCATACACATTCCATGGATCATGCCTTGGTAGTTATAATCATAGTTAATATAATTTTGAAAACACTTAGTTTTTTTGCCGCGGGGCCCTTTCTGACTTTGTCAGTAATCTAGTACACGATGAATAATCTTTAATATATTCTCTGGTAGGAATATTGCTTGACCGATTTACCCTGTCTAGACGATAATCAAAACGCGAAAATCAGATAGCTTTATGACTACAAAGGGCTCTTCCCAAAAAGTGACTTTAATTTGGGCATACCTTGGGTGCGTTCGGAATTCCAACTAAGGTACCCAGGGTAGCATTTTTCACCATTGGGTAAAAATAACTCCGAACGGGGGTTACCTTTGTACCAAGTTAAAAGTAATTAATTTCTATTGATGAGCTAATTCGGAACTCCTTTATCATTATCATTATCATGGCTGAAAGAAGCAGAGGTACCAATAGTGGTATCCGAATGTCAAAAGTCCGAAAGGGCAGAGACAAAACCAGTAAACACCAACAAGAACGGGACAAAAACAGACAACATGTAAAACATGGAAACACAAAACAACTGAATATTAATCAACAACACGAACTTCAGTCGAAACAAGAGTGAACTCAGGTGCTCCGGAAGAGTAAGCAGTTACTGCTTGCTATAGCACACCCGTCGCGTTGCCAATAGAATTGGAATTTTTGAACAATAAAACTCAAAGGCTATTAACAATACAGCTCTGAAGTTTCATACACATTCCATGGATCATGCCTTGGTGGTTATAATCATAGTTAATATAATTTTGAAAACACTTAGATTTTTTGCCGCGGGGCCCTTTCTGACTTTGTCAGTAATCTAGTACACGATGAATAATCTTTAATATATTCTCTGGTAGGAATATTGCTTGACCGATTTACCCTGTCTAGACGATAATCAAAACGCGAAAATCAGATAGCTTTATGACTACAAAGGGCTCTTCCCAAAAAGTGACTTTGATTTGGGCATACCTTGGGTGCGTTCGGAATTCCAACTAAGGTACCCAGGGTAGCATTTTTCACCATTGGGTAAAAATAACTCCGAACGGGGGTTACCTTTGTACCAAGTTAAAAGTAATTAATTTCTATTGATGAGCTAATTCGGAACTGCTTTATCATTATCATTATCATTATCATGGCTGAAAGAAGCAGAGGTACCAATGGGGTATCCGAATGTCAAAAGTCCGAAAGGGCAGAGACAAAACCAGTAAACACCAACAAGAACGGGACAAAAACAGACAACATGTAAAACATGGAAACACAAAATAACTGAATATCAATCAACAACGCAAACTCTATTCGAAACAAGAGTGAACTCAGGTGTTCCGGAAGCATATATAGAAAGGAATCGGGGCTGAAGGATGAAATATTGTTTATATCATTACCTGTGGATAATAAGTTGATCCCAACACTTAGTCAGAACTGAAGATGGTTTTTGATAGTAAGTTATTGTAAATTAAAAGATAAAATGATTTATAAATAAATTTGAGTGGTGTACTCGACCGTAATAAAATCTATTTTTAGACCCCATGATAAATTTTTACATGAAACCGGCTTTCTTATGTCTTTTATTATATAATGGTATAAAATAATTAGTTAAGCTATTTCCTTCTCTAAAACTGTTGGGTTTTATGACCAACGTAAAAAAGTGTTTTGCTATGTGCGATTACCCCCCCCCCCCCCGAAAACCTGAGCGCAAACCATAGTGGTGCATCGTGGTGGGAAAACACCACGTTTCGTGCGTTAAAGAACCCTGCTGTGGGTCTTGTTAAGAGTAGGACCCATAAGGATGTGGAATAAGTATACGCAACACAACCCACATAATTAGCGGAAATTTAGTAACCCAATGTCACAAAAAATGCATACAATTCAAATACAGTCATCAAATAGAAAGACCTCTTTCTTAAAACAGAACAAAAATACATACAAAACAACTCTTCGAATTCTCCTCTGAAACTACTGAACAGAATTTAATGACACTTGGTATGAATGATCCTTGGGGTGTCTGTTTCAGTTTTTGATCCCTCATTTTTAGCCTACCTCCCCCTTTTTATTAAGCAACAACAAATGAATAAAACCAACAAAATACCCTTTTTACACGAGACGCTGGTGCGTTTCTTCTCATTGAAACAGTTGAACGCTCTGTGTGAATAATCTTGGAAATCAGAAATCACGTACACAAAAATAAAACTAACATTATATTTGAAATGCTTTCATAAGCTCTGAGTTTACGTTGTTGTTTGTATGTTTATGTGTGTGTTTTCTCACGGATTGTTTGCGCTTGTTTCGATTTATGTTGACCAGTTTTGCTTCGCTTCTTGAATTAAAAAGCACCCTTCTTGATTTGCTTTTTAATTGTACCTTTTTTATTACTCTATTTTATTCACAAGGTTGGACGGAGCTTAAATTTCTCTGTCTTTTAGGTAAGATTTAAAGGTAGAATCCCGAAATAATTGACCCGTGACCAGCCCGGTCAATAAAATAGAGTAATACAGACTTGGAAAAAGCAAAAGAACATGTCAGGAGCACGATTCCAGATGACCAAATACCAAAGATCCATTATTTAATTCGATGGATGAAAGCAATTCCATAAATTTCGAAGATGCCACGCATCAAATACCCATTAAAAGAAAAGCGTCACAGACATCTAAACGTTCCGCGAGTGTTTCCGCTGAAGACACGCGTGTTGTGAAAAAAAAACATTTAAACCACAGGAACACTTGTCACCTGACGACCAGACTAGTGATGTAGAACCTGACCATGTGGAACCGGGGATACAAGATTCAACGGCAAGAAAAAGGGAAACCAAGCACCTCATATACACGATAGACGAAAACTACAAAAAGTTACAAATTGCCTTAAATAAAAAGCAAATTTGGACAGAGATTTCGAAGAGATTTTTAGCCATGAATGATAACGTCAGCGGGGATCAGTGTAGGGAGACGTGGAACACCCTCAAGAAAGCAAACAGAGCCTATAAAAGACAGTGTGGTTTAACGAGAAATAAAACCCCACGACCATTCCCATAAGAAGATGAGAATGATGCCATTTTAAAAGACGACCCATCGGTGAAACCGGTTATAACAATGCATGGGATCAAGTACAGGAGTAGCCCCTGATGCCGCAAGTACTTCAAACCGAGAAACTGCAAGTAATAATACCAAGAAGAAGGTTAAAACCCAAAGAAATCTCAAACTGAAGAACTGAAAGAGTTTTTTGAGGAGAGCGAGAAAAAATCATGAATATGATAGGGAAAATGTTTGACAAAAATACAAGTGTAATGGGAAAAATGTTGGAGAAACTGCAAGTCGGCATGCGTGTTTGCTCTTGATATTTATTGTTGAATTTTGTTAATATTTAATAATCCCTGATCAAACATAAAACATAATATTTATTACTATAGTATGTTTCTTTAATTAGTATTTAAAGAGTATTATAGACCATCCATAACCATCTGGCGTATGTCAGCACCACGGAGATTACCTAATAGTCTCCTTCATCTTGGTTATTGTTTTCCAATGGTTCAATTTCAAACATTTCGTCTTCGTTTTCAAACAAATGTTGTGCAGTGTGCAACCCGACAGAATTGTTTCAAACACTCGCGTCAAATTTTTGTAACCTCCTGAAACCTCCTTTCAAAAATCCAAAACTCCTCTCAATCACCTGTCTTGAAGCACTCAATACCTTACATTAAATCTAATTTGATCACGAGTTAGATTTCCACAATATCTTAATGATTTCATTAACCATGGTAGTAAAGGACATGCCGAATCAACTATAATAAATTTCCATTGTGGAAATATACGACTGGCGTCCCGAAACAATGGGATGTGGCGAAGAACTCCAGCATCATGGGTGCTTCCTGTCATTCTGCAATAACGTAGGAAAATTCTAATTATGAATTTCAAACAACTAGTAGAACCACAGATGGATATTTCTTTTTGTTAAAGTAGGATTCCTTGTGCTCAGTTGGACATTTTATTTCTATATGTGTGCCATCTATTGCCCCTATTGTACCTGGAAGGTTGTTGTTGTTCTCTGAAAATTTATCAGCCACCTCTTGAACACGATTTCCTGATGGCCATCTTATTACAGAGAGCATGATCTTATTATAACCATAATATCAGAAATGTATTTAATGGCTTGGTGAAGGGAAGACTTTGAAACATGAAATCTATCAGCCATTGATCTAAAACTCTCCAAGTTGCCTGTAAAATTAATAAATAGTAATATTAAGGCGCTTTGCTTCAGGACCGAATGCCCCCCCATGCATTTTGCCCCTTTCTTTTAATACAATGTCTTACATGCATTGTTCATGAATTAACAGGTACCAAAGGGGCATCCGAATATGTTTAGCTCCTCTTGGTGAAATAAACATTGAACAATGGTGGATCCAGGGGGGGGGGGTTCAGGGGGTCTGGACCCCCCTTTTGTTGCAAAAATTTGTGATTTTCATGCAAATTTGGACAATATTAGTCAATCATAACCATTGGACGCCTTTTCTCTACCGTGCCCCCCCTTTTAATAAAATCCTGGAGCCAACCCTGTTGAAATTGGTAGCTGCATTGCCTTCAAATGAACTTTTTTTATGTGATAAGAAAGAAATAAAATGAACTCATATTAAACACTGTTAAACATACCAATATACCATAAAAACATTATGAGTCACTTTCCAAGTTCAGGTTGTGGTCCCTGTGTAGGTTTGGCAGAAGAAATAACTATTTGCAGCACTGCTTCGAATGATGTCTTTGACAATCTAAAATGGGATCGAAACTGTCTGTCTTCAAATCTTGGAATGGTGACATTGTAGTATTCGATAGTCTTTGGAACATATTTTTTCTCTCTTATTCTGTTCAAAAGATGAAACATCTGCGGTGATCTTCTCGTATGGAACCTGCTCAATATTGTCATCAATTGCTGTTGGTTGGAATTCATAATCGGAAAAAAATTCAAGATTGCCCTCTTTCTTCTGTTCAACGCCATTTCGTTCAATCCACTTGTGAAAACAGCTCACAAAGTGCTATAAATACCCATTCGCCTAATACACAATATTTTTAACAAATTAAAGGTGTTCCAAACATACGGGGAATTTGATATAAGAACAAAACTGTACTTTTTGCAAGCACATAAAGTAGGAGGGGATTGTTACTTGTAATAAGAGGTTTAAGTTGGCATTGACTGCATCTAAACCCTATTGTTTTTGTCAAATACAATTTAGCTTTATAATTTTGTCTAGTCTTGATGGGTAAAACTTTGCATGATTCTGTCTCTGCGACGCTCCTTTATGAGTATAATAACCCAAAAGATACGTCTATTACATGCAGATTTATATCTTTGACTAAGCGTTTTTGAAATACTAATGCTTCCTATGATATATTAAGAAGTGCAAGATTTCATAGAAGTCATCTGCGTTGTCTTATTTTACAATCCATCCCCCTAAAAAGCACATTATAAATTACATAACATTTCTCGGAAATGTCGATTTTTTAAGCCTTTGAAAATTAGTCAAAAGTGGGTTTTTAGAAAGATACCGTTCTAATTATAAGGTTATTTGCAATGATAATTTCACTGATTAAAATTCATAGATTGCATAATATAACAGGTTATAGTAGTTGGTATTCTATCCTCGCTGAATCTGGTAATTTTAGGGAATTGCATGCTAATGACTTATTTAAAGAGTACATTTAGATAATGATATTAAAGCGTTAAAATAAATTGATGTCCTTCTTATTCAACTTCATGTTTTGGCAACAGTGTGCATGGTGTTGGTGATATTGCACAGCCCGAAGAAACTTAAAACGGTTTGAATCTCTATCGCCATGCTTAAGGTTGTACATGGCTCATGCACTTATGTTTTTAGCTACCCGGAATTTTCATTAAAATTTGTCAATGGATACTTTGAGACGTGCACTTTGAAAATTCAACTTGAAGAACGCACGCTTCCTGCTTGGTTTTTAAAATGAATGAAAAAAAGTTGGTTGATTGTCATTGAAATGTTAAAGAAATTGGCCAATTTCGATGGAAATTTACTAAAAGTGTGACTAAAAATTTTGTCATTCAAATTTTGAACATTTTCTGATATTACAAAGTAAGTTTAATTGGCTTATTTTTACCCAAATTATCTCCCTTTGAAAAATGCAGAAATGTACTATTCACTTGGTTTTACGATTATTTTTATCAAATAAGAAGAAGAGGCTATTTAATATAGTGTTTTCAATGTTGTAAGAGGACATCTTAAAAAATAAAACGCATAATTAAGAAAGTGTTTACATGCTATAGATGAGAAAAAAATATATTTATAGTAGAACTTTTTTTCAACAGTTTCACAACCCAGAGGCGGATCCAGAGATTCTGAAAAGAGGGGGCCCACTGACTGGCCTAAGAGGGGGCCCGCTTTGGTCACGCTTCAATGATTTCCTATATATTCAACCAAATTTTCCGCCTGGATCCGCCTTTGCAGCCAATAATGCTTAAAGACCAACAAAAAAATAAAATAAAAAAGATACAGGTTTGACTAAAAAGAGAAAGGGGAGCATCCATGCTTCAAGTCATGCATGTAATATCTAGAAGCAGAGAAAAATCGAAGTGGCATTCGTTACTCCTATACTCCCCCCCCCCCCAAAAAAAAAAACCCAAACACATCAGAAGAAAATAAACAAACGACAGTAAAAAGCGCATCGAACAAGAAACATCACATTCAAACTTACTGACAAACTAAATGAAAATATCTAACCTAAAATAAACCAATGAAACACTGGTTCATGTAGAAAAATGGAACAATTTATTATTGCCGTGAAATTGAAAAATAATAGCACTGATTCAGAAGCTGTAATTTTAGACCATAGAAATAATAGTGTTTTATTGAAATTTGAATAAATCGTTGATCAACATTTTCTTGAATGAAATAGCGTTAAGAATTTTGTCACGTAAACTTCTTGTTTGATGTGTTGAAATTAGATTTAATAGGAATTGTGATCAAATCAAGATTCTCCGGTCTGAAAGAGTAAGCGCACTACTAACCTAATGGTTGTTTAACCAAAACGCGATAGGCCTTTTTAACAGTGAAGCTTAGCGTAAATGGCTCAATGAAGAATCGCCAACAGCCTTCAATGAGGCCAGTAGGCGCTGATCGTATGTGAAAACAATATATCGAACTATACATGTTATTACAAACGGAATGGTTGACGCACAAGCTATGTCTTTGTCCAGGATTTTAATGCGTTTTTGAAATTTTTCTTTGGTCCTTTAAGGTTGAAAAAATAACCAAGTTTAGTATGAAAGTACTGATGCTCATATTAATGTTATAATAGATTTTGTAGAGACTCCCTCCAGATCTATATACCAGATAGTGTATTTGTTCAGTGTTATTATAATATCAGCTGTTCAACAGCGATGTCTGACAGGTGATGCTAGAACATTATGTTTGTTGCTCTAATATCAAATAGTACGTAAGAACTCAACATGACGACTTATATATACCGCTTAAATATCAATAGACTTGCATCTAAACGTTTGAACCTCTGTTATTACTATGCGTTCATAATTAAACATTTCAATAATCTTCGTTAAAACCACTGTTATAGTACTCAATTCATTCCAAAAAATGGTTCAGTAAATGATACAGTGATTTCATAGAACCATAGTTTAAGTTTTTATTTTGTAAATAAACATGACCGTTGTTGGTATAATGTAATAAGAACATCGGATAAAATGAAAAAAAGTATCAGATGATGTAAGAAAAGCTTATCTTTCTTAGAATCTTGAGAATCATGGGCTATAACAAAGTTTTACGGGGTGAAACTTGTCAGATTACCTCTTTATTATTATGGCCCTCATTGGTGATTTAGATAAAAAAATGTTTTTGCCTTAGATTAAAGATTGATTTATTTATGAAATCTTTAAGGGATAGAGAAAAAGTGTTCCATGATTAAACATTCCTTGCAGGTCAAATAAAATGTTTTCTTTAGAGACTGCAACAAAATGCAGAAATGGTGTAGCTGTTGCTTGGTTAAATGTTAAGCCCTGGAAAGAAACTTTTAAAGTTTAAGTTGGGTCTAAGATTGGAAGAAAAATAAAAGCTGCCAATTGTGAAGTTGCCATTGAGGACAACGTGATCGAATATACAGTTGTCATATAACCGTTTGGTTCTTCGATAAAATCAAATCCGGGTTAAGCATCTTTCTGATCACGAGGTCGGTTTGGCTTTGTTACATAAACAATTAAGCTTTATGCACTGTTATGAACTTTGGATCTATAAGAATATGTAAAAGCATTAAACTATAATATTATTAAAGTTCTGTGTTTTTCGCATACATGTGAAGGATCAGTCATATGTCAAAGATAAATTATTATTTTAGTTTCTTTAAGACTCAGCGGATGACTTAATTTTTAGCTCACCTGGACCAAAGGTCAAGGTTAGCTATTGCCATCACTTGGCATCCGTCGCCGTGGTCTGTCGTCCTTAACATTTTTTCAAAAATCTTCTCCTCTGAAACTACTGAACAGAATTCAATTAAACTTGGTATGATTGATCCTTATAATTAGAGTGTTCACACGAAAGTTGTGTTTCGATTTTTGATCTGTCAAAAAACATGGCGGCTGTTGCTAAAATAGACCAGGCGGGTCGGACTACTGTTTTGGCTTGTAAACCAAAAAGTATAAGAGATAGAGGAAATCTGATGCACCAGACCATATTCAGCATCAAAAACTCCACGAAAGTCTCTATTGGGTCGAAGCTGTCAGATGACCCCTTATAGGGGTTAGTAAAGGTAAAACATAGCATTTTGGGATGTTTTTGCTCTATAAAGTAAAAACAATTGCAGAAAGAAAAAAGCTGTTGCTTGCTTAAACCTTCGGCTCATTTGACTCTACAAAAGTCTTCATTGGGTCCAAGATTTCAGATAACCCGTTATAGTGGTAATGACACTTTAAAAGTCAAAAATAGCATTTTTTTCATGATTTTGCTCCATAGAATGAAAACTATTGCAGATAGAGAAAAGCTGTTGCTTGCTTAAACCTCCTGCTCATTTACCTCTACAAAAATCTGCCTTGGATCAAAGTTGTCAGATGACACATTCTAGGGGTAATAGCTCATAGAAAGACTCTTACAGCTTAAAGACGAGGTGAGCGATTAAGGCTCCCTGGAGCCTCTCGTTCGTTTAACGACAACCTTTATTTTTTTACATTATTACTCTTCTCGTTTCTGACTTGATTTATAATTTTTGAACTTCTTCGTGTTTACAAACAAAACTGTATTGACTGGACATGAAACAATTAAAAAGCAATCAATCAAGCGCATCATGTGTGTTGATACAACACCTTGTAATCAATATATATATAACACTGCTCTATGAATCGGATTATTGCAAAAGTATTAAGGATGTTGTTCTGGAATTCCGTTTCTATTACCCAGTCAATAAACTTTCATAGTTACTCCTCATATAATTGCCATATATTCTGAATAAAAATAGAATATCGTAAGACTAAGTCTATTCAAAAGGCTTAGTGGCTAATGTTCATTTCATTGACGAGTTGCTATATTTGTCAGGGCAGTCCAAGGACGAATTATATCAAGTAAATAATTTCATTTGCAAATGACCAAACATGAGAAAGTAAACAGATTTCAATTGTTAAAAGAAAGAACTCGAGTTTCTAAACTTAAACGGACCAGCAACGTACCATTATTTGAAACGTTCAAAGATATTTAGTTAATCTTGTCAATGTTAAGCCTAAAAATATATCATGACCTTCACCCTTCAACGGAGGTCAAGGTCATCTCTTTTATGACCCGTGTTGACTCTAGTTAATTCTGACGAACAAAGCATAATACATTTAGGATAAGCTGTAGTTTACCCCCCGCATGTCTTAGTCTATGCTAATTAAAAATGGTTCTGTCGCATGTCTCGTGCACCTCCGTTCTCGTTAGTACATTTTTCTTTTGATTTTCTTTATGAACCTATGATTATTGTTGGCCATAGTTGTTAAAACGACATAACTATGATGAAATGATAAATCATTATATTGCTTTAACTATAACTACAATTTGGCCTTCTTAAAGTACACATTTCTTTTGATTATTATGCCCTTTTCTAACCAACACTTTCAAAACCAGTTATATCAATAAATCACCACATGCTCTGTGCTTAATTTCAAAGAAAGTGAACATTCATAATAGGATTTTAAAGAAATGAACCAACATGCCATTATTTTAAAATAATATCTTATCAATGTTTCATTTAACATTGACTGGTCGAGCTAATCAAAGCATAAATTCTGATAAAAAGAACCATAAAAGCCTATTTTGTGTCTGAGTTATGTGCTTGAGTTTGTTAGGTGCAGGACCTGATTTTCACTTCCCATCAAGTTGAAAGTATTAATTGATGTGTTATATAACAGTATTAGGAAATTAATTAGAAATAGAAAATTAATACAGCGAATGTATGGATGAGAGCTATCGTTCCGTCAGAATTACGTCAATCGTTGAATGTAATTCGTCCATGATAGTATATCTCATGCACTATTTTTTTCCTCCTCCACAATACATTTCACAAACAAAAACATTATATATATAATAAAGGCGTTAAAGTCCCATATCCCCAAAATATTTTATCTTGACACACAATCCTACAAAATTTCAGCAAAATTGCATTCAGCGGTTTTAGAGAATTTTTTTTAACAAAGACATGTTACATATTGCTATGCCCCCGCTGTATTTAAATCAAAACCCCAAAATATAGCTATCAGTACTTTAGATGTGTTACATAATGGAACAATACACCATTCTATAAAATGTGAAATAGTGCTTCTACGACACTAAAATGCACAAAATCAATATTCAAATTACTCCTATAAAATTTGTCAAATCAAAATAGTGTTGCGATATGTTCAACTGCATATTTTGACAAACAATTCTACAAAATTTCAGCAAAATTCTTTTAGCTGCCTCAGAGAAGTTACGCCCCAAAAGTGTTCCTATGTCCTAAAATGAACGATAAAGTCCCTTGATTACTACAGATTGAAGATAAAGTGTACGCGACACAACCTACAATAATAACAATAATTTAAAAACTCGCAAAGGAAAACAGCCAACAGCCTTCAATAAGACCAATGGTCGCTGCTCGCTGTTTTGAATATATCAAAATTGCGTTTCGATATAATCAACTGCATATGATGACAAACAGTCCTATAAAATTGCAACAAAATATGTTGAACGTTCAAGAGGAATTGTGCCCACAAAAGTGTGACGGACGCACGGACGGACGAAGACCATTACTGTGTCCTTTCATCGCGTCCTGATGGGTAAAAGGCCATGTTCCTCACACGTTAAAGGACCCTGCTATATGTATATGTGTCAATAAAGTAGGACGGAAGACCCCCTGCAGTAGGCTTTATTGACTGATCCTACGTATACCCATCCGTATTTTCCAGTGGCAGTCAAAGCTTACATGTTGGCTCTATTTCCTGCACTCCTTCATCATTTTACTTTTTACTGCTCTGATGTACATCTCCTTGAATTCGGCTGTTTGTGAATGAAGCAATGGCTTTCTAACTTTCATCCATCAATAAGCGATATAAGTACTTTGTAATTCTTTTCAAAATTCCACTTTTGACCCAGAATAGAATCTTTGACGAGATATCTTACTAACGTCACTTAAGGAGGATTAAGTATGATAAAGTAGGATTACGGACGGTGGTATCTTCCAGGGCAATGACATTTATAAAGGGTGAATTTTTTAATGCAGATATTCGTGTAAATTATGGAAATTTAATGTAGCCTAATGAATTTGTCCTATAAAAATATTTTTTGCTAAGAAAAAAACGAAAATATCATAATTGCTTACTTAGTTTCATGTTTGCTGCAATTGAAAAAAAATAAAACTCAATGTTAGAGTTTGGATTTATGAATTGGTTAGCTATTGCTTATTTCCGAACTCGACTGTTGGTTTCGACTTTAGCATTGAGATGAATATGGCAAGGTGAAAATGATCATGACGTGACGATGAAGTGGGATTTGAACTCAAGACTGGTGGCTAAACGGGGAATAGCCACGGGACAATAGAGGACTGTGTGATAGAAACATGAAAAAGTGTTCTTTACATTATCATGCTGGGGGATACATTCATATTACTTGATTAAGTATTGTTCACCTTCAGACTTTTCAAACTTTGATAGGATGAGTTAAGCTGTGTAGATTCGACCTTTTTTTATACTAAAGGACATTTGATTACACAAAACAAATAAAGACTGCCATTGGAAATGATAAGGTTGTGTAAGTTCTAGCAATTAAGCCTACTACGGGTCCTACCCATATCTAAACTTGTGACAGTGTTCTCTAACGAGCGAGGAACGTACTACTTTCACTGTACGGTGCACGATTATGGCTTGCGGTCAGATTTTCTGTATTATTGCCTGCAAATTCCGGCATGGAATACACCTCTCTCCTCGTGCTAGCAAACACACCCGACTTGTCATCTGCTCCTACAAGTTTAGTGGTGCTGTGGACCGTTTCTGCACGTAGGACCCGGACTGGTTTTTCATTTCTAAGTCGACAGCATAAATCATTTTGAGATAATTTTATATTCATTAAAAAAGTTCACTTCTATTCTATCATTGTTTTTTGTTTTGTTTAAAAATGTTTTAAAGTTAAACATTCAAGGTCGTACTTCTACAGTACATTTTGAACTAAAATAAATAACGATTCGGAATGATGCAAGACCTACCCTATTCCGAGGTAACGGAGACACGTGGAAATAAAACACAAGACTAAACGGTAATACTGAAAGTGCATAATCTACATCGTGATGATTTAGTGTTGATAAACCTTTTCCTGATGAAGAAATAATTGGTACAGCATTGGTAAATATCTTCCTGAATTAGTGAACTGGTTGTATCAAGTAATGATTGGGTTTTAATTATCAGTTAAAGACATAGAACCTATCATTTTGGCAATTTTTGAAAAATACTAAAATTCACACTATTTGAAGAATACATTGTAAAACCTTTGAAGAAACTGTTAAATTTTCAAAAAACCTGCCAGAAAGTATTCTTTTCGACCGAAAACTGATGAAAAAAACGCAGTGTCAAAAAAGAGGACAAACTAATTATAGAATGTAAACAATTGCGGGTACTGGTAAACTGAGAAACAAAAAGTAACCAAACGAAACGGAGCTGCACAAAAACGATATCGGTAAAGAAGGAAACATAAACAGTAACATTAGCAACCGAAATCTGTATTTAGAAAGGAAACGAAATCAAGCAAAACTGGTAAAAAGAAAAATTGTAGCCGACACCAGTCGTTTTTCTTAATTTACCGATTTCGTTTTCTCTTCGCCTCGTTCGGTTACAATTCGTTTCTCAGTTTAACAGTACCCAGTTTACCAAAAAGTAAATATTTATGCTGGACGATACTTAATCAAAGCGAATAATTAAAGTAAGATTATTTTATAGAAAACTGCAAAACATTGAGTTTTTATGTTGGTAAAGGTAAGTTTTAGATAGTATATTTTTAATATATGTACTTTTTATTCAATGTAAAAAAATGCGAAATTGATAGGTTCTATGTCTTTAAATGAAGATTTATATAATGTGAATTTCGCTCAATTTCTATTGTTTGCGTTCGTGAACTCAAATTTATCAGTAATAACTATAGTTAACAAAGCGCAAATGCTAGTGTACCAACGCAAAACAGCAATTAATGACCGCAAAGTTCGGTTTATCTCTAATTTTAGTTTGCGACCGAAAAACTCAGTTTGTCACCGAAAAATATTTAAGTCTAGAGCAAAATCGTTTAAAGAATCCACAGCATTAATATTGTGATTGCTTCATTATAGCGGGTTTCATTTTTTATTAGAAACCCTAATTTTCGTAACCCCCATTATCGATCGCTTATGATAATTACAAAACAACTCAAATTATCATTATCGCTCAAAAACTATAGTAGGCGAGTGATAAACTCAGAATATCATTCGATAAACTCAGAATATCATTCGATAAAGTCCGTAATCAGGCTTTTGTTTTTGTCACATGTCATTCATGGGATTAAATCACTCGCAAATTTTATATTGAGGAGCTAACGTACCTTAAGTTGTTGATTTATTTGTGAAGTTTAAGTTGTGCATCGACGCAGAAAACCATATTATTCGAAATTCAACCATGAGCCTTAAAGTTCTTTTTAAATGGCTTATTTATACCCCCGCTTGAAAAGTGGGAGGGGTATATGATGATAGGGATGTCCGTCCGCCCGTCCGTGTGTCCGTCCTTCCGTAACACCTAAGGATTCCCATCTCTTATTTTCAACTCCTCTTTAACCCTCAATGGATTTTCATGAAACTTTCACACAATCTTTGTATAATGTAGATGAGCACTTACACTACTATTGTAAAATTTGATCTGATGGTTTTTTAGGGTTTCCCATGTTTCCTATAGCAAAACATGGACTTAGCCATTGCACAACAAAGGTGCACACATGCATATCTTATCCGCAACTCCTTCTCAACCCCTCAATGGATTTTCATGCAACTTTCACACAATCTTTGTGACACAATGTAGATATGCACCTCTTTATTTTACAATTCGATCTGATGGATTTGTTTGGTTTCCCATAGCAAAATATGGGCTTAGCAATTACACAACAGAGGGCACCTATCTCTTATCCTCAACTCCTCCCAAACCCCTCAATGGATTTTCATGAAAATTTCACACAATGTTTTTTTGACGCAATCATGCAATGGAGATATGCACCTCCGATTTTCTGATTAGATTTTGTGGGAGCGAAAGGGTTTTCATTTGTGATCTGCTACTCACAGTTTTTTAGCTTCCTAAAAATATTGAAGAATATGCACTGCAAAAAAAAAAAACAACAACCCACCACCCCCACCCCTCTCCCCCCAATAAAAAAAAACCCCAAAACACCGCATAAAAATTTTGAAATAAGCGTATCAGTACAAGGATATAAACAGTTCCTT
Source organism: Arcuatula senhousia (assembly GCA_963971305.1). Taxonomy (NCBI): domain Eukaryota; kingdom Metazoa; phylum Mollusca; class Bivalvia; order Mytilida; family Mytilidae; genus Arcuatula; species Arcuatula senhousia. The sequence goes on from OZ020305.1 coordinate 13,183,805, forward strand.
CTAAGAAAAGAATAAAGAGCAAGCGAAGTATAATGACAAGAACAGTCGGTTAGTAGATTAAAATTCTCAGATCCTAGCATGTGACCTCATATCTTATGTGAGATCTAAATAAAAGTATTCATGCATTAAGCATATTTTGCCCTTATTCAAAATTAGATTTATTTAGAAAACAATTCGAGAGGAAAATCTGCGCATGCTAGAATAAAAGTTTTATATCATTTGTCTGTGTACACAATACACATGTTGTTGAACATGTATCCGCTATCAAATTTATTTTATATGTTCAAATACACATTTTTTTGTGTGTGTGTGTAATATGCCATATTTGCTGTACATAGACTTAAGTTTTCGTTCAAAAAGTTCAATCAGTCTTTACAGTTGAACCAGCGAAAGACATTCAAAATCCATTGCATAAAACGTTCTTTTAAAACATATCCCTTATAGAGTAGCCACTACAAAATCCAAAAAGTCTGAAATGGCAGTTTTTTTGGCTGAAAAGTCTGAATTCTGTCTTAACATTCTAAAATGTATGAAATCTTCTGAAAAATTCTTAACATTGTATGAAACAGTCTGAATCGTGTCTGAATAATTCTTAACGCTGTCTGAATTGTCTGAATGGTATCTGGATTTGTCTTAACTAGATTCTTAATATTCTTAACGCTGTCTGAATTGTCTAAATGGTGTCTGAGTATGTCTTAACAGATTCTTAACATTCTTAACGCTATCTGAATTGTCTGAATGGTGTCTGGATTTGTCTTAACAGATTCTTAACATTCTTAACGCTGTCTGAATTGTCTGAATGGTGTCTGGATTTGTCTTAACAGATTCTTAACATTCTTAACGCTGTCTAAATTGCCTGAATGGTGTCTGGATTTGTCTTAACAGATTCTTAACATTCTTAACGCTGTCTAAATTGCCTGAATGGTGTCTGGATTTGTCTTAACTAGATTCTTAACAATCTTAACGCTGTCTGAATTGTCTGAATGGTGTCTGAGTATGTCTTAACAGATTCTTAACATTCTTAACGCTGTCTAAATTGCCTGAATGGTGTCTGGATTTGTCTTAACAGATTCTTAACATTCTTAACGCTGTCTAAATTGCATGAATGGTGTCTGGATTTGTCTTAACAGATTCTTAACAGTCTTAACGCTGTCTAAATTGCCTGAATGGTGTCTGGATTTGTCTTAACTAGATTCTTAACATTCTTAACGCTGTCTGAATTGTCTGAATGGTGTCTGAGTATGTCTTAACAGATTCTTAACATTCTTAACGCTGTCTAAATTGCCTGAATGGTGTCTGGATTTGTCTTAACAGATTCTTAACATTCTTAACGCTGTCTAAATTGCCTGAATGGTGTCTGGATTTGTCTTAACAGATTCTTAACATTCTTAACGCTGTCTAAATTGCCTGAATGTTGTCTGGATTTGTCTTAACAGATTCTTAACATTCTTAACGCTGTCTAAATTGTCTGAATGGTGTCTGGATTTGTCTTAACAGATTCTTAACAGTCTGACTAGTCAAGATTGTCTAAATGTTGTCTGAATTCTTCTGAATACATTCTTAACATTCTTAACATTACTTTACACTTGATAAAATAAAATTGTTAATACATGTAGTTTCGCTCCTTTTTGTGAAGCAATTTTATCAAATCATAGGGACATGCGCTTGATTTTATAAACGAATTTTTTTAAAGGTGCTATGTTTTTTATATATTTTTAGTATTATTTGTAGGTGTTTTATGTTTTTATTCGTATGTCCGTTTGTTAAGTTGTTACTATGGTATTCGATTTCGATTTGATTAGATTATCTGGTATCGTTATATTTTACAAAATAGCATTTAATTTCGGAGAAAGTTGTCTTGAAAGTGAAGAAATTCAGAGCAAAAAAAAAAACGAAAACAGTCATGAAGAAACATTCGGAACCGCAAGTTTTTCAAGAAACTGTGTACCTGAGTGCATGGTAAAGGGTGTAGGCTACATATTAATTAGCATCGAGATGTTCCTCTGTGGGGGACAATTTGGTTTTAATTACGGTAATAAGTGCTAATTTCATATCAAAGAGCATTATATATTTATATAACATAGTGTAATTAACAAGATCCCTTTGTGGAACGCCAAATAGTACACCACATAAGCTAACTTTTCAGCCCCTACCCATCTTCCCCTTTTTGTCCTGTGGTTCTTCGAAACGTGCCCTTTCCTTCCCCATTTTTCATATCATCATTTCATGTTCATTTTATCATTATTTCATGTTCATTGCCTTCAAATAACCTATATACTGCTGCGAGGGCGTAAAACCTCACTCACTCATTTAGTTCCAAGCGAAAGCAAAGCGAATTGTAATCCTTTACATGAAACCATTGAGGTATCAAACTATAACAGGAGGTTACAACCCAAACTTTACATGTGTATCTTACTATGTACTAAACCGCCAAATCCCTGAAAAAACGAAAATAAAAGCAGTGGCATTCTTATTCTTTAGTATTATTTATAACAAATTCTCTTAAAAAATACATCCCGGGATACATCAATACACAAACCAACAAACTAAATATCTGTTCTACTTTAAAGACATAGAACCTATCATTTTGGCAATTTTTGAAAAATACTAAAATTCACACTATTTGAAGAATACATTGTAAAACCTTTGAAGAAACTGTTAAATTTTCAAAAAACCTGCCAGAAAGTATTCTTTTCGACCGAAAACTGATGAAAAAAACGCAGTGTCAAAAAAGAGGACAAACTAATTATAGAATGTAAACACTTGCGGGTACTGGTAAACTGAGAAACAAAAAGTAACCAAACGAAACGGAGCTGCACAAAAACGATATCGGTAAAGAAGGAAACATAAACAGTAACATTAGCAACCGAAATCTGTATTTAGAAAGGAAACGAAATCAAGCAAAACTGGTAAAAAGAAAAATTGTAGCCGACACCAGTCGTTTTTCTTAATTTACCGATTTCGTTTTCTCTTCGCCTCGTTCGGTTACAATTCGTTTCTCAGTTTAACAGTACCCAGTTTACCAAAAAGTAAATATTTATGCTGGACGATACTTAATCAAAGCGAATAATTAAAGTAAGATTATTTTATAGAAAACTGCAAAACATTGAGTTTTTATGTTGGTAAAGGTAAGTTTTAGATAGTATATTTTTAATATATGTACTTTTTATTCAATGTAAAAAAATGCGAAATTGATAGGTTCTATGTCTTTAAAACAGTTTTATCATGAGTAATAGAACATTCTTATATTTAGATTTAAATTATACTTTATTTGTTTGCAGTGGCATGCATTAATTGTGCAATCAAAAATATTTTAACGATATTCGCTATTGTAAATTCTTTATCATACCTTCACTTGTTCATTTTATGCATTTTCATTTTGTCCATAAATTTTGTGGAAGTTCTGTATATTTTTGTGCAGTATAAATCGCCTCAAAAAGTTTCCTGGTACAAAAATATTAATAGAAATAAAAAGTACATGTAAAAATCTAACGTCCTCTGGCAAAACTACAAGGTTTTATACAGTTAAAGGATGTTGTATCAATAACTTGAATATAAAATAGGGTTTACCGGCTACCGTTAACGCTGACCAACTAAAGACAGTCCATATAATTCTCCTTGTGGAACTTTATATAAAAAAAATAAATGTTAGAAATGGTAGACAACAGTCTGTTCATACCTCTTTCGCATATTGTCCTCTAACTTCTTTGTCAAAAATTACACACTGTTGTTTTTTTTACCATTTTCAGTCTGTTGGGGATAAACTCTATATATAGCCGGTAATAACCCCCTGTTAAAGTAAAATCCGAGTCATTTGAATTTTTTCTATTACTTTTTGGCACCATTAAAATGGTTATGGTAATAATTATAAGACTATCTGTTCAACACGGCAGATTTCATTGGCTTTATCTTGGTTTTAAGGTATCGTGCAACAACCTACACTGTTTCGAAACATGCCACAGGGAAGATGTTTATTTGTTTGTTATTATTATATTTTTTTTAAGACCGTATGTTTTCATGACATGGAAAGGACCAATGTTTAAGTATTCGCAGTTTAAAAATATCTCGTTTTCTTCAAATAATAAAAAAATGAAAAGATTATGTTTCTTTATAGTACGTGTCATTATACTTTTTTTTAACCAATTTCTACAATCTTTACTTTTGTGTAAATAGTAGAAGCTGTGGCCGACAAGTACATGTATGTAAAGTCTCAGGTGGGACCGTATCCTTATTAATAAGGTAACTGATAAGGCAACGGATCTTAAAAACTGGTGGAGATAAAACACAGGCCATCTTCAAGAGTGTTAACACCTACTTGCCAAACTTAGACGGTGCTTTTAGTATCAATAGAAATCCAGCGGGGAATTAATTGTGTTAATCATTTTTAATTACTGATAATTTGATGCCTCAATGGTGTACATGTAACTATGAACATAATTCCGAACTTTGGATAAAAAGTGAAAATTTATGCATATACTAGTATGTTGATATCAACTAAAATTATTGTACCCGTTGATTGCTTGTAGTTTATATACGTTCATCTTGTGTTATTAAAGTCCCATTGTCTAAGATTTTAACAAATTTTAGGAAGGGTATTTTATTCAACAAATCATTTCTTAAACATACCAAAGACCGTCTGAAATACGTTAAATCGACGAAAAAAGAACCTTATATCTGTCAGAGATCGATATTTATCATGATTTCAAGACTCCCAAAGCAAAAAAAAAAAAATTGAAGAAAATCGTTGATAATGGGACTTTAACCATAGCATGTAAAGTTCAAAATAGAAACCTTTAATGAATATTCAGAACTAAAAAGTTAAAGTTAACTTTTAACTTTAACTTTAACTAGATATTTTAAAAATCAATTGGGGATTCAAATAATAGTAAATCTTAATATAGATTCATTGGAATAAATAATTAAATAAATTAATATAAATAAATATTTTAATAGATAAATTAAATGTAAGAATACTTGATCTAACTTGATTTTTTAAAGCTGTTTCGTTGGAGAATATCAATCATTAATTTAAAACAAGATTTTTGAAAATAATGTTAAAACTGTTTTTATGAACAATTTGATTATATTTCAATCTATTTTCTTTGAAGTTATCTTAACCTTAAATCTTAATGAAAACAAGGTTCATAATTAATTTAAAAAAAATAAAAGTATAATATTAAAATAATCTGCTCAGGAAAAGATCAACGTTCCGAGAAGACGTTTATTATTTAGAATGCACAGAATATATCCAGACAATTTCAGAATGTTAAGAATATTCAGAATGTTATGAATCTGTCCAGACAATTTCAGAATGTTAAGAATATTCAGAATGTTATGAATCTGTCCAGACAATTTCAGAATGTTACGAATATTCAGAATGTTATGAATCTGTCCAGACAATTTCAGAATGTTAAGAACATGTTAAGAATGTTGAGAATCCGTCCAGACAATTTCAGAATGTTAAGAACATGTTAAGAATGTTAAGAATCCGTCCAGACAATTTCAGAATGTTAAGAACATGTTAAGAATGTTAAGAATCCGTCCAGACAATTTCAGAATGTTAAGAACATGTTAAGAATGTTATGAATCCGTTCAGAAAATTTCAGAATGTTAAGAATATTCAGAATGTTATGAATCCGTTCAGACAATTTCAGAATGTTAAGAATATGTTAAGAATGTTAAGATTGTTAAGAATCTATTCAGACTTTTCAGCCAAAAACACTGCCATTTCAGACTTTTTGAATTTTGTAGTGAGCTTCATAAAATATTACCAATTCATGATATAGAGAATAAAATCAGGAAAAAATAAAGTTATTTGAGACACACCCGTAAGGCATAATAAAAATATCAGAAAACAATCATTGCTGTCAAACAAGATATCTATTTGTTGCTACTCACATCTTACATCCGTAATTAATTAATCATTTCTTTAAATTTTGAGAGGCTTAAAGCTTTTTTCGAACCCATTGACTTCAACAGAGGCGTAGGCATCGCTCATGAAGGAATTGACAATGGCGGCAAAGAATTCGAGCTGCCCTGGGGATGGTAATGGGGGAATTTGGACCATTTTACAGAAATATTATTTTCAAAATGTCTTCCATAAAAAACATCAAGTGCATGAAATACCACAGAGTTTTCATTTTTCTTGAATTCAAATCAACACAACTTTACCTTTGGTTCGGTTAGTGAGTGAGTTGGTGTTTACACTTTATAGGTTTTTAAAGGCTATAAAGATGTATTAGATACAATACATATGTAACAGAAAAACTGTACGGTAACGGGTTTATTACATTTTTCTGTGACAAATGTTTTGTATCTCACTTGTACGACGTCAAAAATATATGCTGTCATTGAGTAAAAAATCTATTGTATAAATTGATTGGCGTAAACTTTGTGTTTATATACTGTACATTTAAAACACATAGATGGACCTCTAGAAAGACAAAGAAGGGTGGTTCAAAAATCCAAAATATCTTACAAGTTTAAAAATTCAATATGATGAATAAATCTACCTTTCATTGAAATTTGACAACGATCATTTCATAAAGTACGTTTAAACTAAGTTGACATGGAAATAAAAAGACCGTGTAACTTATGAAAATGAAAGAAGCCGGTAACACCCGTTAAAGTACTGAATTTCAATAGCTCTGTGGGGGTAAAGTCGTACAAGAAATAAAGGTTAACAAAACCCAAAACGACCGAACTGGGATGATATATAAGAAGAAAAAGGATGATAAAAGAACATGAAAAGATAATGAGAAATACAGGGATGGAATGTGAAACAAAGGATCAGCTTAATGTTGAAGACCTATGAAAAAATGGACCAGACCGCAAATGATAGTGTTGTTCCGTGTTAGGCAAAATGTCACGTAACTTGCACGTTAAAGACCACTGCAGTAGGTCTCGATAAGAGTAGGACACAATGGAACCAATACATGAGTCTTAATTATCCGATCCTACCCATTCCATCTTTTTTCAGTGGCAGTAAAATAACCTACTTCTCAACTGGCCCCGTGTCCCCATTCCCTCGAGATCAACTTCATCTTTATTTCATGTTCTTTTTATAACCACTTTTATTTTAATCTCCCTAGGCCTTATGTTACCGAATATGTGTTGCTTCGGAGAAAAAACATTAAGTAACTAATTAACTCTATGACCTTTGATTGATTTTTTTGGTCTTCTAGTTTAAAAAGGTGCATAAATGACTCAATATCCAACCTCTTTGTTGGAAATTTTAAGCGTATGGAAACACGTATTTTATAATAACAATGTTTAAGACCATATTACAATATTGGTGTTTTTCAGACACGTCAGTAAAAATAGCAAAACTATGGAAGCCCATTAGTGCCAAATAAGACTGAAACATTTTTTTATTTATCAGTAGACCGCCACTTGATAAATGGCGGCCGCCAGATAATTATCTGGCGGCCGCGACTTACTATCTAGCGGCCGCCACTTATTATATGGCGACCGCCACTTATTAACTGGCGGCCGCCACATAAAATTATCTGGCGGCCGCCACTTAATTTATCTGGCGGCCGCCACTTAATTTATCTGGCGGCCGCCACTTATTATATGGCGACCGCCACTTAATTAAATGGCGGCCGCGAGATAAATTAAGTGGCGGCCGCCAGATAAATTATGTAGCGGCCGCCAAATAATAAGTGGCGGCCGCCATATAATTATGTGGCGGTCGCCATATAATAAGTGGCGGCCGCCAGATAATTAAGTGGCGGCCGCCAGATAAATTAAGTGGCGGCCGCCAGATAATTTTATGTGGCGGCCGCCAGTTAATAAGTGGCGGCCGCTAGATAGTAAGTCGCGGCCGCCAAATAATTAACTGGCGGTCGCCATTTATTAAGTGGCGGTCTCCTGATAAATAAAAATGTTTCAGTCTTATTTGGCACTAATGGGCTTCCATACAAAACTTATGTCACAAGCAAGTAACATTAGACTTGTAATTAAATGTTGATTTTGTCACCTTCTCTTTTCCGGATGAAATTATTGACAACTCAAACATACGCCTTCCTGTAATTAATGAACCAACGACATCAAAATAATGAACTATATCAATTTTCTGGGACATCGAACAATGTCGAACCGTCATCCAGTCCAGATTTAGTTTTTCATTCTATAAATCCATTCAGCAGTGATACCAATTACGTAGAATTTGACTTAAGTAATGACGTTCTTAATAATCATAAGGTTTGTTGCATTGGAGGTTTACTTAGATGTAAGTTGAAAGCTTTATTTTAATCTCATGTCTATCGCTTTTCTAAAATTATCCTTGACAGATGAATAAAAGAAAGATTAAAAAGGGAAACAAACTCTGTTTCATTTAACCTGCGTAGTACCTAGCTAGGTGGAAGCGTAGGAGTGTTGTCACGTGTTTAACGGTTCGCGACACAACCAACATTAAAGAAACGACAATTTAAACAAGGTATAATTGAAACTGGATGCAGTTTCGAATGTCTCCCAAACGAAGTCCCATTAATCACATGAGAAAAATTTGCGCAGGGTGTTTACCTACTTGTATAAATCCAAGTTTTACAGAAGTCCCGGGGTAAGCAAAATCCTGAAAATGCCTTTAAATGCATTTTTAGAACCTCATGGGAAAAATTTTGGCAGGGGTTCCCCTGTAAATCAAAGTATTACAGAAGTCCCACGAGTAAGCAAAATCCTGGAAATGCCTTTAAATGTATTTTTAAAACCTCCTGGAAAAAAATTGGACAGGGGTTTCCCTAAAAATGCAAGTTTTACAGAAGTCCCAGACAAAAGCAAAATCCTGGAAATGCCTTTAAATGCATTTTTAGAACCTCATGAAAAAAATTTGGGCAGGGGTTCCCCTAATAACCCAAGCTATTTAGTATTCTATCATTTAAGGGGTGGGGCATGACCCCCCCCCCCTCAGACCCCCTCTGGTACCAAATAATTCGTCTTATCATAAGGAGTAATAATATATATGGTTATAGGGTGGGGATCTCAATAGTTTTCAGAATATTTGGTATTTTGTCATTTGAGGGGGCGGGGCATGACCCCCCCTCAGACCCCTCTGGTACCAAATAATTCGTCTTATCATAAGGAGTAATAATATATATGGTTATAGGGTGGGGATCTCAATGGTTTTCAGAATATTTAGTATTTTGTCATTTGAGGGGGCGGGGCATGACCCCCCCCTTAAGACAATGAAGCGGAGGGTATTACATAATACCTCACCACTAAATGTGGCCAAGTATGAAAATTTAAATATCTGAGGTAACACAGTATTTCCAAGTTTAAGATCACACATTATCAAGTTATATCACTTTTCCCATAGAATTCTATAGTAAAATTTTGCAAAACCCCACCCCTTTTTGAGACCCCCAAAATATATGTTCCCTCCAACATATTGAAATTTTTTTTTCGGGAGGATCATCTAGGAATATTGGCCTATCAATTCATATGATATCAAGCGATTCCGTCTATTGGTTTCTGAGAAACGCCGCAGACAAGTGTTCGAAAAAACACGCCCGGAAAGAAGAAAAATAAAAATAATAATAATAATAATAAGAAGAATAATAAGAACTGAGCAAAAACAACATGTCTCCAAACTTCGTTTGGGAGACATAAATATCACCATGGAAAACAGCCTGGGAAAAAATGGAACAGACATGATATCGTTTGGTATCAAAGCTAACGTACTAGCACTATTATAACATTTCACTACTGAAACGGACAGAATGGACTTATCAACTACTAAAATTACTGAACATTTTAAGGAGTTCAGTATTAATCCAGAGGATATTTCTAGCACCCAATCAGTAAAATCGTGAGATAATACAATTGCCACTGCTGGATCGGTCATAAATATACATGTATTACCAAAATCGAACTAAACAGTTGTCAAATAAAATATATTGCCCGATCAAAAGTTTTATTTTGCTTCAGTGTAGAAAACAAAAGGCAATATGTAAAGCTTTCTTAGAAGTATTAAAAAGTTATCAGCCTAAAGTTCATTTTTTGACGTTTTTTTGCCTTTTTATAGCGACGTAGTAGACCAAAGTACATGTATGTCCTTCTTTTAAAATTTTATAATATTACTTCTGATTTTTAAATGGTATTTTCCTTTCTTTGGATTAAAGTGATCTGTCGTTTTTTTGTTTTTTAAATGTCCAACTTTAAGAGGTCCATGTATGCGACATTTATATGATGTTGATTCTTGTAAAACTTCCTAGCTCCTAAAACTCGTTTAGCTAGGTACCTAAACTGAAAATATTGTTTTAATATCGCCTTTTAAACTATATAATACCCGAATCAAGACGTAGTGAATTAACAAATAAAGGTAAAAAAAAAATAATTTGATGATTGTTGCCTTTTTGAATTTTGCTCATTATATTCCATTTAAAATAATCGATCTCCGATCTTTAAAGGTTAACACTCATTACCAATAAAAATGCATTTTGTTTCATTCACACTTTTTGTGTGGCTATTGATAATTAGGTTTAAAAAACAAATTTAATTGTTCTGGTTTGATTTTGAACGCAATGAAATTGAAATTCAATACATGAAGACCTATACAAAATATATGAACTACTTTAAAGGATGCTAATACTTTGGAAACTTGTAAGGAATATTGTTCGAATTTCTAAACGGATAAAACAGCATATTTGAAAATGTTCTAAATATTATTTTCTGTGGTTTTATTTAATGAGGTTAATCTTTATATAAGATAAATCAGTTTAATGAAAGCGAGATTTATAAATTTTTCATACTCCGTAATTTTAACTATCCGTTTTGTGCCGGGTTTTATAATTTTATTCACCCGTTGATTACATATGTTGACATTGATGGATGAAGGAAACAAAATGTTTTTATTTAATACTGTTTGTACCTAAGAATTGCAGTTGCCTCTTTTATGTTAGGCAGTTTTCATCAACGTCTTCAACGTTTAATAGAGAAATTGTAAATGCATATCTATTCAATTTAAAGAACAAGACACTTTTTGTAAGCTGGATTGCTGCTTCAATAACAAATACGATGTTCGTGCGTTGTGGTGCATATTGTTTTTTTTTTTTTATAATTTCCAGACCCATTTTCTGCATTTAACTTATTAAAACTCACTGTGTAATCCGCATCATGAAATCTATTAAACAATAGTTCAGATTAACACTCTCGTCAATACAGACGCAGTTATTTCCGCATTAGACTTTTTTCTAATTAAAATATATCAAAATAATTTAATGAGATTCCAACCTTCAGCATTTAATTTACAAGCGCAATTGTTTTGCATTTGAATAATTAACCTTAATTAATTATTCCGGATCATAAAATCTATGGAAAAATAGTTTATACATATTCCAATAAGCCTTGACGGTTTTCTTTCCGGATTAGACTGATAATACCTTGCCACAAAACTATACATCTGTTACAAGGACTTTGAACAGAGACCTTTTGTATTTTTATATAATTTTTTTCTAAATGATTTCTAAAAAAAAATCATTAAAGCTTTTCAAACTTTCACAACAGACGACCTTTGAGAGCTAATCCCCTCGGCGATTTTGGAAGAAAAATGCATACTATTTAAGACTTTAGAAAATGGGAAAGACCTTACAATTCTTCTTGAAACGACGTCTGTAGCTCAAAGTGATAGATATATCTTTCATCTTTAAAGGGTTCAAAAAGATATCGAAAAAGCTGTGATATTGTATCTCTTAATTCTATATAAACCAAACAAAATATTCAGTTATAAGACTTACCCTTTTTTACACTGTTAAATGTTTTTTTTTAATTTTGGGGCTTTTAGGATTAACTTTTAAGGTCATTAAAATTAATGAAAAATCAACCAACCGATTTTAAAACACATAGACGACGAATAGTTGGAGCCCCGCTCTGCTTTTTCCTTTTCTGTGTGTTAAAAGGGAAAACACACCGAAAAAAATGTTTTAAATAACATATAAATAAATCTTATTTTATTCGGTCATTTCATTCCTTTGAGACCGAATTTACTTAAAGTCACTCTTGGCAATTGTTAATTAAGTGTCTGACGCATGCGATGCAAGATGTGTCTAAAGAAGGCGAAACACCATTGGCCATTTCTGTCATGTCTGTTAATTGTTTTGTAGAATTGAAAGTTCATCGTGGTCATCAATTTGCGCTTGAAGTGTTGGTAAAAAGCAATATTTTTTGTTATAGTATAAAATAAAATGTGAAAATTTCTTAATACAGATGAAGACAAAGCACTTGCTCTGCTAATTAAAGAAGTTTAAAACTGTCCATGTTAATTTCCGGAGGAAAGTTAAAATAAACGGGTTCAATTTGACTTATATATATACCGTTTGTACATACAAGCAACTCCTTTTAACTGTTTTTTATATATACATTCAACAGTATGTATGTTGTTAGAAATTCAGCCTGTCAAATTTCGAAGGTATCCTAGAGCTAAGTGACGACAAAGCAGTCTCCTAAACTATAAATTAGCCCTACGCGTGTCAAAATAAAAAAAAATCTTATTTTCCTATGAAATTAATTTAAGAAGAAAAATAATATGACTAAGAAATTTATTTAATTCAGGATCTTAATTTTGTAATGCAAATATGTTTGTTGTTTGATACGCGGGTGTGGGCAATATATTGTATCGCAAACTGAAATGCAAAATAACAACCATGGGTTTTAACAACGTCTGTAAACGCTACGTATCAAAGCTCCGTTAAGATAAAGATTTGTATGTAAATCGAAAACAATATCACTCTGTAAATATTTTAGAAGGTTGCAATTCAAATATGAAGTTTTTGAAAAGTGTAGCCAAAAGGCCAGACAGTACATAAAAATAAACTAAATCCCTTGTTTTTTTTAAATAGTAAAACACTACTTTTACTTACCAATTGGCAAGCAGAGAAAGAACGGCAACCAACATAGAACGAATACACCAACGACAATTCCCAACGTTTTAGCTGCTTTCTTTTCTCTTTTGAATTTAGCAATTTTACTTGTTATGTTTTGTTTGAGGTTAGATCGGGCTGCGTAGTACATGACCGGGTCTGTATGTCCGTTAGATTTATAAGGAACACTTTGAACCACCCCTTGACTGTTTGATCTGCCCATGTGTACACGGAGAGTCACAGACTCGGTGTTTTTGGAAGTTTTCACGCCTGACATTAGGCATCGGGTGTGTTTCACTGCCTCGCGGTATATTCGATAGTACAGTATTATAATGGTTATCATTGGAATGTAAAACGAAAAGGCAGCTGAAAATATAGCGTACCCTTTATCATCATTGACAATACATTTTCTAGGGTTCGGATCTTGTTCTTTTCTCCATCCAAACAACGGTCCTAAAGAAATTGCCAAAGAAAGAATCCATACAAAAGCAATTACAATATATGCCCTCGAGTCGGACATAATGGATGAATGTCGTAAAGGTCGGGTCACACCGATATAACGGTCTACGCTTATCACACAAAGAGTCGCTATTGATGCGGTACACAATAATACATCGACAGCAGCCCATATTTCACAAAACTGTCTCTCAAAAGGCCAGTATCCAAGTATTTCTAAAGTAGCTGAAAAAGGCAAGACTGTTATTCCTAACAGCAAGTCGGCAACGGCAAGGTTCACTATAAAAAAGTTCGTAGTACTGCGAAGATGAGAATTATAAAAAACGGCAAGAAGGACTAAAATATTTCCAAAAATTGTCCCGAAATTTATAAATCCTAAAATAATTGACAGTATAATAGAAAAATGTATATCAAGAACATTAAAATCAAATTCCTCGGTTTTGATTAAAGCAGTAGAGTTGTTGAAAAGATCCATTTTAGTAATGATGGTTTCTCCGATTCATTAAAACGAATAGAAACACATTGCTGCTTAAGAGATGAGTGATTTTGTTTGTGCCATCGATTTTCGCGGTTTTTTTTTAGAAATGCGGGAAAATAGTTCTGAGAGATAGCTATATCATAATTAATAATCCAACATTAACGTTTTCTGTTACCTTTAAGAAGAAGATCTTTGATATCCAATCAAAGGGTAATAGATCTCGACATTATAAGTCTCTCCTTTATAGCTTTCATATAAGATGCTAGAATTGCGTGTCGTCGTAAAATACAATCCTGATATAATTATGTGATCAAGAGTATTCAATGAATTTTTCCCTGCAATATATTACGGCCTAATGCCCTTAAATCCGCATAACAAAATGATACAAGTCTTAAATATTTTTTTAAAAAATATAAAAGATTTGTAAATTATTATGCAGGTGAGGTTTCAGAAATATTTGAAAGGGGGGCTTCTCCTAATGTCCATTAACATGAAATGGGAGTTCCAAGTTTATTTTGTCAAAAATCTACACGAAAATTACAATCATTTTCCAAGGAAAAGGGCGGTTTCACCCCCTCCCCCGAAACCCTTTAGCTCTGGATCCGCCACTGTTATAGGAATTATCATAATAGAGTTGTAAATTAAAATATGTCATCCCTATAATAATTATAGCTAGCTTAGACAAATAGAAAATTTTACTTGCAGGAAACGACTACTAAATGACTTATATATCTATCATTATTAGATTTTCTAGTCACAAAAGCTTAATGTGTGTACCATTAATGGCAACCATGATACGTGGGGGTGTGCGATCTAAATACAGAACATCTCTTCCCAATAAACGTTTTAAGTAAGACTGTCCACAATGCCAGGCGCCGCAAAAGGCTACATTTTGTCCTTCTTGGTGGCAATATACTAGTACCGCTTTATTTGAAATTCTTCCTTAATTTCGATTATGACTAAAGGAACCAGTACTTACGTAACTAAATTCTAAAGTTTCAAGCACTATTACCATTTACAGGATAACATTATAAATATCGATTTTTCCGTTATGTCTTATCTTGTTTAGTGTTATAATATATCACTTGTACAGATGATCCCAGTTCGGCATGTTTTTGTTACTACTTTTAAGTTCTAAAAACCACTACGGTTTAGTATTCAAACTTTAACAAGACTGCAGTAAAGAAAAATCCCGTGCGGGGCCCGGGTGGCGAATAGGCCCGCAGCAGAGCCTAGCTTGTCGTAAGAGGCGACTAAGGGTCTTGGGTTCTGACGTCGGGTCAGTGCTCAGCCCACAGAGCGACCAAGTGTGTACCCTAGGTGGCTGAATAGGGTGGCCCTCGTCCGCGGGGGTTGTCAGGTCTATAATACAGAAACCTTGACCGCCGACCATAGTGTGCCAACGTGTGTGGAGAATGCCACACTTCATGCACGTAAAATACCCCTTTGTAGACCGCCAAGTAGTGCACCACATAGGCTAAATTTTCCGCCCCTACCCACCTCTCCCCTTTTCCTGTGGTTCTTCAAAATTTACCGGTCCTATGTTTCACATCCCACCCCCATATTTCTTTCATCATCATCATTTCATGTTCATTTTATCACCCTTTTCATGTTCATCGCCTGTAAATAACCTATAGAGCGTTGCACGGGCGTAAAACACCAACTCACTCACTCACTCACTCACTCACTCACGCAGTAAAGAAATAATTTCAGTCCTAAAAGATGATCTTGGGG
The DNA here is from genome assembly GCA_963971305.1 of Arcuatula senhousia. Lineage (NCBI taxonomy): Eukaryota > Metazoa > Mollusca > Bivalvia > Mytilida > Mytilidae > Arcuatula > Arcuatula senhousia. Next base: position 13,199,330 of record OZ020305.1, read on the forward strand.
CAAACCCTTCACGTAATGTATGTTGAGAAGGTTGTACAGCTTAAACCATACATGTATACCCGGGAATGTAGTTTCCCCGTATGTAATATCGCTAACTGAAACATATTTTAACAACCCATCGATTGATATAATTCGGTAGTGTTGTGCCCATATGCATGCTCGTCTTTAAGGTTAAGGTTTTCAGCAAATTTAAATCTTTTTCGGCCTTTGATTTATTCAAGAAAAATGAATAAATAAGGCACATGACTTTGGTGCATGTATTCTACAAGTAATATTTGTAGTGTTATGTGTTTTTTGTTGACAAATGCTAAAAAAATCTAGCAAAGGAATAGTGAGTGAGTTGGTTGGTGTTTTACGCCCTCTAATCATTATATAACGACGTTTAATAGCATATACTCTCTATTTAAAAAACTGTTAAGAACATTATAAACATTATACATAACCATGATAACATGACACATTGTCAATCTTTATAAAAGCGAAGAACGGGTCTCAAACAAATTTACTTATGAAAGCCGAAGGTGAAACTCTATAAAAGAATTCGAATATCTTGACATTGTCTGTGCGTCTATTTCTCAAGGCACTGTTATATAAATCATTCTTTGTGAAGACGGAAATTGAATAAAATATCTCAGGTGCAGATTGTTTTGTTGTGATGATACATGTATTTCGTCCTGACCAACTTTGTCTTTGTCCTTTCGTATGACCGATATTCGATTGCCGTAATAGTTATACCATGAGGTGAAGGTGTTTCTGGAAAAGAAACACTGAGGACCGGATATATTAAGTCTGTCCAACTTTGTCTTTTCGGATGACCGATATCCGATTGCCCTTTTGGTTCACCTTTGCTTCTTTAGAGCATAAAGCAATTGAAAACATTCTTTTCTTTAAACTTTGCTTTAAATGTGTATGCATAATAACCAATGTTTGCCAATCTTTATTCAGAAATCGTGTATATTGTATAGACAGCGAGTATTTGACATCACCCTGAACATGAGCATGATCATGCAAGAAATAAAGAAATAAAAAGACTGGAAAGCAAAGTTAAAATCGAGTTTCGACTGTCAATAAAATGTAGTGATCGGTAGGGTCGGTCAATGAACCTTCTGCAGGGGAGCCTTGATTTTGACTTAATCAAGGCCTACAGCAGTGTCATTTATCGTGGGAAGTATGTGCCATTCCCTAACATGTTGCAGCACTATGGAAATGGTTACGCTTTATATTTTATGATTTGAAAACCCCTACATGCTAGATACCAGGGTTACCCACTATTTGACCCATTTGGGTACATCGCAGTCTTTTTTTGGACAAAAATTGCCTGATCCGACGTCAACGTTTTATTCGCTCTTACAATATTCTCTACCTTGACCCATGCACACGGGTGAAACGAGATATAGTTGGATACATTTAGGTATATGTATCTAATTTAGTATCTTTGCATTGAGGCGATAGAGTTATTTTTTTTTTATTAACTTCCACTGATACATACAGTGTTTTTGTGACATTTCCATAAAATAGCCAAAATTTAATTTTTAAAAATGCATCGCTAATGCTCGTGTCATATGCATATGCACCTCGGAAAATCTTTTTTGAGGGCAAATATTGATTTTTTTTTTAAATTGAGCATTTTAATTTTCTAGGGTATGTTATTGATTTTTTTGGGGTGTGATGTGGATTTTAGGGCTGTGTTATTGATTTCTAGGGTGTGTTATGGATTTTCAATGGGTATGATATGAATAGACACTAATATGGCTAGAATCATCTGTTTGGTACAGAATATCTAAAAAGGCTGTATTATTTAGTAAATATATGATAAATATTATCAACAAACAATAACTTAATAGAAATGATTGATATCAAATACAACTAAAAACAAGTGATTAAACTTGGACAATTACAGATAGGCATTAAAATGATTGATTTAAGGCACCATTCTTTCTCCCTTGTGGCCTTAAGTACTTTAACTAAAACATATTTCTCCTGATACTGTTTCTTAAGTCTTGACTTTTCCAGACATGATCGACGTTATAAGAACACATTGGAAATAAATCAAATTACCACTTTTCCTTAATTTGACATCGGATACGTGCATAAAAACAAAATCGACTTTTAATTTCTCTTATCTGTCTTGAAGTATTGGATTTTCGATTCTCTTAAAACTAACAAATGGAAATTAATTTTAAACTCATCATTTCTGCTCTAGTATTTTGCAAATGAAATAAAATACAAATAGAAATTTCGGGCATGAATTATAATAACGCAAATATGAAAGAATATTCATGATCAGCTTCTTATTGTAACACAGCTATCCTTTAGTTACCGCTAAATAGGGAAATTCAGGTTACAACCAAACTACCGAACTGTGATGATTAATCTTTAGAAGAAAAGACAATACAAGGTGGACATTAGAGAAATTGGAGATCGCAATGGTCCTGACTTTCTATGGGCATTTTAAAAGAATTGGTTTGTTAAACCAGGTTTTATGGAGCCAAACCTCCCTCTTCCATTGCGATCTTGACATTGGGGCCTTGTTACACAAAGCACAGCACGGATGTGAGGCAAAATAAAAAACGAGATGTTATCATATAAAAAGAACCACATTAAAATTACGAAATGTTGACAAACTTATACAGTTGAGTATTTTTTTCAACATCTCTACTGACAATTAAGCCACGGCTGCCATTAACTGTTCGTGCCGGACTATTTATCTCATGTTAGCTGCCTGATCCGATGTCAGGTTTCTTAGTGCTCTTTAGTGGACTTTTACCGACAAGCTTAGTGCTGCTGCGGACCTATTCGCCTCCAAGGCCCGCACTATGATTAGCAGTTAACACATTTGTTTTACAATCGTTAAAAAAACACATTACTATATTTGTTTAAATTGAATTTGAAAATGATTTTATTTGCATAAATTAATGTCGATTGTGGTAAGACATAGGTTATGCTTTGATGTGCACGCATGGTTTTTTTTTTGATAGAATGTTTTTTTTTTCTTTACTCCCAAAACAGCTCGCTTTCGGTTATATCAAGGAAGTCATACATGTATCTTTGGTTTATAACCCCTTTTTAGTTTTACCTTTGTTGCGTGGGAAAATAATCGTGTAAATCGTCAAAATGAAAGTAATGTTTTATTAACTTCTAAATTAATTGTACCGATTCTTAAAATTATAGTCTCCAAGGTCCGCTAAAATTGCATTTTATTTTACTTTTAAAGATATATATTTCATAGGGATTAGACTATAATTTTTAGCAATAATATATGGGTTATATAAGAGTGATAAACATGACAAGTTTGATAAAATGGTAATAAAAGAAGGACAAGAAATAGAGTGAGTGAGTTGGTGTTATACGCCCTGGCAACATTATGAAGGTTATATAAGGGTAATATGATAAAAATGAAAATGAATCGATAAGATGTATAAGGATAGGCCGAAAACAAAGAAAATTTAGCCAAAGTGTTCCACTCATGGCGGTTCATCACGGTGTTTAATGCCGTGTCTAATACATACATGGAGCGTGCCAATCTCAATTAAAACACATAGGTAAACTATGATCTTTCTTTCAGTATTCAAATCTGACAATCGGATTATCCCCCCACAAGTTGGCCAACATATTCTACGTTGACTGAGCACTGGCCAGTATTACATGTACGTGGCCCCCAACGAATAGCTCTGCTGTGACCCAAACGGTTCCGGTGTCGAATAGGACTGCAGCAGCGCTAAGCTTGTTAGTAAAAGTCAAAAGCCCGAAAGAGCGTCAGAAATGTGTGCCCCAGGTGGTGGAATTTGGCAGTCCTGTTGTAATAAATGCCGGGGTTGTCAGGCTATAATGCGGGAAACCAGACGGCAAACCATAGTAGTGCACCGCGTTGAGAAAAAAAAGACTTCACTTTATCGCACAAGAGTAGGACCCTTAGGATCCCCATGCAGGAGGATAAACTGCCCGTCCCTACAAATCATTCTTTTTTTCCAGTGGAAGACAATTTCATCATCATTTCATGTTCATTGTATCACTCCCTTCAGGTTCATCTCCCAGGTATAGCCAAAATTGCGCTACTTGGGAGTAAAGCAAAAACTAACTAACTGGCTTTGCTGTTGCCTTTTATTCCAACAAGCGCATTTATTTCTCACGGATCACTATTTCTGAACATGGAAAAATTTAATCATTAGTCATTGCAAACTTCGACTATTATATGTGGAGTATTTTTCATTAATTTACAATTGGTTTGGAATGTAATAATTTGCCTTGAAGCAAGGTCGTCATATTTGTTTTGAATTTAGAACTATTTCCTCCTTTAATTTTTTTAACATACTTGCATATCAATATATTAAAAAGAATCGGCAAAGCTGTATTTCAGAGACCCTTGGAAAATTGTACAGTGTACATGCAGACCGCAAATTATTAAAAACAAACCGAACGAGATTTAAGGTTTACCCAGAGTTTGGAACATGCATTAAAAAACCCATCACATTTTTAGAAATTATAGATTTCATTCGCTACAAGATCTAGAACATTGATAAGAATGCTGTAACCCCCACTTAAACTGCTAAAGTCAACGTCTTCGTTTAAGAATAAAATTATTAGATTTTATTCCAAGGCCATTCTTGCAAATTATAGTGTTCATTTTAACCTCTTTTGAATTAATTTAGACTTACTCTTATTACATTTTCTTGATTTATTTACTTTAGAATAGAGTGAGTGTTTACTATATCATTTTTCAACGTTATATTTTATAAAAGGATTTCAAGAGATCAAAATCAGGCAAAATTCATTCTAGTTTTAATTAAATTGATGATTTCTTTCAACTTTATGATTAAAGAATGTGTTCTATTTATGCATATAAAGCCATTCAAATCATAAAGGCATCAGAATGAAGTCTGATTTCATCCAGAGCAGTATGAATGTAACACAGGGGGATACATGTTGTTTTTGAATGCACACCAAAATATGATGTTTATGATTATTTTCTTTAGCATGCCATAGTTAACGTATGTATGAAGGGCACTCTATAAAGAACTTTTCTTTTTCAAAGTAGCTTTTCATAAATATATTCAATTAAGAAATTAATTTACAAAAAAGTTTAACCATCAGTTTTTTTGTCTCGCCTGCGAAGCAGAGAAGGACATACGTGTTACTTTATCGGCGGCGGCGGCGACGGCGGCGTTAACTTTTTTGAAAAGTTTTATGAGCACCTTCATATCTCAAGAACTTTAAGTCCTAGGTTGGTGAAACTTGGTATGCATATGCCCAAGTAGTAGCTTAGCACAGTTGCATCCCCATCTTTTGACCTTGACCTTGATTTTCCGGTTGAGTGACTTAAATTTGACAATTTTCAATACATATAATAGCAATGGTAAAGTTTTGCGAGCACCTCCATATCTCAAGAACTATAAGTCCTACATTGATGAAACTTGGTATGCATATGCCCCAGTAGTAGCTTAGTACAGTTGCATTCCTATCTTATGACCTTGACCTTGATTTTCTGGTTGAGTGACTTTGACAATTTTCAATACATATAATAGCAATGGAAAAGTTTTGTGAGCACCTCCATATCTCAAGAACTATAAGTCCTAGGTTGGTGAAACGGTATGCCTATGCCCCAGTAGTAGCTTAGCGCAGTAGACTTTTTGGAAAAGTTTTATGAGCACCTTCATATCTCAAGAACTATAAGTCCTAGGTTGGTGAAACTTGGTATGTATATGCCCCAGTAGTAGCTTAGCACAGTTGCACCCCCATCTTTTGACCTTGATTTTCCGGTTGAGTGACTTTGACTATTTTCAATACATATAATAGCAATGGAAAAGTTTTGTTAGCACCTCCATATCTCAAGAACTATAAGTCCTAGGTTGATGAAACTTGGTATGCCTATGCCCCAGTAGTAGCTTAGCGCAGTTACATCCCCATCTTTTAACCTTGACCTTTTTTTTCCGGTTGAGTGACTTTGATTATTTCTATTGCATATATTAACAATGTTTAAGTTCTATAACATCTTTTGATCATCCTTGTAAATTCAAAATATAGTGGAAGTAAGAAAGAATAATTGTTTCTGATGGTGCCGGTAGGCGAAACGTACCTTAGTGTTAACTCTTGTTGTTTATTTTGACGAGATTGAAATCGACGTTGATTAAAACAAGAAGCTCCCAGGAGCCTGAATCGCTCACATGGTCTTGATGGCAACCCTATGAAGAACTTTGTTGAGCTTAATAAGCTGAACATTTAAGCAAGCAAAAGCTTTTCCATATCTGCAATAATTTTCATTCTAGAGACCAAAAACGCTAATTTTCGCCTTTAAGGGGCTGTAACCCCATATAAGAGATCATCTGACAGCTTCGAGCCTATGGAAACCTTTGTAGAGCTAAATGAGCTGAACATTTTAGCAAGCAACAACTTTTCTGTATCTGCAATAGTTTTCATTCTATAGGCTAAAACCACTATTTTTCGCTTTTAATTAAGGGGCTGTAACCCCAATAAGGGGTCATCTGACAACTTTGACCCTATGAAGACTTTTGTAGAGCTAAATAAGCTGAACATTTTAGCAAGCAACAGGTTTTCCCTATCTGCAATAATTTTCATTCTATAGGCCAAAAGCACTATTTTTCACCATTAAGGGGCTGTAAACTCTATAAAGGTTCATCTGACAACTTCGACCCTATGAAGACTTTTGTAGAGCTAAAAGGGCTGAACATTTAAGGAAGCAACAGCTTTCCTCTATCTGCAATAGTTTTCATTCATGAAAAGACGCTATTTTTCACCTTTAAGGGGCTGTAACCCTAATCTGATAACTTCGACTAAAAGAAGACATTAGTAGAACTTTTGATGCTGAAGCAGTAGCGTGGAATCAGATTTCATCTATCTCTTATACTTTTTGATTTACAAGCCAAAAACAGTAGTCTGACCCCCTGGTCTAATTTTAGTAACAGTGGCCATGTTTTTTGACATATCAAAAATCAAAACACATGTTTGGTGCAGGACGCCCAAAGAATCATTCATACCAAGTTTCTAAATTCTGTTCAGTAGTTTCAGAGGAGAAGATTTTTGAAATTTTTTTAACGGACGACAGACGACGACGACGGACGCCAAGTGATGGTAAAAGCTCACATGGGCCTTCGGTCCAGGTGAACTAAAAAGTGACCAAACCGGCTTTTATAAATCTAATCGGTAAATGCCGAATTGCCTGTCCATAAGCGAAATTAATTGTTACGCTCCTTAATGTAAAAATGTAAACAAAATGTCGCAATAAAAAGTCGAAAACGTTCAACGTTACCCAATGTCCCGTCAATGCCAAAATAATTAAATGTATAAACAGAGATGATTCAAATACAAGCATGACATGTAGGTTTCCAATCATTTAAAATGTGTCTGAATGATAATTCACAGACTAAAAAATCTATGGGAAACAGGTTCAACCAACGAGCGGTTTTGAAGACGTCAAACGACGTAACGCCATGAAAGACAGATCCGGCAAAGCCGTTTCTGTAGTCGGTTTGTAAGTGCTGCACGGCTATCATATCAAATCCGTGAACGGAATTATAACAAATCGTTTGTGGCAAGCCTGACCAATCGTCAATCATTGTCATGAGTGGGCATTTGAACTAAGCTGTAATAAAGGCATATTCTTTTCAATGAAGATTCCTAGTTCAAAAGAAGCAAAGGTGTACCAAATGGGGTAATCAAACATCATTATACCGAAAAACATCATTATAACGAAATCGGTAGACAAACAAAAATCATCACAACGAAACAAACCACACAACAAACAACTTAAGAGGTTTGCGACGGTAAGAAGTGACGATACAATAGGGAAAAAAACCTCTTTCTCCACCTGACTCTTGTGTACAAGAAACAGGTCGCTTTGGTGATGATGTTTTATTGATTGGTGGAATAACCTGCAAAGAACAGACAGGGCCGAAAACTGTTGAGAGAAACACATGCAAAAAGGTACAGACACTTTCTAGCACGATTCTTATGTGACTTCAAAGGCAATATTAGTTTGAGAATGAATTCCCAAATGAACACACTTTTTGCCATGTAGCATGCACGTATTTTAAACGTTTTGGACAAAAATCACATTTGTGTGTAACTGTAACAGTGCTAAAACTTTTATTTTATCTTTTGGACATATTTGTTGAAAAAAGGACTGCATTGAAAAAAAAGTATCTGTATTTGTATTTTTTATTTACTTTGTTGGTTTTGATTTGATTTTTATTCATTTAAATCTTAATTTTAATTTTGATTTTGCATTATCCATTTTAATCTTTCACATGTCAACAGATCAAAGTGACAAGTAGCTAATCTACCTTTTATAGTGATATTTTGAGCTCAATTAATTGACACTTGTTTCTTTAATCATAAAAGTACTCATAAGGTTTTAATTATGTAAGATTATCTAATTCATAAAGGTATATATTGTAAGACAAACTTAAGAAAGACAGTAAGTTTTGGATTCAGTGTTCGAACTGAAGTTTACCAAAGCCGAAATTGGAGTCAAACTTATTGACGTTTTCCATATTCGAAATTGTGACTGTGATTTATGTACATTTAGTTTTTGTTTTTATATATTTGGGACTTCACCTTAATACAAGTTAAAATCTACCAGTGTTTTATTCAACGAAAGTTGCAATAGTAATAATTGACAATACATAGGTTCTCACGGTCGGCCCAAACCCCTGTCACAGTTTGGTCGAGAACCCGCGGGCAGTTCGCCAATCGTAAGTCGAGCTGCAGCAACATCTTGTTCCGGTGCCTGAACGTTCCCCAGGACAGCAAAGGATCGACCGTGATGGAACCCGTCTATGGATGTTATTTCGTGCCACAGTGGAGACAACTTCATGAACATTGTCAAAGCCCAGTGTGCCTAAGATGTGGAAAAGTTCACTTCAGAAGACCGTGCTTTGCTATAAGTCAAACGTGTTTCAAATGTCACAAGATAGGACATTATTCAAGGATGTGCTATACCAGACCACAAATAAACTTGATCAATTCCGCAACCGTGAGTACAGCTACTTCAAATTCTAAACCAAAATCAAGAAAACAAAAGGAAAGAGACAGTGCAAGAATCTCAGACTACATTTCGAAACGTAAACTGTTGCAAGAATTCCCGTTTCATAAATTAGGAATAAGAGCGTTCATGGATTGTATTGATACCACAAGAAACATCCGGGAAGAACTTCGACTGGCAAAAGACGAAATTCATGACCTAAACTTGACTGTTGCTGAGGAGATGGTCAAGACACTGGACAAACAAATCGAACTGGAAGAAGCGACTAGAGAATTGAAAAAGATCCGCTCAGAAAATGAAGACCTGAAAAGGCAACTTGAAAAATCAAAAGCTGAATTGTCAAAATTAAAGAAGAAACCAGAAGCTACGGGGAAATCGGCAAAGGAAATTCAGTGTTTTGAAGCCAATGGAAATACAACACAAAGAGGAAATCGCGGCCGAAAACACCAGAAACCAAGAAACAATTCCAACAACCATCAAGCAAGTACAACACGATCTGACAACAAAGAATATATTGGAAATGACTGGTATAGAGAACTTCTACGTAACGGAGAATATAAATTTTCAACAACTAGAAGACCAAATTTCGAGGGCCGACCAAGGTGAAACACGGGGACGTGTTTCTTTTCGAGCGGGAAGGAAAATGTAACAGTGCTAAAACTTTTATTTTATCTTTTGGACATATTTGTTGAAAAAAGGACTGCATTGAAAAAAAGTATCTGTATTTGTATTTTTTATTTACTTTGTTGGTTTTGATTTGATTTTTATTCATTTAAATCTTAATTTTAATTTTGATTTTGCATTATCCATTTTAATCTTTCACATGTCAACAGATCAAAGTGACAAGTAGCTAATCTACCTTTTATAGTGATATTTTGAGCTCAATTAATTGACACTTGTTTCTTTAATCATAAAAGTACTCATAAGGTTTTAATTATGTAAGATTATCTAATTCATAAAGGTATATATTGTAAGACAAACTTAAGAAAGACAGTAAGTTTTGGATTCAGTGTTCGAACTGAAGTTTACCAAAGCCGAAATTGGAGTCAAACTTATTGACGTTTTCCATATTCGAAATTGTGACTGTGATTTATGTACATTTAGTTTTTGTTTTTATATATTTGGGACTTCACCTTAATACAAGTTAAAATCTACCAGTGTTTTATTCAACGAAAGTTACAATAGTAATAATTGACTATACATAGGTTCTCACGGTCGGCCCAAACCCCTGTCACATAACCCTGGCAAGCAATAGCTCTCGATTTATCAACATTCGAACATTTATCCGACGTAACGTTGTGTCAGAAACTAGTAATCGCTGAAAAACTTGAACTGATTAGACAGCATCGCACAAGATTTTATTCAACTTCTTTTTAATTGCTGATGCCAGGTATAGTCATAAATGCAAGCGGTAGTTTTACGAACGCTTATATCATTTAAGAGTTAGAAAATGGGAAATGTTGTTCCAGTGTCAGTTAACATTGTTTTGTACAATACAAAATAAATATTTGTCCATTAAAGTATCCAAACTGCGCGTGTTGGTGTTTAATACTTTTGAAAAAAAAACCAAACGCCGTGGCATGGCATATTTATTACAGATAATTATTCAGAAATACACCTAAACATTATTATATCAAAATAAAGGTTAGATAATAGAGACTTGTGAAAATGCAACCAAAATTGAGTTTCAAAGACTCTTGATCTGTTATATTTATTTAGAAAAAAAAACAAGATTTTAAACTAAAAACCCATTTAACGCGTTACAAAATTTAGCATGATGTTATGAATCTTTTTTCCGTTAATGGCACCAAATGAAAATACAGGCTTTAAATTTAGGGACTAACTGAATTGTATTTCAAGCTTTGGCGGCGTAAAACGTAGATTTTACTGTCGCAAATTTAGTTTACCTGGCGACACGTACAAATGTAGCAGAGACAGGTAAACCGGTATCTGCGACAGTAAAATCAAGTTTTACGGCACCAAAGCTTGAAATACAATACGGTTATTTCCATTCTAATGCAATCGATCAGAAAAATTGATAAAAATTAAGAAATATTTTGGAAAAAAGTTGTTTATTAGAAATTCCCCAAGAAGGTCCCCTTTTTGTACAAAACAATTCGTGACGTCACGGGAAAGATCCACCTGAAATCTGAAATTCCAGACGTTTTTGAGAAAATTGTACGCTTCAATTCCTAATAAATTTAAAAAAAAGGGTGTTCCACATACAGATCTGGTATACATTTTGCCCCTTTCTCCAGATATTCTTCTTCTCGAAATATGTATTTTCCAATATGGCGACTTTCCTTAGTTACGGCAGGTAAATCGTGGCGCAACGTCAGGTATCAATAATATCCTGCGGGGCGTTGTTATCGAGAAGAAATCATCATCGACAGAAGCGGTACACCGTTTAACCCTCTTGCTGCCAAAAGGACATATGTGTCCACTACCGGCTCGCTGCCAAAAGGACATATGTGTCCACTACCGGTTCGCTGCCACACGGACATACGTGTGTTACGCCCTACCAACATTTCTATTGATTAAGGTTGTATAAGGGCGATGAACATAAAGAGAATAAAATAGACATGAGTAAAGATGAGAAAAAATATGGATAAGATGGGAAACAAAGCGAGAGGTTGGAAGGGACGGAAAATTCAGCCTACTAGTATGTAGTGAACTACATGTACCTGGCGGTCCACAAAGATCTATTTTACGTGTATGAAGCATGGCACTCTCCACATACATTATCCCACTATGGTCGCAGTCTTTCTGTTTATAGACTTTACAATTACTGCGGACAAGGGCAATTAGCCACACCGGTAACACACGTTGGTCGTTCTGTGGGTTAAGCACCAATCTGATGTCAGAATCCCAATACCCTAAATCACCCTTTTCGAAAAGCTTGGCTCTGCCTCGGACATTTTCGCCTCCCGGGTCCATCGCGGGACCCATCGTTTCATTCTTAGATATGATTTTATAAAACATTTTAGACATGGGCATAATTGAAATAATACAAAACACGAAATCTTCTAAATCTTTTAAGAGACCCTCTGAACGGCGACCAATACCGTTCTTCAATCAAAAAACAAAAAAAGGCTTTCTTTTGTCAGCAAATTGAAGTACCTTGAAAATTAGGTCTTATTCTGGCTAGGTCGCATTAACCGATGTTTCAACGGGTTATCTTGTAGTACCGAATATGACTTATATTATCAAAAATATCATGTCACTTCGCTCTAACAAAATCTAATACATTTTGATGTTACATAACTCCCATATAACTGATGCAAATTAAATTATCAACTCCAGAGCTTTGAATAATGACAGTCATTGACGTATATGCCGAGAAACTGTCGATTTAATATGCCTTTGCATTATTCATTAATTTAATTTAGATACAGATTTTAGATTTCTATTTTTTCATTGTCTCTATTGCTAATATTAGTATAGAAACCTTTTATATGATTAGATTATTTCTTTATATTTTGCATAAAAGTATTGAAATCGTGGAAGAGTGCAGAATCATATTTGGAGTAAAATTTAATTACAGTACATAGATAATAAATGATTTATCCGATCAATAAAATTTTGGCTGATGTTTTACTTCCTGTTTTAACCTGGAATTCTGTGTAACTTCATAGATACGTCGACCGGAAGCCACGGCCGCTTAGGATATTGACCAGGATACCAGGTAACCTCCTGTTACGCTTTCTTTTTGATCCCTAATAAATAGGAACATGTAACATTACCCTCATTCCATGGGAACAAAAGATGACCAAAGAGTAACGCTATCGTATCTAGACTTTTTCGTGAAAGGATTTTTTTTGTTTTTTTGTTTAAATCTTTTCGCTTACGTTTAAATGGCATTAAGGTGTAAGTCCTGCTGTTTTAAAGACACGACTTGAATGTAAGTTATTGCTTTACTTCTAAGAAGCAAGAATTCGGCTTGATCATTATTAGGGAGATGTCATCAATGGGGTGATAAAAGAAACATGAAATGATGATCAAGAAGAGGAAATTGGGACACAAGGCCAATCGGCGAGAGGAGTTTTGACTGCCACTTGAAAAGGCCGGATTGGTAGGATTGGGCAATTTATCCCCCTCCTCCTAGCTACGAGTCTTACTCTTATCGAGACCTGCAGCTGCGACAATTTTCCCAACACGGTGCACCAATATATGGTTACGGCCAGGTTTTCCGATGAAAAGTCCGACAACCCCGGCATCCATTATGAAAGGGCTACCCCATTCAACCACTTCAGTGTTGCATCTCAGTGGCTTTTTGTTAAAAGTGGCATCACTCGACGGCAGATTCTGGGCGATTAAAATTGTTTATTTGCCAAACAGATTAGCACTGCTGCCGGCCTATACGCTACTTGGAACCTGGTTAGTTTCACACATTGCATGATTTCGTCGAAGAGCAACCATATGCATAAACCTTATGTACGTATTACTTAGAGAGAAGAAATAGCTTTTACAAATTAACAAGACAAGAATGGCTCTTCTCAAATTTCTATCTCTTGATATTTATGTCATGCTAGCAATCTTGATATTAAAAGTAAAGTTAATGCATTTTATTCAAATAACCAACAAAGATCACATTGGATGCTATTGATCCTGTAATCAAATTGTGTTCAACTTTCACTTTGATATAAATGTTTGTACTACAGTGCGTGTCACTGAACGCGCGTATAATAATTTTTAGTTGTGCACGTTTTGATTCATACCCCCAATGTCTAGATATAATTTTTTTTATAATATTGTTTATATATATTCCCGGGTAGATTGGCTTTGATTTTTCCGGAGGTCAGCCCTCCTCGGTACCAACACTTGTGAAGATTCATCAAATTGGCAGGTAGGTATAACTTTTATCTTTGACACCCTGTTAAATGATTGTGGTTTTCACCATGTGTTCTTGTGTCTTTTTGGGTTTGCCTTTCACATTTTGGTTTGAGCGCCCATGATGAGAACCGGGGTGGTTATAAACCGAAACAACCGTCTGATACAGTTTTCAAATTGTTGACATATTATTTTGAAAGGAATATAAACGGGACGGTAAAGTGTTAGAAGCCGGAAAACAAATCTACATGTACACCAGTGTTCATTCACATACAAGAAACAGGACATTTCCCTAGAACATGCACCACCACGAGTTTCCGAATTTATGTAATGGCACGACGAACCCGACATAAGAGAAACATATAGATGGGCTACCGTCATTCAACTGAGGTTATCCTAGAGTTTAGAAATATGACCTAGTATCTCCAGATGAAGGGTATAGCGACCCTCAAAACTGAGAAAGTGCTCGATACGGAACGCTTGCAATTGCACAAAAAAGATCCCGATGACAGAATTCGATAAGAGAATGCTCACTGCATGGGGTCGTTGCCATGATTAAATTACCCCAGGCGTCCCTGATGTCAAAACATAAATGTGTCAGTCATTTTTTTTCCCGTGAACCATATTTTACTTTTCTTTAGATTTAACGCTTTCTTTCTTTTCCGTGTCTATCATTCTATGTGTTTCTGTCCATTCCGCCTCCAAAAGAGTGTAGGTTCAACAAGAATTCAGCATTGTATTTCCGACAGATATGGCTTCTTGATTTGAACAGCGTAAGGGATGGCTATAATAATAATTATATCACTCTAGTAAGTGTTCATTTCAGGTACGTTTTCTCCATTGCCATTCAATAAAGGTAAGGGTTCCAGAACGTGTGCAATATTTCCCGAGCGTTCCGTCACTTTATGGGTGCATTGGCCTTTATTGTGTTGACGGTTCATTTGTCCATCTTGTGAGTTCTGTCATTTTCATTCTTGTTTGTGGTCGTACATTTGCCCTAAGTCTTTTTGCATAACATACATGGATCTGTGTTATGATTGCCGACCGGGTCATGTGAAGGTCAACACGAACTATTTTGTTTTTGTCCTGATTGTGACTGAAATACTGTCGACTTGACATCAAACAAACATCAACCAATGCAATCAATGAATCAATCAATCAATCAATCACATTAATATACAGAGAGGGAACCAAGTAGATCTTTGGCAAAGCCAAACCAATGTCCACTGTACAATTTGTACTGTAGTTTTCACCTAAATGAAATATCAAAGAATATGTTAGACCTATCAATACTTGTTTAGAAATTGTTTACAAATCGACCATCTGTCTTAAGAATACACTTCGGTTCAAGATAGATAACTCTATTTCCACATCAAGAACGAAATGAGTACCAAAGATTTTCCTATTGAAAACAATGCTTTCTTGTCAAAATTTATAATTTTCTGTATATTTTGGGTTTTAATTTTTATTCAGAAGAAAGTGAAGTATATAATGACATTTTTACCGGGTACGAAACTATATGGTCCCGTGGCTTTTACGGGACAAAAATTTATGTTTTAGTATGTACCTGAAAATTCACGCTTTTTTCTTTAGAAATTTCGGGAAAATAAAATGCGTTTTAACAATAATATTAAAATGATAAAATCACGTTTCATATGTCGAATAAAGACGTAATTCACTGTGCAATATTTCTACCAAAAGTCATTTTTCATTTATGACCATTTGTATCCCAGGATTGTATCTTCCCTTCACAAGCGATGAATTCACACACGCCCTTCACAAGCGATGACTTCACACACGTACCTATTTGGTACCTTGCTACCTGAAGGACTTGTAGTTATAGAAGAACCCCTGCCATTTTTTTTTCAGGGCGGCTATTAAAATGCATTTAAAGGCATTTTCAGCATTTTGCTTATACTTGGGACTTTTGTTAAACTTAGCTTGTATGTGTAAGGAAACCCTGCCCATATTTTTCCATGAGGTTCTAAAAACATTATAAGATTTTGATTTCCCCTAAGACTTCTATAAAACTTTATTCAAAAGGGAACCCCTGCCCAAATTCTTTCCATGAGATTCTAAAAAATGCATTTTGTTTACCACTGTGACCTCTGTACAAGTTGTATTTATAGGAGGTGGTTCTAAAATGCATTTCAAGTCATTTCCAGCATTTTGCTTATCCCTTGGACTGGTAAAAAACTACCCCTTCCCATTTTTTTTTTCACGAGATAAAGAGACTTTGTTTGGGAGACATTCGAAACTGCATCCAGTTTTAATTATATCTTGTTTTTATTAATAAGCTCTGCATATTTTTTAAATCTCTGTTTCTCGATGGTCTTGTAGTCAATATTCAATCATTCTTGATTAAAGCTTTAAAAACGTCTTGAGTAAATTAAACGGCATCTTTCAACCACATGATGTTATAAGTAAGCAAAGGTCCCAATGGTGCATCAGAATGTCAAAAGTCTAATAGGGCAAAGACAAAACCAGGAAACACCAATGAATAAACAGATAAAACACATATTCAAAAACAGAAGAATAGCAATCAACAATCCGACCTCAAGTTGTAATTTTTCCCAATAGTACTGTGGCCTTAATATCTGAAAATGTCAGGAATTATGCATAATTACTAAATTGTTGAGCAGAAAGTGTATAGTTCAGTTAATTCCTAACTAAATATTTTAAAATTCGTCACAGTAAAATATTTTACAATGTCTGCAAATTATTCTTAAAACAAACTAACATCACCAGTACATTTATAGAAAAACTTCTTAAAAAATTGGTAACTGTGTATTATTATTGGTCAGAATTAGTAATATATTTTTCTTATAGCGAATAACTGGTTTATTACATGTACTAAGTGAATTTTAACATTTCCTATTCATTCCATCAAAAAATTTGACAAAAATCGACAGGCAATTTTTACAAAATAGCCTACGAATTCGAAAAGACTCGATTAAAGTGACATGTTTTTCGTGCTGTTTGGATATTTTATGAATTCATTGCAAATGTACCCGAATAATGAATTATTTAGATATGTTTCTTGAACGATATTTATAAATTAAAATGACACCAAAGTTCCAGACATTAAATTTTGCTACGCCTGATTCGTCTATTCAAGAATCATCAGAGGCGCACTACCAAAAATATTGAAAAAGCCAATAACTAATTGATTATGAACAGCATAGAACAATGAAAAACTATATAGCTATAACTAAGATGATCAACCTATCTCTGGGGTAGGAAGAACATTTGGGTCTAGACAATTTTTAAAAAATTTAAATATAAACGAGAAACACGAATTGAGAATGCGCCACTGACTGACTGCAATACCACTAATTTAAAAGCATTATAGTTACAAGTCTTTTGATTAGAAAGGTTTGTTGATTGGTAATCATGTCCCTTTTAGACAATTGTAATTGTACTTGAATGGCCAAACATATTGTCAAGCTAAATGACAACACAATTAAACATATATTAAACTTTGAAACATGTCACACAATTTACACAATCAGACAGTTGAGATAAATCAACATTTTCCAGATGCAGTGCCCAAGGACTTGTTGCACATAAACTTTTAAGCAAGTATTCTCTGGAGTTTATATTAAACCTGCTCGTCAGAATGGGTTTGTCTACAGAGAAACTGGAATGTACATTGTATTTCAGGTAGAATTATTTGGAGTAACTCTATTAGGCATTAAACAAAAATCTGATTGCTACGTAGATAAGGTAAATAATAACGTTCCTCTGACGTTAAATACGTACTAATTTTTAATTAGACAAAATCTATGTAGCCAACTGTCTCGTCAAAAACACTCTTTATTTCGGTTTTGTGTACTTAAGCATCAGTTCAGATCAGTATATAGACCCAATTATATTATTTATGTGACAAACAATACAGAACCTGCATTTACAATCGCATTAAGCAATTGTCAATTGCATTGAAAAGGGTTTGTATTTGTTTAAATAGCGGCAACATATGGCGATATTGAAAACACTGTTACATGTAAATGCAAGTACAATAGCATTTTAGCCTAATAAATAAGGACCAAATTTATCTAAGCACTCAATTTCACGTGATATATAGTACATGTTAGAAAGGAATTGTTTGTAGACAAATACGGGATAACTATCTCTCGGATGACATAGAGTTTGGTAATGTCGTCCTTTGTTCCGGATTTTACCAACACTAAATCGATATTTTGCAACGTGACGGATGTGCTATTTTAACAATAAGGAACTTACTTTTCCAGAGCATCTTCGTTCGCGTTGCAAAATGCGATTTACTTTTAATGTGTGTTTTTTTGTTGTTTTTTGTGAGGTTTGTTTCGTTTTGATGATTTTTTGTCTACCGATTTTGTCGTTGCCTTTTCGGTATAACGATGTTTGATTACCCCATTGGTGCACCTTTGCTTCTTGTTGTGTTTCATTTGCCAGTGGTTTATATAGATTATGTTGTGTACGTTTACTTCATAGCTCACATAATTGTCTATATTCAGTAACAACATTTAAAAAAAAATATTTTCTTTAAAATATAATGTGACAGGAAAACATCCCGAAATGCATCTTCCGTTTTGAAACTTACTGTATCTGAAGCAGTCTATTCCAGTTATTAACCAGTTTAATTATGCACTTGGATACAGGTTTATGACCACTGATTTCTTTTGCAATTAACCAAAGTTTTGTTTTTGTATTTTTGTAAAGAAGAAATAAAGTTTCCATAGACCCCGCAGGGTAATTGAAGACTTAACTTGTTTACTGATGATTTACATATTTGCCATCATGTAATCACCTCTTTTGTTGCCAAGCATTGCCCTTTTTGAATGTTTCCAAAACATATATAGGAACAAAATCCAGAAAAAGGGTGCCAGAAAATGTGGCTGTCAAAAGGGACCAAAAGTTAATTAACAAGATTTTTAAACTTGTAAATAGTTCATGTTTTGATGCAATTTGAATTTTTTCACCACGTTTAAGTTATTTAAAATTTCCAATCTTGTGTTAAAATTATATTCGTTTTTTTTTTAATTATGAAATCCACTGTTTGGTTGTTTGTATTCATTTTCATTCCTTTATTTTTTTTTTCATTAAGTGGGTTTAATGAAAAAAAAATCTAGTTGAAAAAAAATGTTTGTTTTCAGGTGGTCCTTATCTTACATGTATGTCCAAGTGTTTGTAATTTTGAGCTACAATACGCTTTTAAAATAAAAATCCTCATTCATAAATGTTTAAATATCACAGTTTGTATTAGAATCGGCACTAAAAAATCATATAATAAGCATTATCAGGATAAAACTAGTCCTATAATATAAAACGTCATCGACACTTTTTTATCCTTTGCTAGTCTCGTATCATAAGTATAAGAATAAAACAAGATTTCAGTTTCTGGAATTCGTCATGCATATATTTGCATCATAATAACAAACATATTTTAAACATTAAGTGGTACACATATTTTCTCCATTGTCTTACAGCCAGCTTGAGAATCACAATCAAATCCACTCGGTAAGGCTAAACAGGTCAACCATAAGTCATTCTGATCAGCTAACACCCTCAATAACTGGTCTTCACAGGATTGCATGCTGTTCAAAGTCTGGAGCTTGCAAAAGGCTGTTTAATATAAAAGTATTCTGTTCATTTCACTAACACAAGAAACAGTAAATGAATAAAAACGGCAAACACCTAAAATCTTTTACAAACCCAATGCTCAAGACTTGATTTGTAATTGATTACTGTGGATTCATTATTTCATGTATTTTGAGTATCAAATTTCGTGTTTTTTGTGAGTGGCTGAAGCCACTAAATTTGATACCAAACGAAAGGAAATTTAACATCGATCTATATCGTGATGACTTCAGAAGAACGAATTTAATAATCCGCCAACTGATTTTTTTTAGCTCACCTGGACCGAAGGTCCAGGTGAGCTATTACCATCACTTGGCGTCCGTCGTCGTCGTCTGTCGTCGTCGTCTGTTAACAATTTTTCAAAAATCTTCTCCTCTGAAACTACTGAACAGAATTTAATGAAACTTGGTATGAATGATCCTTAGGGTGTCCTATACCAAACTTGTGTTTTAATATTTGATCCGTCAAAAAACATGGCCACCGTTACTAAAAATAGACCAGGGGAGTCAGACTACTGTTTTTGGCTTGTAAATCAAAAAGTATAAGAGATAGATGAAATCTGATGCCACGCTACTGCTTCAGCATCAAAAGCTCTACAAAAGTCTCCATTTCGTCGAAGTTGTCAGGTTATCCCTTATAGGAGTTACAGCCCCTTAAACGTGAAAAATAGCGTTTTTGCATGTTTTTGGCCTATAGAATAAAAACTATTGTAAATAGAGAAAAGCTGTTGCTTGCTTAAATGTTCAGCTCATTTAGCTCTACAAAAGTCTCCATAGGGTTGAAGTTGTCAGATGACCCCTTATTGGGGTTACAGCCCCTTAAAGGCAAAATATAGTGTTTTTGGCCTATAGAATGAAAACTATTGCAAATAGAGAAAAGCTGTTGCTTGCTTAAATGTTCAGCTCATTTAGCTCTACGAAAGTCTCCAAAGGTCAAAGTTGTCAGATGATCCCTAATAGGGGTTACAGCCCCTTATAGATGAAAAATAGCGTTTTTGCATGTTTTTGGCCTATAGAATGAAAACTATTGTAGATAGAGAAAAGCTGTTGCTTGCTTAAATGTTCAGCTCATTTAGCTCTACAAAAGTTTCCATAGGGTCAAAGTTGTCAGATGACCCCTTATAGGGGTTACAGCCCCTTAAAGGCAAAATATAGTGTTTTTGGCCTATAGAATGAAAACTATTGCAGATAGAGAAAAGCTGTTGCATGCTAAAATGTTCCGCTCATTTAGCTCTATAAAAGTCTCTGTGGTGTTGAAGTTGGCAGATGACCCTTTATAGGGGTTAAAGCCCCTTAAAGGTGAAAAATAGCGTTTTTGCATGTTTTTGGCCTATAGAATGAAAACTATTGTAGATAGAGAAAAGTCTCCATAGGGTTGAAGTTGTCTGATAACCCCTTATAGGGGTTACAGCCCCTTAGTGTTTTTTGATTATTTAGAATGAAAGCAATTGCAAATAGAGAAAAGATTTTTCATGCTTATAAACATTCAGATCATTTAGCTATACAAAAGTCTTCATAGGGTTGACATCAAGACCAGGTGAGCGATTCAGGCTCCTGGGAGCCTCTTGTTTCGTGAAACCATGAAAATTAATAAATCAACAGTAATAAGGAAATTTTGTATACATACAATATGTAGTAAACCATTTTAACAATTTCAAAACGAAATTTGTTTACCATTTGGTCTTGTTTATACATGTGTATGTACAAATACTTTTTTATTTTCAGTTCATGTTTATATTTTTAATTTTAAACATCACATTCATGACATTCATGTTCATATCCCGGATGTAAACCAAGCACACTTACATCTTGGGAGTAAATGAGAAAAGAATAAGAGTTGCAGGCAATAAATGCTCGACCAAGTAGTTAACTACATAGGCCAAATTTTCGGCTCCTGAACACCTGTCCCCTTTCCAGTGACCTTGATTTTAACCCACTCCTCCCTCATATTTTCATCATCATTTCATGTTCATTTTATCACCCTAATCATGTTCACAGCTCTTTTATAACTATAGTGTTGTAAGGTTAGTTAGCTGGTTCGTCATTGCTTTACTCCCAAGCAGCACGATTTCGGCTATATCCGGGAGATGAACATTAAAGTGGTGATGCAATGAACATGAAATGATGATGAAGTGGAGGAAATGGGGACACAAGGCCAATCGGGTAGGAGAGTTTGGACTGCCACTGGAAAATGGAGTGATGGTTAGGGACGGGAAATTAAGCCTCCCGCATGGGGATCCTACAGGTCCTACTCTAACCGAGACCTGCAGCAGAATTCTTTAACGTGCGAGGAACGTGACATTTCTCCCAACACGGTGCACCACTATGGTTTGCGGTCAGGTTTTCCGCATTATCGCCTCTCTCGATGTCAGGGCTGTCCGTGTTGTAAGGGCGTAAAACTCATTCGCAGAAGTGTTGATATCGAAGCGGCCTTACCTCAGGAATCAAAACTCCAAGAGCATCGCTTAAAATCATGACAGAAATAAAAATTACAACAAAGTTTCAAGCAATTAATTTTGCTACGCCTGAATTCTTCAGAGGCTATGTAACCAAAAGATTAAAAAATACCAAGCACTTTTTGAAATGAAACTGAGTATTTTCGAAAATACAACACGCAAAGTCGGGGTTTTCGTCACGATAAGCTGACCATCTGATAACTGATGTTCAGAATTCCAGGTAAAGAATTTGCAAGATATTTTAATTTTTCCCTTTAGTTTTGTTTATATGCAAGTACATATATTAAGTAAAATAAAATACAACAGGTTAGGGTATGTGCGTATACAAACCTACATTTCTAAAATAATAAACAATAAACAATTTATACTTACAAAAGTATGATTCCAGATTGTGATGTGTTGTACATGTATATCTTTCAGCTCTTGTGTTGTAGATGGAAATTGATAAAATCAGACATATTGTCAGGGAAGGAATGAACATCTACAAAATGACAGTTACTTTTCAGTTATATATATTATTATTCCACATAGTAAAGATCTATATCAGGTGCCATATAGTTCCTAGACTACCATATCAGATCGAGGCGTTATCCAGACCATTTTTTGGCCGAGACCAACGGTCGCTCTGATCTATAAATTTAATAGATACTGAACTAGTTTTTTGAGTGCGAGACAACTTGAAGGTTTCAGATCAGAACGTATCCTTCTGCTTCGTTAAATCCTACCAGTTATAACATAGCTGCGGTTCAGCAGCTCTTAATGGTCCTTTTTGAAATTAGAGCATAGGGGTATGAATTAAAGTACAAGTAAAGCTATTTACACACTTCGGACGGTTAACAAATTAGTCATTTGATTAGAAATACTTTTTGTACAATTACAATTATGCCATGTGCATACTGGAGAGAGTAGATCTCGCCAAATTTTATTCAAAAGCATTTCTAGCCATGTTCGCGATTATTTTACTATTCATTAAAATTGTCATAGAGTGGTGGCCCATTCTAAAGGTCGTTCATTTTTCTTTCAAGGTCAAGTTGTATTTAAGTTCTGTATGTCCAAAAAGTTTCACAATAAATGTCTGAATATCAGGCGGCGAGTTTAATTGTGGTAATTCTTTTCGGCTCTTTCTATATCAGGCACATTCTTCGCACGCCCTGCTGCATATCTCGATAAGAGTAGGACCCATAGGATCCCAATACAGGAGGCTAACTTGCCCGTTTCAACCCATCACTCCTATTTTTAGTGACAGTCAAATCTCTTCTCCCCGATTGGCGTTATGTCCCTATTTCCTCCACTTCATAATCATTTCATGCATGTTGATTCTACCACTATTTTCACGTTCATTGCCCGGATATAGCCGAAATCGTGCTGCTTTTTATTGATTTACTAAATTAAATTTTATTTTTGACGTAAGTTATAAAAAAAAAAAATACATAAAAAATTCATTACTAAGACACTTGTTGAAAACATTTTTGTTTACGAAATAAGTTAGACTAAAATCATAATTTTTCAGAACATGACATGATATGCACTAATATTCATTAAATTATTCCTTTGCACCTAAAACTCCCTTTGAAATAGTAATGAACGAGTCATTCAAAATAAAACAGTGTTAGTTTGATTACATAGTGTACTTTTATAGTAATTGATAAAGTTTTTGATTGATAATGATAATTCAAATATATTGAATGGAAAAAAAGAGAGAAAAAAAAAGAATTGTATGGTAAATTTCGTGTAAAAATCGCAATACATGGTCCATTTCAATTTGTAGGTCGCTTAGCGTATAGTCATAACCTTTTAAAATAATTTCTATAATTATGCTAAATAAATATTTCCTAATAAGAACTTCGATATTCTTTTGAAATAATACTAATATGGTGGTTTCTAGATTTACAGTTGGATGATGTGTGAGCAAATTGTATCTCAAAACTCAGATTGATTAATTGATTACTGTTTGTTAAATCTCCAGCTAACAGTATTCAGTCAAAGTCAGAAACATTGAATTGTGTACACCCATCAAGGACACAACAAGGGCCAAGGTATAAAAAAAACATATAGAAATAAACCAAACTCACAATATAGGCCAATTTACCTCAAACGCACCATTACCCAATGCACACAGAAAGTGACGAAACTCTCGGCAAATATTTTGCACAATCTGGAATCTTCACCTTAGTAGGATATAGCCAAACCGTACCCATTTTCACATAAACAACCCTTATCTGTTGAAAATAGGTTTGCTGAGCTCTGGTTGAACCCATGCAAACTGGGCAAAAATGGAAGACAAACCTAGCAGAAGAATTAATAGAGAAAAGAAAGAGAGAGAGATTGCTAAATCATAAAGAAAGTAAAATATGACCCAAGGGAAAACTTATTTTGACTGTCATGAAAATGTTTGGACGTAAGGGACCCCTCCCCGGCCGGGACAATTTAGCTATTGCGACGGCCTCTTTTTGAACTCTGTCGATGCGATCCTTTACTTGCACCAGAGTGACATTTACAGCAAAAACTCTGTTTTAATTGAGGGTGTCATATACTCTTCAGATAAGAAAACATTTTAGATAGAAAACATAACACCAATTAAGACGCTGTATTTATAAGTCTATAATAGTGTCCACAGCATGTATCAGTTTCTCTCGAATAACGACCCATCCAATGTGATAACATTATATACTTTTTCATAACAGATTACATGCATGGTTCAGTGGTATGTTTGCCTTCAGGATAAGAAGATACAATTTGTATACGGTATGATATTTTAAGAGATATGTAGTTAGTACAAATTATGTATACTTTCAAATCTTGGACCTTATGAAAAAAAAACAAAAAAGAACCCAAGAAATCTGTGAGCCAATGCTCACTACTGATACCCCGCTTTTACTATTATGCCATGTGTTAAATATAAAGTCTACATCCAACAAGAAGAATATGTTTGATGTATCCAAAAAATGTATCCTACAATCATCATGCACCCCATTATGTATCATGTTTACAATGAAACTTGTCACCAAATATGAACAACCTAGGACTTAAAATACATAAGCTATGAGTAAATAAGAAGCGATACGAAAACGGGACGGAACTACCGACGGTCGCAGGTTAAACAGCATACCCCTTATTCTTCGAAGCATGGATATAAAAAGACCCAAATTAGGTATAACGTCATAAGTTAAGGAAAACTTTGACACAAATCTCTACATAAACATTGTTTCTAAAACTCACATAACCCTTGAGCTTGAAAGTGAAAATATTTTTAATATAACAAAGTCCCAAATATGTGGTATTTTCAACAGACTATCAAGTTGAAATATTTTCATCGAATATGTTTCTGGAGCAACTTTGCAACGGATATTACATGTACATAGTATCATTTCTGTTTAGCAATGACAACGAACTCTACCGATGGGATCTTTTGCTTGAGCCTGCGCGACGTTTAAAGCAAAAGCTCTGTTTTGATGGTGTCATAGCCTTCAACCGGAGACACTGGGCCCTACATTAAAACCCAAGATACCTTCAGGGGCTAAACAAATCAGACACAACTGCGTAAAAAAAACAAAATAAGAAAACAACATTAAGAGTATAGTAAAAGAAAACATTTTTGATAGAAAACACAAGACCAAATACACGTAAAGACACTGTATTTATTAGTCTATAAAAGAGTCCACAGCATGTACCAGTTTCTCCTGAATAATCCACCCATCAAATGCAATGACACTATATACTTATATGGTTCATTGGTTTGTTAAGCTTTAACTTTTTGCCTCCAGGATAAGATGTATTGATTATGAAGATAAAATTCGTACACGGTGTGATTTTTAATGAGATATGTAAGTAGTACAAACTATGTATGCTTAAAAAACTTGTACCTTAATTATAAAAAAAAAATCTGGACCAATTCTCACTTATGATACCCCCGCTTTCACAAATATGCCATGTGCTCAATATAAAGTTTACAGCAAACAAATGGAATCAAAAATGTATCCATCAATATATCATGTCGATATCAAGCTTGTTTCAAAAATTAACAATCTATGAATTATAGTTGCCAAGTTATGGGCACAATAAGAGCGAGGCAGAATTAAAATGGGAAATCAATGAAAAATTAAAGTTTTCAGTAAACAGGAAGTAGGTGTCCGATAGATCCACAATACATTATTTCCATATCAAGCTCAGCAATCTAGGAGTAATAACAAGTTATTAGCAAATGGAAAGCAGGAATAAAAGTAAAGTTTGATGGAAAAATTTAAGCTTTCGAAGTAGATGTCCGTTGGTGTTTTAAGCCCGTGCAACGCTATATAGATTATTTACAGGCGATTAACATGAAGAGGCTGATAAAATGAACATGAAATGATGATGAGAAATGAAATATGGGGCTGGGATGGGAAACAAAGGGACGGTAAATTTTGAAGAACCACAGGAAAAGGGGAGAGGTGGGAAGGGGCGAAAAATTTAGCCTATGCGGTGCACTACTTGGCGGTCCACAAAGGGGTCTTTTACGTGCATGAAGCGTGGCACTCTCCACACACGTTGGCCCACTATGGTCGGCATTTCATGTTCATATCAAGCTTGTAACCAAAAATACATATACATCATGCACCCCTTTATGTATCATTTTCATATCAAGCTTGTAACCAAATATAAAGAACAACCTAGGATTTACAATACACGAGTTATGAATAAACAAAAAGCGGGACGGAACAACAGTAACTGACGGGCACAGGTTAAACAGTATAACCCTTAATCTTCGAAACGGGGGTATAAAAAGACCTAAACCAGTTATAACGTTTACATTAGTTTGGAAAATTTTGATACAAATCTCTACAACAATTGTAGAAATTTGACAAATCATTATTGTGTTTCCAAAACTCACATGACCCATGAGCTTGAAAGTGAAAATATTTTTAACATAACAATATTCTAAATGTATGGTATCTTCAACTGACAATCAAGTTGAGACATTTTCATTGAAAATATATCTGAAGCAAAATGCAACGAATAATGAGAACTTATATTACATGACCATAATATTATATTATAATAATTTCTATTCGAACATAAAATATTTAAATAAACTACCACTTCAAGGGGCAAACAGATCTATGATTTCATAAATGCCAGTTTGAGCGTAACTGGTCCTCTAACATGGCGAAGCATTTTGCTAATTGTTTTGTCATTGCTATCTGGCAGTGGCGGGGTCTAGCATTCTGCATAAATTAAATGATATATCTTGAGGAATTAAAAAATGCTTTAAAACATTATAAATAACATGCAACACTTGCATAAATTATACTTACGTTCTTGTTGAATTATGCCTGCTTTACTAAAACGGAAAAGTTAGTGAAGCCTATAGCTAGGAGTACTTGTCATATATGAAAATCATGGTGCCTGCTGTTAATTTTATACAGCGATAATCCTACGTGTTTGTATCATCCCATCAATGCGTAATGTTTTCACAACCATATAAAACTAAAAAGTATAAATAATTGCCAAATACATCATATACGTTTACAAACAAGAGCCAATCGCTAATCGACAATAACAGAAATCGGAGTCTAACGACTGCTTTTATTGGTTTGTGAATGGGATGATTTTTTGTCAAAACGGTGTTATATACTATATATATTTACTATGGGTGTAAGAAGCAAACGTTTTATCGTCTGACACACATTTATTTCATTGATTTAATCGCCAATTTTGATTCAAAGTGTTTTAGAGACTACTTAATAAGTTGAAACGCAAATTTTATCAATCATTACATAAACTGTTTACCTTTTCGTACTTTAAAATGTTTGTATAGGACTAATTTGTTGAATTGAATGAATTTCAAACGAATTTGAAAAGTTGTTATTGATTATATTTACACTTGAAATGTATGATAACTTAAATTTGTGATCGTCAGTTTCCGTTGATTATACCCCCGCTTCGAAAAGAAGAGAGGGTATACTGTTTTACCTGTGTCTGTCCGCTTTTTGTGTACTCATAGCTCATCTACTATTATTCCTAGGTTGTTGATATTTGGTGTTAAGCTTTATATGGCCATGGGATATGTTTATAGGTCAATCAAGCATCTACTTACTTCCTGTTTGCCGAAAACTTTAAGTTTTTCCGTCACAGTTTACACTTTGTTATGCAAATACCAGAGGGGATATACTGTTTTATCTGTGTCCGTCCGATTTTCGCCTTACTTTGAGAATATACTTGTAACAGAATTCACTACGTTGCCTTTTAATTCATGCCTTCAACCCAAGAATTTAAGTGCAGACAAAAACTTTCTTCTAAATTTAGCACCTGGAGAAGGTAAAAAAAAAGTAGGAATGTTTTCAGACAAGAAAAGTGAAGAGATGGATTTCCATGCTTTTTGCCATCGGGATCATTTGGTTTAGATCATCAACGAGAAAAAAATTCCTTGAAAAAATCCTTAATACAAAGAAATTTAAATTATGATACGCGATTTGCTGCATCTACTTAATATTTGTTTTATGCCCAGTATCGCTGTGAAGTCTCAGATTGGCTCAGTATAGCACTTCGCTGATTTAAAGGCCAGCACCAACAACAACAAAGGACAAATAAAACAAATGTGGAGATTAGAAAACTTACTTGTTCTTATCTCAGTAATCATTTCTTACAAAACATACGTTGCTCAACAGCAGTCTTCAATAAGATGCTGTATGATAAATTAGGAATGATCCGACAACTGGGATCTTGCACTTGGTTTTTAACTTTTTCATCAGCAGATATGAAGTGGACAGATACAGTTCTTGTTATAGCTGCTCAGCATGGTGTAAATTTGTTTGATCATGACATGGGAACAAATCAAAGCGCTAGAGCGTTTAAAAGCAGAGCTTTATATAAGCACTAAAATAAAGAACGATCTGTACCAACTTGAAACATCAATTTTGTTCGTTTGCTCTGTCCACTTAAACTTTGTGAAGAAATCCGTAATTTGGCCCCGCTTTCTTGAATATATATGAAGTATTGATTAAATTAAAGGTAAAAGGTCAACAATGCTTAAGTGTACATCAACTCTAGTGTATCGATATGTGAAATGTAGTGCACATTTATAGGGGTATAAAGGTGTACCTCTTAGTTAAGACAACCTGTATAACATTTAAAACATTGACAAAATAATTATACACGATCACTATCCTATAATAGATCCTTTGGTGACCGATTTACCCTGTCAAGACGATAAAAAAATGCGACAATCAGATGGCTTTATGACTACATAGAGCTCTGCTAAAAAATACATGGTTGATATCAAACCCTGTGATAGCTGCACGACATTTTGAACACCGATTTCAGCTTTTCCTATCAAAACCAGCCTTTAGGTAATGCTTAACCAATCGGTGAAGTACTAGATTATGAATATTGAATAGAATTCCTAAAACGTGGTTCCTCTTACTGTAACCTGCTCTTATGGATACAAGATGCTCCATCTATTTCAGAAAATTCTCCTAAAGAAGTTGTGGTGTTTGTTGACCAACACATCTCATTTAGGTTACCCAATGTGAGGAACAACTATCTACATTTGTGAAGACACTTCAAACACACCGACACACTGAAACCTGTAAAAATATGGTACTAAATGTAGATTTATCGGTTCTTACATAAGTTCTTGGAAAAGACCGGCTGTTCTTTCAGTGATAGAATTTTTCAATCTTTTTGCGATTGAAGCGCAAATTTTTCTGATTTTTTTATACGACATTCCTGTCTCATACGATCTAGTGAATCAAATAAATTACATAATAAACTAACTGGTTGCTAATTTATTATGTCATTTAGGTTTTTCTTTCAATAATTTGCAAAGGTTGATACCGGTGAAAGGAAATTGTGGAGGTTGACTATCTTTAATATTGGATAATGGTTTATCTTTATCAACCTAAAGAGAAACCAATTACAACAAAAGTATATTTGATGGATTATATCGTGACGAGTTCAAAACAAGAGCAAATCTCCTATCGTATTTTACATTTTTATATAGCGTGTGTGTTTGTATTAACGCCCTTTTCGACGCACCAGTGTCATGGAAGGCGATCAGTTTTAATGGTGGAGGAAACCAACGACCTTGGGCAACTGACAAATCAAATGGTGGGAAAGTCCCGTTTTTTGGGGTTAAATTCAAACCGGGAATAAATCGAACAACCGACTAGTTTTCAACTGCTTATAATTTAAACCAGCACCTTAGACAACATGATTATTCAAGCGCTTCTTTAAAAAGCAACATCGACCGTTTTTTAGCAAGCGTAAGCTACCTTATGTAGTCATAAGATTACTGCTGGCTTTCGCGGTTATATTTAGTCTAGACGGAGTAATCTGCCTACTGTATTCATTATTTTTATATCACTTTTTAAAATATGATCAAATATGTTAGAATTCAACGCATTTTTTAAATATCTTCATTTTAAACGATACACAACGAGCTTTATAAGTTATTTTGCAAATTACAAAACGAACTATTTAATGATGGGGACCCGAACATACTTGAATATTTATCTGTAACTTGATTGGTTGTGCACTCTACAGTAAATATTGCTGTTATTTCATTGGTTTATGCTATGTTCATTTATAAAATTCAATACACAATGCACATTGATGAGGATGATAGTATATGCTGGACGAGTTCGTTTTATCAAAGGGTTTTTAGGAAGAGATTTAAGTAGTCATATAGCTATCTAATTTTTTGCGTTTTTATATAGTCTAGACAGAAAATTGGTTAGACAATATTCCTACTGGAGGATTGGTAATAGAACCTTGTGTATTTTCATTTGTTTCAATGTATTAAATGTTATACAGATTGTCTAGACTAATATGTATATACCCATATATAAATGCGATATAAATGTGCACTACATTTCATGAAGGAAAACGCCAGTTGATGTATAATTAAGCACTGTTAACCTTTCACCTTTTACAACACACTTTTCCAAACAAAAAATTAGATGGGTGGAGCCAGATTACAACTTTCATAGCAAATGTATAATTGGGCGGAGCCAAATTTCCGTAACAGCTTTCTTAACAAATGTTAAAGGTGTATAATGAATGGCCCCGAATTCAAACCAGAACCTCCGCGTGGGTGGAGACGGTTCCTGTCCCAGGTTCGACTGTTACTTTGACGATTGTGTGTTATAGTCTTGGCACATTGTGAGTTTTGTGCTTTTCAACCTAAAGTTACGACATTAAAAATCTATCAGTCAGGAAATTGTTTCGAACGTTTTTGTCTCGCCTGCGACTTTAGTCGCTGAAGGCGAGACATAGGTATTACTTTCCGGCGGCGGCGACGGCGTAATCTTTTGTTGTAAGACTTTTGTGGAAAATGAATTACTAGAAAAGTATAATAGCTAGGCGTCTGATATTTGGTATACAGACAGTTGGGGTTCTGGTCTACGCAACTGGCACCATGTTGTATGACCCTGACCCCAATTTCATGATTCTGCGACTCTGTGAACTTAGATGTTTTGTTTCGGGCCAAAAGAATCCTTTGTAAGACTTTTGTGGAAAATAAATTACAAGAAAAGTATTAAAGCTAGGCATCTGATATTTGGTATACAGACAGTTGGGGTTCTGGTCTACGCAACCGGCACCATGTTGTATGACCCTGACCCCAATTTCATGATTCTGCGACTCTGTGAACTTAGATGGGTTTTTTTCGGGCCAAAAGAACCCTTTGTAAGACTTTTGTGGAAAATAAATTACAAGAAAAGTATAAAAGCTAGGCATCTGATATTTGGTATATGGACAGTTGGGGTTATGGTCTAAGCAACTAATACCATGCGGTTTGACCCTGACCCCAATTTCATGGTTCAGCGACTCTGTGAACTTAGATGTTTTTGGGCCAAAAAAAAAAACATTTGTAAGGCTTTTGTGGAAAATGAATTAGCTAAAAAGAATAATAGCTAGGCATCTGATAGCTGGTATACAGACACCTGGAGTTATGGTCTATGCAACTGGTGCCATGCCATTTGACCTTGATCCCATTTTCATGGTTCAGTGACTCTGTGGACTTGGATGATTTTTGAGGCCAAAAAACCTCTTTGTAGGACTTTTGTGGAAAATGAATTAGGTAAAATGTTTAATAGCTAGGCATCTGATATCTAGTATACAGACACCTGGAGTTATGGTCTATGCAACTGACAACATGTCCTTTGACCTTGACACAATTTTCATGGTTTAGTGACTCTGTGGACTTAGATGATTTTTGGGATTTTTTAAACTTTTGTGGAAAATGAATTAAGTTAAAAGTTTATTAGCTAGGCATCTGATATTTGGAATACAGACATTTGGGGTTTCAGTCTTCACAACTGACACCATGTTGTGTCACCCTGACCCCATTTTCATGGTTCAATGACTTTGTGAATGTAGATGATTTTTGGGTGGAAAAGGAGTTATTAAGTGAAAAGTTTAATGTTATAGCTAGGCATCTGATATTTGGGGATTAAGGTATACACAACTGATGTCACCATGTAAAGTGACCTTGACATGGTTGAATGACTATAGTGAAAGTTGTGTTTTTTTTTTCATTGTTTCTCAATAACTATGATACTAGAACAGACGTCAGACATTTTTGTGATGATTAAATGGAATTCTGTCATCTGTCACATGGCCTTGATCTTTACTTTTCTGAAGGCCCAGCTAGACCTTCAATGAGTTCTGTGATGGTCCGACAGGCGAGACATACTTAAGTGTCAACTCTTGTTATAAAGACCTCTTTATTCTTTCATTTTATTATTTCTTTCATTTCTTAAGATGTTTAAGTTACGGCGAACAAAGTTAATATGGTCATTTGATGGTATTATTTTCCCATGGCAGTTTGTCAAAAACATGTCGTTGTTTTATTTTCAGTGCTGCCTTTTAACGATTAAGCGCTTTGATTTGAATCGATACCATTTGTACAATGCGTGTGCACCCCAAAGTTTATATAATTTTTATGTAAAATATAATTATATATACGTTGAACATTCTTCTGCGCCAGGAGGGTCACAAGAGTGTTCATTAACTCTTAAAACATTTGCATAACACACTAACTTCGACCACATGGGTGTAACAGGGATAGGTTTGATAGTCATAAAATAATGCCATTTACATGGCAATGCAAAACGTTAAAGTTAATACGCATATATTTTTTGACATTCGTAATACAGTTAAACTTTCAGTAATACACCTTTACATTATTAAATCTCCCAAACACTATCCAAACACTATATTTGGGAGATATATTGTTTTTACATTGTTTCTTATTATTAAGTCCCCCAAACAACGTTTGGGGACTTATTGTTTTTGCACCGTTTCTTATTATTATTATTCTTCTTCTTCTTCTTCTTCTTCTTCTTCTTCTTCTTCCGATTCTTTCACTTAGTCGTGAACTTGTCCGGAGATCCCAGAGAAAACGACTCCACATATCAATATGAAACTTGGCAGGATAATAGATTGTAAAGAAAGGAAGCTTCGTTGACAATCGGACTTTTCAAAATGGCCGCCGTTTCCATGGAAACAGGAAAATGGACTAAATATTGGACATTGCAATATCTCGGTAACCTAGGTGGCAGGGTTCTGAAATTTTGTAGGTTGATAGAGCAAAACATTCTCTTTAATAATATGAAAAAAAATTTTGAAGCAATATTTACGGTTTTCAAGATATAAATAAAAATGTGATTTCTCAAGGGAGATAATCGGGTCGAAATTTTCAAAGTGCTCCGATTTACATGAAAATTGATATATAGGGGTTTTTCGACATGCTGAAGAAAATAGTGGCAAATACGGGTCGTTTGGGGGACTTTGTGACTTGCTTGCAATCACAGTTAATACTTGTTATTATTATACTTTTTTCTTTTTCTTCCGTCAACCTGATGCACGAACTTGTCCGGCTATCTCCTCGGAAACGGGTGGACCGATCGATATGAAACTTGGAGGGGTGATAGGTCCCAAGGTCCTACGGTGTTTCTTGCGGTTTATAATTTCAAGATGGCCGCCATTTCCAAGATGGCCGCCAAAAACGCCGAAAAGTGTAAACATTGTCAGATTTCAACGAAACTTGGTATACAGGGTATATGGGTGATGGCGACTCACGGCGCATTGTCGGAATTTCTGTAATGGCCGCCATTTTCAAGATGGCCGCTGAAAATCGCAAAAAATGTTAACATTGTCCGATTTCAACCAAACTTGGTATACAGGGTATAAGGGTGATGGCGACTGACGGCGCATTGTCGGAATTTCTGTTATGACCGCCATTTTCAAGATGGCCGCCGAAAATCGCGAAAAATGTTAACATTGTCCGATTTCAACGAAACTTGGTATATAGGATATATGGGTGATGGCAACTCACAGCGCATTGTCAGAATTTCTGTAATGGCTGCCATTTACAAGATGGCCGCCGAAATTCACGAAAAATGTAAACATTGTCCAATTTTAATGAAACTTGGTACACAGGGTTTATGGGTGATGGCGACTCATGGCACATTGTCGGAATTTCTGTTGAAAAGAACAGACATTAAATGAGAACGGGAGGGGACATCCCACGTTTCGGGAAACGTAAATTTTAATTTTTCTTATTATACTTTTTTCTTTTTCTTCCGTCAACCTGATGCACGAACTTGTCCGACTATCTCCTCAGACATAGGTGGACCGATCGATTTGAAACTTGGAGGGGTGATAGGTCCCAAGGTCCTACAGTGTTTTTTGCGATTTATAATTTCAAAATGGCCGCCATTTCCAAGATGGCCGCCAAAAACCGAAAAACTATTACCTTGTTTTTCTTGGAAACCACATGCCGAAATTCAACGAAACTTGGTATACATGTTCAGAAACATAATTGGAAACTTTTTGGGCAAAAAAAAATTTCGCGAGTGGCGGCCATTTTGAATATTGGCCGAAAAAGAGCGAAAAATGTAAACATTGTCCAATTTCAACGAAACTTGGTATAGAGGGTAAATGGGTGATGGCGATTCACGGCGCATTGTCGGAATTTCCGTATTGGTCGCCATTTTCAAGATGGCCGCCGAAAATGGCGAAAAATGTAAACATTGTCCGATTTCAATGAAACTTGGTATACAGGGTATATGGGTGATGGCGACTGACGGCACATTGTTGGAATTTCTGTAATGGCCGCCATTTTCAAGACGGTCGCCGATAATCGCGAAAAATGTAAACATTGTCCGATTTCAACGAAACTTGGTATACAGGATATATGGGTGATGGCGACTCGCAGCGCAATGTCGGAATTTCCGTAATGGTTGCCATTTTCAAGATGGCCGCCGAAAATCACGAAAAATGTAAACATTGTCCAATTTTAACGAAACTTGGTACACAGGGTATATGGGTGATGGCGACTCATGGCGCATTGTCGGAAATCTGTTGAAGAGGACAGACATTATATGAGAACGGGAGGGGACATCCCACGTTTTGGGAAACGTAAATTTTAATTATTATTATTCTTCTTCTTCTTCTTCTTCTTCCGATTCTTCCACTTAGTCGTGAACTTGTCCGGAGATCCTAGAAAAAACGACTCAACATATCAAAATGAAACTTGGCAGGATAAAAGATTGGCATAAAAGGAAGCCTTGTTGATAATTGGAATTTTCAAAATGGCCACCATTTCCATGGAAACAGGAAAATGGACTAAATATTGGACATTGCAATATCTCGGTAACCTAGGTGCACAGGGTTCTAAAATTTTGTGGGTTGATAGAGCAAAATATTCTCTTTAATATTATGAAAAAAAAATTTGAAGCGATATTTACGGTTTTCGAGATGTAAATAAAAATGTGATTTCAAGGGAGATAATCAAGTCAAAATTTTCAAAGTGCTCCGATTTACATGAAAATTGATATTTAGGTTTTTTTTGACATGCTGAAGAGAATAGTGGCAAATACGGGTCGTTTGGGGGACTTTGTGACTTGCTTGCAATCACAGTTAATACTTGTTATTATTCTTCTTCCGATTCTTCCGCTTAGTCGTGAACTTGTCCGGAGATCCCAGAGAAAACGACTCCTCATATCAATATGAAACTTGGCAGGATAATAGATTGTAAAGAAAGGAAGCTTAGTTGACAATCAGAATTTTCAAAATGGCCACCGTTTCCATGGAAACAGGAAAATGGACTAAATATTGGACATTGCAATATCTCGGTAACCTAGGTGCGCAGGGTTCTGAAATTTTGTAGGTTGATAGAGCAAAACATTCTCTTTAATAATATGAAAAAAAAAATTGAAGCGATATTTACGGTTTTCGAGATATAAATAAAAATGTGATTTCAAGGGAGATAATCGGGTCAAAATTTTTAAAGTGCTCCGATTTACATGAAAATTGATATTAAGGGGTTTTTTGACATGCTGAAGAGAATAGCGGCAAATACGGGTCGTTTGGGGGACTTTGTGACTTGCTTGCAATCACAGTTAATACTTGTTATTCTTCTTCTTTTTTTTTCTTCTTCCGGACATGAACTTGTCCGAGCCACATCTCATAGAAGGACTTGATGGATCTTCATGAAATTGTGTATGGTGGTAAGGTGGGTCCCAAAGTTGGTAATAGGCTATTAGGAATTTTCAAAATGGCCGCCGTTTCCATGAAAACAGAAAAAGGTCATAATATGGGACATTGAGATATCTCGGTAACCTAGGTGCTCAGGGTTCTGAAATTTTGTAGGTTAATAGAGCAAAAGGAGCTCTTTAATAATACCAAAAAAAATTGAAGCGATATTTACGGTTTTCGAGTTATTCATGAAAATGTAATTTTTCGGTCCCAAAAATGGGAAAATTGTCAAAATACTACGATTTCCACAAAATTTGGTATCTACAGGTTTGAAATGATAGCGAGTTTGGGTGCAATGTCAAAATTAATGCAAGAGTGACAATATGCTTATGTTTGGGAGATATTTTTGTGTTGGGCATCCCCAACACAGTCAACACTAGTTTTGAAATTGTCGTAAATGCCGGATGTAACTTAAATAAACGGTATTTGATTGTCATGACATTGTAATATCATGTTACAATCCACAAAAAGTAGCATGCTGTCGAATTTAAGCTTTATGACACGTCTCGTGCGGTGTCAAGGAAGCAAATTTGCCCAGCAGTACTTAGCTCGTACAAAGGGACTTGGGGTCTTTGCAGTCGGACATCGGGTTAATGTTGGGTGGCTAAATAAGGTGACCCTCGTCTGCTTTTTGGTCTATAATACGGACATTCACATTTTATCATCATCTTCATCAAGAACATGTCTTGTATAGAGTGCAGTTTTTAGAGTTTGTACATCTAACGCTTGTCGTTTACGAGAAAGGTAAAATAATGAATAAAAAATTTTAGAGTGTCCACTGTCAATTTCAATTCAAGTTTCAATAAAATGAGTGTCGTTTCAAAACAAATTTTTTTTCAACACTGAAACATTTTCCATGCAAATGTAAACAAAATGACTGACAATATTTTTAATATTAAAATTTAATTGCACATTAGTTAAATTAATTTAATGCATTGAAACATGTAATTACTAATTTTACACAATATCCTTTACAATTTCATGTAACATACACATAAAAAAGAACATATATTAAAACGACTCATGGACTTGAGCATGTTGAGTCGTATACAAGTAAAAAACTCCCGCTCTAATCATTATCGTGCAGTTTTTCAAATCAAACAAGAATGTTAACAGAAAAGACGATTTAAGAGACGCAAGATAATTGAATTTAAGGGCATACGATACAGTTTTGAACTTCCATTGAAAAAGTTATGAAAATTAAATGATAGGCTCATTTTTTTATGCACTTTCAGAATATGCAAAAAAATACACCTTATCGAACTAATTTTCGAGATATAAAGACTTGAAATTTACATAAAATCACATGTTTGAGGATTTTGATAGTTTTTCTAGTATCACTTTAACTTATTGTATTTTTCTTACCTTTTGGGGTATTTACACATTTTGTTTTTGCTTTGGAAAGTCTATTAATTCCTCTTTAATCTAAATGTAAATAACTATTAAATTTGAAACTCATATCCAGTTTATTTTAACAATTAACCAACATCATTGCCGAAAAGTATCAATTTTGACTTAGTTTTCCATTTATGTAAAATGGTTCTCCAATTGAAAATATGCTACAATTTTGATATTTGATAGAACTTTTCACCAGTAAACTAATTATGAAAAAAAGAAGGGGGTTAACGTGCTTGTTTTTACAGGAACGGCAAAAAACTAAGAAAAACGCAATATTTTATTTTCTGTCTTTTTGGCGGGAAAACGTCAATTTTCCGTCATTTTCAAACAGAAGAAATAGAGAATTCTTCGCTATGTATATATGAAAAAAGTTTAATATGATTAAGGCTCTGCCTTTTTAGCGAGCATCGAAAATCTATATACCTTTTAAAAATAAATCCATGTGCTCTACCCGCTAAGTTTAACGTAAAGAGGGAACTTTGTAAAAAAGGAATTAAATAGTAGCAAAGTCTGACCCCACCAAACCCAAATCATATACACTTGAGAAAGATGTTGTTGTTAAAATATCTGGGATCAATAACTACTTATTAAAGATTTAATTGTAAATAATAAATCCTGTAACATTCTGGGACGACATTACGTGGGGACGAAATTATCCATTTTATGGATTACGTGACGTCATTTCCATGTCAGAGTATTTCGCGCTTCTTCAGCAGACCAAAACAACATTCAGATTCTGTCAGGTTTTGTGAGATTTTCTGAGTATCAGTGTTTTATTTGAAGCATTGTTAACAGAGGGTACATTAAGAAACCTGGCGGAAAAAACGGTAAAGTAAAAATATCATGCAGGATTGAGGAAAGTGAGTGAAACCCCACAGGATGGGACTTTTCTTTCATTTTCAGGTAAGAACCTTTTATTTATTATTATGAGTAGGTTTTATTCAGTAAATTTATGTATTTCTTTATCTATTTTTATCTTACTTAGAATTAAACAAAGCTTGGTCAGTATCATGCATTTGGTATGACTAGTCAATGGGATAATGTTGCCAAAAGCTAGCTCGGTAATTTCCGGAAAATCGTTTTTCAGCGGAAAAGACCGAATGGTGTTTAATTAAAAATCTATGTGTAAAAATAAACAAGTGGATGAATGAGGGTTTTATCACTGTTTTTGAATTTCAATTTTTGTATTTTTGCATAACAGATTATGATGTATTTTTTTATAAGCCCCGAGGGTTGATTGTTTTACTTGCTCCGTGCCTATTATTTTTTTCACTCCGTAAAAGTAAACCTGTTCCGGTTTTATCATCAGTATATTTCTGGCACATCTCAAAACATGCACAATGCCGTAGGGCTCGCATCTGCGATGCTCGCTAATAAAGAATTGAAAATGCATGTAAAACACTGATATCAAGAAATGCAACCCTTCTATCATGTCAACAATGGCCTTGTGGAATATACTTATGAATTTAATGTTTCATTTTAAAATTTCTTTCAATTATTTGAAAACAAGCACCTGTTTACATGAGTAATTGCTAGATTATTAATATTTTTTTTATGATAGGCAAGATTTGTCTTTTTATTCCGGAGATTCGATAAACACTCAACGAGACCTTGTAAATTTTCAGTGGCAGATCCAAGGGGGTGCTCAGTGGTTGTACAGGACCCTCCGCTTTTCTCTGAAAATTTCGTTAATCTGGATTCCTTCTTTTCATCCTCAGTGGATTGTATGCGGAACCCCAACCTTTTTTTAAAAATTTCATGATCCGCCCTGCGCCACGGCTTTACACTCATCAGAAAAAAATATTTCATGTTCGCTTGATATGTCAATATTTCGCGAAAGAATGATTTTGTGGAATTGTAGAGTCCATTCTAGAAAAGAACCAACGCAAATGTAAACAGATTACAAGAGCATAAATTTGAATTCCTCAATATTCATAGAATTCTTATCATTGACCGTGATAATACAAGAAATTCTTGCAGCGTTTTGCATTATGGCTGTTAGCATAAAAAAATGCACTTACAGAAGACGGACAGAAATTTGTTGCCGGATACCACGACACAATTCCATATGAATGTGTTGATCATTTGTCTTTATGAATTGTCTACTTGCCGCTTCAACCCGCCATTTCTTTTGAAATGCTTCAACCAAGTCAGGGCCATTGTGATCTTTGATTTCTCTGCCGTGTTTTGTCTTTTCTTTTTGAATATATGGGATCATTCCAGTTCGGTAGCTTTGTTGTTATCTTTTTCTACTGTAACATTGATTCCGACATGCTTTGTTTTCTAATTTAATGCATCAAACTTTCTGTATTAACCATGTTACATTTGTTTGGTCTTTGACCATGTCTACATTGTGTGTTTTATCATACCAACAATAAGTACGTAAACATTTTTAGCTCACCTCAAGAAAGTGAGAGGGGCTGATGGGATACCCCGAACGTCGGCGTACAGATCCACTTACAGAAGAATGGTTAAGGTCCATGCACATTTATTCTATTGCCACATAAACCCTATCGGTATGGTAGATGCACTTAGTGATGCTAAGCACAATGTATGCATCGGGTGCTCGATCGCTGTAACCTATATTTACCGCATGGATGACCACTTACAGAATTATTAATGGTAAAAGTTTATTCCCGCTTACTGAAAAGTGCCACATCAACTATTATAATGCTATGTGTTTTTCAGCAAACAATAGGGATTCCAATGGGCACTAATTGTGCACCTTTGCTTGCTGATTTGTTTCTTCATTCATATGAAGCAGACTTCTTGCAATCTCTTCTAGACAAAAAAGACCGTAGACTAGCTCTCTCTTTCAACCTCACGTTCCGTTATATTGATGATGTCCTTTCACTAAACAATTCTCGATTTGGTGACTTTCTCCATCTCATATATCCACAGGAGCTTGAGATAAAGGACACAACGGATTCTAGGAGGTCTGCTTCATATTTAGATCTACATCTCGAAATTGACTCTCAAGGAAGACTTTCAACAAGGCTCTATGACAAACGTGATGACTTCAACTTTCCAATCGTCAACTTCCCCTTCTTGTGTAGCAATATTCCGTCAGCTCCAGCTTATGGAGTTTACGTATCTCAATTGATTCGTTACTCCAGAGCGTGCGGGACTTACATCGATTTCCTTAGCAGAGCGACACGTCTGACGCAAAAATTGCTCACACAGGGTTATGTTGCTCCTCGGTTGCTGTCTTCACTCAAGAAATTTTACGGAAGACATCATGCACTTATAGACAAATATGGGATTTCGATCTCTCAGATGAGTGCAGATGTTGGTTTGTCATAGTGTGTTGTTTTGTCTTCCTTTACTGGATTTGACACGCTGAATGGACTATTGGCAACGCGACGGGTGTGCTATAGCAAGCAGGAACTGCTTACTCTTCCGGAGCACCTGAGTTCACTCTTGTTTCGACTGGAGTTCGCGTTGTTGATTGATATTCAGTTGTTTTGTGTTTCCATGTTTTACGTGTTGTCTGTTTTTGTCCCGTTCTTGTTTGTGTTTACTGGTTTAGTCTCTGCCCTTTCGGACTTTTGACATTCGGATACCCCATTGGTACCTCTGCTTCTATGGTAGGTGCATCTAGTGATGCTAAGCACATTACATGCTTTGGAAAGTGGCTGTGACCTATATTTTCTGCATGAATGACCACTAAGAGAAGAATGGTTTAAGTCCATTCCCGCTTACTGACAAATGCCCAATCAACAATATTGGTATGGTAGGTGCACCTAGTGATGCTAAGCACAGTGCATGCTTCGGACCAATATTTGCTAAGTGGATGACCACTTACAAAAGAATGGTTAAAGTCCATTCCCGACAATTGCCACATCAACATTTTTTTCTGCATGGATGAGCACTTAAAATTTTAAAAAGTTCAAGCCAATTCCCTCTTAGTGACAATAATGCGTAACAAAATGAGCTTCTTCATCGATAGATTGGCTATGTATTTCCTTGGTTCTGAATACTGAATTGCATTATCTTATTAATGTTACGGAAAGGAACGAAAGTTTGTTGCCGGATTTCTAAGCACAAGTCAGTGTGTATGAATTTATCTTTTTCTCTCTTTTTTTCGTGATCAGTCTACATTGTTTTTGTCTCATCAGCGACAAATTATCGTGGAAGGCGAGACATAGGTATTATTTTTCCGTTGCCGACGTTAACTCCCGGGCGTAAACTTTTAAGTGGTTAACCTCTTATTAGACGTCTTTAAATTATAAAGAAATAATTAGTAATTTAAGCATTTACAAACGGCTTTTTCTTCTAGTTGATAATGCTTAAAGTTAGTTTATTAATTTTGAGATTATGACAATATAGCGTTGTTCAATTTGAATTTTTCTATCAATTTACAACATGAACAATTCAATTCCTATTTTGAATCATCAATTTAATTATTACTATTGCATTATGAATAATGAATCATAAATATTTACATTTCAGCTAGGTTTAGGTTGTTTTTGATGGTAAGATAATTTAATTATGGTACAAGTCCGCACATTTTGTATACAATGTTGTTAATATTTTTAAAACAGTTGAATATTATGCTGAATGTTGTTCAAGTTTTCACGAAACACGTGTAATTGCTTTTTGTTACATTGCAAATAAATTTTGTTGACAAATTACATTTAAATGTGTACGAATTTTTCAAAATCTATTTAAAATATAAAGTGTTGGATTTCATACAGTGTACGACATTGTTCTGAAGATATTATTAGAGATTAATGGTTTTGAATGATGTTTTTTTTATATTCTATTAAATGCCAAGAGATAATAACAGGAACAACAGATGGAACCCACGGTCGAGACAGAACATGGCATACAAAATGGAGTGCCGCGACGACGGAATAATGCTAGACAGATGATGTGCTGCCGCAACAGGAACCAGTTGTCCGAGAACAGCATGTCCGGGACCAAGATGAGGGAGAAAGAGAGCTGAAGAATCCGCCCCTAGGTCGTAAGGTCATGAGGGTAGAAGGAAGGATGGAACATGCACCACCCACCTAAGCAGCTCAGAACTACCTCAACCCAAGCTGCAGGCTACAAATGGTAATTGCAAGCATCGCGAATTGCGAGCCTTATGGCATTACGCTTAATTTCAGATGTGCCAGAAAAATACCGTCGAGAAACCAAATCTAATTTACTTTTACGGTGCAAATAATGATAGGCATATGTAGAAAGTAAAACACTGGCCTGTTAAAAACAATCTACTCTGCAGAATATAATAAAAAAAAAAGAAATGCAAAGCGGGCGATAAAACCCTCTTCCATCCACTTGTTTTGGTTTTGTTACACAAACATTTCCATTCATATTCATACAGTGTTTGGCATTTTCAATATTTTTTGGTAGAGCGCCTCTGATGAGTCTTGAATAGACGAAATGCGCGTCAGGCGTAGCAAAATTTATTGTCTGGAACTTTGTTGTCATCTGTATTCCGAACACACGTGAAGGTTAGCACTGCTGGTGGAGTTTTAATTCCCCGAGGTTAGACCGCTCCGGCACCAACACTTTTGAGTTGGAGAAAACATCAAAGCTTTAAAGTATCCGTCTAAATTTCAAAATTGTCTTAACCCTAAGGTTCTTCCTACCCCAGACATAGGTTGATTATCTTAGTAATAATTTGGTTCCCCAGTTTGGTATTTTTGGTTTTACTGTTCTATGCTCTTCATATTCATACAGTGTTTGGCATTTTCAATATTTTTTGGTAGAGCGCCTCTGATGAGTCTTGAATAGACGAAACGCGCGTCAGGCGTAGCAAAATTTATTGTCTGGAACTTTGTTGTCATCTGTATTCCGAACACACGTGAAGGTTAGCACTGCTGGTGGAGTTTTAATTCCCCGAGGTTAGCCCGCTCCGGCACCAACACTTTTGAGTTGGAGAAAACATCAAAGCTTTCAAGTATCCGTCTAAATTTCAAAATTGTCTTAACCCTAAGGTTCTTCCTACCCCAGACATAGGTTGATTATCTTAGTAATAATTTGGTTCCCCAGTTTGGTAGTTTTGGTTTTACTGTTCTATGCTCTTCATATTCATACAGTGTTGGGCATTTTCAATATTTTTTGGTAGAGCGCCTCTGATGAGTCTTGAATAGACGAAACGCGCGTCAGGCGTAGCAAAATTTATTGTCTGGAACTTTGTTGTCATCTGTATTCCGAACACACGTGAAGGTTAGCACTGCTGGTGGAGTTTTAATTCCCCGAGGTTAGCCCGCTCCGGCACCAACACTTTTGAGTTGGAGAAAACATCAAAGCTTTAAAGTATCCGTCTAAGTTTCAAAATTGTCTTAACCCTAAGGTTCTTCCTACCCCAGTCATAGGTTGATTATCTTAGTAATAATTTGGTTCCCCAGTTTGGTATTTTTGGTTTTACTGTTCTATGCTCTTCATATTCATACAGTGTTTGGCATTTTCAATATTTTTGGTAGGGCGCCTCTGATGAGTCTTGAATAGACGAAACGCGCGTCAGGCGTAGCAAAATTTATTGTCTGGAACTTTGTTGTCATCTGTATTCACTTGGTCTTTTCCGATGAAAAATGATTTTCCGGAAATTACCGAGTTGATATGGTGCAATTAGTTCATAATCGTCCATTGAAATGTCGCAACTGAATGCAAAAGCATGCTTTTGATTACACTGACCAAGCATTG
This sequence comes from Arcuatula senhousia, assembly GCA_963971305.1. Taxonomy (NCBI): domain Eukaryota; kingdom Metazoa; phylum Mollusca; class Bivalvia; order Mytilida; family Mytilidae; genus Arcuatula; species Arcuatula senhousia. The sequence continues at coordinate 13,243,804 of OZ020305.1, forward strand.
ATGATTAAGACAAACGCACATGAACTTAATAAAATTTATTTTTTCCATTCATTTTTTATCCTCTACAGTATTAAGATTTGTTAAACCCTCTTCTTTACAATGTTGAATATCTAGAAGTCTAGAAGAGATTGTTAGAAGTCTGCTTCATATGAATGTAGAAACAAATCAGCAAGCAAAGGTGCACAATTAGTGCCCATTGGAATCCCTATTGTTTGCTGAAAAACACGTCCACCAAACTGAACAAATATGTTGTCGATAAGAAAATGTTGTTGAATTTTTGAAATGTTGTTGAACTACTGCTGAAATGTTGTTCACGTTGAATTTTTGTCATGGCGGATCAGCATTTGCTTCATGCTAACACAAATGCTTATATTGTCAGCGATTTATTGGATTAAGCTGTAATAGATAAGCCAAGCAGCCAAGGAACATCAACTTTCACTGTTGATTTGTCGCTCAGTGACCATTTGTTAACCTGTTTTACTGTTGGCAAGTTCAGGTTGATTATGTTGGTTGGTGAACATGTTGAATAAATGCAAAGACAAATTTTCAACCAAACTAAATTGTCGTTTTTATTTTTATTTTATCAGTTAACAATTTAATCCAAATCAGTACGCGATTTAACCATTAGTTTATTTCATACACATCTCAATTATGATGTTGTTGCAACAGTTGAAATATGAAAAAAAAAAAAATCTTAATTGCATGTTAATTAAATTGATGTATTGCATTGAAACATAATTACTAAATTTTTACACAACACCCTTTCAATTTTATAACATAAAACATTTAAAAGATTATATATTATAGTGCCTCGTGGACTCGAGCCGTATATAAGTCATAACTCCCGCTCAAATCATTCTCGTGCAGTTTTTCAAATTGAATACTCAGCCTCCCTCCCTTCCTTATTTTATTATACACATTCTTGTTCTCCTAGTTTATTTTTACATTAATCCATGGCTAACATGGCTAAAGGATGATTGCTGGTCAATTTTTGAGTTTTCTGTCAGATTTTCGGAATCCTCTGGATTTTACCATCAAAATACAGATAATATTTTTGCCCAGTAACCCCCTATTTTCTTTTTATATTACTATTTATTGGGTCATTAGGAGTTAATATACAAAGATTGAAAAAAAATCTTGTTATTTCTTCATAGTTTTTTACGCTTACACAAGTCTAATTTTAAACCTATGAAAAAGTCTGAGAAAGCCTTTTCCCGCCAAATTTTTAACGCTTATTATCTCGAAAATGAGTTCAGCAACATATTAATTTTTCAAGCTTATCTTATACCTTCACCTATGGTCTATCCATCAAATACATATATTTAGATACCTTGTTATTTTTAAACTGACCAGCAAACATCCTTAATTATTTATAGATTGCGGCGTTAATGTATTCATTTGGTAGAGTATCGCTGAACGATGGACAATAAACTGTTGTATACCAGTTTTAAGACTTTGTTGATTACTGGTTGAACATTGGATGACAAAACGTATTTTATCGTTTTACGGACTTTGATTAATATCGCTGAATATTTGAACACAAATAATGTAATGTAATACAACTCGTTTTACAGATTTTTGGATATCGCTTGAATATTTAAGCACGAACTGCAACACTCAGTTTATAACATCGCTTGAACAGTTTACCTCATGTTTTACGGACTTAAATGTTATAATTGGACTATGCACAACTCGGTCAAGCCTTCATGGCATTGGAATTGGTCTAACTAAATATGTGGTTGGCAGTGATTTGATTCAGCTGTTATGGATAAGCACAACAGCAAAGGAACAATAACTTTCACAGTTGGTTTCCGCTTCTGTGACCATTTGTCAACATGTTTTACTGTTAGCCAGTTTGTTGATTATGTTTGTGTATACGTTGAATAAATGCTATGACTTTCAGCCAAAGTACATTGTCGTATTTGATTTATTAAGTACACAATTAAATCCAAATCAGTACACGGTTTAATCATTAGTTGTATTTCATACACGTCTCAATTATGATGTTGTTGCAACAGTGGAAATATGCAATACATTGTAATAAGTGCAAAAACCAATCAAGTAACCCGAAGTCTGTTTAACGTTTCATATAATGTTTACGATTTGAGAAGTAAATTAATGTTATATTCATTCGTTTTCGTTGGGACATAATCAAGGTTAGAACCAATGTGTGTAAATAAAATTGCCCTGGAGCTGACCAGTTCATAACTGCGAATGCTGACCACGTTGAGCCAGAGTGTGTGAAAAGTGCCTCGCGTCATGCTTGTAAAATACCTCTTTAAACATGTATACCGATTTGAGTACAATTTTTGTCTCCCGCCACAACGTGACGGAGGGACCTAGTAATGGTCTTCGTCGGTCCGTGCGTCCGTCACACTTTTCTGAGCGCAACTCCTCTTAGACCGTTCAACGGATTTAGATTAAATTTTGTAAAATTTTTGTCATGATATGTGGTTGATCATATCGCACCGCCATTTTGATTCGACAAATATTATAGGAGTTATTGAACTTTATCGACTTTGTTCATTTCAGGTCATAAGAACACTTTGAGAGCGCAAATCTTCTGAGACCGCTCAATGGATTTTGATGAAATTTTGTAGGATTGTTTGTCATGATATGTAGTTGATCATATTGCACTGCCATTTATTGACTGTTCATTTTATAGGTCATAGGAACACTTTGCCTAGACGGAATTGAAAACTAGAAAACATACGTCCGAAAAAGGGAGAGGGACCTTAAACCGATTTAAAAAATCATCAGAAATGAAACAATAGATGATATTGAGATAATTACAAATCCAAAGGCCATTTGTTTGGTTGTCAATTCAATGAAGCGAATAAACCTTAAAACGAAAATTCCATGAAACAGACAAGCTCTTAAGGTATTAAATAAAAAGTGTCTATGCTGCTCTGATAAATATTATGCATTAAATTGACTGTCAGTATATTTATGACGTTGATAAGTTATACTGTTTATTAAAGGAAACAACTGCACTACCAAACATGAAAGATCAGTTTCGTATGTCCTATAAAAAAGACAAAAAAGACAAAGTTATTCATGAGAAATTCAAGATCGAAATAATGTTTTGGAAGCTTTTTATATATAGCAGAGGTGAAAAACATGAGGCAATATACTCATGTTTTTTCAAGACGGAGAGATAGATTTCTCAAGATATGAACATCTAGGAGCACATGCTTAGCAGACCTGGAGATAGAATGTATTTAATAAAGTACAAATTAAATGTTAGATATGGCATTGAAAAGGGCAACCATAACTAAACAATAAACTAAATACATGATGTTTTGTAATAATTAAGGCTACATCTTTATTAATCATATTTTCTGTTTCATATACAATATAAATTGTAATTCCGGTTTTCCAGTCTTCTGATTTTTTTTCGCACAAGATAATTTATAAACATGCAATGTGATTCTATTTTGTTAGTTAGTTAGTTAGTTAGTTATTGCTTTACTCCCAAGCAGCACGATTTCGGCTATATCCGGGAGATGAACATGAAAATGGTGATACAATGAACAATGAAATGATGATGAAGTGGAGGAAATGGGGACACAAGGCCAATCGGGTAGGAGAGTTTTGATTGCCACTAGAAAAAGGAGTGATGGGTAGGGACGGGAAATTTAGCCTCCTGCATGGGGATCCTACGGGTCCTACTCTTACCGAGACCTGCAGCAGGGTTCTTTAACGTGCGAGGAACGTGACATTTGTCTTGTACGTACTCTATACTGAACAACAAAAGAAACGCACCATTTATTATTTTTGTCACGGAACACAATTTCAAATATATATTTTTATGAACTGTCTATTAACACCCTTTCAAGATTATGTTCTGGCTAACACAGCGCATTTAAGGCAGAACATAACTGCATTCGGCCATAAAACTCTTTCCGTCAACCAGATGTGAAATATGACCCATCAAGATCAATAAAATAATGTATGTGAAATTTATAGATATTTGTGTTGTATTTATATGGGCCGAAATATCTTAGGGACGAAAGGGACAAAATCCTGGGACGAAAGTTTCGATTTAAAAGTTCTGGGACAAGCCGGGGTCACAGCTTCAAAATTTTTATCTACCCATTTCTCCCCTTCTCCTGTGGTTCTTCAAAATTTACCGGTCCTTTGTGTCCCATCCCACCCCATATTTCATTTATCATCATCATTTCATGCTCATTTTGTCATCATTTTCATGTACATCGCCTGTAGATAACCTATATAGCGTTGCACGGGCGTAAAACACCAACACGCTCACTCACTATTAAAGACATCATTAGTCAAGTGCTATAAAAAGGATGCTAGGCAAAATCTACAGACCGGTATTTCTTACATGTATATACTCATTGGAGATTTTGAGAGTTTGTTAACAAGCGCATGCATTCCTCTCTGTATATTTTTGACATATCAAAATATAAAATCTACACTATATTTTATCATCTTTTAGACTGAGCGCAAAAACCATCACTATTGGTTAAAAACGGCTTTAGAATAATTATACATTCATATTACCAGAACGCTGAAAACCAATGTTTTTTTTATAACGAAACAAAATTTACATGATGTATCTATAATTATTTATTAATCCAGCAATACATTTAAGCCAGATAATAAATCTATTTGGGCTATTGTGAAATAATACTAAAAAAAAGAACAGAAATCCTAGGTCTCCCCACCGAGAGAAAAAAATATAAGTTAGACTAACGCTATGAATGCGTTCTGCAGTCGTCACATGCGCTAGGCAAACGTCAAGTACGCCGGACAAACGCTATAGATAAGTTTTGAATAAGTTTGTCGTGCGTTGCAGGTCGTTAGTCTGACGCTTTGTGGTCGTTCACCGAGATATTTTTGAAACTTTTTACAGCGACTGTAAATGTGTTCCAACGTTTTAGAAAATTATTCGAACGTTCGGCACACGTTGGTTAACACGTTATAGTGTGGCAGGGCCATAAGAACGAAGAGGATCGGATAATTTATCCTGTATTGGGAAACTTCAGGCTTACTCTGCTCTTATTGAGCCCCCTTTGCAGGTCAATTTTACGTGAGTCTGTGATTATATTAGTTGCAGTGAAATAGTTTTTTCGTATACCCATCATTAAGCATGATTGCATCGAATAATCAATGAACTAAAAAATTTCAACGTCTGTTCTTTCTACATGTATGAAATACCTGACGAATAATAATGCATTTATCTTCTGGCATCAACAGCCAAAATCATGATATCATGAATATAGAATTGGCTTAAAGAAACACGCTTTTAAATTGTAATCACATTTTGAAATGTATTAAATCAATATGAAGAAAAAAAAACTACTTATTTTTTAGCTTTTATTTTCTTTTTATATACAGGACATTTGATTTTACTAACTAACCTTATTAAATAATAAAAATTATTTGATTTTGGCAATACATAGGATGCACAAATTTAATTATTTTTCTCTCTGTTCACGAATGATTGACATTAGGTTTTACGTACTTACACAATATGACAAAAACTTTTAAATTTTAACGTTTATTGGCAAACATCTTTCATTTCTTGATGCACATCCTTGTAAGATATCACATGTTTTTCCTGCAGCCTGTGCAGAACATTTCCGCCACAGTTCATTTTGTTGTGATAAAGCCGTAGTTACACGCGATAACGTTACGCTCTCTACACTTTTTTCACATTTGTGTAAGCCGTCTCTTAATTCCTCGATTTTTTTCCGTTCAATGGTTAAGTTCCGTTGTAGTTCCTCATTTTGTTTTCTTTTAGTAATTAAGCCCTGCTCAAATTGTTTTCTCTCAAATGTTCTAGCACCTTGGCAAGATTCATAATCACGTTTGCTAGTCTTCAAATTGTGTTCACACTTTCCGTAAAACTTGCTCATGATTGTTATATTCTGAAAATGGCATCGACAGGTACTTTTGCAACCGAACTAGGCGATGTTCTTTCATGTAAATCCCAAAAGTCTGTCAGTGGGACATGAATATTTTGTGGAGATAATATTGTTAACCTGACTCTAAGTGAAACTATAAGCAGAGTTGATCGTGACCTGACAGCACTTCGTGGTGAATATATTCAAGACAGTGAATATTTAAACAAAACTGTGACTTCTATTGCTCAAAACCAAAATAAGTTAGACGATGCATCAACGAAGCATACAAGTAGAATACAAAACCTGCAACAGCAAATTAATATAATTCGTGACGGGAAAATTTGTAAAACAGTATCTTCACTCGAAGAACGAATGTGTGCAATTGAGGAAAATCTTAAGCGGAATTCGCAAATGTCAGAGAAGATGTCAAACCTCACAGACAGTATTCATGACCTACGTAAAATAGCATGTGAACTGAAAGAATGTCAACAGAAAAATACTTCTGATATAGTTCAATTGATGTCGTCCGTGAAAGACTTACGCCAAGATTTTCAAAGAGAAGCAACCCGTATCAATATCCTTGCAGACCAAAAGGCGAGTGGAGTCAGTTCTTTGAAGGCTAAAATCAATATAATAAGCGAAAAACTCAGAGACAATGACACCAATTTTGAAAGTGTCGAAAATGCTGTATCTTCCTGTGGAAAATCAGTTTCAGAGCTACGAAAGAAGATAAATGTGGTGGAGAAGAACATAAGGAATCAACCGGAAAAGACTTTTGCCGATGCGCTAAAATCGAAATGTGATGCGTCAACGTCAACTTTAGAAAATCGAAATGGAAGTGGCACAACAAGACTCGACTCAACTGGTACAGAACGTAATGATATTCACAAGCAGAACTATCACTTTCCAAAGGAGTGCGTACATAGTCGTCAATCAGACAATGAATTTGCAAATGAACATTTGGAACCAAATCAAAACAGCACAGTGAAAGACATTCATAATGTACCTTCTGATTATACAGGAAATATACAAAAGAATGACTGTCATCCGATACCTGTTCTTATCTCAAGAAAAACAGATACGGCGTCAAACAGTGATGGTCCTGAGTTCTATGGCATGAAGCGGGAACGCGTTGATCGTTATTATGTCAGCGGCATCAGTACCTCATCAACCGAGGATGGAATGCGATCGTATCTAGAGGAAAATGGTATTAACGTAACGTTTCTAAGATTCTTTGACTCGAAGAGAAATGGAGCTCCATTTTCGGCTCAGCTGAATGTAGTCCGAAGTGACAGTCGATATATTTTGAACGACCGTTTCTGGCCGCGAGGTATCAAAATCCGAAGATGGATTCCGAAAAGTAAATTCCTTACCAACAATAGACTTGCGACAGGAAGTGAGGATCTTAAAGCATCTTCAAGATACTTATCTAAATAATGGATAACTCGAGAACATTAAATATTTTAACATGGAACTGCAAGGGTGTAATGTCTTCCACTCTTTATTTGAACAAAATATTACAGATGCATGACATTCACGTTTGTGCCTTGACAGAACATTGGCTGAGAAAATGCAATATACACTTTTTACAACAAGTTAATGCTGACTACACGGTGTACGCAAAAAGTGTCGATGAACTTACTCCTACCAATATGAGTTGTACGAACTACAGAAAAGGCGTCGGACTACTAGTGTCAACTCATTATGATCGCTACGTTATCCGAGAAATCGAAATTGACTCTGATAGAATAATAGGAATCGAAATTCATCTTCCGAAAAGTCAGCCGATATTTATATTTTGTGTTTATATGCCGGCATCCTCACTTCCTTTGTCTATGTTTGAAGAGCACGTGGAAGTATTACACGAACTGTACTCGTCTTACAGTCAGTTGGGTGAAGTGATTTTAACCGGAGACTTTAACGCAAGAATCCGTGGACTGCGCTCGAAATTATCTAATGATGCCCGAAGTAAATGTCTACAAGGTTTTTTAGACGAGTTTAATCTAGTTTCACTAAACACTCAAGACTCCTGTAAAGGTCCAAACTATACCTTCCAGTGGTATCTCAATGGGCCCTGCTCGATGATAGACTATGTTGTAGTGTCAGCAGAAGTACAATTGAAACTGAAATCGATAATAGTTAAAGATGATTGTGATATGAACGTCTCAGATCACTTACCAATAGTATGTTAAAGATTCACAAATTCAATATCAGTGTAAAAACTATGATGTCGAGGCTCGAGTTTCCTGGGACAAAGCGATATATAATGGGACTATTAATGACTATACATTCGCGGTGTCGCAGTATTTATGGTCAGTTGACACGAACCAGGTTGACATTGAAACGTATTACAGTAAATTAGTAGAATCGTTAAAATCAGCAGCGAATGACACTCTTCCTACAATCAAGTATAGGAAGCAGGGTTTCCTCTGGGTGTATTTTTCTTTGGGCCATCCCTTGGGCCAAATGCATATTTTTTGGGCCAACATAAATGACATTGGGCCAATATTTTTTTTTTGAGTTTTGGCCGGAAATCATTATTAATATTATATTTTCAGTACCAAGGAAAGCACACAGATTACAACAGTTATTATTATGTTCAATAATATATATTTTAACAATTTTGTTGAATCGATCATAGTTAATAATATTAAGATTTAACAAACTGTCATAATGTACTACAATTCTGTCTAGAATTTTTTGTTTTTGTTATAATGGACCAAAAATAATATAATAAAAAGAAACTTGTTTTAATAAAATAAATCATTGGAACTCCACTAAACCACAGTACTCTGCTGTTATGGAGGTGCTCCTATCAAAAGGAGGGTATTACAGAGGAGACAGAGATCGTAAATATGTAAACAAAGTTCTTTCATCTGATCTCATTTTGATGCATGAAAAAGGATGTGTTTGGATTACAGGATGTTCTTAATAAAATAATTTCATGAAGGTAAATCCTTTCATCTATGTTTACTTCCAGTTTTTTCTGATATTTACACAAGAATATTTATCATTTGGTCAACATGGTCAGAGCACGTGAATTGCCATTTAAATCAGCTGATATAAAAATAAACTTACTCCTGATTGGTCAATTATATTGCATTCATGATTGATTTCTATCAATTAATCCAAATCAATCAGCGATGGCCAAGCACCTGTTAATTTGACCCCTTTACACAATTGACAGTTAATTAACGGTGTTAGCTTGTGTCATAAATCAATATATAGGGCTTCATAGTGAAATTTGTTGTCAGTTTGAATGACACGAAAATGACATTGTTGATCAAAATACGGAACCAACATTTTGGGCCACTTTGTTGGGCCAAAATTATATTTTTTGGGCCAGAATTGAAAAAATAGGGCCAATGGCCCAAGTGGCCCACGCCAGCGGAAACCCTGATAGGAAGTATCTAAAACCATATTGGAGTGAAACTTTGAAAAAAATACACAATGAAATGATAAATTCACGGACTGAGTGGATAAAAAGTGGTCGTCAGAGAGGTCATGAATCAGTGCCATTTAACAACTATAAACATACAAAGAACTTATTTCGAAGTGAACTTCGCAAGTCATATGAACAGTACATCTCAGAGATAACACAAGATATAGAGCATTCCTTAGACGTTGATCAGAAGATAGCATGGTCAATTCTGAACAGTAGACGAACCGTGAAAAATCAAGGAATCATTCTTAAGTCTGACGATGAAATGATCAATCAACCAGAACAAGTATGTGAAATGTTTGCGAGACACTTTGAGAAAATCGCCAAAGTATCTGAACATAGAAAAAACATTGACAGACAGAACACCTTGCTTTATGTAAGGACTAACTGTACGAATGAAGAAATTCGCCCTGCTACAATAGATGAACTGACAAAGACTATTAGGAGTCTACCGAATAAAAAAGCATGCGGTGTCGATGGCATCTTTTACGAACATCTCAAGTATGGTGGTTCGGTACTCATAAAACATCTTTGCAACTTGTTTAACATGATTTTTCACCAATGTCTTACGCCGATTTGTTGGAAAACGAGCATGATCATTCCTCTGTTTAAAGGTGGAAACAAGTCGAAAATGGACATTGAAGCGTATCGAGGCATATCGCTGATTCCTTGCATATCTAAAGTCTTTGAAAAACTCTTAGATCATCGAATCGAGGAAAAGTTGAAAGACTTCCCAAATAAGCAACAAGTTGCATATCAAAAGCAACTCTGTAGTATGCATGCTTCCTTTAACTTACAAGAAACAATTCACCATTATAAAGAGCGTAGCTCATCTGTCATTGTGACTTTCCTGGATAGCAAAAAGGCTTTCGATACGGTTGAACACTGTGGTCTTAAACTTAAACTTGATGAGCTTGGTATTCGTGGAAAACTTTGGAAACTCATTGATTTCATGTACAACCGTTTGCAAAGTTGCGTACGATGTAACTTCCATATATCCGGATGCTTTCTACTTGAAAGAGGAGTTCGTCAAGGAAGTGCCCTGTCTGCCAAGCTATACCTAATATATATAAACGAACTACTAGATCTTCTTTCTGACTCTAACAAAGGTGCTTTAATGTTAGATCTGAAAGTAGGAAATCCGGTTCAAGCTGATGATATTGCTCTGATATCCCCTTCTTCTTCTGCTATGCAAGATATGATTAACATTTGCTACAACTATAGTTTAAAGTGGAACTTTGAGTTTTCTCCTAGTAAAAGCCAAGTTGTTGTTTTCGCAAACAATGGCAAAGACCCGAACTTTGTACTTAAATTAAATACAACAATCATTCCTTTTTGTAACAGTGTAAGACATGTAGGCATTAATCTGGATTCAAAATTTAACTCTGTGGAAAGGACACAATTAGCCTGCAGAACCATACGAAGTGTTTGTACCTTCACTATCAAACTAGGTGTTCACCCGTCATTGATGAGTCCTATATCGTGTAGCAAAATAATATTTCAACTATGTTATAGCAAAGGACTATATGGATGCGAACTGTGGAACAACTTAACAAATCAAGAACTTTTGTTACTAGAACGCACTCACCGTTATATATGTAAATACGTCCAGGCCTTACCAAAACGAACACGAACTGACAAATGTTTATCCTTGCTCGGGTGGTCATCTATTGAGTCAATGATTGATACAAAAAAGTTACTTTTTCTAGGAAGACTCTGTAACTTATCAGATGGATTGTTGTCTAAGCGTATTTTTATGACAAGACTCATACTCTTTAGAAACAAGTGTACTTGGAAGCATTTTGGTTTTATCCCCGATGTTATGAAAATTATACAGAAATACGATTTAATGAATTTCATAGATGAACTTATCTTTAAAAGTACATTCCCATGCAATAATCGTTGGAAGAACATAGTGAAAACCAAGGTGAATGAGATTAATCAGATCGAGCTTATTCAAAGAATGGACAACGACAATGACTTTTTGTACTTCCGCCAAATACATAGTGAAATAAAGCCACACCGTGCATGGACAATTTTACGATCCTACCCATTATTAAAGACTCAATCACAATTTTTGGTCTCTTTGTGTGCTTTGATTGAACCTAATCAGCTGGAAGATCAACTGCTTTGTCATAAATGTGGCTTTTTCTACAGCAACCCAATCATACATATACTGGCGCAGTGTTCAAGTTTGACATTAACTCGAGACTTGTTTTTGATGGAACTGGTCAACATTGGTCCTATAACTTTCAGTGTTGCTCTCCATTCGATGGATGATACTTTGTTTACTTTAACAATATTGTCATGCAATAGTGATAAAATTATGGAACTAGAGAGTGATGAAAAAGACGAGTTTACTTGCAGTTGCATAAAATTTACATATAAACTATGCAAAGAATATGACTGTTAAAATTTTGAATGAAACTTTTTGGACTTTAACTGCTTGTTTCCTTTATTATTGATGTATATGTAAATATTTTTTTTTCATTCCTTTTCTGTTTTCTTTTATTATGTCTTTGTGTTATTTATAAATTGCTGTATCTCCTATAGGAGGATGAATAAACATATATATATATATATGATATCATGAATATAGAATTGGCTTAAAGAAACACGCTTTTAAATTGTAATCACATTTTGAAATGTATTAAATCAATATGAAGAAAAAAAAACTACTTATTTTTTAGCTTTTATTTTCTTTTTATATACAGGACATTTGATTTTACTAACTAACCTTATTAAATAATAAAAATTATTTGATTTTGGCAATACATAGGATGCACAAATTTAATTATTTTTCTCTCTGTTCACGAATGATTGACATTAGGTTTTACGTACTTACACAATATGACAAAAACTTTTAAATTTTAACGTTTATTGGCAAACATCTTTCATTTCTTGATGCACATCCTTGTAAGATATCACATGTTTTTCCTGCAGCCTGTGCAGAACATTTCCGCCACAGTTCATTTTGTTGTGATAAAGCCGTAGTTACACGCGATAACGTTACGCTCTCTACACTTTTTTCACATTTGTGTAAGCCGTCTCTTAATTCCTCGATTTTTTTCCGTTCAATGGTTAAGTTCCGTTGTAGTTCCTCATTTTGTTTTCTTTTAGTAATTAAGCCCTGCTCAAATTGTTTTCTCTCAAATGTTCTAGCACCTTGGCAAGATTCATAATCACGTTTGCTAGTCTTCAAATTGTGTTCACATTTTTCGGCAGCTGAAAACAATAATTGACATCAAATATTAAAATGTATCGATGTTCATGGCACGTTTTTTTTGCAGTTTAAGTTGCATTGTATACATTTTTCGTTACATTTGTTTTTTCCTTTCTTTTTGTGTTGTCTACCTCTGTTGATTTTTTGGGGGGTCTTTTCGGATTTTCCATATTCGGATGTCTATTGGAACTAACTTGATGTTGTCATAATTTAAATATAATTGTCTGACTTCCTGTCCCTATTCTGAATGGACGTATTTAGATGCCACGAACATAAAGGTTTTTGCATCACCTAATCCAATTTTATTAATCAAAACCATTGTGAAACTTCCCCTTTTTTATCAGTAAAGGGTTTTCTTACCAATTCGAGACTGCTTTGTGGTTATGACTATCTTAAGTGTCTTATCTCTCGTTATCATTCGTAAGCTATACCAATAAGTTGAAAATATTTTCAAAACCTTACCATTGTAACAACAATATGCTTGTGGATGATTAATGCAGTTCAAAAAGTTATTTCCCCGTCCTTCAATCATTGACACTGCAGACAATACAAATATTAGTATTGTAAACATTCTACAAAAGAAACGAGATATAGTATTAAATATCATTATTTACTTTACAGTTGCGGTGTTTAAGTCATGAGGAATGTTTGAAAATAGTTTTTTTTCTAATATTACTTTGACTTTTCGCCCCTACCCGCCTCTCCCCTTTTGATCTGGTTCTTCAAAATTTTCTGTTCCTCTTGTTTCACATCCTCATCATCATTTCATGTTCATTTTATCGTCCATTTCAGGCCTTCATATAACCTACAAAATGTATATTGTGTTGCAAGGGAGTAAAACATCAACTCACTCACAATATAACATGCATATGTTGCTTCTAAATTATATATGCAAAATCTTCAGGATAACTACATGCTCAACAACATCACAAAAACCATTACTTTCGGAAATACATGACATTCAGTGTTTCTCTTTATTAATTACTAACATCGTTGTTATAAAAAAAAGTAGCAAAAGGTAGACGATAAAGCGATGTGGAAAAGTGTACGCGACACAACCAACACCAAAGAAATGGCAATTTAAAAAAATCACAATGGAAAACAACCAGCAGTCTTCAACATGACCAGAGGTCACTGCTTGCTGTCTTGCTTAACATACAATACATAAGATTCAAGCAAAATCCTAGATTATCAACAAAGACCCATAGAACAACAAAAAAACATAAAGTTGACAGGGACAAACAAAAGCTTTGACAATGATTCCTACATGTAGCTTAGGACAGGCACACATAAATAGTGGCGGGATTGAACTAGTTTTTGGGCCCAACTTCCCCTATTGTTAATCTTGTACAAAGCACATAAAATAACACACTGTAAAAATCAAATCGATAAAAGTTCAATTCACCAAAAGTACTATACGAGAACAACGAGACGCAAAGGAACTCTCTTGAGAACACTTGCAGTTACTGACAGCTATCGAAGAAGCATTTATCGGCTGTTGTTAAAAAATCAAACATATATTGATTCTAAATCCAGCATAACACTTCAAACAACTTAATGATTAAGTATTATATCATCGCACAAAACGGACATATTACAAAAGGGTTTGAATGTCATATATCCATCATGTTCAATTAATTTTACCTTTCGTATGTGATGTGATTTCTATGCTGACAAACGGTTACACTAACCTCTTTATTTATACTTTAATCCTCCTTCAGTGTTCTTCCTATGATGTAAATCCTACCATAAACTTCGTCACTGAATACACAGAAAGGATTGAAATGCAATCTTACTCAGTTCGTCATCCAAAAGGTCTGGCAGAAGTATAATAAAACAACTCTGTCTATTTATTTTGATGAGTAATTAATCCACAATCTTTGTGATTAACTAAAAACACATGTATTAGTTTTGAATGTTATCTGACACCCTTGAACTAATCTTAAACTGTATGCTTTAATCTGAAACCCAATCCTTTCCACCAAAAAGTACAGTAGTTACAGATAATTACTGTCGTTATAACATTATAATCCATGTTTTAAGAATGTTTGTAAAAACGTAAGACATGGTATCTTAAGGCAAAATATTTACAAGTAAAATATTTATAAAATGGAATTAATATATCAATCTACATTTCATGTACTACACAAATGCTTACAAACTTGTCACATTTGTTAAGAATTATTAGTGGTTTTTATTTTGAATGTCATATTTAATTTTCTCTATTTTTTAGTACATGACTTGCATGACTTGTGTGGGTCCGAATAGCTATGCCTGTCAGAAAATGCCACTAAAGAGCACCCGAAAACCTGAAATCGGACCAGGCCGCTTCCTGGGTGTGCCCTTCGGATAGTTAAAATGAGACAGCGCTGTCAATTTGAATGCTGGGGTCATCTGGAAAACCTGACCGCAAACAATAGTCATGATAGTCAATGATAGTGGTACACCATATTTTAAAAAAAAATGTCACGTTCCTTGTAAAAGAACCACTTTGAAAAGAACCCTGCTACAACTTATGTCTTAATTTCCCGATCCTAACCGTCCCTCCTTTTGAGCTCACCTGGACCCATCTGAGCTATTGCCATCACTTGGCGTCCGTCGTCTTTCCTCTGTTAACAATTTTTAAAAAGATCCTCTCTAAAATTTTTGAACAGAATTTTATGAAACTTAGTACGATTAATCCTTAGGTTGTCCTGCACAAAAGTTTGATCCGTCAAAAAATACGTCCGTCGTTGCAAAAAAATAGACCAGGGTGATCAGGCTACTGTTTTAGGCTTGTAAATCAAAAAGTATAAGAGATACAGAAAATTATGCCACCCTACTTCTTCAGCATCAAAAGCTCTACAAGTCTTCAATAGGTCGAAGCTGTCAGATAACCCCTTTTAGGGGTTTTGGTCTTCAAAAAGTCAAAAAAACCCCATTTTTTTTGTGTTTTTGCTCTATAAAATGAAAACTATAGTAGATAGAGCAAAGCTGTTGCTTGCTTTAACCTTCAGTGCATTGAGCTTTACCAAAGTCTCAATTGGGTCGAAGATGTCAGATGACCCCTTATAATGGTTATGTCCCTTTGAAGTTCTAAAAAAGCGTTTTTCATTGTTTTGCTCAGTAGAATGAAAACTTTTATAGATTGAGAAAAGCTGTTGATAGCTTTAACCTTCAGCTCGTTGAGCTTTATAAAAATATCCATAGAGTCGAAGATGTCATAAGACCCCTTATACGGGTTATGGCCATTTAAATGTCAAATATAGCAATTTTTCATGTTTCATCTGAAAATATTGCAGATAGAGAAAAGGTGTTTCTTTCTTAAACCTTCAACATATTGAGCTCTACAAAAAGAGAAGAAAATGAGATGTGGAATAAGTGTACGCGACACAACCTACCATATAAACGTAAATTTAAAACATCCACAATGGAAAACAGCCAGCAGCCTTCAATGTGACCAGCGGTCGCTGCTCGCTGTTTTTCAATTGGCCCCTGGATTGAAAATAAACTACATATAATTCAAGCCTAATTCAAAGTGCAATGAAAGACCCTCTTCTTGACAAAAAAACAATTAGCATAAATTCGACTTAATACAAACATAAGTTTTGATAAAGATTCCTGGCCCAGGACAAACACATTAAATTTGTTTCGGGGTTTAACTAGTTTTTGGCGCAAACCTTCCCTCTATTAATAATCAATAACAAATCACGAACTACCACATAGTAAAAATTCAAATCGATAGAGGTTCATTTCAACAAGAGAGTATCTGAGACAAAAGTCTTCATTGGGTAGAAGATGTCAGATGACCCCTCATAGGGGTTATGGCCCTTTAAATGTAAAAAAAAATTGCTTGTTACGTGTTTTTGACCTTTAGAATGAAAACTGTTGCAGATAGAGAAAAGCTGTTGATTGCTATAACCTTCAGCTCATTGAGGTATACAAAAGTACTTGTTGTCTTCAAGATGTTAGATGATCCCTTAGAGGGATTTTGGTCATTTAAAGTTGGAACTTTGTTTTTTTCATGTTTTGCATGGCCTATGGAATGATACGTATTGATATAGAAAGGCTGTTGCTTGCTTAAACCTTCAGCTCTTCAAGCTGTACAAGTCTTAATACTTTTTGTGTGGAAGTTATCAGATGACCTCTTATAGGAGTTATGATCCTTTAAAGGTAAAATAATAGACTGTAAAGTTTTGCAGATAGTGAAATGGTGTTGCTTGCTTAAACCTTCAGCTCAATGACCTATACAAAATCTCCATTGGATCAAAATTACCCCTTATAGAGATAATAGGTTAAAGAAAAGCTCCTTATAGCTTAAGGGCCAGTTGACCGATTAAGGCACATGTGTGCCTCCTGTTCCAATTGCAGTCAAAACGTTCATCCTTGTGTCCCATTTTCACCACTCCTTTATCATTTCATGTCCATTTAATCACTACTTTCATGTTCATCTCCCTAATATAGATGAATTCGTGCTGTTTGGGAGTTGCAGTAACTGAGACTGAGAAGATACTAATAACTAATTCTACTGAAAAATTATCTTTCTTCAGCATTGGAAAAAATAAATTAAACCTCAGTTCACTATTGTTTGTTTTTGTAAGGGTTGTATTCAACGCAATAGAGTGAGTGAGTTGGTGTACGCATGTGCTACGCTATACCGGGAATATGTTTATTTAAAGGCGATGAACATGAAAAGGGTGATAAAATGAACATGAAATTGATGGTGATAAATGAAATATGGGATCGGATGGGGAAACAAAGGATCAGTAAAATGAAAAGGAGAGAGAATGGTAGGGGCGGAACATTTAGCCTACATGTACATGTATGTAGTGCACTACTTTTACGTGCTTAAAGCGTGGCCCTGTCCACACATGTTGGTCAACAATGATTTGCGGTCAGGTCTTCCGCATTATAGCCTGACAACCCCGGCATTATTAAAACAGGGCTACCCCTTTCAACCACCTTGGCACACATCCCATCCCATCCCCATATTTCATTTCTCATTATCACTTCATGTTCATTTTATTTTATCATCCTTTCCATGTTCATCGCCTTTACATAAAGGCTAAACTAAATAGCGTTGTAAGGGTGTAAAACACCAACTCACTAACTCACACCTCGCCATATCTACATGTACTTGCTACTATACTTTATTTGTCCTGGTAATATGTCGTTTGTGCTTTACATATACTAAGATCTTCTTCAAAAAAGTTCTATCTGTCCTGATGAACCATTCATTTTTTTATAAAGCTTTAGTAGAATAGACATGTACATATCGGAGAAATTATAATAGCCCACTTTTGTCCTGACTTGGTACGGGCATTTCATAATAAATAAATTGTTAAATAATGCTTATACTGCTAAATGGAAAAACACAAAACGGCTGAGTTAAATAATAAGGTTAGTTAGTTAGTTAGTTATTACTTTACTATAAAGCATTGTGAATTTGGTTATTTCGGGTGATGAACATAAAAGGGGTGAAATAATGAACATATAATGATGATGAAGTCGAGGAAAGACATGAGGACAATCAGAAAGGAGAGCCTTTACTACCACTGGCGATAAAGGAGTAATGGGTAGAGATGGGCAATTGAGCTGCATGGGGAGTCTACGGGTCCTACTCTAACAGAGACCCAAAGTAGGATATTTTAACATGCAAGAACGTGACATTTCCCCCGTCACGATATACCGCTATAGTTTGTGGTAAGGTTTTCCGCAATATAGCCTGTCGACCCCGGCATTCCTTATGACAGGGCTACCCCATTCAACCACCTGGAGCACACATCTCTAATATCAAACAAGTGGGAGAAAAAAAAGTTTTTTATTATGTAAATCTTTATACGGACTTGACTACAAATGATTTTTTATCAAATGATACTGTACATTTGCCATTTTCTAATAATTGTTAACAAATGATCTAAGTAAATGGCAAAGAGAAAGTATACATATGTTTGATATTTTATTTTATTTCTTCAAGCAGGCTTTCCATAGTTAGGTGTTTTGTAGTTTCTTAAATTTGACTAAGGTTGAAAATATAGAAAATTCAAAACAATCTGTTGCTATGTTTACCTTATATTATAACATATTTATTTCTTTTAAAATATGTGGTGTTTTGCACTTCCCTAAATTTTGATACATAACTTCGTGTTGCTAGCTTTACCTGTACACACCAATATATGGGTGTAAACAAAAAGAAGTTTTTATTTGTAGGTAATATTTTAAGTTATAAAAAAACCTTTTTATGGCCCTTAAAATAGCGAAAATCAAAACGGCAATGACCCTGTTTGAGGCTATTTTTCTCAAAATTGACCATAAGCTCTATAGGGAACTGCAATACAAGGTAAACATATTTTAGAAATATGATGTTCAAATTTCAGGCAGGCAGAATATGAATGTTGACAATGTTTTTTAAAGCAAATTATAGCTGTTTCCAGGGCAACAGTGTAATGCAAAATTTCTTTTTATTCACATTATGACCATATTTTCTCAATATTTATTTATTTATGAACCACTTGATGTATTCATGTAGCTTTTCCAGAAAAAAAAACCAGTTTAATAGCCGCAAGATAAAAGTTAAGAGGGTCCTGTCCCATATATAAAAAAAAAACAGTGCTATCTGCGGAGTGCTTGTTTGCTAATATATATATATATGTTTTACTAAATGTTCACATAAATTATAAAAACGCAGTATATAGATAACATTTGGAATGATTGCTTGATTGTTGTTTGAATAATGCCCAGTCAACTTTATTTCAGAAGAAATAAGAACAATTACAATTTAATCAACACTTGAACAGTGCAAGATCACAGTAATCATTACAGAACACAGTACTCATATAACAGACTCATGTATGTCATTTGATGTTTGTTTGTTTGTTTTTAGCTCACCTGGACCGAATGAGTTATTGCCTCTTTTCTGGATTTTTTTTTCACTTAATTAGCCCTATATCTTGAAAACTAAACAAGATATCTTGTATAAATTTAAATTGCATGTGGTTAAGAATATAATATCTACAAAATATGTGTATCTGTGTAGTTCAGGTGAGCGATTCAGCTCCTGGGAGCATTTCATTTTGTTAGTTTTAACTCTCTTTTCGACGCACCTGTGCCATGTAAGGCGTTCAGTTTTCAGTGGAGGAATCCGGAGTACCTTGAGGAAACCACAAACCTTAAGGAGGTAACTGACAAACCTAATCACATTTGACATTTGAAAATGACCAATGAACGGTCATAAACCAGAACATACATGCGTCTATAAGTATCCGATAAGAAAGTAAACAGTCTGACGAAGAATGTTTGTTTAGGTAGGGTTTTAACATCAAGACCGCATAGATTTTGTAGAATAAAAAGCTTCCTTTTATTGATACATGATAGTCGGGCGGATACCAATTATGCACTTGCATACTGTGGTTTCATTATTATTTATAAGGTTTTCGTGGGTGGCCTTGACCCACGAAATTTTATACTACAAGAAAAGAACATTTATAATTTATCTGTATGCTGCAGACTTCAGACCAACGAATTTAAGAATCTACGAAAACCTTTTTCATCAAACCACGAAAATTGATACCCATGAAAATAAATGAATCCACAGTATATACCTGATCTTTTAGCTGCTTGCAAGTCAAGATAAACGTCTACTTAACAATGACATTCGAGAAGTTTTCAAGCGATTACATCTCGATTTTGCAAATTTTGGTCGTTTGCACGTTAAAGATCTGGTCTTAAACTTCATAGATTTCAAATAAATTTACTTTATTTAGTTTATTAATCATGCAACTCAAGGCTAGTACAGACATGGCATACAGTACAATACATTACATCACAATGACATACATATATTCATAAACTGACATCAACAATCAAATGTCATAATACAAATGTAAGTAATATAAACATTTTATATAAAATAATGAAACAAGTCCAGAAAGTACAATTTATTGCCAATTATCAATACTTACTTAGGTTTCCCTTCCTCAGTTCTGATGACTGATCTATAAAAGAGACAACAGTCATAATTGCAATTTCTTCGGGTGTTTGCGAGTTTAAAAGTTTTATTAGTTTTTGTCCCCAACCGCAACGCAGAGCGTCTACTATTCTCAACGGAAATTTTGAATTCATACATAATGTTTATATCACTAATAACTTGGATATGTTCGACTTTGGGTACCGTGTGACTATTTTTGTGGAGGCTGTTCCCCTTTGATCATGAAAATGAGGTCAATGTATCCAATACACTTTTGTTAGCACTCTCACGTCTACCATTCTCAATGGATATTTGTGAAATTTATGATAGTTTATATCACTATTACGTTGTGCCTTTCACAAATTCGATTTTGAGTACCATATGATTCTTTTTGTGGAAGTTGCAAAGGCATATTTCGAGCCGCTGTTACAGAAAAGTTTTTCACTCATACTAGAATTTTCCCCAGGAAGAGTGAGTATAAAACCCGTCCCCCCGGAAGATCTATACGATATTGAGATGTGGAATAAGTGTACGCGACACAACAAACATAAACAAACAGCAATTCAAAAAATCACAACGGAAAACAGCAAGCAGTCTTCAACATGACCATAGGTCACTGCTTACCGTCTTGCATTAGCCCAAGACTGATAATACAATACAAAAGTATCAAAACCAATCCCTAAATCATCAACGAAAGACTCAATTCTTGACATAAAACAGTAAACATAGAATGACAAGGACAAACAAAGGCTTTGGCAAAGTTTCCTGGCTTAGGACAGGCACATATAAAATGTGGCGGGGTTAAACTAGTTTTTTGGATCCAACCTTCCCCCTATTGATAAGGTTGCACAAAGCTACATATAAAACACACTGTAAAACTCAATCGACAAAAGTTCAATTCAACAAGAGAGAACCTAAGACAAAATACTGTACGAAAACAACAAGACAAGGAGGAACTCTCTTGAGAACACTCGAAGTTACTGACAACTAGCTAAGAAACATTTATCGATTGATGTAAAAGAATCAAATACATCAGTTCTAAATCCGACACCCCACGTCAAAACAATGAATGATTAAGAGTTGTATCACCATACAGAACCGACATACTTGATCGCTGTGGTGCTTATAAATAATACCGTGGATACAAAGTGAAAATTTAACGTTTTAAGGTTACTATCAAGCTATCAATATTTCTGCCAAAACATACCAAATGCAAAGATTTTACTAAAACATTGAATTCGTATCCTTTTTTCAAAAGGTTTTTAAGCCAGTTTTTAATTTCCATAAGGTTGTTTTTGATTTTTTGTGCTTTATTAACTACATTGCTATAAAAGTCAGGATGAGATATTCCTTTACCAATCAGGAATCTACGTGTACAATCAAATTTTTCGATGAGATGTCCATATTTATGTGCAAATTTTGTAAAAGATTTGACTAATTTGTGGTAACGGTAACCTTGTTTTAGCAATTTTTCTGTAATAAAACGTAAGCTGGAGCTAATGGTACGTCTCCTTCAAGAAACGGAAAATTATTGGGAATGAAAAGTCATCCCGTTTATCATATACTTTAGTGTGTAATCTACCATTGATAATGCTTAAGTCCAAATCTAGAAATGGACATCTACTGTCGGTTGAGTTTGCTTTATTTAGGGTTAATTCTTTAGGATATATATCATTTATAAAATTTGAGAATGTGGGGTTGTTTAGAGCAAGTATGTCATCTAAGTACCTATATGTATTGTTAAAAGTTTCGATAAGGTGGTTTTTGTTTGGGTCTTTTTGTAGCTTGGCCATAAACACGTAAACTGTGATTCGTAACAATATAAAAACAGATCAGCTATGAGTGGAGCACAATTTGTTCCCATTGAAATACCAATGACTTGGCGATATATTTGTTTACCGAACCGGATGTAAATATTATCTAAAAGAAAGTTTAATGCAGTAATAACTTCTATGTCGGTCCAATTAACATAACCTTTGTGGGTTTCGTTACTAAAAAACGATTTTCTAAATACTTGTGACACTTTAGAACAGATGTAGTCACTTTTAGATTTGTCAAAGCACCATTTAATTAAATATTCAAATTTCTTTTTGATAAGATTGTGAGGTAGATTAGTATATAAAGTGGAAAAGTCATAGCTGTCTACGGATTGAAAATTATTTTCAAATGCCCGAAGTTTGTCTAAAACATCAAGAGAATTTTTAACACTCCAAAAATGATTTATTCCACTCTTTTCGAAAATTTTATCAAAGTATCGGATGATAAATTCTTTCATTGTAGTTAAAGCAAGAGACAAGACTTTAGAAATATTGGTTAAGGAACATTTACTTGATGCGGAAATAAAACGGGATTTATATGGGTTTTTGTGTAATTTAGGTATCCAGTAAATAGTAGGTAATTTATTGTATGTAGGGGCTGCTCGAAGTGCTGTGGTTGCTATGACATGATCGTCAATAATACTGGTTTCTGTAGCTTGCATGGGAACGAAAGTACATGAGCCTTTAATTTCATGCATTAAAACATCCAGATAATATTTACGACATACCACAACAACATTGTTAGGCGCTTTATCCGCTGGAACAAAAACATATCGTGAACCTAATAATTGTAGTTTTGATTTAATTCTGTTTATATAAGTTTGGGGTCGATATTCTACAAAGGTGTTTTGAAAATGGCTTATTCGTAATTTTACAATGGATATGAATTTATTCATAGTATATACTAGATTTTCTCCCGAAAAAAAAATGTATATACATGTACTGCGTTTTCTCCCAGGGAAAATCTGGTATGTGTAAACACACATTCATTATATTATTAATAACCGTGAAAGTAATATGCGGGGTTTTCAATATTTTTAAGATAATATAATTACTAATAATGATTGTATTTTTAACTTTAATTATCTATATTTCAGATGGTATGTAGATATTTGTTAAGCTTTGAGAAGGGAAACACAATGGTTGTTTTGTGTGCACGTTCAGCGCAAATCAAATATTCTATCATCTTAGATTAAAGCATGTAGAGCCCATGCGAATTTCAGTATTTATCCCACAGCTTTCAGTCTATCCGGTACATTTTCTCCTAATCCTTTTCTGGCCCTTCCTTACAAAATTATGTTAATTGTTACCATAGTCAACATAACTCAGAGAAATAGCTGTCTATTAACCTGACCAAAATCATCTCAAAAAGAGAGCATAAACTGTTGTAGTATTACTGTTAAACCAATGCCACAAAAGCATTTGCAAAGATAGCCTTGATTCGAGTTTCCAAACCGCAACGCGGACCGGGAACACAGTAATGCCTCAGCGTCCGTCCGTTTGTGCGTTCGTCACAATTTATGTATCTCAGCAAATAAAGGTAATAACAAAACTACCGAACTTGAATGATCAATCTCAAAGTCCAGAGAAAATGACAAAAACGAATCAGTCATATCGGAGAATTGGTGGATCGCAATGGTCCTGACTTGGTACAAATGTACAAGCATTTCAAACGAAATGGTGGGTTAAACCAGGCTTTATGGCGCCAAACCTCCCTCTTCCATTGCGATCTTAGGATCCGGTAATGACCATAGAACATAACATAGTTGTTAGACACGATAGGGATATTGAGGTGATCATCTCAGTACAGCAGATCAGTCAAACACTAATTAAAACAATTAACCACCATTTCTTTTAACTCAATTTGAACTTTTCTACTAGTGGCTGATAACAAAGAAAACATTTTTTAGAGATCGTATGAGACGTATTTTCTTATAGCCCTGCTCCAAAAGTCGGTCACGAAGAAATCGGTGTCTGATCAAAAAATCTGTGAAATGTGTGCAAGCTCTGGCATATCGAATAAGTTGTGAAATATAAACACCGTATGCAGGGGAAGTAGGTATATTGCTCTGTAGATTACTAGGAAAATTAATAATTTGAAAATTAAAATCGTCTCTTTTATCGTATATTTTTGTACTGATATTTGCTGACTTTTGGGGGTTTTTTTTTTGGCATGCAGCTTTAGGTAGCAGTCTCATATGCTGAATTGCGTTTTCAGGACGGTCGCTTATCTATTTCCTGTTCAACGGACTTATTATTATTTGCACTCGGAGGAGTCTAAAGAATTTTCTTCTTGTATTTTTATCTATTCTTGTAAACTGCGTTTACAATGCCTGTTTTTGATATTTTTAAAAATCTTAACTCAAAGAAAATATTTTTATGCTTTTTAGCTCACCTGGCCAAAGGCCATGTGAGCTATTGCCATCACTTGGCGTCCGTCGTCGTCGTCCGTCGTCGTCGTCGTCGTCCGTCGTCGTTAACTTTTCTTCAAACTTCTTCTCCTCTGAAACGGCTGCACAGATTCAAACCAAATTTGGTCTGGTGGTACTTTAGGGTATCCCCCACAGAACTGATGTAGGGATTTTTGATTCGTCGAAAAACATGGCCGCCATGGCTAAAAATAGAACATAGGGGTAAAATGCAGTTTTTTGCAAATAACTCAAAAACGGCTACAGATATCAAAATTCTGGCATAGGGTAAAAGTGATCAGCACCTCAAGATCTACCTACCCTGAAATTTTGAAGAAAATCCAACAACCCATGTAGGAGTTATTGCCCTTTTTGTGGATTTTTTGCAAATTTTACACCTGTTTAGGTCAATATCTTGAAAACTATACTAGATATTTGAAATTTAAATTGCATATTGTTAAGCACATCAAGATCTACAAAATATGTAATAGGGTCAACGTTGTAGGACCTTTCCTTTTAGGAGTTATTGCCCTTAGAACGTCAAAATTGAGCATTTTAACAGCATTTCCTCATTACATTGAAAACGTTAACTCCTCTTACACTTTAAGTCCAAATGGAACCAAACTTGGTATAGTTGTTTATTAGCATTAGGTGTATAGAACTGATGTGGGGATTTTTGATTTGTCGTAAAACATGGCCGGTGTGGCAAAAAATAGAACATAGGGGTAAAATGCAGTTTTTTGCAAATAACTCTAAAACGGTGACAGATTTCAAAATTTTGATTGGGAACAAAAGTGATCAGCACCTCAAGATCTTCCAGCTCTGAAATTTTGAAGAAAATCCAACAACCCATGTAGGAGTTATTGCCCTTTTTGTTGATTTTTTGCAAGTTTTGCAACTGTTTAGCTCAATATCTTGAAAACTATGCAAGATATTTGAGAAATTTAAATTGCATATTGTTAAGCGCATCAAGATCTACAAAATACGTAATAGTGTCAACGTTGTAGGACCTTTCCTTTGAGGAGTTATTGCCCTTAGAACGTCAAAATTGAGCATTTAAAAAGCATTTCCTCATTATATTGAAAACGTTAACTCTTCTGCCACTTTAAGTCCAATTGGAACCAAACTTGGTATTATTGTTTATTAGCAGTAGGTGTATAGAACTGATGTGGGGATTTTTGATTGGTTGTAAAACATGGCCGCTCTGGCTAAAAATAGAACATTAGGTTAAACTGCATTTTTTCGAAAATAACTCAAAAAGGGTGCCAGATTTTTAGATTTTGATTGAGAACAAAAGTGATCAGCACCTTAAGATCCACCATATTGTCAGATGGCCTCCTTATTAATCTTATGACCCTTTCAACGTCAAAAAGATTTTGCCTAATAACCTTTACTTCAGGCACATATGTCAGGTGAGCGATTCAGGCTCCTGGGAGCCTCTTGTTCTAATATGTTGACCTTCAAGGACATATTTCAATGCAACCATTAGACTATTTTAACGGTTTTTCGTAACAATGAATTGCAGAACATTTTATTTGATGAAAGTCAGAAGTATCTCTTGCGTCCTATCAAAAACTTTATAATGGTATCAATATCACCAACAAACAAAAACAAATGCTGTGTGTGGTGTTTATATTTGCAAGTTTGGTTTATTCTCTAAAAATCAATCTGTATCAAAATCTATAATATACTACCTTATATTAACAGACAATGTATTACCTTATATCAACAGACTATTTGGCTATAATACCAAAAGTAGGCTATATTGATTGATTGATTGATTGTTGTCTGCTTTGTGTTCCGTCGGCGATTTTTCAGCCGTCATCAGGACAAAAGCTTCTGGGTCCATAACATCAATCTATACAAAGAACAAGATAGGATAAAAAGAACCAATAACAATGTTGCCCCCTCATTTTCGCCCTTAAAGTTTGGAATATTTCACAGTAAGTTTGGAGTTTTGCAGTAAAAAATACACAGTTTATGAAGCAGACGTCGATTTTGGAAAAATGTTAACTTTGCTATTCTCATATGCACGTATAAAAACTTCTAAAAATATGATAAAGTGGCAAAATGGGTCCATATTGGCTTGTTGTTGCACAGTCAAAATATGTTTTTGGTGCTTCAGTTTTTATTTTATATTAAAATAACCACAGAAATTTGACGAAAAAGTTTTTTTATCAACATACACATTCGTCTCAATGCTGGTAAAAACCCGATAGAGCCTATATGTTTTAAATACTTTCTTCATTATATAGTTATATAGTACAGAAATAAAAAAGTTTAAACTAAGAAATTTGTCCCTTTTCAAAAAAAACCAAAAAATCCTTCTAATACATTATCCTTTCGGTCAATTCTGAATTTTTCTTCTAAAAAATGAGCTTTCAACCCAAAAATTAAAATCATCAATTAAGAGAAAAATTGATGCACCTGCAAATGTGTAACCAGAAAATGGGGGAAAAGCTTTGTTTAACAAATACTGGTCAAACTTTTCGGAAACACGCAGTCATCTTAGACTTTGTTTTTTCGAGTGATTTATTAAAAGTTCATGCTGTAAACCTGCCAGTGATGCCAATTTTTGCAATATTTACCTTTAAGAAATCGGTTTAATTTATCATTAAGCATAAAATTAAGATTTTCAAAATTATTTAAGACCTCCCGACAGACCGATAGAAATGACGTGGTGTGTTACTTGCGTTGCTGAGTATAATATAGAGTGATGGTACACATACTATGATACTCAAAACCATAACGTGCATTTCTGCGTATATGTAATCGTCGTTGATTCCAATTAAATTCCCGTCAGCTTTTATATTCACAATTTACATGTCAAGCATTTAAATGATCCAGAGTTATTCCTCTTACAATTGTTACATATCTTACATTTTACATCTGATAAGAAAATTTATGATGTTTAAAAGTCAAGTTCAATGTAGTTGAAGCTTTTTAGGGAATTTTATGAGTCTTTTTGAACAAAATGTACAAATTACCCCTTCATTTACTTTACTTTTCTTTTCTGTTCTAGTATAATATATAAATGACGCATTATTAAGCCGACATTACTTTATGAAGTAAACACAAATAACAGTGGGCGAAATTTTTATTCCCCAAAAATAAATGCATTTGAAACGTGCATGTGGGTCCCGGAGGTGGAATAGGCCTGTTAAGCGTGTAAGTTAAAGTTTACTAAAGTGCATTAATTACCATGATGACGAATTAAGCAACTTGCCCAAACGGCGACCAGGTTGAGCATGCACCCCAGGTCATTGAATGGGCTGGTCCTAGAATTCCGGGGTCAGCAGGCCACAAAATTGAAAACCTTAGTGGTGTATGGTGTGAGAAAATGTCATGTTAAAGAACACTGCTGCAGGTTTCGGTACGAAAAGAACACCATCCTTTCCAGCAGGCTTAATCTACTATGCTCCTCTCTTCACCCCTTATAAAAAGTACATTTTTGTGAGAACCCCTAAATATTACAGACCAAAACTTAATATACCCATGATTTTTAACCTAACACCGCCAAAAAAATCCATACTCCAAAATATTCCAATTTACGGTATCCAACTTGAATTAAAAATAAGCCCCCCCCCCTGCGTCCACCACATCTGATATTCATTTTATCAGCCTGTTCATATTACTTTCCCTTATTTAGCATGGCATCTGAGTTACCCAATAACTAACCTAACTTATTAATGCTGCATACTTAAACTTCTTTAAGTAGACTAGCTTGACAGGATATTGTATGGTAAGGCTTAAAGATTTCCCTACTCCTTATTATTGTTGAAGGCAAGCAAATCTGTCTTTAAAAGTTTTGATTGAAAAAAATAGTTGAACCAAATTTATGAGTCCCTCAAGCAATAGCAAGCAGGAACTGCTTACTTTCCCGGAGCACCTGAGTTAACTCTCGTTACGCACCTTGCGCATTGCAAATATGCCGTTCTGCAAAGATGGCGAGATTCGGAGAAGAAAACTTTTTTCGGAACAACTTTCGGCATTGAATATCAAAGACAAAATTACAGAGGATGATCAAGAGGAGAGTTTAGAGGAATCAGAAGACGAGGCAATTTATTGGAAAGATGGGAGGAGGATTGCAGACCTGAAAGTGTTGGCGGAAGCCTAAGAGAAATGCGACAGCTGTGCATCACTTTTAAACCTAATGAACATTGAAAAAGAAAGAAAACACGGCTTTGGTAGCTACCTCTATGTTAGATGCGGGACATGTGAATTGATAAACAACATTACTTAAAGAAAATGCATTGCAGTTCAAAGGGCCCAGCAATATTTGATATCAATACAAAGGCAGCGATAGGTAATATAAACTTACGACTAGAGTTCGCGCTGTTGATATTCAGTAGTTTTTGTGTTTCCGTGTTTCACATTTTGTCTGTATTGTCCCGTTTTCGTTGGTGTTTATTTGTTTTTTTCTCTGCCCTTTCGGACTTCGGACATTCGGATGCCCCCCATTTGAATCGCTGCTTCTTTCATACCTGTAACTAGCATACATCTTTCAATTTTGTATTGATCCACTGATTCCCAATCGCCCCGATACATGTATAACTCCATATATTCAACTGTTTTGAATTTGGCCGTGACCATTTATTTGTTTTCATTTATGATGCTTTTATAAACTTTGATTTATGCTACGGAAAAAAGGTTTTATATAAGTACAGTTATTTGCTACAATCCGTATTCTTTTAAAGACACGTAAATCGATAGAAAATTTTATCATTTAGTTAAAGAATTGAATTTTGATTCATTAAACATATATAAACAATATAATATACCAAACGACTGATATTTGTATGTTTCGGTTCTTATATACTGTATTGCAATTTTTAAGATGTTTTAACCGGCATTATTGTTACAAATTTGCATAAGAATCATTTTTGCACCACAAAAATGTATGAATGATGGATACAGTTATTTAATTGTAGCTGCGTAGAACTTTTTGTCAGGCTATTTGTTCATAAAGTTTAAATTTCTCACTCTGATTTGTACATAAAATGAACACAGTCCCGGCTTTGGCACAGCGTTTGAAAAATGACATTATATATTGGCACTTTTTGTATTTCCTCTGCTTTTTGGAGATTTGCATATTTTACGTTAATTTTTTTGTGTCAACTGATTCGTTATTTCAGTTTTGGACTTCTAACATTCCAATGTCCATTTGATAGTTGTATGATTCTTACAAACCAATACAACATTTATCCTTAACAAGTATTCGTAAGAGTACGGGGTTTCTCTCATAGAAGTTTCGATCGAAGACAACAACTTACGAATGACATAACTTGAGAACATTTTTGTTTTGGTTAGACCTGTTAAAATCATGTACTGGAATGGTACTTGTAATCAGTGTCTAGAAAAGTCAATGAACACACAAATATTTTTTTTCAAGATTTCTATGTACATTATCATAAGAAACTAATATGATTTAGGCAATGCCTAGCCGCGAGCACAGCATAATTATTCAATGTGATTCATTTGTTAGAGAAAACAAGAGGATCGAGATGTTTCAACTTTAAAATAAAAACAGTTCTTTCAAATACTCCAAATTTAAGAAATGGCGCAGTGAACAATGTGATTGATTCTGAAAATGGCGCCTATTGGCGCGTGACGTTTTGCTCCAAATTTTGAATGATGACGTTTACAATCAAGCTCTGAAACCCAGCGGCTAACGACTACACTGCTACGCGACGTTTGTCTTATCTTATATTTACTTCATTGATATGCAATGTACAAAAATAAATGAAAAGCGCAAAAAATATACATTGTTGGTTTATATTTGTCCCACTAATATTCTGAAAATTTTTGCGTGAACTTGCCGTAGAGCTCTTCGTGCCCGCTACGAGCTGTACTCACTACAATATATAAAATACCGTATAAAAGTTCAGTAAAGGCATTTAATTGTCAGATAACATACTTGAAAATATAATTTAACATGTAGGAGTTAATTTTTTCTCCCAGTATTATGCTGCTTCGACCGGAAGCGAAGGTTAGTAATTTCTCTACTTCCAAACCGCACAAACTCAGCTACACGGAGCAAAAAAATAATTATGGTTGTAAACAATGACAATCGTGGAAACGAGTTTAAAAATCTTTGAAGCAAGTCAAACCATTGTCAGACTACATAACGATATTATAAAAAAGTTCTGCCAGACTCTGTTTCGGAGATTGAAGTTTTAACTGCCGCTGGAAATAAGCAATGAGGACAAGCAATTTATTCAACTGTAGGGCATTCTTTGGTCGTTTCTACTCTTACTGCAACCAGCAGCAGTGTTTTATAACGTGCGTGGAACGTGGACTTTTCGCCACACGTTTTCGGTCAGATGTCCGTATTATTGCCTGACGTCACGGCATGCTACCAAATTCATCGTGAGCAAATTGTATTTACACGGGTACTGAGGATTCCTATTAAAGTGCGACTTTTACCGACGTGCTCATCGCTGCTACGGGCATATTCGCTAAAAAAAAAGTGCAAGCTATATATATGAAATTGCGCGAACGTTTTCGCATTTTTTCCATTTGGTAACTTTAAATATTGCTCCATAGTTTTAATTGTCATTAAATTGTTGTTTTTTTTCAACGATTAAAAAACCTATAGAGCGTTGCAAGGGAGTAAGACACCAATTCAACTCACCAACTCACTAACTCAACATGAACAAATAAAAAAACAATCGTTAGTTGAGCGCATTGTTGACTTTGACTTTAAGAATCTTATATTTTTCGTATAATAGCGAGTTTTATGCCGCTTGTCCTATAACCCCCTTTTTCTTTGCGGTCGAAGGGTCTGGTAACATCACTAAACACAGCACGTTCATTATATAATATATTATGAGCATGTTTTGTTTTGTTCTATTCAACTGCTGCAAATAGAAAAGTACAAAATGTCTCAACTCAGCAAATATTTCATATCTCGTGTTTGTAAAATATCTCCAAATTTGTCATATCAGCGAAATATACATCTACTGATGATGAAAATATGTAAAGTTTTGTCCCATGCAAAAACGAAAATTGAAGATAAAATTACGCGAGACGTAAGACTTTGGCCGCTAAAGAGTTCAATTGGGCTTCGGGATGTGTGCGCTCTCACCAAAGGTGTTGCACGCAGTAATTTAGCATAGTGTTTATTTTCCTTTGAAGGTTTTATCAGCCAAAGTCATCAATTGTGAACTAATGTTAACTCTCTTATACCTAGGGTTTGACCGCACAAGATGCCCAAGAATAAAATAAATTGAATTCCTTATGCTCACCGATAGATCAATAAAGCAGATGATCCGAAAACAAGCGACAGGAAAATGACATTGCATTTTGTAAATAACAATACACATGGCATGCACATAGTGCACCACCTTATCAAAAGTAGATATCAGCCCCCCTGTATTTCATTTTATTTATTCCTATTGACAAAAAGTTTCTTATGAAAAATAAACCATGCCAGTAGTTTTAAACGATCTGCGTTGAGTTTTAACCCTTTGTTGACTTAATATACAGTTCAGAAATGACCTGAGGTCCGGTAGAGATAAATAACATGCTCCAGAATAGACAGACAACATTCATAAAAGGTGCATGTCTCAAAATACAATTGGTATTTAATACTTTAAGGTGTTAAAATTGAAATAAGATTATCCCCTGCAAGGCGAGAAAAAACACTTTATCAGTAGGAATTTTTAAAATCTTTTATTCTGAATGAATTTTCTTTCATTTAAGTCAACGGTGGGGGCTTTTAAATGACTGTTATCTTCATGTAGTGGATAAATCGAGTATCAATTCTGCAAAGTTCAAATATACAAAATAAATTTAAAATTTTGAAACTTGAGCTCGTGGATGGCGCGTGCCACGTTTTCACGGGGTAATACAACTCCATTGTTTCAGCTATTTAAACACCACTGCATTGGTCTTAATATCGTTAATCCGTTTACACGGTAAATGATTCGCATACAGAAATATGATGAACTCGAGGACTATCTCATTTAGAATGTGTTAAACGTTGCCATTATTGGGGTAATACAGTGTGATATATCGTATAAATATCTTTCAAGATCAACCCAGATGAACTTGTTTTAATATCAAAATCGCTTGGTTGCCTCTTGATATATACAGACAACATGATTCAATTTGACGATTTGTGGTAGATTTATTTTAAAGTTTGCTACTAAATTATATTTAAATTAAGCTAAGCCGAAATATGATTTGAACTTTGAAGGCCACTAGGCTAACGAGAATTTAATGATTTTATAACTTGAAATCTAAACAGATAATTCTAACATTTCTAAAAGCATGGGTTGAATCAGTATAAATAGGTTACCCTGGATTTATTTCCCTCACAAATGACAAGAATTGGGTGTAAAAAACAAACTTAATTTTGTGTAATACAAAATAATCTAGATATCTTAATGTCAGCCAAATTAAAATGAGGACTGCTTAAAGAAGGCAATAGGAAAGAGAAAATTGTTATATTAATTTTTTTTTCTGTTAAGATATATATGCACAACATTACCCCAGCCCAGCTAAACACTACAAGAACTAAAAAAGCAAAGGTGTGCAATTGGAACACTAAAATATCATAAGTCCAAAAAGGCGATTTTTTAGCCAGTATGACGAAACGCACAAAAAATTAACTGCATTTCACAACATATGAGCTAAAAAGTAAAATCTTAAAGAAAAAAAAACTGTCCTTTTAATTTACTTAATGCTATTAGGCGAACATGAGAGAGGAGGTTAAAAATATTCGGAATGATTTCGACTGATAAGAGTCCCGTGCGGGGACCGGGTGGCGTATAGGCCCACAGCAGAGCCTAGCTTGTCGTAAGAGGCGACTAAGGGTCTTGGGATTCTGACATCGGGTTAGTGCTCAGCCCACAGAGCGGCTAAATTTTCCGCCCCTACCCTCATCTCCCCTTTTCCAGTGGCTCTGCAAAATTTCTGTTTCCATACCCTCCCACATATTCATTGATGATCATCATTTCATGTTCATTTTATCATCCTTCTAATGTTCATCGCCATAAAGCGTTGCACGGGCCTAAATTATCAACTCACTCATTCAGTCACGACTGACAAGATGCATGGCAAGGTCGACCAATTTAGCCTACTGCAAGGAATTTCACGGGTCCAGTTCTTATGGAGACCTTTGTATTCGAACTATTATTATTTTGATGCAACATTCGCAAATATTAGCTTACATACTTTCCGCTTCTTAATCCCTCTGGGTCGAGGTAGAAGTTGTAAATAGTAAATGTACAACTCAAGTACGTTTATTATCACTTAAATGACAATATTGAGAGTGCATATAAACACAAAATGTTATATAATACTAAAATTCCGGTGACAAAAATTTGTACTATTTGTTTTACAATACATTGTTGTGCTTTTGACGTAGTAATGACAGTTTTTTAAAACAATATTTGCGTCATTAACAATAAATCTTTGGACTAATCAGAATGTGGATTATTAAATTATTTTACATGTAGTACAAAGTAATGATGGATAAGCATCTTTAATCTAATGGGTAAAAAATTTTGCGAAAAATGAATTACTACATTCTTAATGAATATATGGTATAATATTTTAACTTACAGCATTCTACTTGGCTTTCATAATGAAGTAACTGAAAGTGTAAAGCATGCAATTACTAGTAAACTCATCTTAGTTAATTTGAATAATACTTTAAGTGGTCTTTGTGGAGGCGCTAACGCGCTAGACATTCAATAAGTTATATTGCCCGATATCATGGATTTGACTGGCATGATTTAACAAGTTTTACGATAACACGCATTGCTAGTGCTACATGTTTTAAACATTAGTTTTCTGAACTTAATTAAAAAAACATATTTCCAATATTTTCGTTATAATAGCCTGACGTCCCCGGTATGGAAGATGAGCTTCCCCAATCAACCGTCTTTACAGATGCTATGTGGGGCCAGGCCTAGTTTCGGGCCACAAATATGCCCCCAACAGCTTTAAGCTTACTGTTAAAAGTAAATTTAGGAGCACAGAGTACTCTCTTGAAAGTCGGGATGGTTTGTCTGAAGAGCAGTTTGGATTAGGACCAAAAGTGGTTGAATATGTTAATCTAGCATTACGGAATCGTCAGGCCTTAAAGCACAAGTCACACTGTCACGTTTCGGCATCCCGTTTTACTACGTTTCTAACACGCGTAGTTGAAACCGGGTACATACGTAGGGATACCTGGACGCAAACGTGGGGTGCCCCGTTTGTGTGTATCGTTTGCACGACACAAACGTGGCGAAACGCGGCTAAAAAATAAACGTAGCAGATACGTAGTAAAACGTCGTTAAAACGTGTGACAACCTAGTGAAAGCGTAACGAAAACCTAGTAAAACTTAGTAGAATGCCAACCACCAGGTTTTACTACGTTTTTCTAGGTAGTTATTACGTTTCAGGAGGTTTTATGAGGTTTTTGTACGTTTTTTCACGTTAAATGTTACGTTTCGCTAAGTTTTTTCACGTTTTATGACGGTTTAGTAGGTATCGTCACGTTTTACTACGCTTACTCTTTCATTTCGCCTATTTTTTGCCACTCGTTTTGTACAAAAATCTTCATTTAGATGACATTAAAAATTGGTAAATTACAGGATGTTGCTGAACGAGCATACGCGTATTCTGCAAGATAAAGCTGTTGTTGTTTCAGTACAACCAGAACCGGTAACAGAGTATTAGAAAAACGCGTTTAATTTGGGTGAGAGATTGACCCAGCTATGTTTCAGGAGAATGTAGTTAGAATGACATCAGGGTTAAGAAGAAAGACACATGGTTTAGAAAGGCACTACCCGTTGGCCCATCACCCATTGTTACAAGTATTTTGTAAGCTGATGCTCACTAGTGATATACCGCTTCTGTTCAAATCTTAAGTATTCGGTTAACAGAAAGTAGATGACCTAGATATACACCCTATTATACAGTATGATCAAATTGAAGGCGAAATATCAAACCTCTACGATATATATTTAGACAACTGTGATAGGAATTTTGCATCCATGTTCAACATGTATAAAACCAGTTTAGCTAGGATCCTAAAATTATTATGAACCATTTGGTACTACAGTAAATGCAAAATATCATATCTATCATATTTTAAAAGCAGTTTGAAACCGGTGACGAAATTTTATTTCACAGATAGACGAACGATAATGGTAATATACTATACCATTAGTGGTCTTTAGTCTTTGCAGCGAAGGTAGAATAAATGTACTAAAATATGAATGAAATCACAAATTACTCCTCAAATCAATCACTACTTCTTCCTGGTGAATATATTAGTATTTTTTTTTAATTTTGAGAAAATTACGCGGTTTTCGCGGGTAATTCATCAAAGCGTAGTGGCACGTGGTAATACGTAGTAAAACGTAGTAAATACCTAGCAAAACTGCATCAATACGTACTAAAACTTACCGCACACCTTTTAAAACGTGACAAACCCTAGTAATACCTGATGAAACGTACCACATCCGTAGCAAAACGTACTAAAACCTAACGAAACGGCTGATGTTAAACCTGGCCATACCTTGTAAAACGTATTAAAACGTGAGGAAACCTTGTAAAACGTAGCATATACCTAGTTAAACGTGAAGACCGAAAACTTTGACAATAAATTACATTAAAACGTGACGTTTTAAAACGTAGTAAAACGGGGAGGCCGATACGTGACAGTGTGACTGGGGCTTAACAAAAAGCTGATCGCTAACGCGTGGTGCATCATGTGGGGAAAAGCTAGGTTTCATGCACATAAAAGATCACTGCTGCACCTAGGGCTCATGCCAATCCTATTTATTTAAAAATAAGCAGTAAGGTATCATTTTCGTACGTTCCCATCCAAAATCATCATCATTTCATGTTTATTTTGTCAACTCTTTTTAATCATCTCCCTGATGTTGCCATTATTCTGCTGCTTGTACGAAAGCAAGACAATAGCTTTCCAACGTAAAACCTGACCACAGAACAGTGTAGCACCGTGTGTTTAAAATGTCAAGTTTTCGAACGTGAAAAAAGCGTCGACGCGGGTTTTGGTGCGAGTACAATTTTCGAATATCCTATCCTTTATTTTTCAGTGACAGTCCTCATGTCCTTGGTTCTTTATCTCACTTCGTTATAATCCAGTATTCATCTTTCATGTTTAGCAATATAATGCTGCTTTGGGGTAAGCACTTATTAACTAACTTGCCAAGTATAAAAACATGTAATTTTTTAGAGACAAGAGGGGAAAATAAATACCAATCTTGAGTTATGATAAGTATTAACCCTATTCACTGAAAAACTCTATAAATTTACTTAACAATTATGATGACATGAAACCTTTGTTAAATATACGTTTGCTTTATGATATATTGCTTTATGAAAAAAGGTATGATAGAAGAATAGTGGAATGCAATGACGAAGTATTTTACTACTTGTATTAGTGGATAAGATTTATTTATTTACTTTCACATTCCTTTGGTTCAAATGTTTCGAATTTTTCATTCAGCTTTTTTGGCATGCAGGTTTAACATTACGTAACTGTTATTTCCTTTTCCAAACTAGTATCGGTTCTGTTTGTCGTCGTCCAAGCAAAATCCAGGCAATAGTTTGCACATGACAAATTTGGTTTAAAAAAAAAATCAATGATTTTACATCAGGTTTACATCCATTCCCCAAAACAAATGCAGATTTTTGGTTTATTGAAGTGATTACTTCGATATAATTTATGTAGAATGCATTGAAAATATGTAGAAAAGGGGAGATAACTCTTGCATATTTGCAAAATTTGGCTGCTTTGTTTATGAACTTTTAGGCTGAATCACAAGTCATCCATGTTGCTTACAAATGAATCCTGGTGATTTTTGTTTTACATATGAGTCTAACAATACATTAAAACAATAAATTTGCTGGGATAAAATTTTGCCTGATTTCTACATGGACAGCCTCGTAAGCTTTATCGTGGGGTATTGTTGCCAGCGTCCGATGTGTTCTGTATATAAGGTGTGAAACATTACTACATTATCCGCAATTTGGTGTGCTTTTTGGTGTGAAATCTGTTCAGCTGGATATCCCATTGTTCAATCATCGAATCAGCAACATTACAAAAAGCTAGTTCATTTTTTTTAAAATTCACCTAGTATCACCATCCCTACTCCCTATTGTGGATTTACGAATAGTGTTTTACACAACCTATCGGTAAAGAACCCTCACGACCGGTCATGCCGCTATGCTAATGAAGCAACCTCGAGGTACTAGTTTTGTTATGTTGCTGATGCTAAAATTAACTTAAAATTACAACAAGATTCTAGGTAATATGTTTTATTGCGCCTGACGACTGCTTCATTTATTCAAGACTCATCATACATGTATGCGCTATACCAAAAGATTTGAAACGACAAACACTATTTAATATGATTATAAAGAGCACAAACCGGTTTTCTTTCAAATGTGTGTTCGTTTTTTTTTTGTTATTTATTTGTTGAATTATCTTTGCACAGATTTTGTTCATACTTGAACCAATGCAGTAAATGAGTAATATTAACCTTTGTTAAAACATAAATTACATATTATATCTGTCTAATATTTAACATATGAAATTCAATGTAAAATATTTTTATAAAATGTATACAATAACGTTGAAAAATACCCATCAATCATAATGATAGTAGTAATCCCCAGGATAGGAAGTATTGAGACATGCTAAACATAATCCTACAACAATAAAATGGAAACACAACACCCATCAAAGATGTAGGTGCTCTGCTCTTAATTTCACACAAAGTCATTAGCAGATATTTAATATCTACGACGATGATCGTATTTTACCACAAGTATGCCACCGCGAATTATCTTGTAGGATTCAAATATGGGAAAAGGATACAGGACACACACTAGCCACAGTTTTTGTGTCATATATATCAAAAGGGCTTGATAAAAAAGAAGTTTTTTTTTAAATATCACGAAAATGAAAATATTTCACAAAGAAAAAAAAACATTGACTCACAAGTTAACATTTAAGACCATTTATATGTTACCTATTGTATTTTTAGTTCTCAATAGGTATCGAATATTTGAGGTATACGGTGACGAGCAGCTGGGTTTTTATATTCAAATTATTTGTCACACTTGCAAGACAAAATATTTATTTTTAAATAAATTAAAAAGATAGGAAAGCACTTAGTGTAAGGATTAGATAAGATAAAATCAGTAACTTCAAAGCGTTTTAATCCACGATTGTTAACATATACCTTCAAAATGACTTCAAGCAGGTTAATGACATTGAACGGAATGAATCCTATTTAAATAACTTTTATAAGTTTTCTTACCGGCTACAAACGTACGAAAATGGTTTACTTTTTATCAGAAAAAATGAGTGCAGTATGATATAATAAAACGTAATTTACATACACATACCTAAAAATCGTTACAAAGTGTTTTTATTTCAGAAAAGGAAAATGTACTTTTTTCCTTTTTATACACGTCAACTAGCTTGTTAACATGGTCAATTTTTCACATTTTGTGGTTTAAATCTGTACTATTTGACCTAAAAAATGTTGTATTTGTATATATTTGATACATTTCAATGTACATATTGGGGATAAATCCCCACTTTTTGTAAAATTCCCCCCAAAAAGTTGAAAGTTAATTATAGTTTACTTGAAACGACACAAATCTACAAATAGTTATAACAGTAACAATGCAATGGGGATAAATCCCCAATTGTGTTTAACATAAGCACTGAACAGCTCATAGTGGGGATATATCCCCAGTTGTGTAAAATTTAGACAACATACAACTTTAAGCGGGGATAAATCCCCAATCACATGGTAGACTAAAATTTAGTAAACGATGTGGTGAACTTGATGTAGTATAACTACAGTATACAATATACATGACTTACATTAATTTTGATTGGGGATATATCCCCATTTCAAGTTATATATAAACAGACTAATGAAAAGAATCTCTTTTTAATCGACAGACAATAGATAAAGTGAGCATTGACCACAGTGGGGATTTATCCCCACTTTATTATCAAATGATCAATCGCCCCAAATGTATATATACTGTATATATAAATTTTAATTTTATGATGAGAGGAATAAAAAATATTAAGATAGTACATTTAAAAAAAAACATTTGTGAAAACCAAATATGTACATTTAAAATTTTGCCCTCTAACAAATCATTTCAGCTTGTATTGAAATTTCATTTTTGTATGTTTGTTTTGGAATAAATTTATAAGACAAAAATCATCTCTTTCTCATTAGTGACTCTCCAAAAAGGAATAATAACGAGAGAATTTGTGTATAACAAACCAACCCGCCACACAATTCTCTTCATGCCTTTAAGCAACTTTGGGGTCTTCATCAGAGACAAACAATGCACACTTTCTTAAATATGCAAAAACATAATAATACACCTTCCGTCTTTCTCACCATCATCCATGGGGTTTTCACTTTGGTGATGCTCATGAGTTACAAGAACTGAGCAAATGTATTGGAAATATAAAAAAAGTCATTAAAGCAAAGCATGTCGGAATTGGTGAATATGTACATATATAGACAATAGTATTAAATGTCTATAACTGGGCCACTTTACATATATGTAAAGTTTTGCCTTTGCCCTTTTATTTAAAAGTCTAAAAATAATCAAAAAATTAATTTCAACGTAGGCCACAGAAGTGTGTGAGCTCCACCGCATAACTCATCTTAAATCCTCCTTTGACCCTTGTTCCAGGAACAATGTTCCTTAGATAAGGACAGTTCAGATTAAATC
Organism: Arcuatula senhousia; assembly: GCA_963971305.1. Classification (NCBI taxonomy): domain Eukaryota; kingdom Metazoa; phylum Mollusca; class Bivalvia; order Mytilida; family Mytilidae; genus Arcuatula; species Arcuatula senhousia. Next base: position 13,284,256 of record OZ020305.1, read on the forward strand.
GTGTGTCCAATATTTACAAAATCGCAAGTTTACTTACAATCATTGAATTATGCAAAATATCTTTTTTTTTTTGGCATAGACCATTTGATTTTCTGGGGGAGGCCTGCAGTGTGGGATTTTGGGAAATAAAATCGGCCCTGATTTTTTGTAAAAAAATAATCTGGCCAGCACCTAGGTTGCAAGTAAAGTAATCTGACTTCAATCTTGGCAATTGAAAACAAAATCTGGACCGCGAAGCAGGCGAAAAAAAATCCCGACTCAAGGTAAAATCCAAGCCCCCCCCCCGAAAACCAAATGGTCCATAAATTGTCTTTAAATTACCTTGTTAAGACAAATACTAAACATCATGAAAACAACAAGTGCAAGAAGATCCGTAGGTTAAGACATGCAAATTTAATAGTGACAGGGCTAAGCTTTAGTGTTTATTTACGTCCAACCTTCCTTTATTAAATATCCTAAACAATAAAATCGAACAAAGGTACTTTTTAATTAGACTTTATAAAGCGAATAGAGTCTAATGGTTGACTTGATCGTTCTCGTTTTATAGTTTTGTCTTCGAGTTCTCGAAATATAAGTCTTTTGATATTCAGATGCTCTTTGGTACTTCATTGCTACTTTTATTAATCTCATAAGGTATGAAAAGCTGACGAATATCGGGTGAGTTTTCATGTTTCGTAGAATGAACAGTTTTACGCTTCACAAATATTTTTAAGATATGATGTTTTTGCATTAATTACTTTCGAAGCTTTGTTCCGATATTCAATATCATTTCATTAAACAAACACATCGCATGAACTGATCATAACTATCACCTAGTTAGAACTTTGAAAAGAACCCTGCTACAACTTATGTCTTAATTTCCCGATCCTAACCGTCCCTCCTTTTGAGCTCACCTGGACCCATCTGAGCTATTGCCATCACTTGGCGTCCGTCGTCTTTCCTCTGTTAACAATTTTTAAAAAGATCCTCTCTAAAATTTTTGAACAGAATTTTATGAAACTTAGTACGATTAATCCTTAGGTTGTCCTGCACAAAAGTTTGATCCGTCAAAAAATACGTCCGTCGTTGCAAAAAAATAGACCAGGGTGATCAGGCTACTGTTTTAGGCTTGTAAATCAAAAAGTATAAGAGATACAGAAAATTATGCCACCCTACTTCTTCAGCATCAAAAGCTCTACAAGTCTTCAATAGGTCGAAGCTGTCAGATAACCCCTTTTAGGGGTTTTGGTCTTCAAAAAGTCAAAAAAACCCCATTTTTTTTGTGTTTTTGCTCTATAAAATGAAAACTATAGTAGATAGAGCAAAGCTGTTGCTTGCTTTAACCTTCAGTGCATTGAGCTTTACCAAAGTCTCAATTGGGTCGAAGATGTCAGATGACCCCTTATAATGGTTATGTCCCTTTGAAGTTCTAAAAAAGCGTTTTTCATTGTTTTGCTCAGTAGAATGAAAACTTTTATAGATTGAGAAAAGCTGTTGATAGCTTTAACCTTCAGCTCGTTGAGCTTTATAAAAATATCCATAGAGTCGAAGATGTCATAAGACCCCTTATACGGGTTATGGCCATTTAAATGTCAAATATAGCAATTTTTCATGTTTCATCTGAAAATATTGCAGATAGAGAAAAGGTGTTTCTTTCTTAAACCTTCAACATATTGAGCTCTACAAAAAGAGAAGAAAATGAGATGTGGAATAAGTGTACGCGACACAACCTACCATATAAACGTAAATTTAAAACATCCACAATGGAAAACAGCCAGCAGCCTTCAATGTGACCAGCGGTCGCTGCTCGCTGTTTTTCAATTGGCCCCTGGATTGAAAATAAACTACATATAATTCAAGCCTAATTCAAAGTGCAATGAAAGACCCTCTTCTTGACAAAAAAACAATTAGCATAAATTCGACTTAATACAAACATAAGTTTTGATAAAGATTCCTGGCCCAGGACAAACACATTAAATTTGTTTCGGGGTTTAACTAGTTTTTGGCGCAAACCTTCCCTCTATTAATAATCAATAACAAATCACGAACTACCACATAGTAAAAATTCAAATCGATAGAGGTTCATTTCAACAAGAGAGTATCTGAGACAAAAGTCTTCATTGGGTAGAAGATGTCAGATGACCCCTCATAGGGGTTATGGCCCTTTAAATGTAAAAAAAAATTGCTTGTTACGTGTTTTTGACCTTTAGAATGAAAACTGTTGCAGATAGAGAAAAGCTGTTGATTGCTATAACCTTCAGCTCATTGAGGTATACAAAAGTACTTGTTGTCTTCAAGATGTTAGATGATCCCTTAGAGGGATTTTGGTCATTTAAAGTTGGAACTTTGTTTTTTTCATGTTTTGCATGGCCTATGGAATGATACGTATTGATATAGAAAGGCTGTTGCTTGCTTAAACCTTCAGCTCTTCAAGCTGTACAAGTCTTAATACTTTTTGTGTGGAAGTTATCAGATGACCTCTTATAGGAGTTATGATCCTTTAAAGGTAAAATAATAGACTGTAAAGTTTTGCAGATAGTGAAATGGTGTTGCTTGCTTAAACCTTCAGCTCAATGACCTATACAAAATCTCCATTGGATCAAAATTACCCCTTATAGAGATAATAGGTTAAAGAAAAGCTCCTTATAGCTTAAGGGCCAGTTGACCGATTAAGGCACATGTGTGCCTCCTGTTCCAATTGCAGTCAAAACGTTCATCCTTGTGTCCCATTTTCACCACTCCTTTATCATTTCATGTCCATTTAATCACTACTTTCATGTTCATCTCCCTAATATAGATGAATTCGTGCTGTTTGGGAGTTGCAGTAACTGAGACTGAGAAGATACTAATAACTAATTCTACTGAAAAATTATCTTTCTTCAGCATTGGAAAAAATAAATTAAACCTCAGTTCACTATTGTTTGTTTTTGTAAGGGTTGTATTCAACGCAATAGAGTGAGTGAGTTGGTGTACGCATGTGCTACGCTATACCGGGAATATGTTTATTTAAAGGCGATGAACATGAAAAGGGTGATAAAATGAACATGAAATTGATGGTGATAAATGAAATATGGGATCGGATGGGGAAACAAAGGATCAGTAAAATGAAAAGGAGAGAGAATGGTAGGGGCGGAACATTTAGCCTACATGTACATGTATGTAGTGCACTACTTTTACGTGCTTAAAGCGTGGCCCTGTCCACACATGTTGGTCAACAATGATTTGCGGTCAGGTCTTCCGCATTATAGCCTGACAACCCCGGCATTATTAAAACAGGGCTACCCCTTTCAACCACCTTGGCACACATCCCATCCCATCCCCATATTTCATTTCTCATTATCACTTCATGTTCATTTTATTTTATCATCCTTTCCATGTTCATCGCCTTTACATAAAGGCTAAACTAAATAGCGTTGTAAGGGTGTAAAACACCAACTCACTAACTCACACCTCGCCATATCTACATGTACTTGCTACTATACTTTATTTGTCCTGGTAATATGTCGTTTGTGCTTTACATATACTAAGATCTTCTTCAAAAAAGTTCTATCTGTCCTGATGAACCATTCATTTTTTTATAAAGCTTTAGTAGAATAGACATGTACATATCGGAGAAATTATAATAGCCCACTTTTGTCCTGACTTGGTACGGGCATTTCATAATAAATAAATTGTTAAATAATGCTTATACTGCTAAATGGAAAAACACAAAACGGCTGAGTTAAATAATAAGGTTAGTTAGTTAGTTAGTTATTACTTTACTATAAAGCATTGTGAATTTGGTTATTTCGGGTGATGAACATAAAAGGGGTGAAATAATGAACATATAATGATGATGAAGTCGAGGAAAGACATGAGGACAATCAGAAAGGAGAGCCTTTACTACCACTGGCGATAAAGGAGTAATGGGTAGAGATGGGCAATTGAGCTGCATGGGGAGTCTACGGGTCCTACTCTAACAGAGACCCAAAGTAGGATATTTTAACATGCAAGAACGTGACATTTCCCCCGTCACGATATACCGCTATAGTTTGTGGTAAGGTTTTCCGCAATATAGCCTGTCGACCCCGGCATTCCTTATGACAGGGCTACCCCATTCAACCACCTGGAGCACACATCTCTAATATCAAACAAGTGGGAGAAAAAAAAGTTTTTTATTATGTAAATCTTTATACGGACTTGACTACAAATGATTTTTTATCAAATGATACTGTACATTTGCCATTTTCTAATAATTGTTAACAAATGATCTAAGTAAATGGCAAAGAGAAAGTATACATATGTTTGATATTTTATTTTATTTCTTCAAGCAGGCTTTCCATAGTTAGGTGTTTTGTAGTTTCTTAAATTTGACTAAGGTTGAAAATATAGAAAATTCAAAACAATCTGTTGCTATGTTTACCTTATATTATAACATATTTATTTCTTTTAAAATATGTGGTGTTTTGCACTTCCCTAAATTTTGATACATAACTTCGTGTTGCTAGCTTTACCTGTACACACCAATATATGGGTGTAAACAAAAAGAAGTTTTTATTTGTAGGTAATATTTTAAGTTATAAAAAAACCTTTTTATGGCCCTTAAAATAGCGAAAATCAAAACGGCAATGACCCTGTTTGAGGCTATTTTTCTCAAAATTGACCATAAGCTCTATAGGGAACTGCAATACAAGGTAAACATATTTTAGAAATATGATGTTCAAATTTCAGGCAGGCAGAATATGAATGTTGACAATGTTTTTTAAAGCAAATTATAGCTGTTTCCAGGGCAACAGTGTAATGCAAAATTTCTTTTTATTCACATTATGACCATATTTTCTCAATATTTATTTATTTATGAACCACTTGATGTATTCATGTAGCTTTTCCAGAAAAAAAAACCAGTTTAATAGCCGCAAGATAAAAGTTAAGAGGGTCCTGTCCCATATATAAAAAAAAAACAGTGCTATCTGCGGAGTGCTTGTTTGCTAATATATATATATATGTTTTACTAAATGTTCACATAAATTATAAAAACGCAGTATATAGATAACATTTGGAATGATTGCTTGATTGTTGTTTGAATAATGCCCAGTCAACTTTATTTCAGAAGAAATAAGAACAATTACAATTTAATCAACACTTGAACAGTGCAAGATCACAGTAATCATTACAGAACACAGTACTCATATAACAGACTCATGTATGTCATTTGATGTTTGTTTGTTTGTTTTTAGCTCACCTGGACCGAATGAGTTATTGCCTCTTTTCTGGATTTTTTTTTCACTTAATTAGCCCTATATCTTGAAAACTAAACAAGATATCTTGTATAAATTTAAATTGCATGTGGTTAAGAATATAATATCTACAAAATATGTGTATCTGTGTAGTTCAGGTGAGCGATTCAGCTCCTGGGAGCATTTCATTTTGTTAGTTTTAACTCTCTTTTCGACGCACCTGTGCCATGTAAGGCGTTCAGTTTTCAGTGGAGGAATCCGGAGTACCTTGAGGAAACCACAAACCTTAAGGAGGTAACTGACAAACCTAATCACATTTGACATTTGAAAATGACCAATGAACGGTCATAAACCAGAACATACATGCGTCTATAAGTATCCGATAAGAAAGTAAACAGTCTGACGAAGAATGTTTGTTTAGGTAGGGTTTTAACATCAAGACCGCATAGATTTTGTAGAATAAAAAGCTTCCTTTTATTGATACATGATAGTCGGGCGGATACCAATTATGCACTTGCATACTGTGGTTTCATTATTATTTATAAGGTTTTCGTGGGTGGCCTTGACCCACGAAATTTTATACTACAAGAAAAGAACATTTATAATTTATCTGTATGCTGCAGACTTCAGACCAACGAATTTAAGAATCTACGAAAACCTTTTTCATCAAACCACGAAAATTGATACCCATGAAAATAAATGAATCCACAGTATATACCTGATCTTTTAGCTGCTTGCAAGTCAAGATAAACGTCTACTTAACAATGACATTCGAGAAGTTTTCAAGCGATTACATCTCGATTTTGCAAATTTTGGTCGTTTGCACGTTAAAGATCTGGTCTTAAACTTCATAGATTTCAAATAAATTTACTTTATTTAGTTTATTAATCATGCAACTCAAGGCTAGTACAGACATGGCATACAGTACAATACATTACATCACAATGACATACATATATTCATAAACTGACATCAACAATCAAATGTCATAATACAAATGTAAGTAATATAAACATTTTATATAAAATAATGAAACAAGTCCAGAAAGTACAATTTATTGCCAATTATCAATACTTACTTAGGTTTCCCTTCCTCAGTTCTGATGACTGATCTATAAAAGAGACAACAGTCATAATTGCAATTTCTTCGGGTGTTTGCGAGTTTAAAAGTTTTATTAGTTTTTGTCCCCAACCGCAACGCAGAGCGTCTACTATTCTCAACGGAAATTTTGAATTCATACATAATGTTTATATCACTAATAACTTGGATATGTTCGACTTTGGGTACCGTGTGACTATTTTTGTGGAGGCTGTTCCCCTTTGATCATGAAAATGAGGTCAATGTATCCAATACACTTTTGTTAGCACTCTCACGTCTACCATTCTCAATGGATATTTGTGAAATTTATGATAGTTTATATCACTATTACGTTGTGCCTTTCACAAATTCGATTTTGAGTACCATATGATTCTTTTTGTGGAAGTTGCAAAGGCATATTTCGAGCCGCTGTTACAGAAAAGTTTTTCACTCATACTAGAATTTTCCCCAGGAAGAGTGAGTATAAAACCCGTCCCCCCGGAAGATCTATACGATATTGAGATGTGGAATAAGTGTACGCGACACAACAAACATAAACAAACAGCAATTCAAAAAATCACAACGGAAAACAGCAAGCAGTCTTCAACATGACCATAGGTCACTGCTTACCGTCTTGCATTAGCCCAAGACTGATAATACAATACAAAAGTATCAAAACCAATCCCTAAATCATCAACGAAAGACTCAATTCTTGACATAAAACAGTAAACATAGAATGACAAGGACAAACAAAGGCTTTGGCAAAGTTTCCTGGCTTAGGACAGGCACATATAAAATGTGGCGGGGTTAAACTAGTTTTTTGGATCCAACCTTCCCCCTATTGATAAGGTTGCACAAAGCTACATATAAAACACACTGTAAAACTCAATCGACAAAAGTTCAATTCAACAAGAGAGAACCTAAGACAAAATACTGTACGAAAACAACAAGACAAGGAGGAACTCTCTTGAGAACACTCGAAGTTACTGACAACTAGCTAAGAAACATTTATCGATTGATGTAAAAGAATCAAATACATCAGTTCTAAATCCGACACCCCACGTCAAAACAATGAATGATTAAGAGTTGTATCACCATACAGAACCGACATACTTGATCGCTGTGGTGCTTATAAATAATACCGTGGATACAAAGTGAAAATTTAACGTTTTAAGGTTACTATCAAGCTATCAATATTTCTGCCAAAACATACCAAATGCAAAGATTTTACTAAAACATTGAATTCGTATCCTTTTTTCAAAAGGTTTTTAAGCCAGTTTTTAATTTCCATAAGGTTGTTTTTGATTTTTTGTGCTTTATTAACTACATTGCTATAAAAGTCAGGATGAGATATTCCTTTACCAATCAGGAATCTACGTGTACAATCAAATTTTTCGATGAGATGTCCATATTTATGTGCAAATTTTGTAAAAGATTTGACTAATTTGTGGTAACGGTAACCTTGTTTTAGCAATTTTTCTGTAATAAAACGTAAGCTGGAGCTAATGGTACGTCTCCTTCAAGAAACGGAAAATTATTGGGAATGAAAAGTCATCCCGTTTATCATATACTTTAGTGTGTAATCTACCATTGATAATGCTTAAGTCCAAATCTAGAAATGGACATCTACTGTCGGTTGAGTTTGCTTTATTTAGGGTTAATTCTTTAGGATATATATCATTTATAAAATTTGAGAATGTGGGGTTGTTTAGAGAACAATAGATTGATACTGATCAAAGATGGCAGTTCTTATGCGCATAAGCATTGCGCATGGATAGCCGGAAGCGGGCCTTTTAAATATGAATGTTTGTTATGTATAAAGAATATAATCAATAGTCAGAGTGCATTTTGTCAGATGACAGTCTATTATTTTTGTAAGTACACGCAAACTCTTAATAATTAATTCATTTTTAAAGTCGTTATGTACACTGTATTGTAATCGTAGATGAAAATTCATTAATTTGTGGTTGTCTTATAGTTCCTTCTTTAGTTAGGATAGGTCGTAACTTTTTAGTGTATTTTTGGTATCAGTTTCATGTAATGAAGAACCAATTATAATGAAATCTGGATTTAAGTGGTTTCATGTTGACTGACGTACTAATGTATCTGTCCCGTCTGATTTATGTCAACAAACCAGTGGCTAAATACTTAAATATTTCAACATGTACACAATATCTTGTGGAAATCTATATCGGTTATAAAATATTATAAGATATTATTGAGATTCCATAGGGGAGGTCAAGCCATTATATACTGATAAGATTACCATTTACACTAAGTATTATAATTGGAAATTATGGTCAAACTTTGACCAAAAAAAAGTTTGTTACTACGACATTGTTTGTTTTGAAAAGAAAGGCATTTTAGAGGCTAAAAATTATCGTTTTAAAAAATGGATAACAATTATTTATTCGATTATCCGCCAAAACATTAATTTAAAATTCATGGTTGTAGAATAATCATCAAGACAACGTCACAGACTACTTATTAGAAGTACAATCTTTTTCAAGAAAAACAAGATGGAATTACAGACAATAAAGGTAATTTCTAGTGAAATGCATGCTAAATTTACCAACTTCTATTCTTCTTAAAAGAAAATACAGTTAAACATCTTTTAATTAGAACTCGTTTTTGAAAAAGCCACTCAGCACCATTTAATAACGGAAAAAATCGTTCTCATTACATATCTTTTATTTATTAATAATGTAATGAATTTTGATTGTGCAGTGTTTTCTTTAGACGGTTAAGCTATAACATAGAGAAGTAAATTAATAGCTAGTCTTATATTTATAGTAGCTCGTTTGATTTGTCGGATGAGGATTTTATGGCTTTATTACGGATAGATAGAGGTTATCAGCATATCAAGATAACCTCTTCATTAGTGTAAACCATTGATGTTTACTTTATGGTGTGTTATCCCTTTTTTAAAATATTATTCTAAGATAATGATAACAATGAAATTATCAACAAAATTCAAGACTATAAAAACAAAGCGTAAACTATTTTTTTTTAAATTTGTGTAATATTATTTTCATAAAACTGTGATGCTCGTTTCTCTACATAAATTTCTTTGTTTTCAATGAGCAATCGTTTTTAATATTCCCCTAGAGAGTTCATTATATTGATCACAAGCATAATTAGGACAACCAATCAATCTCTTTTCGTAAACATAAGAAAGTTATCTACAACTGTGGTGAGAGGTCATTGCAGACGCTAAAGCTGTGCGTTTAAGCATTACGAATTTCTTATAATGGACTGAATGAAAATAACAAAACAAAGACAAACAACACAATATACAATAACAAAACCATTTGTTGAAACGGAAAACATAGACATTTTGTTTTTTTAGGTATTTGAAAACACTTCTATTAAATAGACAGTATCTCTTTTATAGATTAATGAGAATAACAAGTGCATAATATATTAGCAATTAAATTAAAAAACATGTATAACTCATTTAAAGAGGAAAATCTTTTTGCATATTTAAAAAAAACATTAATTGAACATAATTAATATTTCCACTGACATACACTCAAAGATGACATCAGAACTCCAAAATCTACACTTAAAAATCCATAACAAAATTTAATGCGGGATGCAAAAAAGTTATATTGATGCTTTATGAAAATATATAGATTAATGTGGCAACCCTTTTTTAAGCCTAAAACTGTATGTTTTATCTTTAAAGGAAAACATATATGGATTCAAATCAGAAGATAGCAGAGGAAGGTGAGAAAGAATAAATAGGGATTTAAATAAATAAGTTATTGAATGTGACATTGCCATAGACATTACGTTGAATATTGTCATGATATTATGTTGTAAAACCATTTATTATGTAATTTATTTATGCTGTACGGTAACAGGCTTTCTAGATCATGTGTGTGTTACTTCTAATAAAAATCTACATTCATAGCATTTAAAAAAAAACGTTATGATTCGCCCATTCGAAGAAGAGGGTACATATGTCATCCGTCGGTCCGTCCGTCTTTCCGTCCGCAAAATTCCTTTCGAAACAGTTTTTCAGCAACTATATATTACAGTGACTTGAATTTTTTGTATATTTCTTCAGTATGATATTGTTTCTACCGAGTATCAAAATAAGGCATGTCAGATATCCACTTCCTGTTTACCTTTCAAGATTACTTGTCAATTATAGAAAACAATTTCGTAACATATTTCTCCGGCGCTTTTCATCATAGGTACTTGATATTTGGTTAATGTATATAAGTTCAGTATGAGATTCGTTATTGTGAGTATTGAAATAAGGTCTATCAGATTCCTCTTCCTCTTTACCGACATAATTAATATATAATATATAACATAATCTGGGTCACAGATTCCTTGATAGTTATGATCAGTTCATGCGATGTGTTTGTTAAATGAAATAATATTGAATATCGGAACAAAGCTTCGAAAGTAATTAATGCAAAAACATCATATCTTAAAAATATTTTTGAAGCGTAAAACTGTTCATTCTACGAAACATGAAAACTCACCCGATATTCGTCGGCTTTTCATACCTTATGAGATTAATAAAAGTAGCAATGAAGTACCAAAGGGCATCTGAATATCAAAAGACTGATATTTCGAGGACTTGAAGACAAAACTTTAAAACGAGAACGGTAAAGTCAACTATTAGACTCTATTCGCTTTATAAAGTCTAATTAAAAAGGAACTTTTATTCGATTTTATTGTTTAGGATACTTAATAAAAGAAGGTTGGACGTAAATAAACACTTAAGCTTAGCCCTGTCACTATTTAAATTTGCATTTCTTAACCTACGGATCTTCTTGTACTTGTCGTTTTCATGATGTTTAGTATTTGTCATAAGAAGGTAATTTAAAGACAATTTATGGACCATTTGGTTTTCGGGGGGTGGAATTTTACCTTGAGTCGGGATTTTTTTTTCGCCTGCTTTGCGGTCCAGATTTTTTTGGGGCCAAGATTGAAGACAGATTACTTTACTTGCAACCTAGGTGCTGGCCAGATTAATTTTTTTTTACAAAAAATCAGGGCCGATTGTTTTTCCCAAAATCCCACACTGCAGGCCTCCCCCGAAAATCAAATGGTCTTTGCCAAAAAAAAAAAAAATGATATTTTGCATAATTCAATGATTGTAAGTAAACTAATGATTTTTTAAATATTTGTAACACGATTTTAATCTGAACTGTCCTTATCTTAGGAGCAAGGGTCAAAGGAGGATTTAAGATGAGTTATGCGGTGGAACTCACACACTTTTGTGGCCTACGTTGAAATTGACTTAGTTATTAAATTTTTGATTATTTTAGACTTTTAAATAAAAGGGCAAAGATAAAACTTTACATGTATGTAAAGTGGCCCAGTTATAGACATTTAATACTATTGTCTATATATGTACATATTCACCAATTCCGACATGCGTTGCTTTAATGACTTTTTTTTATATTTGCAATACATTTGCTCAGTTCTTGTAACTCATGTGCATCATCAAAGTGAAAACCACATGGATGATGGTGAGAAAAACGGAAGATGTATTATTATGTTTTTGCATGTTTAAGAAAGTGTGCATTGTTTGTCTCTGATGAAAACCTCAAAGTTGCTTAAAGGCATGAAGAAAATTGTGTGGCGGGTTGGTTTGTTATACACAAATTCTCTCGTTATTGTTCCTTTTTGGAGAGTCACTAATGAGAAAGAGATGATTTTTGTTTTATAAATTTATTCCAATACAATCATACAAAAATGAAATTTCAATACAAGCTGAAATAATTTGTTAGAGGGCAAAATTTTAAATGTACATATTTGGTTATCACAAATGTTTTTTAATGTACTTTCTTAATATTTCTTATACCTCTCATCATAAAAATAAAATTTATATATACAGTATATATACATTTGGGGCGATTGATCATTTGATGATTAAGTGGGGATTTATCCCCACTGAGATCAATGCTCAATTTATCTATTGTTTGTCGATTAAAAAGAGATTCTTTTCATTAGTATGTTTATATATAACTTGAAATGGGGATATATCCCCAATCAAAATTAATGAAAGTCAGGTATTTTGTATACTGTAGTTATACTACATTAAGTTCACCACATCGACTACTAAATTTTAGTCTACCATGTGATTGGGGATTTATCCCCGCTTAAAGTTGTATGTTGTCTAAATTTTACACAACTGGGGATTTATCCCCACTATGAGCTGTTCAGTGTTTATGTTAAACACAATTGGGGATTTATCCCCATTGCATTGTTACTATTATAACTATTTGTAGATTTGTGTCGTTTCAAGTAAACTATAATTAACTTTCAACTTTTTTTTCTTTGAATTTTACAAAAAGTGGGGATTTATCCCCAATATGTACATTGAAATGTATCAAATATATACAAATACAACATTTTTTTAGGTCGAATAGTACAGATTTAAACCACAAAATGTGAAAAATTGACCATGTTAACAAGCTAGTTGACGTGTATAAAAAGGAAAAAAGTACATTTTCCTTTTCTGAAATAAAAACACTTTACCATGATTCATTTTGTTTTGGAAATTTTACTTATTTTTTTTATTATCAAATATAGTTTTCCATCAATATATTAATGATTTTTACTATGTAGTTGATAGACATTTTGTGAAAAATTGTGGATAAAAAAATGTACTCTGACATTTCTGCTAATAACGGTGATCCCCTTATGCTTAACATGTTGATATTTTTTTTAGTACAATTTGTAAGTAAATCAACTTTCTTATTTTTTGTGTGTCCTATAATTTGCGAGGTTTATCAAACTTTACTCCGTGCAAGTCCTTTGAGTCATATAGGCTCAGAACAGAGCTCAGCTTGCCCTTAAGCGACAAAGGGTCTTTGGGTTCTGATGATAGGTTAGTGCTTAATACAGTTATCGAGGTTTGTGCCTCAGGTACCTTTAAAGGGGAGCCGTCGTTTGTGGTGATGCAGGGTCACTATTCGAAAGAAATACATGTAAAGGTGCCGAATGTCAAAAGTCCGAGAGAGCAAAGACAAAACCAGTAAATACGAACAAGAACAGCACGAAGCAGCAGACAACACAAAACGTAAAATACAAAATCCAATAACGCAAACTCAACTCGTATCTAGAGTGAACTCGGGTGCTCTGAAAAAAATAAGCAGTTCCTGTTTGCTATAGCACACCCATCTTGCTGCCAATGGTCCAGTCAGCGTGTCAAATCCGATGAAAGAAGAAAAAACAAAACCAAATGCCAAACCAACATCTTCACTCATCTGAGAGATAGAAATCCTGCATGTGTCTATAAGCTCATGATGTTGTCCATACAACTTTTTGAGAGAAGAAAACTACCGGTGAGCACCTAAATCTTATGGCAGCAAAATTTGTGTAAGATGAGACGCTCTTCCGAAAAAAATCGATGTTAGCCCAGCAAGCTCTTGAATAATGAACAATTGTGATACGTAAACGCCACAAGCTGAAGCGGACGGAATGTTGCTGCACAAGAAGAGATTGACGATTTGAGAGTTAAAGTCATCACGTTATTTAAAAGTCTCCTTTAAGAGTCTTTCTCGAGATGTAGATCAAAATACGAAGCAAACTTCCAAAAAGCCGTTGTGTCCTTTATTTCAAGTTCCTTTGAATATCTTAAATAGAAAAAGTCACAAATAAGCAGAGGCACCAAAGGGGCATTCTAATGTCAAAAGTCCGAAAAGGCAACGACAAAACCTGTAAACATGAACAAGAACAGCACAAGGAAACACAAAACATAAAAACAACTGAACAGAAATCAACAACGCGAACTCAAGTCGTAACAAGAGTGAACTCGGGTGCTCGGGAAGAGTAAGCGGTTCCTGCCTGCTATAGCACACCCGCCGCGCTGCCAATTTCCAATTCAGTGTGTCAAATCCGGTAAAGGAAGACAAAACAAAACCCTATGACAAACCGACATCTGCACTCATCTGAGAGATAGAAATCCCATATTTATCTATGAGTACATGGTGTCTACCGTAAAATTTCTTGAGTGAAGACAGCAACCGAGGAGCAACATAACCCTGTGTTAGCAATTTCTGTGTCAAACGTGACGCTCTGCCAAGGAAATCGATGTTACTCCCACAAGCTCTGGAGTAACGAATCAATTGTGATACGTAAACTCCATAAGCTGGAGCGGACGGAATGTTGCTACACACGAAGGGTAAGTTGACGATTGGGAAGTTGAAGTCATCACGTTTGTCATAGAGCTTTGTTGATAGTTTTCCTTGAGAGTCTATTTCGAGATGTAGATCTAAATATGAAGCAGACTTCCTAGAATCCGTTGTGTCCTTTATCTCAAGTTCCGGGGAATATATGAGATGGAGAAAGTCACCAAATCGAGAATTGTTCAGTGAAAGGACATCATCAATATAACGGAACGTGAGGTTAAAAGAGAGAGCTAGTCTACGATCTTTTTTGTCTAGAAGAGATTGTAAGAAGTCTGCTTCATATGAATGAAGAAACAAATCAGCAAGCAAAGGTGCACAATTGGTGCCCATTGGAATCCCTATTGTTTGCTGAAAAACACGTCCACCAAACTGAACAAATATGTTGTCTATAAGAAAGTTGAGCATGTCGATTATTTGATCTTCTGTAAATTTGTTCTTACTTTTAGATTCATTGATGGCGAAGTAAGTCTTATTATAACCGACTACCAGATATTTGTACCTGCGTTTTCCATTCTTTTTGAAAAAGCTGCGTTTAATCAGCTGTGCCAATCGTGACTTGAGTTGTTCATGTGGAATAGAAGTGTAAAGTGTGGAGAAATCGAAAGTCTTGATGCTGTTGCAAGATGAAACTGATTTAGAGTTAAGAATCTCCATCAGTTCTTTCGAATTCTTCAGGATCCACATTTGCTCGACACCATTTCTAGAATAACAACAATCGTAATATTTCTGGAGGCCGGATTTTATTGCCGTCAGTATTGAGGTCAACAGGACTGAAAGAGGTTTAGTGGTACATTTCGATGACCCTGCAATGAAGCGCTGTTTGTATGGATTTTTATGTAATTTAGGAATCCAATACAGGGATGGAATGTCATCATTGTCAGCACCAACAGAGAGCCCGAAGGAGGAAATGACAGATTTATGATTGTCAATAATTTCCTCCTTAAACAATGTTTTAGCTGTGTACGTGCTGCTATTGTTGGTACAACTAACCCCTAATTCAACTGTCAAGCACTCAATATAGTGTTTCTTGCACACAAAAATGATGTTATTTGGTGCTTTGTCTGCAGGTACAACAACATATTTGTCATGTAAGGTGGACAGTGTTTTTGCAACATCAGCGTTGTTAAATATGGATGTTGCTTTAGTGCTCATTGAGCTCTTCAAAGAATTAATTCGTTTCAAAATCAATAACCTCACAGCTTTAACCCACTCTGACAAAACGTCCGTTTCTTTCTCCTGTTCTTTCTTGGCCCATTTTCTGGCATAGTCTTCAACTGATTCCATAATTGTTTTAAAATTATGGTTCCAGTTGATACGTCTAGGCTCACGGTATTTTGGTCCTTTAGCCAAAACATCGCGAAGTAAATCATTTTCCACGATGTTTAGGTCACCAGTTATAAAATCGAGAATTGTTAAATGAAAGTACATCATCAATACAACGGAAAGTGAGAGCTAGTCTACGATATCTTTTGTTTAGAAGCAAATACGTTGTAAATGGTGTGTTCAAGTTGCAATATTGTACATGTTGGAACATGTACAGATAAATTGTACAAGTTAAGACAAAATATGACATGGCTGTCTTTCATCAAGTACATGTAATCCCAAAGAAAACATATGAGATTTTACCATTTTTGTTTAAATTCTGCATGTCATTTTTAGAATACTTAATTAATAGTGTTATTGACGTGCCAAACAAAAGCATTTTAAGTGTTGTTGCTGAAATCAAGACATCAATTAATGTCTGGGAACTTATATTGAAACATGTGCGATGGAAGTTTCATAAAAATTGTTGATTAGACTTGATTGTGAATTTCATGATACACCTTTTCTTTAATATTCCATTCTCATCAAAATAAGTTGTGTCTTATAATGTAGAGGGTATTCCGTATTTAGTTTATCTTGTACAATTTATCTGTACATGTTGTAACATGAACAAAGATATTTCTACCTGTGTTTTCCATTTTGTTTTTAAAAGCTTGACTGCTGAACAAGGCCAACGTGTATTCAGAGTACCACGCTTCTTAGAAATTTAAAATCCATTCTATAGTCCACTTAGTAGTGCATCATGTTAATTTTGTCATCTGTTATCCTCACCATACTAGTATAACCTATATAGTGTTGCTAGGGCGTATCACAGCAACTCGCTCACTCACTTTCAAAGCTTTCATTTCATCCCTGTCAAACATAAGTGCTTATCTTCGGCAAAAGCCAAAGGCTAAAGCGCATGATCAATTTTGGTCCAGAACAACTCTAATTCGTACCCCAGGTACTGAATTGCTTATGTAGCAACACGCCGTCCAACTGAATCGTTATTCCAAAGGATATGGGACTGTCATTGATTTCCTCGATTGGTCGATATGGCAAAAAATTGTTGAGACAGTGTCATGTTACTTCTCGATTGTTGTCTTCATTAAAGAAAGTTTATGAAACATCATGCGCTCATAGATAAATATTGGGTTTTTACCGCACGTTTATTTGTGGTAATGTTTTGTTGTATCCTAGCGAATTTGACGCACTGACAAGACGGATGTGTTGCGACAAGCAAAAGCTGTTATATTCCGCGGACGTCAAATGTGCAAAAACAAATCCTTCGCAAACATTCACCTTTTTACAGCTCCCAGGCTTAGCATTTCTAACAGGAATCCAAAAAGTTTTCATTTCGTCCATCTGTCCGTTCACATTCATTTCATTTCTTGATGCGAAAACTTCACACAAAAGAGTTAAGAAGCAAAGGGGTATCACTGGAGCATTTGAATTCCAAAAGGGCAAAGACAATACCAGTAAACACGAACGAGAATAGCAACTGAATTACAACCAACAAAGCGTACTCAAGTCGTAAAGAAAGTAAACTCAGGTGCTCCGAATGAATGAGAAGTTCTTGCTTGCTTTAACACATCCGTCGCACTGCTTATGTTTAATTCAGCTTGTCAAATCCGGTAAAGGAAGATGAACCAGTACTCTATGACAAACCAACAATTTACATCTGTACTCACCTGAGAGATGGAAATAAAAATATGTGAAATATTACGGACGTCTTCCTGACTTATAATTGTTTTAAAATTATTTTAATACATTTAATTCATGTAAAAACAAAATATCATTGGATAAGATTGCATATACTTTGTAAAAGTGAAGTAACAAACAGATTGCATAATAAGTAAGGTCAAGACTAAAAAAAAGAAATTGAATTTAAAAATTCTAAATTCATTACGGAACAATCCTGTAATTTGATATCAGAATGAAGATTCTTTTTTTTCAAAATTTTCGCTATATCATTTAAAATCTTGTTTAATTAAATTTGCCTGTAGCATTTAATGAGATATCTTTCGCTGCTTCTTTTGACAACCCAGACTTACTCCCACTATTAAGACCTATTGGGAAACAATATTCAGGAAGGCAGAATCATGTTTTTTTCTTAAGGCTAAAAGAGCATAGGTTATCTCATTCATGTCTGTTTTTTTATCTTACTACTTCTAAACTTGGTTTTTTTCTTCGTTTAAACAACCAAACCTATAGATAAAAAAAATAAGTCATTAATTTTGATAGCAATGATTAAATTAATTGCTATATCCCTTAATAAAAACATTTTAGGATAGCATTATAATTGGATGGTATATACAAATATATTTTCTACTCTACAACCATAATTGTATAGAAAAAATGGAAATAAGAAGGATTTTGACGCCAAAATCATTTTAATTATTGACCATCTATTTTGAAATGTTTCTCGTCTTGACCATTGTTTGTTTCTCATTTATCATGGTTATTACTGCCTTATCTTGTCTGTGGTCAATCACCTGAACGAAAAATTTATTACTTTAAAAGAATCAAACAAACGCACATAAATAGGCCCAACAAAACAATACCCAACTGATATACAAAAAATATAAAAAAAAAAACAAAAAAAGCTCATTTTTATTTTATTTGTTTTTATTCGATTCTCATTGCTGCTGCTGAAAGGTAACTCCTTGAAATATGCATAAACAAGACCAAGGTTATTAGAAAATACGTCTTATTCGGTCACTTAAAATATGTAATAAGATTTCCTTTCGATATCAGCCCATTGGTAGAAAACATAAAAATTCTATCCAAGGATATGTTTGGTTTCCATTTTGCTGTACATTTTGTACTGAGATGATTAACCTTCCTATCCCTGTTCGGTCTCGGTGTCTCAGACTTGTGTGACACGAATTTTCCATTAAATTTCTATTACTTTTTGTTATTGAAATTCCCGATTGTAAAATTCTATAAACTTTTCTTTTAACTGCACATGGTCGATATCCTCAGTGCTGGTTTTGGCTTCCCTGTTTGAACATTTTGGCTTTGGGTACTTTTTATTTAATACTTTTGGTTTTTGACCTTCAAATGTTTCGATTAAATTGCTGCTGATGTGCGGTTACTCCTAGAAATTTCGATATACTGCAAAACCAAACTACTCGTTTTTATACCCGATTTTGGTATTGCATTTTAAAATCAGTCGATAACCGCTGATGGTGTACCAGAGGTTCCCGAGGGTAATCTCAAGACTAGTCGTCAGACTTGTCTGACACGAATTCATCAATTAATTTCTAATATTTTTTATTATTGAAATTCCTGATTGTTAAATTCTAAATTGTTCAAAACAACAGGTTTCTTTCTTGTACTGCGCATAGTCGATATCCTCGGTGGGTGCTGGATTTGGATTCCCTGTTCGAACCTTTTGGCTTTTAGTTCTTATCATTCAATACTTTGGGTTTTTGACCTTTCAATGTTTTGATTCAAACATGCTGCAGATGACAGGTAACCCCCTGAAATATCGATATTCAGCATAACCAAATTAACCGTTTTATACCCGTTTTTTGGTATTGTATTTTTTGTTCTCACAACTATGTTTTGGGTAACATATACAACCGGACCCTACGGTTGCAGTGTAAGAGGGGGTTTTGCACTATATAACCGATTTAACCAACAATTGGATTTCAAATACCCTTTCCATGAAAGGACCGTTATGAAATACAATTTCTACGGTATATCTTGATATGTGTCCTTCTTGGACATTGAGATCTATCAAGTTCGATAAGGGACCGACCATTTGATTTATAGGGGGGTATGGTGAAATTTGAAATAGAAAGGCAGGATGGCAAAAATCCAGAAATATTAAAAGCAGGACAGTGCTTTGAATAAATAAAAGGCATGATGATAGTTTTGGCTGACAATTTTAAAATAGCTTTAAAAATAAGAAGAAACTGGCGAGCGTAAGCGCGCAAAAAAATCAAGGCTCAGCTTTTTCTAAAAATAAAAAGACAGGACGAAGAAAATATCAAAAGCCCCCCCCCCCTTAAAAATCAAATGGTTGCTAACTACTTAAAAACATTTTTGTTCTTTCGCTTTTATTGTTAGTTGGTTTGATTTGTTTTAATTAACAAACAAGACTTGCGCAGGTGGCACTTTTCAGTCTATATTTTTAAGAAGCCTAATTAATTTTGTTAGCTTGTTTTTTTTTCATTTCATTATTGACTTAATAATGACAATGTGTTTTCTCAGTAGTGTTGTCCAATTTAAAATGTTCACAAAAGTAGATAATTAAGGGAAAAGTAGATCAAAAGCATAGCATTCTCTAAACTGATAATTACTCTTAGATTAATTTTTTGTATCTTATTTCTTTGTTTTGGTTGGTTTATTTATTATATTGTTTATTGTAAAATATTTTATAGTATTTAGGGACTGTTCAATATTTATCAAAATACTGGGCCGGTGCATTTGTATACTGGGCACATAGTTTTTTTGCACTTTACAAATGCTGGGCGAATAGATTTTTGTAAAAATATTTCCGCTGGGCGACTACTTTTTTAGGGTGATAAAATGTAAAAAAAAATGCTGGCATTGTAAATCATATAACGATAAAGTAGAAGATGAAGTTCATTTTCGATTTTTTTTACTCTTTTTAATAAAGATACATATCCCCATGAAATTTCAATTCATTCAGTCAATTGCCTCCTGAACCTTTGTTCTATACAAAATTTTGAATCATTTGTTTATATCTCAAACAGCGGCTAATTTTTTAAAAATATGTAGGATTTAAATAAGTATTTATTTATATATATATATATAGAAAATGATAATGAAATTGTTGCATTTTTTATGTGATGACTCGCATTCATATATTTTATCATATTTATGTACAAGTACATTTTTGTACATGATGATTTAGCTGTATTTGATTACACAATGTATGACATTATGTAACTGTTTTCATGACTTGAATATGCTTTATCCAATAAAATATTATTTGAATTTGAAAATTAAGGCTCTTGATAGGCAATTTAGCTATTATTTTTTTGTTATTAAAATATGGTAAGAATATTGCTGGGCAACAAGATTTTTTTACTGTTAAGTGACTGGGTCTATACTTTTTTCTTGATTAGGCTTTGCTGGGCAAATAGAAATTTTGACGATGAAAAGAAATTTGCACCGGCCCAGTATTTTGATAAATATTGAACAGTCCCTTAAACTAACAACAAAATTATTTTTAGCAAAAATATTACGAAAACAAACTCCTACACTTTCCCATGCAATCCAAAATAAAAAAGAGGATAAATTAGTAAAAATATAACTCGGTAGAAATTTTAAAGTTGGTAAAACTCTAGGTAAAATGGTTTATTGTGATCTGAAGGTCCAGTAGTTAAAAATCACAACATAAATTGTGATACACTATTGAGAAAATCTGGACAAGCAAAGGGCTTTTCCAAGATCGAGCACAAGAGTTATTTTATCTGCATTAAGAGTGACACTCCCTATATATATTGGTCCACAATGTTCATAGGAAAAGCTTTCTACATATATTGGTCCACAATGGTCATAGGAAAGGCTTTCTGTACTACGAACTGACAGTCCAAAAACTATTTTCCGCAAGGGTAAACTATCCTCCGATGAAAAATCAATTTTGTTTCAACCAATGGATAATAATGAAGGTGAGACAAAGATGTCAGTCGTAAGATTAAGAAAACTGCTACAAGTATTGCCACATCGTACATGTTTAAAGATGGCATTCTCCTTATAATAGTCAATAATGTGAAAACATGAGTTTGAATAAAATTTCCCTTTATAGAATAGTAACATTGTCATTTTTTTATAAACTTTAAAAAAAACCTTTGGTCTAAACATTTTCATCTATAAGGATATACATTTTGCAATTTTTAAAACGTGTCATCTTATTTAAACGTAGAGATTCGAACCTTATTTGTTTATAAATCACATCTGATTCGTTATTCAAGAGCTTGAGTCTCAGGATTGCCTTGACTGAGCGTCATTTCTGACAGGCTTACACAGCTTTTTTTTTTCGTTTCCCGGTTGTTGTCATCACTCAAGAAAAACATCATTTGCTGGTGGACAGAATACAGAATGTATGTATTGATGATTTGACAAAGAGGTTTTTTATTGTCAGCTTTTTCCTGATTTGACCCAAACTAAAACGTTCGTTGGCAACATGGCGGTTAAACTACATCAAGCAGGAACTGCTTAATCCTCCGGAGAAACCGAGTTGGCAATTATTGCTTTGGACTGGTTTGGTTAACGTTATAACTACATGTCTTTTTGAATGTTTTGTGGCTTGATTTTCTAATAATGTTATGACCTCCAATTTTGTTTTGACCTTTTCGATTTCACGACATTCGATTGCACCATTCGTACACCTTTTTTTTCTTCTCGACGAAATGTTATTAAAAGTTTTGGGGCTTTGTATGAATATTCCATGTCCAAACAAATATTTTATTTTTAAAATGGATGAAAAAGCGTGTAAGTACGTTTAGCAAAGAAGCATTAAATGTTTAGGAAATATGAAGATTTAAAATTGCTGTTCAGCCAGACAAAATCAGATTTTGTCATTGTATGCAGAGTGAAAAGTTTCTCTGTGCTTGGGTATATGATCTTATACGTTAGGGTAAATTCGTATTTATCAAATACAATCATTTTTTTGCCCTGTCATACTAGTATTGAAAAAGAGACATTTAAGTATACTTGTATAATTTAATAAATTGAGCATTCGAATCTCAAACTGTCGAAAGTTAGCAATACCATCGTTGGTCGATTCGATAGTATTGTTAGATTTATTTTTTGTGTGTGTGTGTCATATTTGTGTAATTTATTGGTCAACCTACACTAGCAAATTATCGACATTGAGCTTATAATTCTACTTATGGTCCTCATAGGGTCACCCACAGGAATAATTTAATCTACTGAGACTATAGAGTAAAGAACTGCAACAAAAACGCCTTTCATTTGTTTCATTTCAAAATTTGTGTTTTTATGTCATGCAAATCGTTATTCAACATTCCTTCTTTTTTAGCTTAATTATACGAAGAAAATTAACTGCAATACCCCTGATTTCTCGAAGATTTTTGATTGAAGGGTGCAAAATCATCTCTCCAATTGCCATTTTGAATCAAATTGACCACTAAGCATACAGTAGCTTAATGTTGTTACTTGATTAAAGTGTTCATTGCAGTTCAGCATTAATCAATTCAAACAGAATAAAAAAACTGTGGATTCATTTATTTTTGTGGATACCAATTTCTAGTTTGATGAAAAATGATCAGTTCGTGGTTCTAAAATCTGCAGCTTAAAGATAAATGTTAAATTTCCTTTCGTGGGGTATCAAATTTCGTGGGTCAAGACCACCAACGAAAAAAAAATAAAGAAATTGTATACCCCACGAATAATAATGAAACCACAGTACCCTCTACAAATTTCATTGTATATCTACCAATTTGTCGAGGCCTTACAACTATGAATGGACACATGCCTGGACACTATGTTGGTTTAACTGAGGTATAGAAGCAAAAATCAGTAAGCACAAATTAAAAGACTCAACATTTTTTTTATAGGACAATGCGTGTAAGCCATAAAACACTGATGTATATAAACGGTAGCTAAAGATGTCGCAATACAAAATGTATACTAAATAACCACCAGTAGCATAATGATATCAACAATACATATGACAAGAAACACTCAGAACACAAAAGAAGAGTTCGAGGAAGTTTCATGGACTAAAACATGAAAGTAAAATCAGGTATGTATATTTAACAACCTTTTATTTTCAAACTTTACCGATTTGGTACAAATAATAAATATATAACAAAGACTAGTAGTAACAATTATCTAGGATCATCTTACGTATACATTTGGCAAACACAAATAAATAACAGACTTTCCTGACATAAAACCCCTCCTCATTCACCGGACGTCCTAAATTAATCTCATCACATGCATTAATTATGTTTTATGTCAGGAAATATGAAAGACAACTTGGGTAATTGGGAAATACAGTTAGTTGAATAAGATAAAATGCAATTAAAACATAACTACTGCACCTAAAATGTATCAGCAATGCATATTTTCTACTTTCAAGTATATAAATGCGACGCGCAAATAATAAAATGAGTTAAGGTATGAATACAGAAACGCTAATCTCATCTAAAATATTATTTGTGCCATTGGATTTGTTTTATTCTCTTTTTCTTTATAATTTTATGACTACGGCTGTACTTTGACAAACCTAAGAGATACTAGTCAAATGATATTTTTATGTATAATGAGTTCAATTTGCGTCGTTCTTAACAATGAAAAAATTTTACTTACATTTTCATTAACAATATTCTATAAATTGAAAAAATATTTTTTTTTCTATAATCCATATTCATCCTTTGGAGAGGAGCTAACTATTGATGATATTTTGTGCAAAAAGGAACGTTTATTAAAAGATGTATCACATAGGGTAAACATGGTAACATGGTAAAAACGAACATTTTATCACGCAACAACCACTATAATTAGCACAACACTTACACATTGAGCATTTGTTTACATTTGTACATAATGTAGATTAACAAACAACAGATATGTACAACTATATAAAAATATATCATTTTTTGTTTTTATTTCTTCGGAAAACACCAAGATAGTTATAAAGTTTTATTGCATTTTTAGAAAAAAAATATGCTTTAGATTTGTTCGTCTTTTTGTGTACTAGTAATTGCATTACTGGTATTGAAATGTTGCAATTTCACAAAACTTGTTATATAATGTATTTGTTTTGAAAATAATCAAAATAATAATAAAAAAATTTACTGACAGAAAAAAAAATTTGATCAAGACTTGGTCAATTGGTATAAGGCAAGTGATACGTGTATCGACAATTTGGTTATTGCATACTCATTCATTCTACATCTCTCCTGTCTAATCTGAACGTTTCTCACTGAACACAAACTGATGGACAAAATCAAGACCAGAAACCGACCAGCATGTCTTAGGGAATTGGAATTGGTCAGTTCATTTTGTTTTTAAAATGTTTTAGCCGGATTCCATATCCAGAATCTTCTTAAGCTGCCTGGGCGCAGTTTGCTCTTTACGCCAGTTCACGTAGAATCGGTTCTAAGACGGGCCTTGATGTTGACTCCATTTTTAGGCATTATAGTAGCACCTTCTACACAAACCAGGGGAATATCTAGTTCTTTGGACGGATAGAAATTAAACTTTTTGAACAGTTTAATTATTGCCATTTTGCCCTCAAGTTGTGCTAATCTGAGACCAACACATGTTCTTGGTCCTCCACCAAAAGGTAACCAAGCCATAGGATGTCTGGTTTTCTTTGCATTGGCAGTGAATCTGAAAACAAAAAGGGATTATAAACATTATCTGAAAGATTTGCTTAAATAAACTGATATCAAGCAAGTTTTTTTTTTAATTATTTCTATCAGTGTGATAGTGTTGGCTGGGAGTGTGCTGCCTAATATCTTCAAAGTCAAAAATAAATATGTATCTTAAATCTCAAAACCACCAGATTCGTATTACTGATCCATGCTGGAGTATTAAGCAAAAATACCTGTTTTAGCTTATAATTTGAAGCTATGCTATTTGGACTTAGGTTGACTTAATCGATTTTTTATTTGATGATCGTTTAGAAATAAATCGAGTACAAATGTACTAAATTATTTCTTGTTTGTTTTTAGGTATGAAATTAGTGAAAATCGTAGTATCTTTAAATTTGAGATTAAATATAGAATGAAAGTCAAATTCTCATAATAGTTAGTTTTATAAGTGTTTTACTAGAATTGTAAATAAGAAATTAAACATAGCATGAATATTTTATGATAAGTCAATTGACTTATTGAATTAAACTACTTTCGCTAGTTATATTTATTTATTTAACAATAAGAAATTTATAGATAAACAAAGACATAATAACAATGTCCTAATCAGTTTAGGATCCCCTGCATGGTTTTGTTGAATTTACTGTATCAAAAATGTGAGGTCAAAACGGTGAGACCCCCAAACGAGATATTGTAAATTATAATAAAATGAAACACAACTACCTATTGTATTCTACGCGGGAGTCATATTAAAACCGAGGCTCTACCTCTACCTTTTTAACGTTTTTGTTCATGAAAATTGATTTTTATTGAAAAAAATGACAAAAGGTTTACATATTTCATTCATTGAATCTTGTTGCTTTTAAATGAAGTAACAACTGTTTATTAATTCAAATAATTAAGACTTTACTCGAAATAGAAAAAAAAAATGTTTCACACCTTTTAAACAAACGAAGAAATCAGCATTTTGTGAAAAGACGAATATTTAGAACAAATGGAACAATTTAATCAATAACAAATGGAAAACAGTGTCCAATAAACAGAACATAAAATTGGAAAAAAACTGGTACATGTAAATGTCTAGCCCTCATTTCGAGTTTAATCCTGTCTGATTTTATATGTGCCTTGGCTCGGCGAAAATATCCTGTCCAATTGCCAAAAAAAAAATAGATAAAGCCGCAAACATAATCATCTCATAACACAATCTTCATGCTTGGGAATAAAACTTCGGCTCTAATTCTTGAAAATTTTTCATGTGAGTTTTTAATGAACTGGAAAAAAACATGATGCCCAAACAAAATGTATAGAGAACTGCCCATAAGTTTGTTGCTTTCAAATTATACAAGACTTTTTGTCATAATTGCTTACCTCTCTGGTTGAAAACCCTCAGGGTTATCTCCCCAGATCTCCCGGTCATAATGGATGTGCCAAACATTGGCCTGTATGGTCATGCCAGCTGGAATTTTAATGCCCTGTACAACAGATGGCTCCATACACTGTCGGGCAACCACCCTGTTAATATATAAGACGTGATTAAGATATGCATGTTTCAAAGTTTTGTGTTTGGCTGTTGTTTGAATTTATTATTGCTTCCATGGTGCAGAATTACTACCTTTCAGTTCATTCATGTTGTAAAACTTTATGTAAAATAATGCACGAGTAATTATTAATTTTGGTTATACATTGGTCTATTCGATTTGCCTAAGTTTAAAAGTATATTTTTAAAACTTACGTGCTTGCAAGTGGATATTTTCGCAGTGTTTCACTTAATATCATGTCCAATAGCTGCATCTTTGATATCGTATTGAAATCCAGTTCATCCGTCTACAAATATTGAAAAGAAAACTTTCACTTAAATTCAAGATCCAGAGGAGGGAGAATTACTTCAAAAGAAAAGCAAATTCATGCACCAAAATATATTTTTATTTAAATTTTCTAAAAGTTGATTGTACAGTTTGTAGAACTCTTTTGGTTGAAAAACTAGGGGTAAATAAGCCAACCAGGATTGTACCATATCAATTCATGTATTTATAAACATCATGAAATGCAATATTTCATTTTATATTGGTATGTTGCAACAGAAGAATTTATTTTGGTTGGTACATTATGTAGCATTTTCAAAAATAAGACTGTCCATGTTTAATGCAATGCTTTATCTATGTTATTTACATGACTTCTGCTTGAGCATGGCCTTAATCATGTGTGATTGCCAAAATCTAATTTGAAGGAGGCATTATTAACCTTGACGTTAAATGTCATGCTTAACTTACATCGTTTGGAAAGTGTTCATCAATTTCTTCTTGAAGTCTCCTTTGTACGTCAGGGTTTACTGCCATCTCGTACATTATGTAAGCCAGTGTTGTACTCGTGGTCTCGTACCCGGCTAGCAAAAACAGCAAACACATGGCTGTGAGTTCCTAAAATGATAATAACAAGAGTCAGAAACTGACATCAGTTGATCATGCATGGGGAATTATATACAAGCATAGCTTTATTGAATTGATAAAATATTGAAATGTGTAGCATATGCCAAAGCCTCCATAAATTTTTCTTTCCTATTTATCTGGTAAGATAGTAGAGAAACATATATAGATATCGGTTAATAAAACTGAGAAAATTTTACGCATATGCATAAAAAGCTATGATTGCACATTTTCGAGTGGCATTGAACGACGGAAGTAAACTATCAATACATGACAAATAATATTAACCTTTTAATTACTTTGATATTTACAATAGTCGCAGTACTTGAATATTCCCTTTTTAAACTACTTTATCGGATTTCTATGAAACTTTATAGGTACTCTACTCACGTCATTTGTTAAAAATCTTTTCTTGACAACGTTGTCGTTTAAATCTTCGTCATTTTCGTTCGTTGTGGTAGTAGGGTCAAATTTTGACGTCACCATTAGCTGTAATAAGTCTACCCGATTTGTCTGAAACATTAATATTGATATTTTACCTCTAGATTTAATGAATTAAGTACAAACAATTACTCCTACACAGTAGATTAGATAGCACTTGTCTTGTCCGATTAATAAATGGCAAACCACGTGTTTGTTACTGAAATATTATGATTGAAATTCGATTAATTAGATTAAACAAATTGATTGATACTTAAAAACCATAACTGGAGTAATTAAGGCTGATGAAACAAATAGTTAATCGATTCGTCAACGATATCATGCACCCACACTAAGATTTTAACATGCATTTCTACTACATATGGTCTATTGAGTATATGTTAAATTTAAATTCACGGCGACTAGTTGCATATAAGAATCTTTTTAAAGTTTTCCATCTAGGCGATTCAAAACCTTAATTTTGCCCCCCGTGATGGTTTTTGGTGCATAGGTTCTGGTTATTGAAAATGGCTGCTCAGTCAATGCAAGCCTATAAAAAAACGTCTTGTGAGAAACAACCAAAATTAGTAATTTATCCAATGTTTTACCTTGTTGACTTTCCTTTCTTCAACAATTTTGGTCATGTTGTCTTCCAGCCAGAATACAGGGTTAAACGATATAAATCGTAATACTTTGTAGATGTTGATCCACAAGGCATGAAACGTCGGAAAACAAACTAAAAATAAAACATGTTGCACATAGTTTACTTGAAATAAACATTAGTGTTAGTCAGAAAGCATTATTTTCTTTTTAGCCGATTCAAAAGTGTACCGAATGGGGCATTCGAAGGTCAATAGTCCAAAAGGGCAACAACAAAACAAGTAACCATGAACAAAACAGCACGAAGAAACAGACTACACAAAAACAACTGAATAGCAATCACCAACGCGAGCTCAATTGGATTCTACAGTGAACTCAGGTGCTCCGAAAGAATATGCAGTTCCTCTTTGCAATAACACACCGGTCGCGTTGCTAATTGTCAATGCAGCGTGTCAAAGCCGGAAAAGGAATAAAAAACAACCCCATATGACAAACAAACATCTGCACTCGTCTGAGCGATAGAAACACCATATACCTTCCTATTATAAGCTTTATTCGTAGTGTTTGGGAGTAAAGCAATGATTAACCAACAGAATCGTTTAACATAACCATGTAAGATACATTCATGTCATCAATCGAGCCTTTAACTTTGCTTTGACGTTGATCGAGAGGTAAACGTAAACCCGATTCCATGCTTTATTTCAGTGGCGTTAAAACTTATTTCAATCAGTCATTGAAACTTATTAAACATGAACTGTTAAAATACGTCACGTCCATTAAGCACTAGGTACGTATTTACATGCACAATTTAATTTTCATATTAACCACTAAAATGATGCTATTTAATTGTTTCCGGTTTACCATTCCCTAAATACGAAAAATTTAAAGTAAACAACCAATCATTTTAGTCGTAAATTTATCAATAACTGTTTTAATTTAAATTTGATATGTATTTTCAATCTTTTATCTTTAAAATAATTGAAATATTCAAGCTACCTATAAAATTTAAATGTATTTTAAGTAACAGACAAATAGTTTTCATCTTATCGAATAATGATTATAGAAATGAAAATTTTATGCAGCATTAAAATTTCAAATTATTAAACATTCTATGATGTTTTAAGTATGCATGTACTTACATCCAAGTAAAAATAAGATTGGTCTTTTGGTGGTATCCTTAATGACATTTCTGCAGTTCTGTAAGCACTCGTCATCCTGCCTGGTAAGAGATTCAGACTTTAATCCGAAGCCGCAGTCGGCAATAGTATCCAGAGTGAGTCGCTGAAGAAGTCTGAAAGTAAATATTATACAATTAATGACCTAATTTGTACTCGATCGATACAATGTTATATTGACCTCAAATGCATTTATCGATTGAAAGCGAAACTTTAGTTTTTTTCATTAGTATAAACATTAGTTAAATGTTTTAAGTCCACTTATTCCATTTGTCCATCTCATAATATTTCACTCTAAATGATGGATATTTTACATATGCTTAAATCAGAAAAAAACAACACCAGAGTCTTACAATATTCGAATCATCGATGAATTTCATATGGCTTTTTAATATTCAGTTTTTAGGGTATCAACTATCAACATTTCATCTTATTCAAGCAAAACTATTTTAAAAAGAACTAATACAAAGTTTTCAACAGGAAGTTGAATTTTACAAATAAGACAACATTTAGTAATTCATCGATACCCCCCAAAAAGCCTCTTATACATGGGTGGTACATACTCGTACATATCAAAATGGCGGTCCCCTTGTCGTGTCTTCTCTATAATTTCCATCAACTCATTAACTCTTCTATTAATTGTAGGCATCATCTGAAATTTAAATAATATATTTGTCGTAATGTTAGGTAAAAATAATAATTAATGTGTTTTAAATGACTTTTCCCATTATGAAAAAGATGATTGATTACAGCTTCTGACGGCAAGTTATTAGTGAAGATATTTTGTTGAATTTTTCATAAAAAATGGAGTGAAATTAGAAAGAGAGATAAAAATGGTTCAAAGACTTATTCAAGAACTTTTTATCATTCTTTTTTCTTTTGATAAACATACATCCTTCATCTTTGAAGTACTAAAAGCTGGGTTAACTATGGAGCGTAATCGACGCCATCTTTCTCCACGGGCGAAAAACATGTGCACATTTTCATCGTGATCGGGATCAACTTGTACGGGAAACACCTGAAACATAAAAGCCCTTTTAAATCTTTGAAATACTATAATTTTTTTTCGAGTTTTCGAAGACTTAGAAGACAAATATTAAAGCAAACCCCAGCCCCTGTGTGGAAATAAGACAAACTTTTCTTATATAATATCAATCTAATTTTTAATTCATCACAAATGAAACGGAGGAGATTTTTTTCTCTTATTTCACAAATCAAATGTTAACTTTCCCTCCTGTATACAAAGTTGAATAAACTAATATTACAATTTATTAATATTATTAATTAAAATTTATTATTAAAGTCGTCAAACGTTTAACGGCATATATCTTAATATAAGTATAGCATACCTTTCTCGCATGAAAATTTTTAAACTGTTTTACGAAAACTTCTTGTAGAAAATCCAACTCAGATGACACTATAACAGGCGTTGGCCCTTCAAAATATCTGAAAAAGAGAGAAAGAAATAGGTTTTGAAGTCATTTAAAGAGAGCCAAGGGGTTAAAACGCAAAAAAAACAATATAACGCAATCATTTAAAAAAAATAAATGCGCACAATTTTGGACTTTCATTCATTAAAATATTCTTTCTCAGTAAATGTCACATGGTCAGATATGTGTAGATATGAAATATGATGAAAGTCTAAATGACTTAAATGCCCCTTCAATAAGTTAATGAAGTTGTTTTGAAGCAGTTTCAAATTTTTAAAAATTTCTGTTATTTGAAAACTTGGATAAAATTTCAAGGAAATTAAAGGACAAAACCTTGGTGTGTTCACCTTAAAACGTTTCTTGTTATGTAAAATTTCTTACCCGTAAGTCTTTCCGTAAATTTTTGACCATTTCATATATGTTTTGTACATTGGCTGAAAAAAAGACAAAAATATTATTTTTGTATATAGTTTTAGATATACCCTGTTAAGTTTTTAAGTATTTTTCAGTTTATTTCTTAAAAGGTAAACTACAAACTCCGACTACAAACGATATTTTTTGAAAATAATTTCGCTGTCTAATGTTACAGCTACATGTAGTTATCATACTCTAACCATATGTATTTATTAAAATATTTTGCTCTACAAAATTGATCATAAAATTAGTAGTGTAAAAATATAATACATGGAATAGAACAAGGCAGTTTTGGTATAGGATTACATGTTTTTTTCTATAGTATTGGTTAGTCTACCAAATTTCAGAAATTATCATATTAACTTGAACATAATGTTGCCATCTTAAAAAATGGCTATCATTCATTCACTTCGAGGCTTAACACAGCACCTAAGATTATGTCAATCTTTTATGTCCTCTTCTAATTCAAAATTTAAGTAAAACATGACAAAGACACAGTTTATTTCTTTATAAAAATTAAAATCTAATGTAATTTTCGTGACTTTCATTTTAGATGAAAAAATTCTTGGTTGAATCTTTCATCTTCGATTTTATTGCATCCTAATCGAACACATGTGCTGTGTTATACAATGGCTCCGTATATTGATGCGAATTTTACTTGCAAAGATGGGTAAAATATTAGGTGTTTTTCAGGTCATTTCAATATATGGCTTTTTATGTTCCAGTCATCGTACTGGTGGTTTATTGAGAAATTCGAACATTTATGGTATCTATATATATAACTTTAGTCATCAAAACAGTATGTTCTTATGCAGATAAATTGGAGTTTCTGTGTGAAAAATTATTATTTCTACGCCCTTTAAAACTATGTCCTTTTTATTTGCTCATTTTTTGCCCTAAATTTATATTTTCAAACAGTAAAATAAAATGAGATAATTTGCAATAAAACAACGTGATATTTAAGAAATATTTGAATTTAAAATCCGTTAATTTTATGCCTTTTTGTTCCGGATTTCCTTCCATTTAGTTAATATTTTTGGTGAGACGATGATATAAATGATAATAATGTATAATGCACTCAAATCCTTCTTTAAGTTAAACAGACCCAAGTGTTTCACCGGATGAAAACCCCGAGAAGGGAACGTAAGGTGGAAAACCAATACACATATCAATTCAAACATGTAGGTCATATATTTGTATGTTTTAATGAGCAGCTGGCTATATTTCACTACTGTTACATGTATCTATTGAATCCACAAACAATTAAGACTACATGTACAATGCAGTAATATTTACATGTACATGTATAATTGGAAAAATAACTGATCTTTACAAAATACAACAATACCAAAAAAAAACACCAACGGATTAGTAATGAACAAGAGAGAACAACTAATATATGTGTTGCCTTATTAGGTCTAAAGTAGAGCATCAACTGAAGATGTGAAAAATATACAAATAACAAATGATATACTTCTTCTAAAGCGTTAACACATTGCATTTCATAGCTAATTACATAATAAAATAAAACATTTGGTCATACCTTTCCATAAAATGTCAGTAAGTTTCCGAATAAAAAGTTGGGTTCTGGTCCGGGTATTCCTAATTTCTTAAATATCTGCATCTGCTCTCGTCTTTGCCTGCAAGTAAATAAAGAAACTCACAATTTTTTGCGCCATTTTTTTCCTACCATAACTTAACTATATCTATAACTATTGTTTTACGGAGATAATTTAGATGGTCGGAAGTGGCTATCGACGTCACAAGCTTCTCATAAGTGTTCCGTTTAGGAAGTATATTGATAATGTAGAACATGTATGGGAATATTTTATAATTATAACATTTCAAATAGGCTGAGTTTTAGGAAACAACATACATGCACACAAGAATGACTAAACTGTTAATCATTGCTTTCATTGTAGTCTTTTGCAATATGGGTGTAACGGCTATTTGTATTTTAATATTTTATAAGTCATTCAAAGCACCTAGTTCATGTGAAACAATTGATATTATATATGTATATGGAGCTGCTGTACATGTGAAGCTTTCTTCCTTATGAAAATGATGCAGTTCGGGTTTTTTCTTTAGTTTTATAACTCACACCCAACGATGTACAATAAAATTCTACTTAATATTCGACACAATTTACTAGTAAAAAAAAGCTTAAACTGGTCCACACCAAGGAAAGACTAGGGTTTGCAACTTGTTTATTTTCATATGTTTGATGTTGTGGTTCTTTTTTATATTGCATCTTTGAACAACAATCAATAACAAGAAAAGTAGGCGAAGATTAAAAATAACAAATAATTGTTCTTTTAATTTTAATCAAGCTAATCATTTGCTAATAGAAGATTCGTATAAACTAAATCGGAAACTTCTGAAACTCATAATTATTGGGTTAATCTTGAACTTTACACGTTTAATAGGATTTAATAGACACAATTAATAAAGGTATCGAATATTGCCGTATATGTAAACTCGTACCTAAAAATACTATCTTAATCCAAACAATATGTCCTAATTCATCAGCTTTGAATTTTTATTTATTAACAACACAGAATCTCTTTGATTATAGATTTGTTAATAGATTTTTGTAATGTTAGTATCTTTTGATCCTGCAAATGTGTTGAGCATTGTGAGTGAGTGAGTGAGTGAGTTGGTGCTTTACGCCCTTGTAACACCGTATAGGTTATTAAAAGGCGATGAACATGAAAAGGAAGATAAAATGAACATGAAATGATGATGATGAAAAATGAAATATGGGGCTGGGTTGGGAAACAAAGGAACAGTAAATGTTGAAGAACCACAGAAAAAGGGGAGAGATGGGTAGGAGCCAAAAATTTAGCCTATGCGGTGCACTACTTGGCGGTCTACAAAGGTGTCTTTTACGTGCATGAAGCGTGGCACTCTCCACACACGTTGGCCCGCCATGGTCGGCGGTCAGGGTTTCCGTATTATTGTTGAGCATAAGTGTACCAGTGGGCCATATAAAAGTCCGAACACCAAAACAAACTCAGTACACATAAAAGACAAGACGAAAAAAAAAAGAAACACAAACATACAAAGAAAAAATAATAATTATACACACAAAAACGATGTAGAATTCAGTAACGCGCATTCGTAACTGAATTGAAACAAGAGTGAATACGGAAGGTCCGGGGGATAATTAGCAGTTGATACTATAGGCAATAAAACAAGTATGAGACTTTTACAAAGTTATTCGGCCATTTTCTACGATTGGTTTAAAATATTTGCATAAGATTGTTATTTTGGAGCAATTGTAAGATGACAAATAACGGACAGTATTCATATTGAAGGTATTTGACTGGTTTTTTTTATTGCAAATTTTTGTATTGTCATTAGTTTGTCTAGCTTTTGTCAAGAACAGAGATATGTCACATCTTATTATTGTAAACTTTAATTGTTACAACTCATTCAATAGAAGAAGAAGAAAAAAGCAATGGAATTGACTGTAGTACGGAATATAAATAGAGAATTGATGGGCTAAAATCTTCTTTTAAGGCTACCCCTTGACAAGTCCTTATACATTGTATCTTATCACTTGTCAAACAAACAAAAACAAAAACTAAAATCAACCAAAGTTATCGTTGTATCTGACATGAGATGCGGCAACATCAGCGCTGAATAACTAAACCATACAGTGTTATTAATTCGGAAGCTCTTAAAACATACAAAACTGAAAGAAAACCTAAACCTGCGGTAAATTTGGGATCTAAGAGTAGCAAATATTTTTTAACAAAATTACCGAACTTGGAGGATTAATCTCAATGTTTAAGAGAAGAGACAAAACATGAAAAAGTCACACCGGAATAGTAATATATCGCAATGGTCCTGACTTGGTGCAGACAAGGGCAAAGGTGGCACTTTTCAAATTTAAACTTAGATTTAACCTTGAACAGGCCAGTCAAACGAGTCAAACAATTACTGATTAATATTGGTGGCGTCCATTCGTGATTTTTGTGACTACATGGTGAATATGAATCAAAACACATTGGACTAAACGCGAAACCATGTGAAAAATATTGTCCATTTCATGAACAGTTTTAAGACGTTTTGCGTTCCTCCGGTTTATTGTTGGTCAAAGAGGTCGATGTCTGGGTACTCTACCACATTGATACTGTCTGGTCTGTAAGATTCACCATAAAATGTGAGCAAGCTAATCACTTCTTAAGCAAAGTTATCCCTCGTTTTTTTTATTGAAAAAACTTGAATAATATCAATACATATATTTTTTCTTACTTTCATTTCTCCGGTCGTCTATTAACTATTTTAAAAAAAATTTGTCCAGATTTTACAATCCAAATGCAAGAAAAATATGAAATCTGTATTGCTTAATTTGTCAATACGCTCAAATAAAACAAATCTTGCCGGGTGAGGAAATTGATAGAAATCTGCAGTAAAGAAGAAAATAAGATAGAGAAAAAAAGAGTACCTTCTTCGATTCTGATCGTGCATGTCGTGTGCTTGACCGAATTCAGCATCGTTAAATCATTAAAAATTAACAAAAGGTATTTGCACGTATCTCATCATATATAGGTGAATAATCAAACTCTGTGGCAGATGGGATTGAAAGTCGATTAATAATTAAATGTTTAAATTTTATATCAATTAAAATGTAATTTTAACACTCTACTGGTCTGCTTTATTTGAAATTAAATCATTAATATTAATTTCACGTGGTTTCTGAGCGAAAAAAAGATAAAAGTCTTACCTGTAAAAGACTACCAGGGCTATTATCACAATTAGTAGTAAAATTTCTGTTAACATTGTTCTTCGAGTAAAAGAAGAAAAAAAACCGTATCCTTTTAAATAGTATGTATTAATTTTTATCAATGAAAAGATATTTTCTTAAATGATCAAGTTTAAATCGTATGTGTTCCTTTTGAACATTAAATATCCTATATTAGCCAATAGAGAACTAAGGGGAGGTCTTTAAATCTAATAGTGGGTAGACACAATCAATCAGAAACTAATGTATATTTTTTATGAATGAACTGATATTAATTCATTACGATCAGATCAATACTAGCAATACTCTACTTGTGCAACGTAGAGACACTTCAAGTAGATAAGAGAAGAAAAAATGAACAATTTTAATATGTTTAATGGGTGGTTTAGTGGTAAGACTAAATTCAATCAATATTTGTTGAACTAACGAGAATTTAATGGTATTTGATCTTAAAATGCGCATAATTTGATGATGTTGTAGATATTTTTGTGTAATGAATGTTAATTGACTTTTCGTCTAACATTAAGAGACCACAAAAGTTAGTCTGACTTACTTTACGTTTAACTCCAAGAATTTAATATTGATAAAGATATATTGTTAATTTTTCATCTCGACAAAACTCGGAAATATCTTGTTGTTTTACAAGTATCTAAACAAAAGGCTGTTTAAAGCATGATAAATCACAATCACGCGATCTGTAAACATTTCAATTTATAAAGTAGCGGTCAGTTAAAAAGTTGAAAACAAGCTTAATTGTATTGTTTATCAAATGAAAAAAAAATTGTTGCATTTACAAAGTTAAAATATCTAAATATGTCTACTTAACGACCAGTTTTCTTATTTATTCCCCTATTATAAATATCGAGATATAATAAGACTGGGAAAATTTGTACGATATCGTTATATGTTTCTGTGTCAAGGGTTTGACCCATCTGCAATCTGAAGACTTGTTTTGGACTAACCTTAACACATGATCATGTCCAGCTTTACCAGCCAACTATCACGAAGTTTTATTTTAGTTATTCTCCAATGGCAAGTTTAGCTTTTGAACGCAAGATTTTTGCCAAAAAATTTGTGATTATTGAGTGTACAAAGCGTAAAATTTGGAACAAGTCTGAAGAATGTTTTTACTTTAGAACAACCGGTTGTACAATCCAAAATAACCGTTAAAGCATTGTTCTTCATTTAGAATGGCCTAAAGGATATTTAGAATACATTGGAAAAGAAATGGTTGCTGTTCTTCGATAAACGCTTTTTTGTATGTGTAAGTTATCCGTTTAAATTTCTAAATTGTCAAACTCCTATGGTTCTTCCTTCTCCCAGACAGGTTGGTCTTAGTCATTATTTGGTTTCTCGTTCGAAAAATTTTGGTTTTATTCTATGCTCTTCATATTCATATAGTGTTTGGCATTTTCAACTTTTGATAGAGCGCCTCTCATAAGTCTTGAATAGACGAAACGCGCGTCAGGCGTAGCTGAATTTATTGTCTAGAACTTTTCCCAAAACTACCATAGCATTGCCTTCTTTGACCATCAAGGTTAAATCATTTACTTGTTTTGTTTTTCAGTTTAACAGGTGGTTTTAGATTTAACCTGCTTAGGTTGAACATGTATCTATGGTGCTCGGCGTCTAATTATAGTGTTAAAAGTTTTCTCTTACATAATATACTCAATGTATGAAGGACAAAACAATTATAATGCAAACACGGATAAATTAAAAACGCGCAACCGATATTACAGAGGTGAGGATCAGTGTCAAGACGACGGTTATTGAAGATTGAAGCTTAATTTGCGATCACAAAAAATAAATAAATAAAAATCGAAAACATGAGAATGGTTCAATTCCTTAAAAAAAGAGCATAAATATTTTAGAAGAATAGCAAAATTTATCCCCTACGCGAAAAGTTAACTTCATAAAAGCGCAAAAAATTATCCAGCGAAAATATCCATAACTACAGTAGAATAAAAGAAAAATAATAATTTAAAGATTTAGAATGATTCTGTTTAGCTTTCAAGAACTTCATCATTTGTAAACTTGGGGCATTCGAGTGTCAAAAGTCCGAATGGGCAACGACAACATCGATAAGCACGAACAAGAACAGCACGAAGAAACACAAAACACAAAATCAACCGAACTGAAATCAACAACGCGAACTCAAGTCGTAATAAGGATGAACTCAGGCATCCGGAAAAGTAACCGCAAGAGTAAGAGTAAAAACTTTGTAATGCCCATACAATTAACCACCCATTTCGTCTTCAAATCTTATAAGACTAGCATATCTGGCAAAGTGTTGAAGTCAATATAATAAAAGAGAGCAAGTAACAAAATATCAGTATATATTGCTCCATTCTCTCTAGGACGCACAGTTTGTCATACCGAACTTTAATGATAGTCAAGAGCAACGAAGTTTACTCAGGAACATCTCTTTAAAGAGGAAGACTGATTGTAAGCATTGTTGTCGTCACAAGAAATTTTACGGAAGACATCATGTGCTTGTTATTTCAATCTCTCAGTTAAACACAGATGTTGTTTGACATAGAGGTTTTTAATATTGTAGCCCTCTACCTGATTGACACACACTAAATAAAACTGGTCGCCCGATGTGATAAATGTTTGTCGAAATGTACCACTCGGACAATTACTAACCTTACTCACCACTTTTGTTATTTGGTTATACTCAATTTTTGTCCATTTCATTTTAGATCTACTTTTGTCCAATTTGTAGATTCCATCTGTAGACTTAAATTAACGTAACATACAATAGAATATCATCTTATAATCTTAGATAATGGTTGTATTGCGTCCGTCATTAATTTTGAGTACTTCCAAATATAAACATTTTTGTTTGTGTATAAAACATCTTTTATTAGTTGCTGGTGTTAATTAAAGACACTTTCACTTCTAGAGCAGTATATATAGTACTATATAATAAATAAATACTATACCAATAACTATATTTAGATGACAGTTTCCCTTTATACAAGGTTGTAGATTGTTTAATAAAGCATGCTGTTAATGGTGTTATTATATAAATATACGGAAAGATATGGTTAATTATTAGGAGAGAAATGTCTATGGTACACTTGTTACATAACAAGTTTTTTTTTCCATTGTCAGCTTTATGCATTTGTCAATTACCCAAAAAGAGAAAACTATTTCTATGGCAAATCCAGACCATTGTTATGCAACAATTACTAATGTATAGTAATGGGCAAATGACTTATTTCATCTACAAATGGCACAAACTGTTACGCGCGAATTACAGCAATTTTGACATTTAAACCTTAAAACAGCACAAACTGTTACGCGCATTGACATGTTTTTCTAATACAGAAACCTCTGAACTTTTGACAATGGATGGAATTTTGTTTTGAGTACTTTTTCGTTCTATACTTATGGTTTTTGACCTTCCAATGTTTTGATTTAAAGACTTTTGGTGAGAGATTACTTCTTGAAATATGCATATGCTTCATTACCAAATTACCCGTTTTAGTACCCACTAGGTCGATAACCGCTATTGGAGGACCGTGTTAATATCAAGTCTGGTCGTCGGACTTGTCCGACACGAATTCACCAATAAATTTTAACATACTTCTGTCGTTGATATTTCCGATTGTAGAATTCAAAATTGTTTAAAACACAGATTTCTTTCCTTGAACTGCACATGGTCGATATCCTTGATGCTGGATTTGGTTTACCCGGGGGTTTTCCTGGTAAAACGTTTTGGGTTTTGAATACTGTTGGATCTATACTTTTGGTTATAAACCTTCCAATGTTTTGAAGAGAGGTTACTCCTTGAAATATGAAAATACAGCATAACCAAATTACAGGTTTAAAATGTTTACCTGTTATGGTAATTGTACTAAGTTTATAGTGTGTTTCGTTCCCCCCAAAATAAGTTTTCCTCTCATGTAAACAATATTACGTTTATTATTCATTGTATAAACATGACTTTTTAGATAAACAAGATTCAAAATTCTTTCAAAGTCAAAAATGTTCGGAGATTGTTAAACAAGAAGTAGATGAGCATAGACCTGATATCAAATTCCACGTTATGGGACGATACCCTGATGTTGTATAAGAAATATGAAGTGACTGTGATAAGTAGTTGCTGAAAAATCTGTTACGAAAGTTTTTTCCCCGCCCAACATTCACCTTTTTATAACCCGGATTTTTCACTCCGTGAAATCCGACCAAAAATAGACTAAAAAGGTTAGCAAACTGTAGAGAATCAAATTCTTAACTAACCTGTCGTACATGATGAAGAACAACAATGTTTGAAACAAAAATCTGCTATTAGAAAAATGTATTCTATTTTTTGGTCTACACGTTTGATGTTTTGGCTGTAACATCCAGACTGTGTTAAAAAATAATGTCATAAATAAATAAAGGTTGGTGTTGAATGGACTAACAACACAATATACATTACAACAGGCAAAATGTAATACAAAGAACATTATATGATGATGAGAAATATGGGACAGGAAAGTTATGAATATAAAGAGGCTGGAAGTAACATGGAATGTAAGACTTTAGAATTAACGAGTTTCATCAGCTGCTGTGAGGACCGGGTAAGTTCGGGCCATTTAGTCTAGCGTAGCCGAAGCTCTTTCTTATAGAACATTATTGCATGCGATTTGACAGGATAGCACAATATCAACCTCGGGACATACGTCCAAGTCGATATGTGTGCATAGCGGTTAGACTCTGAGCGCTTTTAAGTCGACTTTTAAAAAAAGCTGTTGATGACCCAATGTCTTGCCACTTGGACTTTGTAAAGTGCGCAATACAGCAAAACAAACATTTGAGTGCATATTTGATAGTTTAAATACATTGAAATACCAGTTAGATTTCCTAAGCAAAATATTAGTAGTCGTGAACAGAAGAATCACAACTAACACTGATATTTATGAAAGAAGCAAAGGTGTACCAAAGGGGTAATCAATATCATAAAACCGTTAAGACAACGACAAAACCGGTAGACAAAAAATAATCATAACAAAACAAACCACACACCAACCAAAAACACACACATACACATAACAACAAAACCGCATTCAGCAACGTGAACTCAAGTCGAAACGAGAGTGAACTCAGGTGCCCCGGAAGAGTAAGCAGTTCCTGCTTGCTATAGCACACCCATTACGTTACCAAAGATCGATTTAGTGTTGGTCAAATCCGGAAAGGATGACATTACAAAACTTTATGTCAAACCAACATCTGTGCTCATCTGAGAGATAAAAATCCCGTATTTGTATACAAGCACATGATGTCTTCCGTAAAATTTCTTGAGTGATGACAACAACCTGGGAGCAACGTACCCATGTGTTAACAATTTGCTTGTCAGCCGTGTAGCTGCTCTATCAAGGACATCGGTGTACTCCCCACATACTCTGGAATGACGAATCAATTGTGACACATTAACTCCATATGCTGGAGCGGACGGAATGTTGATTCACAGAAAGGGAATGTTAACTATTGGAAATTTGAAGTCACCACGTTTGTCATAGAGCTTTGTACAAAGCCTTCCTAGTGTGTCAATTTCGAGAACTAGATCCAAGTATAGACATCACAACTGGATTTATAGTTTCGTAGGTTATGAAATTTTTAGTCTCAGTAATTTTCAATCAATATCTGTTCATTCACTTTTAAAAAATATCCATTATATATAGGTAAAAAGTCTGCTTTAAACGTAGGTCGATTTGTTGTAGGCGGTATACCCCAATGTCATCCCTTTGTGATGTTATTTACCTGCGATAGTAGAAAGATAGGATATATAATTACTGATAGGATGAATGTTTATTTGAAGCATTTAGAGACTGCTCATAGCATCGATCGAATCAATCATCCCTTTCACTTTTGACCAAGTTTTCATTTGGCTGTCTCCTTACTAAAATGGTAAAATTATTTGCTGTTATCTCTGACAAAAGGTATTGACGTGTAAAGTTAGGACATTTTCAATTAAAATTCATTAAAAAAACCGATATTACAAAAATAACTTTCAGGGACTGTCGCGAAACGCTTTAAGGTCAGAAATGTGGATTCGGCTTTCGTACTTGATAATTAGAATCACTTTGTTTACAATCGATATTAGCATAGGTTTTCGTTAGTTCGTTAAAGTCTATCGGTAATTAAGCTATTACTATGAAGCTATAAGATTATACATCGCATAAAATAACCAAACATGTTCTGCCTGATTTTAAAAGCTTCAAATATACAGTTAGTTATCATTGAAAATTAAATGCTTCCCTAATTAGGTCTTCCATGTTTGAAGTTGAAAAGTTTACAATAAAAGAATAAGAAGATGGAGTATATATGGATGACATGCTGGTGAATCGCATCATAAATATCAACTTGAAAATGCAAAAGAAAAAAACTTTTATTGTTGTTTTTTAATGTAAAGCGAGGCCTTTGTGGAGGAAGTTCTCACAACTTAATCATGACAGCCATTAGTATTTCTTTGGAAACCAACCCCAGATGAAAAGATGACCATGGTTGACTATGGTCACCATGGTATTTGATGGTTCAAGATGGTGACCATGAACTATCATGGTCAGCAATGTTTGACAATGATTTTGACCATGGTCAACCATTTACTGACCATGGTCAATCCTAAAATAACCATGGTAAACCATTGTTGACTATGGTCAACCATAAAATGACCATGGTAAAATATGGTTGACCATGGTCCACAAAAAAACTGGCATTATTTTGTATCAAATAAGATAATATGTTCTGAATATGGTCAAGACTGAATAGAATACCAAATCTTAGGTGACTTTATTTCACTTATACAAATGTAAGGCTATAGAATTACATGTTTGGTTTCATCTACCTGGCTGAAATTTTTTTTTTTAATTTTTATGTTCTATTAACATACATGTTCTATTGTTTAAGTCCAGATTGCTGCACATTAAGCCAACTTGAATTGATAACAATAAAATAATGAGAATTTTGTCCAGTTCACCTACCTGCCAAACATGGATGGTAGAACCATGGTATAAATTTTGCAATTAACCATGGTCAGAACATGG
Organism: Arcuatula senhousia; assembly: GCA_963971305.1. Lineage (NCBI taxonomy): Eukaryota > Metazoa > Mollusca > Bivalvia > Mytilida > Mytilidae > Arcuatula > Arcuatula senhousia. Next base: position 13,327,564 of record OZ020305.1, read on the forward strand.
TAGACAATTATCTCCCTTTGCTTTTTACCTACATGTATAATCGTTTTTTTTTAATCTTAAGAATTTCAAATTGGTTTACAAGTAGTATAACTCAGTGTGATGTATTACTTTTTAAGCTCACCGAAGTGTCAGGTGAGCTTTTGTCATCGTTAAGCGTCCGTCGTCTGTGGTCCGTTAATTTTTCTTCAAAGATCTTCTTCTTTGAAACTACTGAAGGGATTGCTTTCAAACTTTGTACACCTAATCTTTAGGACGACCTCTAACAAGTTTGTGACATTTGTGCATGTTGAATGAACGGCCGCTGTTGCTAAAAATAGAACAGGGGGGGTCAGACTATACCATTTTCACAGTTTTTGAATTTTCTTTAAAAAAAGTGCTAGAGGAAAACTTAGCATTGCAAAATTGTTCAGCTTATTGAGAGCTACAAAAATGAATTCAGGGTCATAATTGTCAGATCAACTGTTAAAGAGTTATCCCCCTTTAACGGTTTTTTCCTATCAATTTTAACTGATTTTTAAAAATCTTCTTCTCTGAAACCACTGAAGGGACATCTTTCAAACTTTGTACACTTGATGTTTAGGATGACATCTACCAAGTTTGTGAAATTTGTGCACACCGACCAACTAACATGGCTGCCCTTGCAAAAAATAGAACAGGAGAGTTAAGCCATAGTTTGGCATAGCATGAAAAGTATGACACAGAGAAAATCTGATGCAAGTATCAGTATCAACAGCATTATAAAACTCCCCATTGAGTGGACTTTGTTGGACGACTCCTGATATGAGTTGTTTCCCCTTAATCATCAAAATTAACAATTTTCGCAGTTTTTAAACTTTATCTTAAAAACCGTAAGAGCTAGAGGAAAAGTAAGCATTGCAAAATTGTTCAGCTCATTGAGATCTACAAAAATTATTTCATGGTCAACATTGTGAGATCAACCCTTTAAGAGTTATCCCCCTTTGACTGTTTTCAATCAAGTTTATCTTGTTTTTTTTTGCAAATAGAAAGCTTCGTACTCTTGATCTTAAGAGTGTTTTCTATCCTTACTAGTTTCTTTAATGTTACTTACCATGTACATGTAGACCATTTTTTACACTAGGTAATAGGCTTTAGCATAAGCGATCAGGTGAGCAATTCAGGCTACTTGGAGACTTGTTTTCGTTTTAAACCCTATCTAGGCATATACTGATCATATTTCTTTTATTTGTGCATTAAATCTGTCAGTTTGAGACCTTTTGAAGCATTTTACAATATGGTTCGACATATATAGGGATTTGGATTAACCGTTGGTAAAGATGAGAAAGTTGAATCCATAGTGCTAAAATGTAAGTAACAAAAGAGATATTGAACAAAAAACAGTAGGTAATAAAAATAACGGTCAAATTATGGCAACAATCCTAAAACAAGATCAGTGAGCTTCCTTAAAGTGAAAAATAATCATTTGCTTCGATTTACATTAATGCTAAAGTTAACATAAATGCATGTGCAATTAAATAAATCATTCAGGCCTATGATGTACAAAAAAAAAATGAAATCCTATAAACAGATTCTGAGCTAAAATAATACTACATCATCGCTAAGCCTTAAAGGTGCAATCAAAAGGCCAGTATTAACTCGTCAAATCAGGTTGCCCCCTTGAACGACTGGGATGTGTGCCTTAATGTGGTTATAGCGGGTAACATGTCATCTTGCAAGCTGGGTTGGTCTCATGATACAGAAAACATGAATGCAAACCATTAAGGTGCACAATGTGGGGGAAAACATCACGTCCCATGTACGTTAAAGAAGACCGCTATTGGTTTTTATATGATCTATAAAATGAAGGAATATGGAGTGTGTATGCATGACACAAAATCACATTTTAAACATTGAAGTAAAACAAAGTAAAGGAACTATGCTTTTATTGATGTTTTTCACCCTTAAATCAAAGGGAGAGCTTAAAGTGGAGTTGACACTTGCTCCTCACTGCAAGTTTAGGACGGCATCTAGCATCGAAGTAAGCGGAATTAAATTTTAAATGTCGTCAATGCTTCACTTGTGGTACACGTGTGATCCTATATCCCCCGCGCTAGCTAAAACCTAAGCCTACCTTAAAAAGCCAGTGTCAGTCAAAAATTGTTTGCCTATTGGTCTTATGTTTATTATGCCACTTTCTTGTCATTGCCATTTCACGAGGGAAAATTGTCTGTCTTAAATGAGTCAGTTTGACTATGTTTTAAGCTTGCTAAAGCCTTCACTTTGAAAATGATATTTCTAAGCAGAAAATACGCTAAATGGAAAAATAAAGCAACTAGTCATGGAAGCTTTCCGTTAAGGCCTTAAGTGGTAATGATTATATATTGTGTTTTATGTGTATATATTAAAAGACAGCTACGAAAATTCGTCGAAGTTTGATTACAATATTTCTGATAAATGAAAAAATAAACCACTCGTCATAGACATTATTATGTTCAATGGTATAATTAACTCGGATTCAATATATATCAGACAAATGAATCGGGTAAACTATTATTTAGTAAGATACATGCTCATTTAGTTTAGATTTACCTTCCGTAATTATAGAAAACATGTAAAATAATGATACATGCATGAAGTAGACATGTCTGGAGGTCGTCAGTTCAAGGCAGTAGAAGTTCTAAGAACAATTAAAAACAAAACAAATAAAGCAGCGTTCTTGGAGGTTAAAAAGGACCAACAAAAAATCAAAGTGCTTATGCGTTAAATAAAAGAACGATCTGTTTCTGGCCAACTGAAAAAAAACACCTTAAAGTGATCCCATTGTTTTTCGCTTTTTATAAAAATATCTTAAAATTGCAAAAAAAAAGATGTAATTTGAATCCGCCCACTTGTATACTTTTAAAGAAATGTGTATTGAGTAAATATAAGATAAACGGTCAACAATGCTTAATTATGCATTTACTGGCATTTTGATACATGAAATGGAGCACACATTTATATCGCAGGTATGAAGTTAGACTATTGTATAATGCATTGAAACAATAAGAATACACAATATAAATGTTCTATTACAGATTATAGATCCTCTTGGACGAATACGACTGACCAATTCACTGCATGTGTAGACAATATAAAAACGCAAAAACCTGCTTATTATATGACTACACAAGGCTCTTCCCTAAAAACAACACATGTTAATTCCGTGTTGAGTTAGTAGAACTAGTCCCATAGTTTTTGATTTTTGGCATTTCCAACACTTGTTTTGAATTGTGGATTTCCTTTGTTTGGGTTCTAGTGCTGATGATGAGGAATACAAATACGAAATGGTCATACAGCTTATAACAATTAATTCCAGTTTGAGATTACATTTTTTTTTCGCAAGTGCAAAATTTCGCGTGAAGTAATTTTCGCGATTTCTTAAATTTTATAACACTTAATATATTGCGTGTTCTTCGTTAAAAGATAATGAATTAGATCACTTTTAGAGTCGGAATATATTTGGAACGTCCTGGTCGACTATATACTTAGGTGTCTTAAAGTTAGAAGAAAAAACACGATGTATCTTATATTGAGCCATCTTCGTGAACATGACTTAAGTTAAGGAAACCTGAAGAGAAGAACTCGGAAAGGGTCCTTGATATAAAAGTTGCTATGACACTACCCCAGATGTTTTGGAGTATCTAGAAATCAATTAGGAAGTTCGAAGTTGTTACTCAAGCTAACTGGCTTGACAGCGCATTACTGTTCTAGTCCTGATGTTGAGATTAAAATTAAGAAAATCGTGATGAGTAGGGTTAATTTTATAATGTGAAATTGGTCGGCAATCAACGGATACAATCGGTAAACAAGTTTGAAAAGGGCTTACCACTCATTTTGAGCGCTGCATTATAATTTATCCTTTTAGACTAGTATATTTTTTTAAATGTTTAGGTAATATAATTATGTTAATCTAAAATATATTATAAAAAGAACAATGCCCGGAATCCTGCACGAAGAGCCATGTAGTTTATTGTTTCCATTTGGCGTTGGTATCGTTGTTTATTAGCAATATAAATATTATTTCAATCTATGATTCGACTTTTTAAATTTTTTCTTCCTTAAATATTTATCTGATTGAACTCTGCATAATATTCCAGTGAATATTGCGTTGCGACGGATAGATGGAAGGCTTATGCTTGTATTTATGTTCAATTTATTGAGTTCTCTGTAAACTTAAGGAGGTAAATGTTGGCAGATGACCCCTTATTAACGTTATGATCATTCTAATGTTAAAAATCTGATAAAGACAAACATGACAAAATTTTGTTAAAAATATTATGTAAACAGCGACATACCTTCAATCGAAAGTCACAATATGGTATCCGACGCCGATGCTTCATAACAAATAAATATTTGTTATGAAGCATCGGCGTCGGGTACCATATTTAAAGGTATATTGTCTACGGCAAACTCATTTTTTTTTACCCCCCAATTTTTTGGTGTTAATTAGACCGAAATGCAATAAAAAGAATATTGAAAAACAAATTGCTTCAACTTTTGCCTCAAAAGTAGTTTATTTTGATCAAAATAGCTCGACAATATTGATTGATATTTTATTTACCTGCATTACGTCACATTGACACAGATTTAGACTGAGTAGTTTTAACGCGGACACTAATCGGAATCTCGGGTATTGTCCCCGAATACCTTGATATATTGAAAAAATACCAATATTTTTCGTGTTTACCTTTTACATCACATTAAAACTTAATACAGGCAATAATGGTCAGTTTTATTCATTAAGTAGTTCTAATATTCGGTTTCCGTTTTAATTTTCTTCCGAGCTAAAACTTCGAGAAACAGATTATGCACCACGTGCAAGAACTATTGAAGTTTTCAATCAAAGAAAGTATAGTGCGCATGCTTACAGCTCATCTACATCTCATGAATATGAATTTTTGTAAAGCTTAACAAATATTATATATTTTTCAATTTTTGAAGTAATAAGGTACCCTAGTGGTATTTTGAACGTTTGTATCTTTCTAAATAAACATAACGAATAGTCTGACGACAATTTTTTGGTTTTACAAAAAAATAATTTTTCGTAGACAATATGCCTTTAAGAGGCTGTGATATGTAGCTGCTGAGAAAACTGTTACAAAATTATTTTATCACCTGCCCATTCGCCAGACAAACTTTTTTATAACCTGAATTTTAAGGTTACTTTGGAAAATCCACAAAAATATATTTTTGCAATACAATTGACGTCACGTGTTCGATTCAGTCTTCTGTGAGCCCCTTGTAACGTTAATGTATTGTTATTAGATGTTGTGTTAGTTTTTTGTGATAATTTGGATATCGCAAGACCTTTTTTATCTCACCTGACCCGAATTTTCCTTCACTTGGCGTCCGTCGTCTCTCGTCCGTCGATCGTAAACTTTTTCAAACGTTAGCTCCTCTCACACCATAAGTTTAATTGCAACCAAACTTGGTATGGTTGTTCATTGGCAATCGGTGCTTAGAACGGATGTGGTGATTTTTGATTCGTCATAAAACATGGCCACCACGGGTAAAATAAAACATAAGGGTAAACTGAAGTTTTTTTTTGCGAATAACTCAAAAACGGCTTCAAGTAGCAAAATTCTAGCGAGGGTAGGGTGAAGGGCCTTTACTTTTAGGAGTTATTCCCCTTTTCCATTTGCAACCAAACTTGCTATGATTATTTATCAGCATTAGACAAATAGAACTGATATGGGAATTTTTGATTCGTCGTAAAACATGGCCGCTGTGGCTAAAAATAGAACATAGCGGTAAATTTCAGTTTTCTGCAAATAACTTAAAATCGGTGACAGATTTTAAAATTATAATAGAAGAAAAGTTATCATCACATCAAGACCTACCAACCTGAAATTTCGAAGAAGATCCAACAATACATGAAAAAGTAATTGCCCTTTTTCTTGATTTTCGATGAAATTTGCTTTTACAAAAATGTATTAAGCTCAATATCTTAAAATCTTTAAGAAATGTAAATTGCATATTGGTAAGCACATCATGATCTACAAAATATGTAATTAGGTCAACGTTGTAGAGATTACAGTAAAACTTGGTTAAAACGAATTTCAGGGGAACAGGGCAAACAATTCGTTATAAGCGTAATTCGTTGTATTGATATAACGAATTCCATAATGTTATAAAACGAATTCATTATTAGGCATAGGAAACGAAACGTAGATGTTGAGATGCATATTTAATTTACAATTAAGACATATTAACATTAAATAAACTCTAAATGATCTTACTTAATTTTATTGAAATAACAACAATTCACGTTGGTTTCGTTAGAAGACCTTTAAAGTTCGTCGGTTTAATCATTGATATTCGCCTTTACCTTTGGACATTTTTCAGTTCGTTATAAGAATGTAAATTTTAATGGGTATTGGCATTTGGGAAAGTGAAAATAGGTTCGTAGTATCAGAATATTCGTTATAAGCGAATTCGTTATATCCACAACATTTTACATTGAAATTTCTCGTGTTTGGTTGGGAATTTGAAAATAATTCGATATAAGCGTATATTCGTTGTTAGCGAGTTCGTTATATTCGAGTTTTACTGCATTCCCCTTAGCATGATGAAAGAAGAAAATTATAAAAAAGGGTTTCAATTGCTAAAATATTACTAACAATAATTACTGCAGTAAGTAAACAATATTGTCAGATGACCCCCTTATTAAACTTATGATCCTTTTATTTGTCAAATAGATTTTGCCGCAAATGTATTCTATTTCGGTGTTTTCGTAAATTTTTCACTTATACGTTTAAATGCAAATATCAAAATTTAGCAAGACAAGTAGCCCCTACTAAATATATCAATGTATATTATCACGCCATAAGGCTCACAATATAGTGCTAGTCTTCTAAACATAGAACATATAAAACATTTAGTATTATATCACTAAAGCGGCAACTAAATGTAGTCTTTCTAATGTGATGAAAAAAAGTGATTTTACAAAAAATATCTTAAAAATGAAATCCTAATAAGGCTAAGTGTCTCGAAGTAAGTATCAATATTTTTAAACTAAAGATAGAAAATTGTTGTTTCAAGTAATAAATAAGGATTTCTTTAAAAAAACGCTTGTAAAAAAATTTCATTTTATTTCTGTTTGTAAGTTCATTATTGTATTTCAGCCCTTTTCATTTAAATTTGAGAACAAAGTGACGTACGAGCTTATGCATTCTATATCATCCAATATAAGTTTAGAATAGTTGGAATATGAATGAAAATATAGTGCCATTGATAACAGTTTACTATCAGCACAATTGTTAAATACTAATTGCAATATGTTAAAATGTCATCAAGTGGAATATTTTAATATCGATATGGAAATGTTCCAATAAATTTAGCAGACACCTTTCTGCAGACAATATGTCATAAATTTGAAACTGACAGAAATTATTGTACAATTTAATAAAGAAACAATTAAATATCTAAAACTATTATATGTTCAATTAAACAATAACCGTGTAGCTATTAGAAATTAGTTACGAATTAAATAAAGTAATTGCCAAATGGGAAGATTAAAATAATATTTATTTGACTGTTTATGAATGACTTGAATCGCAAAACGAAGTAAACGGCTTCATACATACACTTTACCAAGTATATTTATCAAAAAAGACATATGATTGCTATAGACTAAAAACAACGACACAAGACTAAATTGAACTCCCCGCCTCGCCCCTTCGTCGCAACTCAGACAGCAGACAAATAAGTGTCAAGCATCCTTCACACCACGTGCTTCACACTCTTGCCTGTAAATTTGTCATGTATTTAAAATAACTCACGATCTTAATATGACTACCTATATTTATTTACCTATCCCACCACTCTCCAGTGACCGACGATAACCATATTGCCTCCAGATATTGCCCCTGTTTTCTCACTTTTTGCTTCATATATAATTTGTAATCAATGTTTATAGCCTGTTTCATTTTCATCTCCCACATCTAGTCACATTTTCTCGCTGTTTGGAGTTAAATGTAATCATTTCATCTACCATGAAAATAAATCACTATATAATGTTAGTATTTGTTGTAACATTTAAGGTCTAAATAAGGCAAGCTTTGCTTAGGAAGCAACCATTTGATATTTGTTTTATTTTGGGGGAGGGGCTACATGTACATGGATATGTCTTTGTCATGCCTTTTTATTTTTAGAAAAACCGAGCCTTGGTTATATTTTTAAGCTAAACTTTTCAACCATCCTGTCTTTTTTTATTTCTGGATTTTTGCTATCCTGCCTTTTTATTTCTGGATTTTTGCTATCCTGCCTTTTTATTTCAAATTTCAGCATAGCCACCCATAAAAATCAAATGGTCGCTCCTTTACGTAAAATCAAAATCACTGCATTATTACTGCTCGCTTGTTTTCAATTTGTCGATTTTTAATATATTTTTTTTAATTTGAATTTAATTTCAAAGTTTAATTGACAAAGTTTTCCAATGTTTAACGAAAATAATGCTTACAATGTTGAGAATTTCAAAATTGGCAATGCCAGTAAAAGGGTGGCAAGATTCTTATGGTACCCACGGGTGTCTCTTTCGCTACAAAATTGCTACACGTAGCCAATGTCCCCCGCCGCTGCATTAAAATTGAAAATCAACTTAATTTAAAAACAATATTAAATGCCTTTGCAATATGATAACCTACATATCATGACAAACAATCCTACAAAATTTCATCAAAATCGGAGCTTACAAAGTGTTCCTATAACCTAAAATGAACAAAGTCGATAAAGTCCCATAACTCCTATAAAATAAGTCAATTCAACATGGCGGTGTGGTATAATCAACTACACCTTATGACAAAGTGTTCTTAGGACATTAAATGAACAAAATCGATAATGTCCAATAACTGCTAAAAAAATTGTTAAATCAACATGGCGGTACGATATAATCGACAACATAGCATGACTAACAATCCTACAAAGTTTCATTAAAATCCGTTGAGCGATCTCAGAGGAGTTGCGCTCACAAAAGTGTGACGGACGGACGGACGGACGAAGACCATTCCTAGGTCCTTCCGTCGCGGTGCAAGAGAAGCAAGAAGAGTGCAAGATTAAAATATGTGCATATGACCATTCTTAAACGGTTCAAGTGGTTTCTACAGTCATTTTTTTTATCCCCATGCAAGTGACTTCCTTTACAATAATACAGAATACATGTTGTAAATAGATGGAATACAAATCGTTAAACTTTATTTGTTTAATCTGCTTATAATGAGAGGCTATATACATATACAGCATGTCAAAATAACCCGTATCTTATACCAAAGTTTGTTATTTGTATGTTGAATCCACTCGGTTCATAACCGTTGCTGGTGGACTAGAGGTCTCCTCCAAAGGTAATCACAAGGCTTACTCATAAACTATATAACTAAACGTGCAAAAACATCTATGTTTCCTTTAACGGAATATTTAATTAACCGCCAATCCCCGTTTCTTTCCATGTAACTTGAAAATAAACCTTTTTCATTTACCTGTTAATTTACAAATGTACACAGGCAATTTGTCTTAACGTTAAATTAACGTTAAGCTCGATTAACCTTAATTTAACGTCAATGTAACACTAATTTAACATTAAATTAACGTTAGCTTAACGTTAAAAATTTTAACGTTAATTTAGTGTTAAAAATTAACACTTATTTAGTGTTAAACTTTTTAACGTTAATTTTCCTGTTGAATTATGTGACGTCAAATGTTAAACTTTAACATGAAATTAACAATCGAAGCTCGATTAACACTAATTTAACGTTAATTTTTAACGTTAAATTAACATTAACCAAAATTGCCTGTGTAGTAATGTCGCTGTTTTGATGCATGATTTAAGAAAATCCAATTAAATATGTCGCTGTTTTGCTGTTTAGATAGACGTTATTTTGAAAAGTCGCTGTTTTGATATACCTCCGCGAAAGCCGGTCTCTTTGCTTGGTCCGTAGGCTATGGGAAGAAAGCTCGAAAGTAAGCCATAGTGTACTGTGTTTGAACGATTGGCAGGTTCCTCGCACCTCAAAGATCATTGTTGCAGGTCTCGAAAAATGTAGAACTCATGATTCTCTGGAGTCGGCTAAATAATCCGATTTAGCACATCCCTTATTGTACCAAGTCAGGACCATTGCGATCCACCAGTTCTCCGGTATGACTGATTCGTTTTGTCATTTTCTCTGGACTATGAGATTGACCATTCAAGTTCGGTAGTTTTGTTATTACCTTTATTTACGGTCGCAGTCAAAACGTGTATACCTGATTGATCATGTGTTCCCTTGATTTTTTTTCGCTTCAATTTATGTTTGTCTTTATAAATCCATTCAAAATCAATTCCCTGAAATTCGACTTTTAAACGCTTTCGTATATGAGCCCATAAACCAAGTTTCGGCATGTGACTGTGAAGACATTGTCATTCCCTTTTAAATTTCTTACTAATTCTAATTTTATGAACTATATTTAGAAAAAAAGTTATAACTATGATCTTTTTTGGTCTATCCAAAATTATCCAAGTGCCCATGGTGCACTCTAAGAGGATTTTATTAGGTATCGAGGAATAGCGTGATGAAGTTATTTTTTCATAGACCAAAAAAAATGGAAGACACATTTCCTTGATATAATTTTGAAATATCTTTTTTTGTGTGTCCAATAACCATGTCAGAGACCTTTAAATAGAACAAAGTAGGGCTTTAATATGTGTTAATTTATATAACAACGAGTTTGTATAATACTCGAAATATCGTTATTTGAAATAAATCAGGAATTTGATTAATTTATTAAATAAAACCTGCAACAATTTGTTAAGATGGAAATACTTGTTATTTGTTTTGCTCTCAATGCAGTTTCATTTTTATTCAATGAAAAAGTTGCATGAAACTGTTATAATTATAGCCAATCAAATGGCGTGTTTAGAGGTCATATGTAATTTGGTTAGATCAGATAGCATATGCTATAGAAATTATTCTGAAAGTGTCATCGTTTTAATTTTTGATTTTTGAAGACATCGTATTTTTAAATAACATATTTTCTTATTGGAATTTCATATTCTTTTTATTGTTCCTTTAATGCCAATCACCCTTACATGTATATAAACCTTATAATGTTGCTATAGCGTAACACACCAACTCACATTCTTTTAATGTAAGACAATGAAACTATTCGCCTGACACTTAAAAATCAGTGATAACCGATAAACTGCAATTTATGGTTCTGTAGTGGGTGTCAACAAACACAGTTAGTATACAAATCCAGGATATACATAATTCAAGGGGTATATTTGCTATCTTTCTGTTGGATATTGTCTTGATAGTAACAGGTAATAAACCTAACAATAAAAAAATATTTCAGCAATGTTCAAAACTTTACATGTGGCTTCTTTTCTTAAAGTACAATAATAGCAAATTCAAGATAACCATATAACGAATATAAAAAATGTACTAATGGACAACAGGAATTCAACACGCATGTTTGGTATTCAGGTTTGTTTTAGCAGAATTTCATCAAAAACTTTTCTCCCTTTTTTATAGTCGAAGGTTTGAGTTTAAATTTTGTCTTTTCGGTAAAATGGAGTTTGATTACCTCTTTGATACACCTTTGCTTTTTTCCGTGTACATCACTTTAAAAAAAAAATGATATCTGGTAAAAACGAAAGAAGTTCTTTTACATTTTTGGATCGGAACTACACATTTCATAGTTCCAAGTTGACATTTCTCATTTCCAAGACATTTCTTAGTTCCAAGCTGATATTTCTCTCTTCCAAGTCGACATTTCTTAGTTCTATTTTGACATTTCTCATTTCCAAGACATTTCTTAGTTCAAAGTTGACATTTCTCACTTCCAAGTTGGCATTTCTTACTTCAAAGTTGACATGGCACTACCGGTGTTTCTTAGATAAATATTTGATATATTTTAACAAAATTGTATTGCAAAATTCTTATAATATTGATCTTGACAAACAATCTCAAATTTCAAGCCTGAAATGTGTGTTTGATATCATGTACTACCCTTGAAAATCAACACGCATGTTTGAAAAATCAAGTTTGATTTTAAATGGCTGAATTTCATCAAAAAACTTTTCTCCCTTTTTCAGTCGAATGTAAACGCCATGATTTTTTTTTATTTTTTAAGCTATTCTATGACTTTATAGATTTAAAATCTTAAAACAAGTATAACAAAACATTACCCAAAACGTTTTTACGAGGAAAATATGAGACTTTGAAAGGGATCCGTATATGGCCTGCACAAAAATGTGGACGGGCGGCCTAAGTATAAAAGGGTTTCCAGTTCTTCGATGCGAGTTCCAAAAAAAAACCCCAAAATTTACTTATAATATATGAAATCATCTTTAATATATCATATGTAAATGAAAAATTCAAAGGAACAAATGCTGTTTTGTCTTGATGGTAGAAGGGCTGAGAATATCAACCAAATCTCTCCATGATTAACTATAAACCCTGAACAATATAGGGTAAGATGCACTCTTGCTACGAAACTAAGCAAAATATCGAAAGAATAATTTTGCGAAAACGATATTTTCAAATAGGATTGTTTTAATGAACCAATCGTTAGCAACCAATCGTAATTGGTAAGTAAAATGCAAGGAGCAACAACAAAGCAACATGAATTTGACTATTTCCAATGTTCGAATAAACTGCTGATGAAATTGCCACCTTTTAGAAAAAAAATATAATTTCTCAACCGGTAATAAAACCAGTTTTGTCGCACAGTTTTGAATTAGTATATCGAATGATTTGATATGTGTGGCTGTTGAGAATATGTACTTGCCACGTGCTTAATAACAAATAAGTTATTTTGACAGACGAATATGTTGAAATTATCAGATAAGTTACATTAAATATGTATCTTATAGAATATTAAATGATACGTCGAAAGATCGATGATATCTTTAATGATTTATAAGGTAACGATCCTACATTTTCTGTTCCAATTATTCGGCAGTACACGAAAGATCAAAATATGTCGATTCTGGTGCCAAGATTTAACTATCTGTGACGATGACAATAAAATTATGCAAAATTTTATCAGGTTTGTAAAACAATGGCCATCAATTACCTGCTCAGGCAAACAATAAAACAATTAAAAATGTACAGAATCGTAAAGCTCATCAGCAAATCAACAATGCTTCAATTTAAAAATTGACGCCGTTTAGTTTCAAGACATTGTCTTCGGTTTCTTAATTTTATTTTAATAAAAAGATAAGAATCATAACTGAATGATGTTTCAGCTATTTTTTTTTAGAATGACCTATTGCTATAAAACATTCAGTTCCATTTATCAAAACTTTTTTGATATTTAAGAAATGGTACAATATGCAGGTTAAGAAAAGAAAAAAAATGTTCAATATTGTGTTTACTTATAGGTCTGTTTTACATTTATTTTAGAATAACCATAAACATCGAAAAATAACTCTTAACCGAAAGAAAACCTTCACCTTTTTCTTTTAGTTTTATAAAATAGTTGTAAGAAAGGTATGCTTTAAAGTAGAAAAAAATATAGTAATATTTCTTTATAAAAACACAACTTTTTTTTAAAGAATTTGATTGGGTTGTATAATTATCTTAACACAGCCTATTATTTCAAGGGATTACGTATACTTTTTAACCAGTTTAACCTGGATAATAAAATGAAACTTGATGACTTGTATATTTATTTTAAGAATTTTCTGGTAACATTTTGCTTTATGGTAATTTTAATGCAACATATAAGATTTAAGTGGGTTTGCTCCTCTATCGTAAAGAAAATTAAAATTGATAAACTAACTAATTATTTTCAAGAAAACATAGATAAATGATCAAATTAAGCAAGCAAAAAATGAAGGTCCATTTGCTCGTTTTTAAGCCATAAAAGCTTATAGTTTTGGCTGACAAAAGGGTCCTCACTAAGAGTTTTCATTACTTCTTACATATTCTGTGTATGTTTTTGAATACTAAAAAGAAAATAGGGGTTCATGGGCCAAAAGTTATTAGATGGATAAAATCAGCAATGGCCAAATGAAAATAAATACACTGTGTGATATTCGCCCCCTAAAAAACTACTTGACTATCTGATAGTATTGTATACTATCACATACATGTAGTCCCTTACGAGAAAAAAACTAAACTTTCAGTGAGTTTCTAAATTTAAAAATCTATAACCTTCCTTAACATTTGCAGAGCGAAACAAATTGCAAGTTAATCGGTAAATCGTCATGGTAGACTACCATGTCATAAGTGAGTTCAATGAAGCAAGCAGGAAAGGTGAACCAAAGGGCTATCAAATGACGTTCTTTTGAAAAGACAAATAATAATTCGGTAGACATAAAATGATCACCCCAAAACAAACCGAAAAAAAACTTAAATATACATAACAACCAAACCGGCCACAATCAGCAACGTGAACTCAAGTCAAATAAAGGTAAATGGCGCAACAAGTCTCCCTCTTCCATAGTGATCTTAGGGTCCGGTTGTAACACAAACACAACACGGTTGTGAAGACATAATAGGAATAATAAGGTGGTCATCTCAGTACAACAATCAGTCAAACACTAATCTAAACGATCACTAACCGTTACGTTAAACACAATTAAAAACTTTTCCACCAGTGGCTGATAGCGAAGGAAAATTTATCTTAGTTATATAAAATAACGCCAATAGATATAAAGAGTTCTATAAAAACTGAAATTTCAGTATTTTGATCGAAAAATTGAAATTTTGAAATTCAATGATTTTTTTAATGAAGTTATTTCTCTTACTGTTGTGCAATATTATCTAGCTCTCGTGAAATGATACTTTATTTAGGTATTGAAAAAAATTGATTGGCTGTCCACAAGAGACTGCATCTCGGGGAAAACTTTCTTGATTTTTTTTTAACAGCGGTTGATCTCGCTTGAATTAAATGACAAACAAAATATTTCCGATGAGTTACAATGAGTAATTTTTGGACCTATACTTTCATGTTAGACCTAACTCGATGTGATAAAAATCAATATCTGATCACTTATAGTTGTGAAATCTGTATTTATAACATTTTTTAAAAATAAGTTTTAATATGTGAAGCAAAAATGATACGTTATTATTTTACATAGTCTGTACATTTTGCAATCACTAACTTTAAAATAAATGCTGGTTTAAGGCACCATAAAAGTCAGGATCTAGGATATACACATATGAATGTTAAATGTCAATGCCAACTCTTTTATATTGAATTATGATTTACGATTTGATGCATAATCCTATTATGATATAAATTTTATTATGCAATTCGTATCTTTAATCAAATATTTATCAAAACATTTGAGTAGTGACTTTTAAACTTCTATATGCCTTTCAACTAACTGTCATTTTAAGCATTATAGCGATCAAGTATGTAGATTTGTTTTGATGCCACTCCACCAAATCGTTAATTGTTTGAAGTGTTGTGTTGGATTTAAAATAGATATGTTTGAATCGTTATTACATCAGTCGATTCTCAGCTAGCTGTCAGGTACAGCAAGTGTTCCACAGAGTTTTCAACTACTGTCGGTTCGTTGTTCTCGTTGTCTTTTGCCTAAGATTCTCTCGAGTTGAATTGAACTGCAATCAAGCAACGAATCTTTGACAAAGCTTTTATTTGTACATGTCTTTTTAATTGTATGCATTTTATTTTTTAAGACCGTTGGCAGATTGCATAACGTCAACAAGCGCCGACTGGTCTCGTTGAAGGCTGAGGTGGTTGTCCATTTTATTTTTTTACCGCTTGTAATGCAAGCTGTGTCCATATCTCTTTATTTTCTTTTGTGTACGTCCTAGATCATGACTTTAATGGTACCTTTAAGGAAATAAATTAAGATAAAAATACCTTAGGGCATATATAAAATTATTTTTCGTTTTATATCTTTATTTGTATATGTGCTATGTTAAAACAGTTATATGTTCATTGCTCTTGTTTGTTTATTTTTGCGTACCCTTTTGGTTAATTATTCAATAAAGTTTATGTAATTTATCGAGATTTACAAATGAATATAAATACTTTCATATAGTTTAGCAAATGTTATTAACACATGTTTTTTCTGTGCATTCTATTATAAAGTGGCGAACCTCCGCTTCAATATAGTACAGTGTTAGTTTAAAACCACTAAAAAGTTGGCCGCTTAATATATTTAGAATGAAGCAGAATTACCTAAGGGTCACCGAATGTCAGGAGTCCGAAAAGGTCAAGAAAAGAAACCTGTAAACACTAAAGAGAATAGTACAAAGAAACAGACAAACAAACAAAAAAAACACAAAATTAAAAATGTGAGGTCGTTCCTTGTCTTAGGTTAGTGTTATGGTGGCCTATAAATTGTTTACGGTGTTGGCCATTTTGAAAATGGCTGCCATTAGCCAATCTCAAGTTCGATTTTAAATTGAAGGGATTAAGTTGGCGGTCACGAATAACCCTAATGTTTACTATGTTATCTCGAACTGTTCCTTGTCTCTAGTTAGTGTTATGGTGTCCTATACAAGAACGTAAGACAATTGCGTCATTTTGTTTTCGCTGATATGTTGCCAATAGTTATCATATAGGTTCCAAAATAAAGATCAAGAGGCCTAGTTTCTGAAAAAGTATGGTTGCTATGGACATTTTGCCAGTTGCTATGGACAGAAGGTCACTTCCGGTTATAAAAACGTACCTCTGAACTCAGAAGGTAATGTTGGTTTAGCATGTACATGGTTTCCCATGTATAGTCTGCTTCAATTTTGTACGGTTTACATGATTTTCATAAAAAAAATGTTTATGGTGTCGGCCATTTTGCAAATGGCTGCCATTAGCCAATCAAGTTCGATTTTAAATTGAAGGGATTTAGTTGGCGGTCACGAATAACCCTAATGTTTACTATGTTATCTCGAACCGTTTTCAAGTTATAAGACAAAAACCGTTTAGCCAAAACGCTTTTAGGACCATAACTAGAATACGGTTTGTCGTACAGTGTTCGACCATTTCTATCAGATAAAGGTCTAAATGAGACGAGTATTTTCCCCATTACATATCTGCTTCAATTATGTATGGTTTTTAAGCTTATCTGCACACAAGGTGTACCATTACCTATGACCTTGAGATTTGACCTTGGCCCTTGACATTTTTGGATGCAACATATGTCTGGATGATTGGCGAAGGTTTCAAATCTCTAGAACCGTTTTGAAGAAGAAAAAAAATGAATTACGAATCATCGTCAAGTGTCAGGTAACCATTTCCACACTTCAGAATTTTTATATCGGTTACGGTTCCTGAAAAGATCTGAACACAAGGGTAAACAGTGCTTGGGGAGATTACTTTGTTACAAAAATAGATCGGTTTTGCAGGGTCACTCAGAGTGACCCACAGTATGACCGATTGAAGGTACCAAGTATCGAAAAGTTATGTCGCAACTCTTTTTTTTTGGCGGCGGAAGATCAAAAGAATAATAATAATCAGAAGAAATACAATACTCTATAGTCCATTTGAGTTCTATAAATCAACGAAAATTCTTTTAAATTTTTTTGTCTCTCAAACGAAATTTATTCTTTAAACACAAATAAACTTTTTATTAGTATACGAACTCTGATAACAAAAACCAAGATGTTATCTTCAAAAACAAAAAAGTTTTCCATATGGTCTAATGCTAAATATTTCACCAATTTTAATAATACCTAAAATGGTGTGTTTATCTGACGGAACAGCCAGGTGTTGGGCCTACCTGAACATAATTGAAAGGACTAACAATAGGAGATTAGATGACCAATTAGACCCACAAAGGATTTTTAAAGGTATACGGAGCAAATGCTGTTCCTGGTCACTAGGTTGTACTCCCATGGATTTCTATGAATTTTTGGTCCATTTTTACTATTAAGGTCTATGGAAAACATTTTTATTAATCATGCAAAAATTTTGAAATTTTTGGCCTGAGTTCGTATGCCCTTAAAAAGTCATGAGATATCAAAATAGTTAAAATATTTTGGAAGACGTAAATTTACAAGCCATTTTTCGTTGATTTATAAAACTCAAACGGACTATAATTTCATTATTATTCGTGGTATATCAATTTTCGTGAGTGGCTTTTACCCACAAGATTTGATACACGGAAAGGAAATGTTACATTGATATTTATGCTGCCGTCAGAATCACGAATTTAAGAATCCACAACCCTATCAATTTGCATGAAACAACGAAAATTGGAACCGTCGAAAATAAATGAATCCACAGTAAAGTCTTTCCTATTGAAAAAGGGAGCCAGAAGATTACACGCAGCGTGCTTTAGAATCCCAGGAAAACACGGGCCCCTTTTAAGTAATTCTGCAAACATTAAGTCGGTGTAACAACTTTTGGTGCTTTGCCTCCATTAGTTGGTGCACCTGTATCTTTTATGTCGCAATTAAGAATAACCATTGCAAAATAAGTATTAAAACCAAATTTCACAATCAAAAGATAGGTTTTATTTGATATTCAATAATTTTAAGGAGTTTCTATGCTGCTTTTCTTTTTTATTGAGTGAGTAAGTATAAATGTAAATGACAAAACATGTTTATGTTCGTTTCGAATCTGTATTTGGAACTATCTAAACTTATTTTAATTTAATATCTAATTATAACACCAACACTTTTGAGTTGGAGAAAAACATCAAAGCTTTAAATTATCCGTCTAAATTTCAAAATTGTCTAAACCCTAAGGTTCTTCCTACCCCAAACATAGGTTGATTATCTTAGTAATAATTTGGTTCCTCAGTTTGGTAATTTTGGTTTTACTTTTCCATGCTCTTCACATTCATATAGTGTTTGGCATTTTCAATATTTTTGGTAGAGCGCCTCTGATGAGTCTTGAATAGACGAAACGCGCGTCAGGCGTAGCAAAATTTATTGTCTGGAACTTTGTTGTCATTTGTATTTCGAACACACGTGAAGGTTAGCACTGTTGGTGGAGTTTTAATTCCCCGAGGTTAGCCCGCTCCGGCACCAACACTTTTGAGTTGGAGAAAAACATCAAAGCTTTAAATTATCCGTCTAAATTTCAAAATTGTCTAAACCCTAAGGTTCTTCCTACCCCAGACATAGGTTGATTATCTTAGTAATAATTTGGTTCCTCAGTTTGGTAATTTTGGTTTTACTTTTCTATGCTCTTCACATTCATATTGTGTTTGGCATTTTCAATATTTTTGGTAGAGCGCCTCTGATGAGTCTTGAATAGACGAAACGCGCGTCAGGCGTAGCAAAATTTATTGTCTGGAACTTTGTTGTCATTTGTATATACAAGCGACTTTTAAAATTAAACCAATTACATATTTTATAGGTTGTACATTTCAACGATTATGATAGGGAATTTCAAATCTTGATAAAATAAGAAGCAAATTTACCTATTATTTATTATTTTTTACACTATGTATAATTTGCATCTACTAAAATTCCATACTACAAGCCAATAGAAATATCTTGTTGCATCAATGAAACATGATATATAATTGATATTCACTATTTCTAATCTAGGAAATAACATGTAACTGATATTTTTAAACCAATGTCAGTCAAACATGGTTTTAAAATGGAGCAGAGATCGAGGCACGGATGGGGGATTCGAATGTCACAAGTATGAAAGGGCAAATACAAAACCAGTAAACACGTGCGAGAACAGCAACAAGAAACACAAAAATAACAAAATGATGGTTATTTTCATGGTGGTTAAATTTTCGCTTATTTTCACGGATCAAGGATAAGTGCGAAAAAACGTAAATTCTAAATCTTCAAAAAATTCATGCACTTATAGACAAATATAAGATTTCGATCTGTCAGATAAGTGCAGATGTTGGTTTGTCATAGGATTTTGTTTTGTCTTCCTTTACCGGATTTGACACGCTGAATGGACTATTGGCAACGCGACGGGTGTGCTATAGCAAGCAGGAAATGCTTACTCTTCTGGGGCACCTGAATTCACTCTTGTTTCGACTTGAGTTTGCGTTGTTGATTGATATTCAGTTATTTTCTGTTTCAATGTTTTACATGTTGTCTGTTTTTGTCCCGTTTTTGTTAGTGTTTACCGGTTTTGTCTCTGCCCTTTCGGACTTTTGACATTCGGATACCCCATTGGTACCTCTGCTACCTTCTAAAGAAAGATATGTTCTTTGGTTTGCTTCTCGTTCTTTTTTTTTTTAATGCTTTACAGATTTTAAGTATTCTTTGACGTAGTAATTTTGTTCCTATTCTTTAAAGCTCATTTGCATGTAGTTATTATTTAGTGTGGGATCAACATTTGGGCTAATTTGCAATACGATTGGGCTAAAAAAAGATTACGTTTGGGCTAATCGCACTCGACGTTTGGGCTAAAGCTTAATGGACAATGTACAGGTAAATACTGGTAAAATACTGGTAAAAAATATTATTCGTTATATCTTAAAAAAATTCAGAGACGCAAAATCTGCCTCTTCAGTAGGATAGTTTTGTACTTCCTCTTCGTGAATATTGGTAAGTTTAACTTAAGTCATGAAACATTCACTGTTGGTCATTATTTAAGCTTTGTATTTTCAAGATATATCCCCGCGATTAAGAGTAATACTTATTCGAAAATATTCTTATTTAGAGCCAAGCGTTATTTTTTTTTGGTTCGTCGGAGTAACTTTTAACTCTTTATTATCCATCGCAAAACGTTTTAAGATTACCAAGTGATTTTTATATTTATTTTATACATGGTGAAAAGAAGGATTGAAACTGGTATAAACACATAATTTGCCTTTCCACTATTTTGTTGCACTAAAATCTTTTTTTTTGGTCAAAATGGGAAAAATCTTATCACCTTTATAAACTAATCCATATGAACTTTCGAAGAAATCAACCTTTATTTATCTGTTCAGGTAAAAATCTAATTAGCCCAAGCGTCGAGTGCCATTAGCCCAAATGAAAATTTGTAATTCTGAATTTTTAGCCCAAATGTAATGCGCCCTAATTAATTATTAGCAACTTTGAATAGTAAATATATAAGAATTTTATTAGTATACCTTCTGATTACATGTAAATATTAAAGTTTAAAGAGTTCGTAGCTTAAACATCTACACATGGTTAAATCAATTAAAGAAAAATCAAAGACATTGACTATTGACGATAGAAAACAATTCATTTTTAATGCATATTTTTTTTCAATGCATTTTTAAAACTACTTAATATCTAATCCCAATCCTGTTGACTTAATGGTATAAAAAATAATTTTGTGCACTTTTCTGTGCTCTCTATATAATAAGTTTGAAATGCTTCTCATTGAAATACCTAAGCCGATTTTTTTAAATGATAAAATAATGAAAAAGTAAGTTTTCAATTATTAATTAATTAAAGTATAAAACAAAACGTTTGTTTTGTTCTATACTTTACATGTCCTTGAAGTCTATATCATGTATATCTTTATTACAAATACGAAAATCATTTTGGATGATTCCTTCAGTTACAAAATGTACCAGAGTCGTTAACATGACTCCGAAAAAAAAAAGAATAAATCCGTTGATGATGCCGTATAACCGACGGACAACAGCCATATGACCAGAATCAACCATGTAATCTAACTTTAAGTGGAGGATCGCCGCTACATAAGAGTGAGTGGACCTATGCCTTACCTAACTTTTATCAGTTATCTTAATAAGATTTTATATAAAATCTTGCATCATGATAATGTTGAAGATTGCTATTTATACAAATAGAAAACTACAGGACGTTCAATTGATAACAACGTTCGACTTGACATAAGCTGTATGCCAAGTTCAATAGTATAGTTAACGTTTTAGATTGGTTAATGAAAGGCATGGGTCATCATAAGGTAAACTGTTATAGCCAAATCTGTCCACAATTTGTTCGTTTTAACCGCTTTAATAGTTTCTTAGGCCAACCCAAAATTAACTTTTGTCTAAAGCGACTTAAGTTAAACACACTGAAGCCTAAAGAGACACACTGAACACAATAGCGACCTAATGATTAAGGCTGTCTTCTTAACCTAGACCTGTTTCCAGTATACTTGATTTACTTATCGACAACATATTTATCACATGTTTAACAACAAGTTGGTATTCCAATGGACACAACCTGTTCCCCCTCCTCGTTTGATTATACATGTATGGTATATCGTTTGATTTGTGTATAGTTTAGCGTTGTGAAAAACGTTATTGTGATTAAAAAAATTAAAATAAATTGATTGTGGAAGGAATTTATTTTACTAAGATCACCAAAACAATTGAATATTTCCACTAATAAGTAAATAATTAACATTTATAAAAAAATATTTTAACAATAACGATTGTTACAAATGTATCACAATAACGGATGATCATGCCATTATCATGTTATTATTTGTATTATTATCTATAGTATTATTTTTCGCGTTTGCATTTTCCTTATTAATGACTGTACATGTATGAAAATTCAAATAATGACAAACTCTTACAGATAAACACCTGTCAAATAAATAATCTGGTACCGAGACCGATACGTATATTGGGATGATATATATGACACACAAATAAAATCTTATATCCCGGTTTTCTGGGGGACAACTCCCATATCCCATTGATATAAAATTCAAAACCAATCATCACAAAAATGAATTTTATTTAAGGACTATTTAGTATTTAACATTTTTTATAAAATGATTTTATATAGTTTCCAGTTATGATTAATTTCAAAAAGATATCAATAAAAATATTTCTAAGTGTTATCTTATTAAGAAAAATGTCATTCTCAGTTAAAAAAATCTTTAATAATTATATTTTACCAGTAATGATATTTTGAATAGTAGTGGAAAACCCATTTAATTGCAGTTAAAATTTATTGTTTTACTATTTTAACTCCTGAGAGATTACTACTTGAAATATCGATATACAACATAACCAAATAAACCGTTTTTATAACCGTTTTTTTTGGTATTGTATTCAAGAAATAATCATTTGTATATTACAAGGAATGATTAATTAAAAAAAAGGATGACATTTTTTTAAATATATATTTTATTTAAAAAAGAACCTCTCCCTTAAAATTTATTACTTTTTTATTTTAACAAAATGTATATATATTCCAAGTTATATTTAATTAAAAAAAACATTTATTCATATATTATTTAATATTATAATATGATTATTTAGAATCTCAGTTAAAAATTGGAAAAGGGCGAATAAATATATATATAACCCTTACAAAAAAATGTTACATATGTCGTTTTCGTCTTTCTCCAAGGCATGAGGCGAATTACATTCCAATGAAATTCAATGGATTACCATTACTTTGAGAAAACGTGCTTCTGATTACCATTGCCATTACAAGGATTTTGAAAAGAAATGTATCTAATTACCATTACTTTAGCTAAGTAATGCATTAAGTCTGGGTATGAAATGAAATATATAAATCTGCCTTTTTATTACTTCTATTATTGTTTTTCCTTGGTATTATATATTTTTATTTTTTCCCTTGAATTTTCTTCTTTTTGCAAGTGTTTTGCTTATGTTATTTATTTCGAGTTTTTTCCCGTTTTTTTTGTTTATTTCACTGCATCAACTATCACTTTTACCGTTTAAAATTCGTAAAATAACTCTTGCTGTTATTTAAGTTCAAGTTCAAATGTCTTGATTTATATGCAGAATAATAGTACGTTGAAAGTAATCTAAGAGTAATTCGATGGAAACATAAACTTGATTTGTCACATTATTCTTTCAAAACTAATCATAATGTAACAAAGATGAGCTTGATCTGTAATTGTATATACCAATTTACAAGTTCCAATTAGTAGTTTTTATATATTAGAATATATATTGGTATCTATTCTGTAAATTGCGTGTAGCAAAACGAGGATGAAAACGTGAAAAGCAACACTTGAATGTACGAAAAGTGACACCGATGTAGAACTGTGAAATACCAATATTCTTCAACAACAAGTCTATCATTTCAGACAACGGAAATAATATAGGACAATACATAGATTTTGTTGGTTTATTTACTTTCTCATGTACATGCGATTGTAAACGTTAGCTAACTTCAGAACCAAAAAAAAACTTAAAGATATAGTTCATTTTTGAAAATGTAAAACAAACTAGAGGCTCCCAGGAGCCTGAATCGCTCACCTGATCTCTTATGCTAAAGCCTCTTACCTAGTGTCAACATGGTCTACATGTACTTGGTAAGTAACATTAAAGAGACAAGTTAGGATAGAAAACACTTTTAAGCCCAAGAATACAAAGTTACAAAGCTTTCCATTTGAAAAATAAAACCAAAAAACAAACATATTAAGTTAAAATTGATTGAAAACACTAAAAAGGATGATCTGACAATTTTGACCCTGAAATCATTTTTGTAGATCTCAATGAGCTGAACAATTTTGCAATGCTAACTATTCCTCTAACTCTTATGGCTTTTAAGATTACGTCCAAAAACTGTGAAAATGGTCAATTTTGATGATTAAGGGGAAATAACTCCTGTAAGTAGTCATCCCACAACTTTGACTCAATGGAGAGTTTTGTAGAGCTTTTGATGCTGAAGAAGGAAGGTTGCTTCGGATTTTCTCTATCTCTTATACTTTTTGAGCTATAAGCTAAAAACTGTGGTCTGACCCCCCTGTTCTATTTTTAGTTACGGCGGCCATGTTGGTTGGTTGACGTTCACAAATTTCACAAACTTGGTAGAGGACATCCTAAAGATTAAGTGTACAAAGTTTCAAAGCAATCCCACCAGTGGTTTCAAAGAAGAAGATTTTTAAAAATCAGTTATATAAAGATATAGTCCAAAAACTGAAAAAATGGTCAATTTTGATGATTAAAGGGCAATAACTCCTACAAGGAGTCGTTTCACAACTTCGACTCAATATAGAGATTTGTAGAGCTTTTGATGCTGAACAAGAATGGTTGCTTCGGATTTACTCTATCTCTTATACTTTTCGAGTTATAAGCCAAAAACAATGGTCTGACCCCCCTGTTCTATTTTTAGCAACGGCGGCCATGTTGGTTGGTCGACATGTATATAATTCACAAACTTGGTAGAGGACATCCTAAAGATCAAGTATACCAAGTCTCAATGCAATCCCTTCAGTGGTTTCAGAGAAGAAGATCTTTGAAGAAAAGTTAACGGACGGACGGACGGACGGACGGACGACGGACGACTGACGCTTAACGATGACAATAGCTTACATGACCCTTCGGGTCAGGTGAGCTAAAAAACCTTCACTTTTAAAACGATTTAACATCGGCGTTAATATGTTACATAAATGGGCATTGAGGACTATCCTATATTCGTTTGAGGATGGTCCTATTTATGGTTATCTTAATATAAGTGACTAAGATGCATCCTAGGACGCGTCTAAGGATGGTCCTTTCTATATGTTCTATATGTTCTACAACTACCTTTTTAAGTCCTAAGAAATATTTTAAGACATAACTGAAGACAGCTCATATAACCGGCCTCCTGCCGAGATGTTATAAATAAAGATAATTTTGGGTGTTAAGGAAAGAAAATAATCCATGAAACTTATTATTTAAAACAATTTGTGAAGAGATGATTTAATCAGAGATAATCGAATTAAGCAGACGGGAAGCGTAAGTAGTATTGTCCTTGTGTTTTATCGTATGACATTTCGACTCTAACACAATGTCAATCGTACATGTATAATTTAAATAGTTTTTTTTTTAAATTCGGTTTTGAATAGACAACGACTGATAAGTAGACAAACCGCAATAAAAAAAAATTTACTCATCAAGTGTGTTCTCCTTGTCAATCTATAGATAATCTGAAGTCTTTGGCCATTTATTGTTTTTTTTTTCTATTCCTATATGTTATTTTTCTTCGAAATTTTATACTTAAGGTGGAGAAGGACAGTGGTCATGTCACTTGCCGAAAATAAAATGAAATTTGAAAAGTATTTTGAGATTTTTGTGTTTTTAGGATCTTATTCCTAGTGTAGGATGATTAAAATTTGTATTCTAAAAGTAGTATACATTATTAGCTAAAGTATTGTCAAGGGAGGTAATTTGGCAAAAAACATGAAAAAAATCACCGCTCTATCTTAAGTACCACACCTGGTTAGTCTCATCTGAAAGTGTTCACGAGAGATCAGCAAAACTTACCAAGATTTCAGTACGGCATTTAAATTGAATAGGTTTTTTTCCAGTGAAGAAAAAAGTAAAGAAGGATTTTTTTCTGTCCGTTTTCTATTTTTGAGATTTAAATTATTGTATCCAAACACAAATATTTACCAAAACCATTTTTACGTGAACTCACCTTACTAGGGGTGAGTACACATGTATTAATTTATCATAATTTTCACGATACAATTACCAAAACGGATATAAACATTTATTTTGGTTATGCTGTTTTTCAAGGAGTTGCTTCTCAACAAAATTTACAAATTGCATTTTCACGTGTACAAATTTACAGAATAAAGATTTTTTTAGAAAGTGTCCACTTAAGTCGCATACTTTGTCTAGTAGAAAGGTTGTGGTGTATTGACTATATCAATCTTAAAAGAGCTATATTTAAAAAAAGAAGGATTATGATCAGACCCTTTATCATCCATTGTGGATGTAATGCTATTGGACCAATGTTTGGCTACATCTAAAATGTGAACTGTTTTATTTGCGCATCTATCAGTATCGTTTGGGTAAATAGGGGATAAAAGGGCCAAAACGTTAATTAAAGCTACAGCCCTCGGAACGCTCAACATTACCAGTTGAACAATGAGCGATGCATAGGTTTGTCAACACCTTGAGTGTTATGTTAATATAAATATATTTTAACATTATGTTCAACATGCAATATGAAATATGAATTGAAAGTCCATTGTAGATAGATGTAATGTTGCGGTCTGATCATGCGAAGCTTTTTATCTATTGTATTAGAAATTGATATCATAACAAGTATGTTTATGCTCTTTGCTGAATGTAAATGGTTTCTGTAGTAATGGTTTTACACGGTCGTACAAAAGCTTTTGTAATTGTAAAAATAGTATAAAAATATTCTACATTGTACTTGTAAATTGTGATGTTTCTAAATGAATTTGATTTTCTCAACCAGTGAATTTAAATTCCAATTCACTTTTTTTTTCGTTTTTTTCTTGTGTTTTTTTTGTTGTTGTTGTTGTTGTAGATTTAGAAAGTGCCTTTGGTTTTTAGAGGCTTTTGTCATTAACTCTTACTTGGTCTCTTAGTACAGTTGATATCTGTTCTAACATCTCTACTGTCCGGCTCTCCTGATAGTTCTAGAACTGTTGTAGAGCCTGACAGCAGCTGTCATTAACTGATCTAGGGTAGAACTGTCCTATGCCCCGACACCACCCTGACAGATTTAGAACTGTTCTACGCTCTGACAGGTTAGAACTTTCCTAAGCTATGACAGTTCTTAATGACGTCAACGTCAGATATTTAAATTGTTTGTCGAACTATCTCAAGGAAATGTATCGGATTCCGTAGATTTTTTATCAAATAATTGTAAAGTTGCCGAGTTCTGGAAAGTTTTTTTTTACATTGTACACATCTGATATCAAATATCAAGACCGATTCTGAACGTGTAATCGTATCGGGGAAAGCATTGTAAACCTACGTTCAGCCGTTTATGTCTCATAGCGCTAGCTAGTTTAGCATCATTTCTTATTGTTTTCTGTATTTACATGTCTTGATGAGGAGGAGGAGGGTCATGAAGCATAAAGAGTAGTGACAAATTATAAATGGTCTACGAGTTTGGTGTGTGCAAGCTTTCATTTGAAAGTTTTAAAACTGTTTTTCCATTGTCGTGAAATATGTATTTATTCCACCTCCAATGATTACATGTTCATTGTTGTTCTGAGAAAATGCTATAATCATACATGTACACATTTATTATTCATATTTATCACTTGAATGCATGAATGGGTTTTTAACTGTTTGGCTAGAGCATCACCGATAGTCTCATTTATCCGTACAAGAACTAAACCAAAATTGTTAACGCGACGTGTAAAATATATGCAGTAATGACCTCATTTCTATTGAGTACGTAGTGTCCATGGTGTTAGGTTACCTTAAACACATCTAGTGGTAAAATTCCAAGGAGCCCCCAACATGTAGTATCTGAGATATGGAACTTAACCAAAGTCAATCATTTGTATTTTTTTAATATAGGTCACAGTGACGTAAATGTTTCTAGTGGCTTTATTAAAACGCCCCAAATCCGGAAAAAATCCGCCTATAATCAATCAACCCATTAACAGTAAAATTTCTTTATTATTTGTGTACATCCTTTCAAAAAAGTATGACCTCGAAAATTCTAAAACTGTCAGGGACCTAGAACAATTCGAGCCTGTCAGGGACATTTCTAGCCGGTCAGCACTTAGAACAGTTCTTAGTCTGTTATAGGTTAGAACTGTCCAGAGGTGTTCTTTGGCTGGACAGGGCCTGTCATAAACAGTTCTAGAACTGTCAGCAGCACCGAATTAGAACAGATTCCTGACAGTTTCTGACAGTTCTAAAGAGATGTAAGAACTGGTCTCAACTGTATTTCAGGAAGTCTTCATGAAAAAAAAAGAATCATAATTATTAACATCTATTAGTTTTTACATAATATACTCACTGTCATCAAGTATAATACTTTTATGGAAATGAAAAAAAAAAACAAAGTAAATAATCTGTAAAAGGTTATCTGTTAAGGACTTGTGTGGCAGGAGTATCGGGTGTTTCAGGGGATTTTCATTTCAAATTATTTGCAACTTGTCTCCCACTATATGTTACAGGAGCACAAATCAAATTTATAAGTTTCTATGGTCTGGACGTTGATAGAAAATATATTATTGTTTATCAAAAAAAAAAGGGAAACACCCATAATATTTTCTTCATTTCATAATACTTAATAAATCAGCGAACGGAAGCAGCAAAACTAGGTGTTAGTCAATCTTCAATGTCATATTTTATCAATGACTATTTAATATATACATCTTTATAAAGGTGTAATTTCTGGCTAGAGCAATCGGATGTTTAAATAAATCACAACATATATATTTACGTTTTTATTATTGTGTCGTTATAAGTACATGTATTTCCTTAGTTTCTTCTTCTTCTTTTAAAACTTCGTGACAAAACGAGTGAATCATTTATTATAAAAAGACGACCACAAAAATGGGACAAAATATTATGCTGGAATTCAAACTAAATAAGTGTATTTCAATTATAAAAAGATAAGACACATTTATATGTAGTTTAACATTACAGTGTTGTACGAATCAAGATGAAAAATGATCACAAGATCAAAGCAAGATATAAAATTATTTAATTCTATTTTTTGGCAAATCATTCTGATACAAAAATATGCGGCTACAAATCATAACTATAATAGCTATTTCAAAATTTTAAATATATTTGACGTCATCATTACAAAACGACAAATGAAGCTGCTTTCACAAATGAGGGTTATTGCACGATGTTTGAAATATTATTATTTGTAAGATATAAATCGCAGTTGCAAAACCAAGAGCAAATCATGTCAGTCGGAACAACATTGATTCCCGATTTCAATGCAATAAATTGTGGTACACTATCATGTTGACTAACAAAATTAAAGAAACATAAATTTGGGAAAATAATTTCTTGGTCCTTTGAGAAAGATATGAGTGATTTAAATAAACAAAGACAAAACAAGACATATAGGGACAAAATTAAAATACAATTCAACAACGTCAGAAACTTTGTTGTTTTTATTTTTGTAATATGCAAACATGTTCAAGTTTCATACTTCGACAAAAAGATACACATATACATGTAAATGAATGGGCATAAACATCCCTAAAGTTAGAAATGGTATGTAAGTAATAGCAGTATTTGCGTATTCGTCTTTATCGGGGAAACGATTAAACACTAAGGAGAGGCTAAAACAGACATGAAATGATTATGAAGAGGGAAGTGGGATGGGACACGTGGCCAATCAATCGGAGAAACGAGTTAATGTCCAATGGAAACAAGAACGTCCAAGGAGCCTGAATTGCTCATCTGGTCCTAAGGGCCAAAGGGGTCTGACAATTTTAGCCAACTAGACACTTTTGAAAAGCTTGAAATTAGCTGAATGTTTAAGCAAGTAACACCTTTCTGTAGAGCAAAACACGAAAGACTGCTATTTTTACCTCCAAAGGGCCTTAACCCCTATAATGAGTCATTTGACAACATCGACCCAATGGAGACTTTTGTAGAGCTTAATAAGCTTAAAGCTTTAGCGAGCGTCAGCTTTTTTCTACATTCAATAGTGCTCGTTCTATAGGGCAAAATATAAAAAACCACTGTTTTTGACCTTCAAAGAGCCAAAACTCCTATAAGGAGTCATCAGACAACTTCGACAAAATATAGACGTTTTTTTATAGATTAATGATCTGAAGATTTATGCAAGCATCTTAGGTTTGGCAGCGCGACGGGTGTGCTTTAGCAAGCAGGAACTGCGTATTTTTCCGGAGCACCTGAGTAAAATCTCGCTACATCTTGAGTTCGCCTTGTTGATTGCTATTCAGTTGTATTTTTATGTTGTCTGTTTTGTCCTGTTCTCGTTTGTGTTTTCTGGTTTTGTCTCTTACAATTCAGACTTTTGACATTCGGAGCCCCAATAGGTACCTTTGCTTTCTGCAATAATTTTCATTTTATAGGACAGAAACATGAAAAACGACATATAAACTATTAAAGGGTCATTGACAACTTCGACCAAATGGTAACATTCGTAGAGCTATTGATTCTAAGGGTGAGTGAGTGAGTTGGTGTTTTACGCCCGTGCAACGCTATATAGGTTATTTACAGGCGATGAACATGAAAAGGATGATAAAATGAACATGAAATGATGATGATAAATGAAATATGGGGATGGGGTGGGACACCAAGGACCGGTAAATTTTGAAGAACCACAGGAAAAGGGGAGAGGTGGATAGGAGCGGAAAATTTAGCCTATGTGGTGCACTACTTGGCGGTCCACAAAGGGGTCTTTTACGTGCACGAAGCGTGGCACTCTTCGCACACGTTGGCCCACTATGGTCGGCGGTCAGGGTTTCCGTATTATAGACCTGACAACCCCCGCGGACGAGGGCTACCCTATTCAGCCACCTAGGGTACACACTTGGTCGCTCTGTGGGCTGAGCACTGACCCGACGTCAGAATCCCAAGACCCTTAGTCGCCTCGTACGACAAGCTAGGCTCTGCTGCGGGCCTATTCGCCACCCGGGCCCCGCACGGGACTTGATTCTAAGGGGGATCCTTCGGATTTTTTCCTATATGTTTTAGTTGCTGAATTATAGACCATTTAAGTGATTTCCTCTTTGTTGTATTTTTAGTAATAGCGGCCATGATTTATCGAATTATTTTTGAAACCACTGGGTCAATAACCGCTGCTGATGGACCAACAGAAATGAAAAGCTTTGTCGTCAGACTCGTCTTACACGAATTTACCATTTAATTTCTAATATTTTTTTATTATTGAAATTCCCGATTGTTAAATTCTAAATTGTTTAAATCATTTCCTTGTACTGCACATGGTCGATATCCACGGTGCTGCATTTGGCTTCCCTGTTTGAACCTTTTGGTTTTGAGCACTTTTCATTCAATACTTTTGGTTTTTGAACTTCCAATGTTTTGATTCAAATGCTGAGAGGTTACCCCTTGAAATATCGATAAACAGCATAACCAAATTATTCGTTTTTACACCCGTTTTGGTTATTGTATTTTAAAGTGAGGATCTTTTGTTGCCAACATGTCACAAATTGGTTCAGTGATTTCAGAAGAGAAGATTTTGGAAATTCTTTACAGACGATTGAAGATAGACGACGACCACGAATGCATAGTGATGGCATAAGCGCACATTGCCTTTGGCCAGGTAAGCTTATTAAATGAAAGAGAGCTAGTCAATGTTTTACGCATCAACACTATATGTGTTTTGAAATTGCGATAAATATTTGATGAACATAATAAAAATATGGATCGGAATGAAACATTTTGTTACAGAAATATTTAAAGACCAGTGGGAAAAAAAGAGATGGGTAGGAACAGATATTATTGATTGTCCTTTTGACGGACAGCAAAGAGATCTAAACATGCATGAACCGTGACATTTTGTACACATATTGTCCTACTAAAGTTATATGACCTGGCAACCCCTCAAACTAGGGCTACAATATTAAGCTACCTGGAATGCACACCTTAATCATTTTCGGGCTTGGCACTAAACTCACGCCAGAGTTTCATGACCTTTAATTTCCTCTTGAGACCAGCTGGATTCTACTGCGAGCCTATCCGCCATCCGTGACACGTGAAGGGATAATGAAAAAATGGAGAAATTGGTACAATCTGGCAATTTAGCCAACTGCATAGGATTGCATGGGTCGTTCTCGTAAAGAAATCTGCATCAGAAATCTTGAACGTGTAAAGGACGTGACATTTTTCCCAACATGATGAACAATTATGGTTTGATGTCAGGTTTTATGTTTTATGGCATAACGATCTCAACTTGCAAGATGACAGGGCCATGCCATTCAACACCTTTCGATCTTCGGGCAAAGCTCCCCAGATCATGAGCCATAAGTGGACATTTGATAGGTACATACAGTATGGAGGTCGTAGAAAGCTTCCCCGTGCTTCAGTTGTATGCTCTTATATATTTTCGAGTACTGGAATATGTGTTGGAAAGACACAGTTTACATATTTCCAAAATTTGACAACGTTTGGCTGTTTCTTTAAAAAATGATAGATTTATCTGTTTGGTCATTGTTGTAATTTTTTTTTTTGGGCATTTTTTAAATCAAATCTAATATTCTACCGGTTTTCCAAGTTTTCTACTCCTAGCGTGTCTGATGAAGGTTAATCCAGAAAAGCGCTTCACACGCAGTGAAATTTTGCTTTTGTACATTTATTAAAATCATTTCAATATGTGGATCGTGTCTTTTTGGCACATATTCCATATTCTTTCGTTTTTAATAGTAACAAAAAGTTCTGACTTGGGGTAATAAACGTACATGTTTTTTAACAACAAAAATAATTCTTCTATTGCTTTTAAAATACAACATCATGTCGCAACTAATCACAAACGTGCATCTCAACACAAAAACAAAACAAAAACTTAATAGTGTTTTCTGTTTTCTAGTAACTGCTTATACTGAAAGCAAAAAAGGTATTGGGAGGATTGGACAAACAGGAGCTGTTAAAACATTTCAGTTTCTTTGATTTTGTTCATATTTTATTTGAATATGTAAGTATGTTGATTAATATTGTTTTTCTTTTGTGATTCAATTGTGAGTGTGAGTGAGTTGGTGTTTTACGCCCGTGCAACGCTATATAGGTTATTTACAGGCGATGAACATGAAAACGATGATAAAATGAACATGAAATGATGATGATTAATGAAATATTGGGGTGGGATGGGACACAAAAGACCGGTAAATTATGAAGAACCACAGGAAAAGGGGAGAGGTGGGTAGGGGCGGAAAATTAAGCCTATGTGGTGCACTACTTGGCGGTCCACAAAGGGGTCTTTCACGTGCATGAAGCGTGGCACTCTCCACACACGTTGGCCCACTATGGTCGGCGGTCAGGGTTTCCGTATTATAGACCTGACAACCCCCGCGGACGAGGGCCACCCTATTCAGCCACCTAGGGTACACACTTGGTCGCTCTGTGGGCTGAGCACTGACCCGACGTCAGAATCCCAAGACCCTTAGTCGCCTCGTCTCTGGAGTGCTTTTACAACCCCTTACATAAGTTAACATCGCATAATTAGGTAACGGGTTTGTTTGCATTCTACAAAGTGTTTGAAGTCAGATCGTGTTTTTTTTAAGTTCTATAACTGAATGGATAGTGAATTCCCGATGTTACCTTTATTTACCCTGAACCCAACATTTTCAATTAATTTTAAAGGTCAATCGTGTAACAAAACCAAAACGAAACATCTCCGATATTTATCTTTTTGATATTATTTGCATTTGTCATTAGTAACATCATTGCAAAGTTTAATTTCAGTCACAATCATTTAATTTAAAGTAATTTAGAATTCACATGTCACACTCCCACAACTTTTTCACAATTGTTAAAAAAACTCTGAATACTTAATTGTCAGATACTGGAAAAAATAAATGCAATATATTTTACCGAAAAAGACAATTATATTGAAAACATCGATGAACGCACAATGATTGCGATGACAACTATTTTCTTTTTTATTTTATGAATACAAATACGAAAAACGGGTATATAACAGTTAATTTGGTAATGCTGTATACATGTATGCCTTTATCAAGGTGTTACCTGTCATCAGCAGCATTTGAATTTAAACATAAGACGGTTAAAAACCAAATGGATTGAACGAAAATTACTCAAAACGGAAAAACTGAATTTGGAATATCGACCTTGTGCAGTACAAGAAAAAACCTGGTGATTGTATGTTTTTAATTTAACAATCGGAACTACCAGATGGACTCTCAAAGTATCAAGTATTGTAAGAAAAATCAGTATAAATTCAGAATATTATTCTTGAAATCAATCTTGAACTCTTAAGTGCAGTTCTCTGTAAGAATCAGGCAAAATCGAAAATGTTTGAATCATGATTTTAAAAACACACGGTTTTGACAATGCATTGTCATTCAAAATAGCCGTCTAATGAAGAAACAATCATTAGTTGTCATCTCCAGTTTCAGAGGATGGAGAAAAATTTCTGTAACAACGATAGGGATTTAGTATGACTTGAGTAAATATTGTGTGTTTATTTTTGTGCTTTGTCTAGGCAAAATTGATAGGGGAAGGTTAGGCCCAAAAACAAGTTTAACCCAGCCACATATTATATGTGCCTGTCCTAAGCCAGGAATCTTTGACAAAGCTTTCGTTTGTACTTGTCTTTTTGGTGTTTTCTTTCCTTGTTTAAGAAGGGGGATTATATGTGACTATTTCAGGACTGGATTTGAATTATATGCATTTTATTTAGACCATGGGCCAATTGCAGAACCACGAGCAGTGCCAAATGGCCTCGTTGAAGGCTTGCTGCTGGTGATTGTCCATTGTGTTTTTTTCTGAATTGCCGCTTGATTGTCATCATTTTCTATTGACACGAGTTATCTCCCTTACATCCAAACTTTATGCATTTCAACCAAAATATATTTTAAAAAAATTCTGACACTCTTACGAAGTGCCAATGCATATTTTGTTATTTTTTAAGCATATTGAACAGTATTTTGAAATCATACTTGTTTGTTTTTTAAATCATGATTCAGTCATTGCCTGATTCTTACAGAGAATATCACTTAACACTACTGAACAGTAAGCAAGTTCAGCGTAAACAACACTTATCAAGTAAATTATGTACATTCAGGAGATTGTTGGTTTAACTAGTGATACCTTTGCCGGTGTGTTGGCAGAATACTTATCCCACGTCAAAACCCACAACCTTGATACCTTGGCGGGTCTGTTGGCAGAATACTTATCCCACGTCAAAACCCAATAACCTTGATCGGTTTGTTGACAGAATACTTATCCCACTTCAAAAACCAAGAAACTTGATACCTTGGCGGGTCTGTTGGCAGAATACTTATCCCACGTCAAAAACCAAGAACCTAACTTGCATTTAAAGACAACCTAGGCTCTGTTGAAGGCCTATTCACCACGCCCCAAACCATCAAAGAGCTAAACATGTGCATGAACAGAGCATAACCAAATAAAAGACTGGTCGACTGATGTTTGAATAAAGTTTTCCGCTGTCAATACAATGTTTTTTTTTTCTTTGCGTAACATTTCATGACCTCACATGACCTGTCTTGGCACGTGGGTATGGAATACGGTAATCTTGAATCAGGCCAATTCATCGTGTTGCACAAACAATTGTTCAAACGTATAACATCAATTACTTTTTGTAGAAATCTATCTTGCATATAAAGTTCCAATTCCAAAAAATACGACAAAATAATGTTTCTTTATCCATTTAAGGACAGAGCACACAGTTATCTCGACTGCTGGTGAAATGATCGATATTCAAATATAAACCTTAGACAAAAAAGGCTTTGAGTGTTATGGACCCACAGTTACAATTGTCAAATTAAATAAAGAATCAAAATGAAGGATGATGTCAACT
This sequence comes from Arcuatula senhousia, assembly GCA_963971305.1. Lineage (NCBI taxonomy): Eukaryota > Metazoa > Mollusca > Bivalvia > Mytilida > Mytilidae > Arcuatula > Arcuatula senhousia. The sequence continues at coordinate 13,363,569 of OZ020305.1, forward strand.
ATTTTATAACCTGGCCTTTTGTGTTTCACCGGTTTTATGTGTTCAAATAAGACACAGGAACTGTTACTTTTTCTGAGGACCTGAGTTCTATTTTTGTCCCGAGAGTTTCGAGTGGCAAATCGGCCCGCAGCAGAACATAGTTTGTCGTAAGAGGCTTCTAAAGTCTTTGTATTCTAACATTGCGTTAGTGGTCAGCTAAACAAAACAGGAAAGCCCTTGTCCGCGTTAATTCTCTAGTTTATAATATGGAAACCTTGACCCCTGTCCATAGTCGACCAACGTGTGAGGAGAGTGTCACACTTTATGCAAGTAAAGAGATCCTTTTTGGAGGTTAAGTAGTCCAAACATTTGCTTGATTTTCCGCCTACTCATTTCATCCTTTGCCAGTGGTCTTAAAAATTTTCTGTTTTTGTTTCCCTTCTCACTTTGATATTTCTTATCATAGTTTCATGTTATTTTGTCTTTCGCATTATGCTCAATGACCTCAGACATCCTATACAGTATTGTGATGGATTTTATGTGATCTTCTTTAGGGATTAAGGATACTTGATTGCCCGTTTGATCAACCTATGCTTCTGTGAAAAAAAAATAAGTGAAAGATTGCGTAAACATAATAATGTCTATACAGTCTGTACACTTAAAATCGAGTTTTGGTGGCAGTAGAAACACTTTAACTTATCTTGGGTCTTCTGTCTTCATCTAACTTCTTACTATAGTCGAATTTGCTTTGCTTTTTTAAATTAGGCAGTACTCCACATTTAGGTTTTTTCACAGTACTGTTTTCGTAGGTGGCCCTTGTGAACTTTTTTGTTAAAAGAAAAAAATGATTAATTTTGGTCTTAAAATAAGAACAATAAATAAATCTAGACCCGTTATATAAAATTACAGTCCACGGTTATTAATAATTAAAAAAAATAATTAAAATTAATTTCGAAAAAAAAACAACCCCAATGCTTATAAAGCGTCGCTTCAGGCTGGGGATGGCCGCCAGCGGATTAGCTTAAATTTATGCTATTTTCATATTTTTAATTTTTAACAATTTTAGCGAACAAAAGAGTCAAAGTTTATTAGGCCTTAAAAGAAAGGACTGTTCTCGGGCTTTCATTTCATACATGTTACGTTTCACGTGAACCAAAAGCTGTTCAAAAGAAGGACAAAACCCCGATTTTACATATTTTTTGTCCCCACATTTTTGCCCTATGTTAAGAGTTGCTAGTGGCATTGAGTACAACAAAGAATCCAAATCCGACACTTTACACGACTAAACATACCCGTGAATCGCTCACCTGATCTCTTATACTAAAGCCTCTAACCTAGTGTGCAACATGGTCTACATGTCCTTGGTAAGTATTAAACATTAAAGAAACTAGTAAGGATAGAAAACACTTATAATATCAAGAATACAAAGTAACAAAGCCTTCCATTTGAAAAAAACCCAAAACAAGTTAAAATTGATTAACTAGAGGCTCCCAGGAGCCTGAATCGCTCACCTGATCTCTTATGCCAAAGTTTGAAAAAATTTCAAAAACTTTCAAGTATACAAAGTTGCAAAACAATCCCTTCAGTGGTTTCAGAGAAGATTTTTGGAAATCAGTTTAAATTGATAGAAAAATAAACAGTTAAAGGGCAATAACTTCTGTAAGGACCTTTTCATGCTGAACAAGAAAAGTGGCTTCAGATTTTCTCTATCTCTTATACTTTTCGAGTAATAGGCCAAAAACAATGGTCTGACCCCCCTGTTCTATTTTTAGCAATGGCGGCCATGTTGGTTGGTCAACGTGTATATAATTCACCAATTTGTTAGAGGACATCCTAAAGATCTAGTATACCAAGGATCAATGTAATCCCTTCAATGGTTTCAGAGAAGAAGATTTTTGAAAATCAGTTAAAATTAATGGAAAAAAAAACAGTTAAAGGGGAATAACTTTTAAACGTCTGATCTGACAATTTTGACCCTGAAATCATTTTTGTAGATCTCAATGAGCTTAACAATTCTGCAATGCTAACTTTTCCTCTAGCTCTAACGGTTTTCAAGATATTGTCCAAAAACTGCAAAAATGGTCAATTTTGATGATTAAAGGGCAATAACTCCTATAAGGAGTTGTTTCACAACTTCGACTTAATAGAAAGATTTGTAGAGCTTTTGATGCTGAACAAGGTATGTTGCTTTGGATTTTCTCTATATCTAATACTTTTCGAGTTATAAGCCAAAAACAATGGTCTGACCCCCCTGTTCTATTTTTAGCAACAGTGGCCATGTTGGTTGGTCAACGTATATATAATTCACAAACTTGGTAGAGGACATCCTAAGGATCAAGTACATGTATACCAAGTTTCAATGCAATCCCTTCAGTGGTTTTAGAGAAGATCTTCGAAGAAAAGTTAACGACGGACGGACGACGGACGCCTGACGATGACAATAGCTCACATGACCCTTCGGGTCAGGTGAGCTTAAAACACTAAAAAGGATGATCTGACAATTTTGACCCCGAAATTATTTTTGTAGATCTTAATGAGATGAACAATTATGCAATGCTAACTATTCCTCTAAATCTTATGGCTTTTAAGATAAAGTCCAAAAACAGTGAAAATGGTCAATTTTGACGATTAAGGGGAATTAACTCCTATAAGCTAAACACTATGGTCAGACCCCCCCCTGTTCTATTTTTAGTAACGGCAGCCATGTTGGCTGGTTGACGTTAACAAATTTCACAAACGTGGAAGAAGACATCCTAACGATCAAGTGTACAAAGTTTCAAAGCAATCCCACCAGTGGTTTCAGAGAAGAAGATTTTTTGAAATCAGTTAAAATTGATAGAAAAATCAGTTAGAGGGGGATAACTTTTAAACAGTTGATCTGACAATTTTGACCCTGAAATCATTTTAGTAGATCTCATTGACTGAACAATTTTGCAATGCTAACTTTCCCTCTAGCACTTGCAGTTTTAAAGATAAAGTACAAAAACTGTGAAAATTACTGGTCAATTTTGATGATTAAGGGGAAATAACTCTTATAAGGAGTTGTCCTACAACTTTGACTCAGTTGAGAGTTTTGTAGAGCTTTTGATGCTGAAGAAGGAAAGTTGCTTCAGATTTTCTTTATTTCTTATACTTTTTGAGCAATAAGCTAAAAATTATGGTCTGATCCCCCCGTTCTATTTTTAGTAACGGCAGCCATGTTGGTTGATTGACGTTCACAAATTTCACAAACTTGAAAGAGGACAACCTAAAGATCAAGTGTATAAAGTTTCAAAGCAATCCCACCAGTGGTTTCAGAGAAGAAGATTTTTTTTAAAATCAGTTAAAATTGATAGTAAAATCAGTTAAAGGGGGGTAACTCTTAAACAGTTGATCTGACAATTTTGACCTTGAAAACCATTTTTGTAGATCTCAATGAGCTGCACAATTTTGCAATGCTAAGTTTTCCTCTAGGACTTACAGTTTTCAAGATAAAGTCCAAAAACTGTGAAAATGGTCAATTTTGACGATTAAGGGGAAATAACTCCTATAAAGAGTCGTCCTACAACTTTGACTCAGAGAAGAGTTTTGTAGAGCTTTTGATGCTGAAGAAGGATGGTTGCTTCGGATTTTCTTTATCTCTTATACTTTTTGAGCTATGAGCTGAAAACTATGGTCTGACCCCCCCTGTTCTATTTTTAGTAACAGCATCCATGTTTATTTGTCGAAGTTCACAAATTTCACAAACCTGGTAGAGGACATTCTAAAGATTAAGTGTACAAAGTTTCAAAGCAATCCCATCAGTGGTTTCAGAGAAGAAGATGTTTGAAGAAAAGTTAACGGACGGACGACGGACGGATGGCGGACGTTTACGATGACAATAGCTCAAGTTCCTACATTATTAACAACTAATTAGGCGACCGATGTTCTTAACGGTTTGGTATCGAAAACCAAATTGAATCTTTGCATAGCTGCAAAATGATTAGACAGATAAACTTTATTAAGACAGATTTTGTATGGCATTCGATTTAACAGAAACCAGGGATGGTGCGAGCTATTTTACAAATTCGATGTTTGACACTATAAGCAAAAAGGAGGAAAAAATTATCAAAAAAGAAATGCTTACCTTTCAAAACCATCCCTTTAAAAATGACTCTCTGTGAAAAAAAGAGTTATACTCATCAATCAAAATGACAGCAAAGCTCCAGACAATATTTTTTTCTACGGCGGACGCGAGTTTGGTCTGTTCAAGACACATTAGAGGCGCTTTACAAAAAATATTTAAAAAGCCAAACACCATAAAATTCTGAAGAGCATAGGACAATAAAACCAAAAATACCAAACTGTTTTCCAGCACAAAATGTTGGTACCAAAGCGGGCTAACCTCTGGGAATTAAAACTCACCAATGGCATTTTTACTTAGGCATATGACCTTGTCTCTTTGTAAAATACAGATTAAATTTGTTGTTTAACAAAAAAATAGGTGGATGTCATGGATGTGCTGTTAAAGGAGTCCAGTACACGACAAGCTTGCCAACGGATTCAGGTTATAAATTTGCCTTTTTGTAAAATACAAATTTGTTATTAACATGATAAAATTAGATGGCTTTGCAAGAGCCCAACACATAAAGCAAACTAGCCGGTGACATTTGTAAATTTCATTGAGGTCAAAGGCTTGTTTTTTTGTAAAACGCAATGTGTTATTAACACATCATTGTATTTTTATCACAGGTTTTACAGAACAAAGACGTGATATCGTCCTTTTACAAATGCAAGGTCAAATTCTCAGGAATTATATCTTATACATTAGCATTTTTTCATCGAGTTGGTATTTTTCCTTTATTGTACAAAAAGTGTTAATAACAGATTATGAATAAAATTGCAAATAATAATAAGATATTAAGGTTTGACATATTTCTTTATCCTTGATTGGGAAACAAGCTTGATGCTTCTATGAATCCTTCGCCACTATGTGGTTTGCAAATGTTTTTTAATATTAACAATTATATCTATAGACGCCAGACGCCGTAAGTATCATTCATATGCTTTGAATGCTTTGGGAAAAGATTGAAAAAAATCCTAATTAATACGGTTGAGCAGGACTGCTTTTGTAGTATTTTTGGCTTAATTCCTTAAAAAAGTTTCGAATATACGTATTTACGCTATAATTTTCATTTCATTTTAAGCTATTTTGACAAAGCGGGGACTATTGCCTTTACTTGGCGTCTATCAACTCTTCATTAACATTTTTTAACCTCTATATTATATCTGACACACCAGTCACAACCAACCAGAATCAAGCACCACGATCACAACTCAACGCCACAATTACAAATCAACACCACAATCACAACTCAACGCCACAATTACAAATCAACACCACAATCACAACCATGCATGAGGAGTGAGTCAGTTGGTTTTTAACGCCGTGCAACGCTAAATAGGTTATTTACAGGCGAACCCAAACACCACTGTGGTAGTAACAACCAAACTTAGTGTAGCTGTTTATTACATGTAGCTAATGAAAAGCTTTATCAAGCTTATAACCAGCTCAAAAAGCTCACACACAAAAAAACCATTGAACATTTTAGTCATATTTTATGTTTTTGATTTGTAGACCAAAAACCACAAAAAATAACTTAAATGTTTTCATGGTAAGCCTTTTTCCTTAATGTGGTCCCTAATCCGAAAAGCTAAGCTTGTAGGTAAAAGTTCACTGAAAACGCCCAGTAACCTGATGCGGGTTCATTCTCTGTTCAGATATAAAAGACACAAAAAAGGACAAAGTGCAACTTTTGTATTTATTTCCAAATTTTGAAAACAAAAAGCAGTTTTTTTCCCCGCCTCATAATGAATACAGAATATAGGATATTTTTCAACTCACATTTCGTTAATTAAAAATTATGTCAGATATTTCAAAAATAGCAAACTGGGAAACCAAAGAATTAAGATGATCAATCTATGTCTACGGTAGGAACACTTTTTGGGTTTAGTCAATTTTGAAATCTAAACGGATAATCTAAAGTTTTGATGTATGGCACGCAACAGTCACAAAAACCTAATAAACTGAATTTATCGACCGTAAAATGTAGTTAGCGGTTGAAAAACTGGCTTTGCTGATGCTAATAATAGTTTCAGTTGTTAAAAATTTATCATTAGCGATCGATAATAGGAGTTTCAAATGCTTATTCGGGTTTCTCGGTAATAAACTTAGTTTATCGACAAACTAAAGTTACATTCGATAAGTGTTTTTTTTGTGTTGTTAAACTAGTACTCCATTAATGCACTCCATAAACTATAGCTATCACCGATAAACTGGGTTTCACGAACTCAAACTATAGTAACCGAATAATAACTATCGTTAACGGTCTTTAAAAATAGTTTACACAAAGTTATAACGTTTTAATTACTATCGCTTGCCATACATATATAATATAGCATGCAAAAGTAACAATAACACAAACTTTAGCAGCTTACATACGCAATGCGTTTCGCTATTAGACTATTATATTATCGTTCAAGTATAAGTATTGAGGAAAAGCAAGCAATTTTAAGATAAATTGCATGTATTTGAATATAAAAAAAAAGATTCTGTTCGCGTTGTTGATTTCCGTTCGGTTGATTTTGTGTTTTGTGTTTCGTCGTGCTGTTCTTATTGGTGTTTACCGGCTTTGTCGTTGCCCTTTCGGACTTTTGTCACTCGAATGCCCCAGTGGCTCCTTTTTGTTTCTGTTAAATCAATTAAAAGCACTTTCAATAGATAGAAATCTGAAATACATAAATTAAAATTTCTTAGTCAAAAGGGTCACGCCTCCCATAACAATTTGCAAAAAATAAACCACTGGTAATATGCACAACTTCATATGGTGTTCTTCTTGCATATCTAGTTTCATTGAGGTCTGTTAAGTAATTTCAGAGGATATGAGTTCACAGATAATGATTATAGATAGGTGGACCGACGTACCATTCCAAATTATTGTAATGTAGGGTAAACAATCCTGATAAACAAAGTTTGTTAATCAACATAAGCTGTTGATTATTGAAATTTTTAATGCCAATTAGGGTGTCTCGGTGATAAACTAAGTTAATCGATCGCAAACTATGGTTTACAGTCGATAAATGTTGTTTGTGCTGATTAAAAAAGTATTAACACATCGCAAACTATAGTTATCACAGATAAAGCGGGTTTCACAAACGCAAACTATAGTTATCGAATGATAAACTCTGTTTTCCGGTGATAATTTGAGTCTAACTACTGCAAACTTTAGTTATTGAATGATAAACCCAGTTTATCGACCGCAAACTATAGTTTACGGACGATAAATGCTGTTTTGCGTTGATATAGTAGCATTTGCACCTCGTAAACAAAAGTCATCACCGATAAACTTGGTTTCACGAACCAAGTTTATCAACAGTAAACTATCGTTTAAGTTCGGTAAATGTAGTTTATCAGATTTTTATTACTACTGCGATCCATATTGATGTGATTTCCAACAAAAAGTGTTGGTACTAGAGCGGGCTAACCTCGGGGAATTAAAACTCACTAAGGGCATTTTTACTTAGGCATATGACCTAGTCTCTTTGTAAAGTACAATGCAATGGCTTTTATATAATGCATTCAGGCTATAAACTTGCCTTTTTGTAAATTACAAATGTGTTATTAACATGATAAAGTTATAGGTGGCTTTGCAACAGCCCAACACATATAGCAAACTCGCTGATGACATTTGTACACTTTATTTGGGCCATTACCTAGTTTTTCTGTACAATGCAATGTGTTATTAACACTTTATTGTTTTTTTTTATCACAGGTTTCACAGGACAAAGACGGCAGGGTCAAATTGTCAGGATTTATATTTTATACTTTAGCATTTATTCATCGAGTTGGTATTTTTCTTTTATAGTACAAAAAGTGTTAATAACATACTTTTCATAAGCTTTCAAACAATAATAAGATATTTAGGTTTGACATATTTGTTCTTCGTTAATTGGGAAACAAGCTTGATGCTTCTATGGATCCTTTGCCACATTGTAGTTTGCGAATGTTTTTTTTTTCAATTTTGAAAATAGATCTATAGAACCCAGACGCCCAAATGCTAAAAACAAACTAAGTATGTTTTTGCTCATACATTACTTAATTAAAATATTCGGTTTTGAAAGCGACAGTTCTAAATAGTGTGCTCGGTGTCGCATTTGGACATGAAAGTGTTTGTAAGTATTAATCATATGCTTTTGGAAAAGAGTAAATCAATCCTAATTGATATGTCTGACCATGACTGCTTTTGTGGTATTTGTTAAATTTCCTTACAAATGATTCGAATACATTTACGCTATAATTTTCATTTTATTTCAAGCTATTTTGACCAAGCAGGGGCTATTGTCTTTACTTGACGTCTATCAACTCTTTATTAACATTTTTTTCAAACCTCTATCTTACACAAAAATCACAACCAACCACCACAACTACGACCAAATAACACAACTACAATCAAGCATCACAATCACAACCAAACATCACTGTGGTAGTAGCAACCAAATTTAGTGTAGCTGTTTATTACATGTAGCTAATGAAAAGCTTCAACAAGCTTATAACCAGCACAAGAAGCTCACAAAATTAAACCCCTTAAACATTTTAGCCATATTTGATGTTTTTTGTTTTGTAGACCAAAAACCACAACAAATAACTAAAATGTTTTAATGGTAAGCCTTTTTTCCATATTGTGGCCCCTAATGGCGAATGGGCACACAACAGGGCTAAGCTTGATAGTAAATGTTCACTGGAAACGCCCAGTAACCTAATGCGGGTTCATTTTTGCAAGAATTCCTTTTTCTATTTTGAAATAAGGGACTCCAAATGGGACAAAGTGCAACTTTAGTATTTATCTCCGAATAAGCAAGTTAATTCCTGTCTCATAATGAATACAGAATATAGGGTATTTTTCAACTCCCAGTTCGCCATTTAAAATGATGTCATATATTTCAAAAATAGCAACTCATCTCATGAGAACACCATTTGAGCTAATTTATTCTTTATTAGAAAAAATACCGATAGGCATCAATGGAACAACCATTGAATGCTGCACTCAGCGTATGTCTTTTTTCCATGGATCGATCCTTGGAACACTTTTTAATGCGTTTCATTACTCCCTCTGATTTTGAAATACAGCTTAAAATTTAGCTCAATGATTTACTTTTTCAAAAGTCTGTATTAGGTCGAAGTACATGTAGTCAGTTGACTTTTATGGGTGTAATTGCCCTTTTAAGATCAAAACTAGTGCTTTTCATGTTTTTGCCCTATAGAACAAAAACTATTGCAGATAGAGAAATGCTGTAACTTGCAAATACCTTTAAAGATGTACAAAAGTCTCCATTGGAATGAAGTTGCTTAGACCATTTTGCTCATTAAACTCTACAAACGTCTAAATTGTGTCGAAGTTGTTGGATATCTCCATATACCCTTATTGCTTAAGGAGAAGGTGAGCGATTAGGTTTCTAGAAGTATCTTGTTTGTTAGGCTGTCTTGCTCTTTTTAACAAATAAATCAAACTATCACGAGGTAACTTTTCTCTTGTTTTGATGGTTGATGTTCCCATTGATCAAATCAAGTTTGATAGTAAAAAAATACTAAAATTAACTCTATGTATATAAGTTTATTAGCCGAGACTTGCGTAACATTTTTAAATAGCAATATTGAGCATAACCAGTCTGACAGCCTATTACTAAAACAGAAATCAGTTTCCTATTAATAGTTTGCAGATATCAAAGTGTATCATTTGTGATAACTCAAGGTTAAGCCTGTCCATGCAATAACGGTTTATTGCATCTCTTGTGATGTCAATTCCGACAAACGCCAAGAATCATCCGTACAAGGAAGTCTTAATGACGTCGTATGTTTTCCGCCCACATCACAACTGCAAGTGCAGATATGTTCTGTCAATTGAAGAGACTGGTGTTGAACTAAAATTTATATCAAAAGTGTTTTATAGCAAGGGATTTCGAACAAATTCATTTTTCAAGTTTTCATCTTGTTAATGACATTAATAGTTATAGTAATGGGCGGATTACTAAATGTAAATGTTATTTCATTACTGATATTTTTATTACTTAAAAGTTGAATTTCGCCTTCCCTCCAAATAATAATCGTGAAAGAAACAAATAACAACATAATGTATATGAATAAGTACTAGCAAAAGGTATGATAAGTTAATATCAACGTTTGGTTTTGTCTGCAAAGACGATGTCTTGCTCAGTTAACGATATTTCCATCAGATTACACTTGACATTATAGGTTCAATAGTCCAATAATCCGTGAAAATTTTTAATATCAAAATCTTGGTAATATTCACAACTACAATGTATGTATGATGTACTTGCTACAAACCTAGCTTCGTTTAATTTGGTTGAGTATTTTCAGAGGAGCTGAGCAGAAAAACTTTCTTTTTAATTGATAAACTCTTACATTCTTTTTATTGATCTTCTTCGCTAGCCAAGGGTTACGATCCGCTATCTCTCAGAGAGGTTACGATCCGCTATCTCTCAGAGAGGTTACGATCCGCTATCTCTCAGAGAGATAGTGGATCGTAACCTTTGGCAAGCGAAAAAGTTTATCGATTGGCTTTGTGGATGACAATTTCGTTTTATTCTCTACCCATGCAAATTCTGACAAGATCATCTCAAGAAAAGTGATTTTTAACAAGAAATTGGCATTACAATTGGCACATATTGTGCTCCTCTCTATGATTTGTTTTTAAACTCTTACGAGACTTAACTCGTAAAGAACAAGAAAATGAAAGAGGCAAGGTCCTTGAATCTCACTTTAAGATATATCGACGATGTCCTCTCTGTTAACTATGCTTTCTTTGGTAGATGGATTCCTTTGATATATCCTCCAAATTAAAGATTCAGAAAACCACCATATCCAATTGCTTCACTTCATTCTTTGATTTGCATCTAGAATATGACCAGGTTGGGCATGTCAGTACATAATAAAAAAGAATCACAATAAAAGAGACGATTTAAATTTTGAAATTATCAATTTCCCTAACCTTGAAACAATGTACCTACTTCATCTGCTTATAGAGTTTATATTTCACATTTTAGGGCTTGTACAATTTAATTCTGATTTTTTATACGACATTGCCTTCTTTTTGACTGACTACTAAAACAACGTTACAAGAAAATATGTTTTATGCGGTCCCTACAAAATTCTTCCATTGTTCTTCCATTATTCAACCCATATAAATCCCGTTTTATTTCTGCATCAAGTAAATGTTCCTTAACCAATATTTCTAAAGTCTTGTCTCTTGCTGTAACAACAATGAAAGAATTTATCATCCGATACTGTGATAAAATTTTCGAAAATAGTGGAATAAATCATTTTTGGAGTGTTAAAAATTCTCTTGATGTTTTAGACAAACTTCGGGCATTTGAAAATACTTTTCAATCCGTAGACAGCTATGACTTTTCCACTTTATATACTAATCTACCTCACAATCTTATCAAAAAGAAATTTGAATATTTAATTAAATGGTGCTTTGACAAATCTAAAAGTGACTACATCTGTTCTAAAGTGTCACAAGTATTTAGTAAATCGTTTTTTAGTAACGAAACCCACAAAGGTTATGTTAATTGGACCGACATAGAAGTTATTACTGCATTAAACTTTCTTTTAGATAATATTTACATCCGGTTCGGTAAACAAATATATCGCCAAGTCATTGGTATTCCAATGGGAACCAATTGTGCTCCACTCATAGCTGATCTGTTTTTATATAGTTACGAATCACAGTTTATGGCCAAGCTACAAAAAGACCCAAACAAAAACCACCTTATCGAAACTTTTAACAATACATATAGGTACTTAGATGACATACTTGCTCTAAACAACCCCACAATCTCAAATTTTATAAATGATATATATCCTAAAGAATTAACCCTAAATAAAGCAAACTCAACCGACAGTAGATGTCCATTTCTAGATTTGGACTTAAGCATTATCAATGGTAGATTACACACTAAAGTATATGATAAACGGGATGACTTTTCATTCCCAATAGTTAATTTTCCGTTTCTTGAAGGAGACGTACCATTAGCTCCAGCTTACGGGGTATACATTTCACAATTAGTCAGGTATGCTCGCATTTGCAGTGATGTGTCTGATTTTAATGATAAAAACCGTTTTATTACAGAAAAATTGCTTAAACAAGGTTACCGTTACCACAAATTAGTCAAATCTTTTACAAAATTTGCACATAAATATGGACATCTCATCGAAAAATTTGATTGTACACGTAGATTTCTGATTGTTAAAGGAATATCTCATCCTGACTTTTATAGCAATGTAGTTTATAAAGCACAAAAATTCAAAAACAACCTTATGGAAATTAAAAACTGGCTTAAAAACCTTTTGAAAAAAGTATACGAATTCAATGTTTTAGTAAAATCTTTGCATTTGGTATGTTTTGGCAGAAATATTGATAGCTTGATAGTAACTTTAAAACGTTAAATTTTCACTTTATCCACTGTATTATTTATAAGCACCACAGCGATCAAGTATGTCGGTTCTGTATGGTGATGCAACTCTTAATCATTCATTGTTTTGACGTGGGGTGTCGGATTTAGAACTGATGTATTTGATTCTTTTACATCAATCGATAAATGTTTCTTAGCTAGTTGTCAGTAACTTCGAGTGTTCTCAAGAGAGTTCCTCCTTGTCTTGTTGTTTTCGTACAGTATTTTGTCTTAGGTTCTCTCTTGTTGAATTGAACTTTTGTCGATTGAGTTTTACAGTGTGTTTTATATGTAGCTTTGTGCAAGCTTATCAATAGGGGGGAGGTTGGATCCAAAAAACTAGTTTAACCCCGCCACATTTTATATGTGCCTGTCCTAAGCCAGGAAACTTTGCCAAAGCCTTTGTTTGTCCTTGTCATTCTATGTTAACTGTTTTATGTCAAGAATTGAGTCTTTCGTTGATGATTTAGGGATTGGTTTTGATACTTTTGTATTGTATTATAAGTCTTGGGCCAATGCAAGATGGTAAGCAGTGACCTATGGTCATGTTGAAGACTGCTTGCTGTTTTCCGTTGTGATTTTTTGAATTGCTGTTTGTTTATGTTTGTTGTGTCGCGTACACTTATTCCACATCTCAATATCGTATATTGTTGCCACTGGTGGAAAAATTTAAAATACGTTGAACGTAGTGGTTAACAATTGTATTTATTAGTGTTTAGCTAATCATTGTACTGAGATGATTACACTATTATCCCCATCATGTCTTCACAATCGTGTTGTGTTTTGTGCTACTACCGGACCCAAAGATTGCAATGGCAGAAGGAGGTTTGTTGCGCCATAAAATCTGGTTAAACCCACCATTTCATTTGAAATGCCTTTATTAAGTCTGAACCATTGCGATCTATAATTTTTCCAATACAAACTCCATGTTTTCTCTTTTCTCTTGAATATTTAGATTGATCCTCCATGTTCGGGTGTTTTTGATTTACCTTTACCTACGTGCTAGAAGAGAGGTGATGGTCCATCGATCCAACTCCAAAAATATTTGTACAGGGACCTCTGAATAGTTAGCGATCACTGGCAATGATGTTTTTAAGCACAAGACATAGCATGTAGTGAGTTGTCGAAGCAAGGAAGCCCCTACTGTCATCTATAGGCACTCTTCACAAACGTTGACCCACTATGGTAAGCGGTCGTGTTTTTGTGTTGTACACCTGACAACCCACGCGGACGAGGGCCACCCTATTTACCCACCTATGGTTCACATTTTTTTTTCACTTTATGGGCTTCAGAACTTCAAAACTTGTATTCATATCTTTCGACGAGCTAAGTTCCTGTCGACCTATTGACCACCCAGATTCTACTGCATGGGACTGTTAAAGGTAGTTAGCTATAAAAAAAACTACATACACTGAAGGAAGAAGTGTCAAATATTTGTTTTAAATGTTAATCTTTGAGTGCTTCCTCGTACACTGTTTCTACTTTGAATATCATTGGTATCTCACTCTCAACTATTGAAAAGTAATACCAGTTATGTATAGAAAAAAAAACCGAACGTTGGACTCATAGAAAGCTTTTGTTTAAGTTTGCATATATTTATGTGTCTAGATTATTTCATTAATTTTGTAAATGTTAACAACAAAAACTACAACAAAGTTCCAGAGAATAAATTCGTGTTGATGCCAGAGGGGATAACCTCGGGGAATTAAAACTCCACCAGCAGAGCTTATCGTCACGTATGATAGAGAAAAAAAAATACGACAAAGTTCCAGACAACAAATTAGCGTTAACTTGTGTCAGTTGATTTGAGGTTAAAGTTAATTACTATTGCGATAACATTTGACGTCACATAGTTCAACAGGAAATTAACGTTAAAAAGTTTAACGTTAATGTTCAACCTTTAATTATTTTTTTTTTTAAAATTAACTAACGCGAGTTTAATTATTTGATTTAATTAGATGTATATTAATGTTTAATTAGTGGTTTCTAGCGTAACATTAATTTTACGTTAAAACAACAAAGTCCCAGACATTACATTTTACTTCGCCTGACGCGCGTTTTGTCTATAAAAAAACTTATTATTTGAAGTTGGATTTTGAATAAAGTACTATTTAAATTGTCAATGCAAAATACATTTGTGTGTAGCTCACATGGCCATCTGGTTTGATTACTTCACCTGGAACGAAGGTCAAAGTGAGCTCTTCTCATCACTCGGTGTCCGTCGTCTGTCGTCCGTTAACAATCTTTCAAAAATCTACTCCTCTGAAACTACTAAACAGAATTATCCTTATGGTATGGTTGATCATTATGGTGTCCTGCAAAAAAATTGTGTTTCCATTTTTGATCCGTCAAAAACATGGCCGCCGTTGGTAAAAAAAGATGAAGAAATTCTTGTGCAACCTAACTTCTTCAGTATCAAAAGCTCTTCAAAAGTCTTTATTGAGTCGAAGTTGTCAGATGACTCTTTTTAGGGGTTATGGGCCTTTAAAGGTAAAAAAAATGGCGTTTTTGATGTGTTTGACTATAGAATGAAAAGTATCGCAGCTAGAAAAATGCTTGCTTAAAACCTTCAGCTCATTGAGCTCTTTAAAAAGTCTCCGTTGAGTCGAATTTGTCAGATGACACCTTATAGGGGTTATGGCCCTCTTAAGTAAAAATTTCATTTTTTCATTTTTTTTTTTTTTGAGTATAGAATGAAAATTATTGCAGTTACAGAAATGTCATTGCATGCTAATACGTGCAGCTCATTGAGCTCTACAAAAGTCTCCATCAGATGACCCCTTATAGGGGTTACAGTCCTATGAAGGTCAAAAATAGCATTCTTTTCATGTTTAAGTCTCATAAAATGAAAACTTTTGCATATAGAGAAAAGCTGTTGTTTGCTTAAACCTTTAGCTCATTAAGCTCTCTTCAAAGTCTCAATTGAGTCGAAAGTGTCAGATGACCCCTTATAGGGGTTATGTCGTCCTTTATAGATAAAAAAAAATGTCATGTTTTTGCCCTTTATCGGCCGGTACACACGGTGAAATTAATTTCATTACCTTTTGTTTCATGAAACTTTTTGTTCACATGATGAAATTAATTTCATGATATGTTTATGTTAATCGATAGTAAAGTGCCTTTTGACCTTATCAACTAACATATTACCTCTAAATACATCATTTAATTGGCTATCACTAGAAAAGTTGCATGCAACTTTTTCTGGAATAGAGCAATGTTCTATTCAGAAAAAGTTTTATAAAACTTTTAAAAAGTTGCATGCAACTCAAAAATTCCATGTTTACACGATGAAATTTGTTGCATGCAACTAATTTCATGAATTTAATTTCATCGTGTGTACCGGGCTTAAAATAAAAGCTATTGCAGGAAGAGAAAACTTGTTGTTTGCAAAAATGTTCAGCTCATTGAGCTCTGCAAAAGTCACAATTGGGATGAAGTTGTCAGATGACCCATTGTACGGCTAACAACACAAAGAAGAGACCCTTATAGCTTTAAACCAGGTGAGCGAATCAGGCTCATGTGAGTCTCTTGTTAGCTCATCTGGCCAAAGGCCATGTATGTGAGCTTATGTCATCACTATATGTCCATCGTCAACCGTTAACAATTTCAAAAATCTTTTTCTCTCAAACCACTGAACTAATTTAACTGAAACTTTGCAGGAACGATATATGACATGTTGGCAACAAACGATCCTCATTTTAAACCATAACAGCAACAATAACAGATAGAAAAAATCCGAAGGATCTTAGGTTTTTTAAGAATCAAAAGCTCAACAAAAGTCTCCATTTGGTCGAAGTTGTCCGATGACCTTTGATAGGGGTTATGGCCCTTTTAAGGTCAAAAATAGCGTTATGTCATGTTTTTGGCCTATATAATGAAAACTATTGCAGATAGAGGAAGGCCGTTGCTTGCTTAAATGTTCAGCTCAATTAGCTCTACAAAAGTCTCCATAGGGTCGAAGTTGTCAGATGAACCCTTATAGGGGTTACATCCCCTTAAAGGTGAAAAATAGCGTTTTTTCGAGATTTTGGCCTTTAGAATAAAAACCATTGCAGATAGAGAAAAGCTGTTGCTTGCTTAAATGTTCAGCTAGTCTTAAAAAGGTTGAAGATGTCAGATGACCCCTTATAGGGGTAACAGCCCCTTAAAAGGTATATAATAGTGTTTTTGCTTATTTAGAATGAAAACTATTGCAGATAGAGAAAAGATTTTTTCTTGCTTAGATATTCAGCTCATTTCGCTATTAAAAAGTCTTCATCGGGTTGAAATCAGGACCATGTGAGCGATTCAGGCTCCTGGGAGCCTCTTGTTCATTAAAATACCTTTCAGTTGACTACAATTTTGTCAAAGTAAAAAAGTTTCTTTAATTGTTGATTGATAAAATTAGGAATAAATGGGTTTTCAAATTTGGCATTATTAATTATGAGCTGCTAATTTAATGTTCAATATTATGTAAAAACAAAGCATTACAGCAATCGCAAAAGTACAAGCGCATCCTTTTTAGCCCACGTACAAAAGCACAGAAACCACACATTTTAGGTGCATTTTTAATGTAATGTCGTGTGGATTTAATATGCAAAAAGTGATGTTTGGTTTAGTTCCGTACACTTATGTGTACCTACACACAGAACAAAAATATCCTATCTGTACTAAGGCCTACAATGTATCTCTATATGACTATGTTGGTATTACGATTTTCATTTTGCTGACTAGGGGTTAATCTGAGAATATGCACCTTTTATAAATAATTGAGATAACTTATCAACAGACAATAGAAATAAAGTGTTATCGTAGGCAGTGACGTATCATCGGCATTTCGTATAACGTTTGTCTCAAAAATGTTCTTTTAGGGTGCAGGTAGAAAGTATTTTTATGAATGAAATTTACGACAGTCGACTGTTTACCAAAGCAATATGTTCCGGGTATCTTAAAGTACACATTGACCTTAATCTGGAACATGTTACATAATACATGTTTATGTATTAGATACAATACATATGTAACAGAAAAACAAGCCGGTAACACCCGTTACCGTACAGTTTTTCCGCTCGAGGAATCAGGTCAAAGTCCGAGGCGCTTGCGCCGAGGATTTTGCCGGATTTCGAGGCGGAAAAACTGTTCGGTAATGGGTTTACCGGTTTGTTTTTCTGTTACAAATGTTTTGTATCTGACTTGTACGACGTCGAAAAAATATATATTAAAATTGTGTAATAATTTATTTATTGTATGAATTGATTGCCGTAAAATTTGTGTTCATATACATTTAAACCCCTAATGTTATAGCTCAGCCATTGTGGTCTAGTGGGAAGATGAAAGTTTAGAATTTCTTAGCATGGTGGTTCAAATCCCGTTCAGAATCATTGTTTTAATGTCAGATTTTTTTTTAGCCTAGAAACACACTTAGATTACCAAATGCTTTAAAGAAACATATTAAGAGTAATATTTTTTAAATACATTTTTAAATGAAATCTATTTGAAAAAAAAGATATAAAAGAAGGAAAAGGCACCAATGGAGTATTCCAGCGTCAAAAGTCAAAAAGGGCAACTACAAAACCGGCAAACACGAACAAGAACAGCACGAGAATACACACAGTAAATCCCCACAAATTAAACCGAACAGAAATCAACAACGCGAACGAAATGAAAATATGACTTAGTTTCTGAATGAAAAAAAATGATGAATTTCGTCTTCATTTAAAGTTATTGAAAACATACAGCTGGCTATCTAGCTTTTCCAAATTTTGACAAACTTTTTAATATATCGATTGTTTTTTTTTCTTAAAAGCAAACTCTTGTCGTAAAGGGAATATATGTAGGACATAAAACATAAAACGGTTAATACTGATAAGTTGTTTGTTGTAATTGAACGGATTGATTCAGGTTTTTTGTGTGAAACGTTTCACATTCAACATAATTAAAACCAAAATTTACAAGCGTAAGGTTGTCCTTGTTTTACATCATCATCATATCAATTGGTTGGGTGTTTTTTGTTTGTTTTTTGTTTTTTTTTTTTTTGGGGGGGGGGGGGGTAGAAAAAAACTAAATGGTTATCAAATGTATCTTTAAACCCGTCATAGTTTTATTTTCAACAAATTATACATCTCAATCGTAGAGTAAGATTTCGTGCCAATCAAACCTTGTTCAATCCAACTTATTTATTCAAAACGCACAACTAACGATATTCAATTTTTGATAAGTATTTATCTTTTTTTTTGTTATCTCTTAATGGACATAAGTTTGAAATATCTAATTTTAATATCTTTAATAGATATACAAATAGTTCTTATTTTTTTGGTAATTCACAGAGAAGTTGTTATGGCATCAAGCTCTATATTATTTTTTTTTCAACACAAGCCGAAATTTTAAAATTGTTTTAGTAAAGGAAAGCCTCCGTTATGGGTTGGAATAATTGAAGACAGGAGTATAGCATGAAGTTGAGTCCAAGAACCAGTTCTAATCTCACCAAGAACTTATTTAAGTTTATATTTTACTGGCTGACCGTTTTTGGACGTTATTTTTGTACAAACTTTATTGTTCACAAGTTCGCAAAATTAACAAATGATCCAGAAAGTGTCTTTTAATG
This sequence comes from Arcuatula senhousia, assembly GCA_963971305.1. Lineage (NCBI taxonomy): Eukaryota > Metazoa > Mollusca > Bivalvia > Mytilida > Mytilidae > Arcuatula > Arcuatula senhousia. Next base: position 13,382,620 of record OZ020305.1, read on the forward strand.
GTCAAATTTATTCAATATATGAATTGATTGTCGTAATACTTGGTGTTCATATATATTTAAAGGACCAAATTTTATGTAGTCCTCAGTAGTCGTGGGGTAAGATTGAAGTCTTGTACGACAAGGAATGATGGTTCAAACCCCGCTCAGGACAGGGAATTTTTCGAGACGATTTTAACTCAAAATGCAAAAGCAAAATGTCTTACAAATTAAAAACTGTAATATGATGAATACATCTACCTTTCATCAAAATTTAACAACTATGACTTCGTAAAGTACGCATGAACTAAGTTGACCTGTAGATAAACAGGCCGTGTAAGTTCTAAAAATAAAAGAGGCCGGTAACACCCGTTAAAGTACTGAAATTGAATAGCTCTGTGGGGGGTAAAGTCGTACAATGATAAATATTTCTGGTTATATATAATATAACCTCTCACACTTTTCTACGTTTAAGCTTTATAGTTTAAAATGGTGACCTGTTTAACGTTGGTGTTTACCCTGCTTTGTATACTTATAATATTATTGCTTACCTCCAAACTATCCTAAAGCTTAGACGTTTCAAAATATTTATTACAGACCAAATCCATTTTTGACTCAATAGAAAAAAAAACTGCAGAAAAAAACTGCTCGAATATCAAGGTTGTGAGGTCTAAAAGTATCCACGAGTCATTTTTTGAAAATAACTCCTTACGAGTTACGTCCCTTAATAGTTCAAATATCGTAATTATGGTCTTTTAAAATCCAGTGCAGACAGACGAAATCGGTTACTTCCTTTTATTTTCAGCTTAAACCAAAAATGTCGGTCAGTGGGCTGGTACAATTTAATAGAACGAGAGAACACGACATCTGGCATTGGGCCAGGCCGCTCATCCTGTGACCCTTGTGAAAACATGGATTAATAACTCTGTCATCTTGCCGGGTTTTTGGCTATAACTGGACTGCACGCAAATTCAAGTTACAAATGGGTGCATACATAACCTGTACAGCAGTTAACATGAAGTTAACTTTGTGTCTGTTTTTCATGTCTACTAAAGCAGCCATAGACTTAGGACAGCTTTCGCATGACTGGTCATAATTAAACCAGACATAGGATCCTAACTGACTTTTCACAATGACAGATCTGCATAATTTTCAAACTGTCTAAATACTGTATATGCACTTTTACAAATATTAATGCGATAAAACGTTAGCGTATTTACATCAGAAAATGATAAGAAGTTAGCTTGACCAACCAGTCACAAAGACGGGTCTGCTTTTTTTAACAGTCATAAAAAATGATTGATTTTCAAGTTTTAAACAGTCGGGTCCTTGCTAAAACAGCCAGAAGACCATTCACAAGTTAACGTGCCATACAGGTTATGTAAACCCCATCTGTATGTTCCCCGCGCGTAAAAACATTACATGAGTAGGATATCCGGGCCCCATACAGCTGACTAAAATACTTTTTCATTTTCCATTTCTATCAGCCTTTTGGGCCCATTGCCGTGATGCCCTTTTCGTGTCTCTATCTGTTAAAAAACGTTGCAAATAAGACAAACTGGTGTTGGCTTCAATTATGTATCGTCCCCCCCCCCCCCCAATGTTGGAAGACATTATTTTCACACGGTTTTTCTGTTCGTTTGCTTGTCTATCTGTCTGTCTTTCTGACTACTATACATGTTGTCATATAAGGGGGTTTGCTCCTCTGTCCAAAAGTAAATAAAAATGTATAAACTTGCATTTATTTGAAAGAATATGTTCAAATGATCAAAATAAGCAAGAAAAAATGTAGGTCCGTGTGCTCGTTTTAAATCTATAAGCGTTTATAATTTTGGCAGGAAATAAGTTCCCTCTAGATTTTTCATTTCTTTTGCATTGCCACAGATTGGCATCTTAACCTTTTAAAACCTTTTAAAATGTATTACAGAGTAAATAAAGTTTCATAAAAAATTGTGAACTGCATATGCAGAGGACATATCTTTGAATTAGAAAAAGAAAATAGGGGGTTCATGGGCAAAAACATTCAAGCATAATAGATGGACAAACCCTGAGGATCTCGAAAATCTGACAAAATTTTAAGGGCAAACCTCCTTAACTCAACTAATTTGAAACATGGTTAACGAAACTTGGTTTGCGCCATTTGTTGTTGTGTGATAATATCCAAGCATATTAAAACTGGGCGTGAGGAAAGATGCCAGCTTTCTCACAAGTTAAATAACACAGTGCAGATAAATCTTAGATCCCGTAAAGTCGACTAACTTGCCCCAACACCTGTTTTATTAAAGGGCAGTCAGAACTCATTTGCTCTATTAGTTTTGTGTCCTAATTCTACTTATGTCATGTTCACTTATTATTTTCTTGTACTTTTTATATATAGCAGAAATCGCATAATAACTAGGTTTTATTACCTACAAGCTAAATTTTTATCACAAATTGTTTTAATTTTGATTCTATTACCAAGAGGCCAATCCTAGATTTGCACTTAATAGTATTTGAAAATAAGTACCACCAAACTAAAGAGAAGTCGTATGCAGAACAATGAAAACAATGTATTTTTGTGGGGGTACCAATTTTAAAATTCCGTGCCTTCCGTTGGCCATGCAAACCACAACAAACAGAACGTTCTTGAATTTATTTCTTAGATAATTGTTTACACGACCTATTCATGAATCTTCAAATATGCAGGGTTTTTTTTCTTGATGCCCACTTAGTACTTTTACATTTTGGCATTTGTGTCAGCAAAAACGTCACTTTGATTCTTAAAAGTACATGTTTAAATATTTAATTAAGTGAATTCCAATATATATTGACCGAAATACAGGTATGTACATGTATAAGTTAACTGGTACAAAGAACGAAATATTAAGTCGGACCGTAAATTAAAGATAATTTTCCGATATTCGCTGTGAAAAAAATTTACATTACGAATAACTTCCGTGTAGATCAAGTGTAAACGTCACAACCTACACATATATTTACAATTCACATTTAGGAACAAATAGCCGCCTTACATTTGACCAGCTGTGGCTTAGAATAGAAATAAATACAAAGATCCTAACGTTGCCGACGAAAGAACCTTTTTCTTGACATAAGGACAACAAGTACAAATGTCAGGTTCAATTTTTCTTCGACAAGTGGATTGGTGTTCTTTTTTCATCCGGTGGACAAGCGTTGTCAACATTAGATCTCACTGGAGAAGAAAAATGACAAAACTAGGAGAGAAAAAAAAACATGAAAAATATCCAATGGATCATCATCAGTTTTTAATTGACATATAGTTAAATGTTTGAATCACTTTTATAAACAAAATCTTCCTTTAAATTTCGTGACAAAGTTCCGAGAGATTTTTTCTCTCATCTAAACTGAACTCCTTGTTATTATCATGAGCGGCCTTCCTTCGGGTCACCGGATGTAAATCCAGCCAGGTCAGAGCAAATAAATAAGCAAGGAATCCATTTAACCTTGCTAATTGAAAGAGCAGAAAATAAAATAGTTTTGATATTTTTACATTTCATATTAAAAGAAAACAAAACTGTAAGAAATAAAGAAGTATAAAACTAATTTCGGACGTTTAACCATTAATTATTTTATATTGAAGTCACAATCATGAAAAACATTTTTTCATTTATAAAACGATGAAAACGAGGGAACCTGTCATTCTCATTGTCGTGGAACCAGAAAAAAATGGCATAACTTGTCAACCAATCGAAAGATAGATTTTGCTATGACCTTATGTTCTGAGATTTTTACCCAGAATCTCAGGTTAACCTGTCATACGTTTTCAATACCCTAAGTGGCCCTGGTTTCCAGTCGAAAGATGTGGACCAAGGTCATGGCAAATGATTATGGACATTATGAAAGAATTTCCTGATTATTAAACAAAAGGTAAATGAAACTGTTTTAATATATTAATATTTCAAGTATCCAGACAACCGCCAAAATTATACAGAAAGTAAAAAATAAATTCAGTCGTCAAAATATGCTCATTTTATATTGAAGTCACAGTAATGAATAGCATTCACCTTTCATTAAAAATGACAAAAACGCAGTAACCTGTCATTCTAATATTTGTAGAACGAGAACAAGAGGCTCACAGGAGCCTGAATCGCTCGCCTGATTTATGTTCCTGAACTTGAACTGTACATGTATGCTATCAGGCAAAAGCTATTTGACATTGAAAAAAAAATATCAGTTAATATGGAGTCATCTGACAATATAGTTGAAATAATTGCAGTAAATTGTAGAGTTATATTTTAGCAATTGAAAGCTTTTTATTATATTCTCTTTTTTGTTATTCCGAGGGGACTTACTCCTTAAATTAACAGTGCTACAACATTTACTTTATTACATATATTGTAGATCGATCATGATGTGCTTAGCAATATACAATTTAAACTTCGTAAATATCTCATATAGTTTTTTAAGATATTGAGCCACATTTTACATGTGCCTGTCGTAAGCCAAGAATCCTTGTCAAAGCTTTTGTTTGTCTATGTCCAAAAATGGGTCTTTCGTTGATAATTTAAGGATTTGTTTCAATTTGAGATATTCTAAATAATCGATAGAATTTCAGACAGAAAGCAATTTCGACTACATAATGTCCAGGTATACTCTGCGTGATTAGATGGTCAAGTACAAAATACCTTATCCGGATAATGTCAGGACAGGTAACTATGTTTTAATTTTATACTTAGTTTGTCCTCTTTTTTGACACCGCATTTTTTCAGCAGTTTTCTCTCAAAAAGAATATATCCTGCTTAGTTTTTCAAAAACTTAACAGTTTCTTCAGAGGTTTTACACTATATTCCTCATATAGTGATAATTTCATTATGTTTTAAAAATTGCGCAAATGTTAGGTTCTATGTCATTAACACTTTATAACAGTTTAATGAAATAACTCAAATTAAAAATGACATTTTAGCGGGAGATAATCAGCGTTATTAAGATGTTAAAATCATGCCCACCTTAGTTTTTCCTTTAGTTTTGAGAAAGTGGAAAATCTTTTACATCGGGAGTCAGTTGTAAATATTCTGAATAACAAAGGATTCTGGGATGTAACAAATGTGACTCCCGGTTTGAATCTACACTCTACGGTAAATAGGTCCTTGTGCGATAATATTTTTATATTTTAATTATTTAAAAGAAATGTAAATTTTGACGTAAAATATAATCTTGGATCCTGGGTAAAAATTGCATAACTTCATATTTAACCCCAGGTCATAGCGAAACCCGACTATCGTCTGATTGATTGTTGTGCCATTTTTTTCTGGTTCTACGAATGTCAGAATGACAATTTCCTGCGTTTTCGTCATTTTATGCATGAAAGAATGTTTTTATTTTAATTGTTAGGTCAAGATAAATGAATGAAATTCTAACATCCGAATTAACTATCATTTTCTGCATATTTCTAACGTTTCTTTGCTTATTCATTTGCCATGACCTGGGTCCATATACACGTCGGCCGGAAGTTAATATATTAGAATATTACATATGGTTTATCATTCTTACATTTTCATTGGATTATTTGGTCATGTGATTTTAGTGATATTTAGTGTATTTCTTTGCGTTGGAAATAAAAACGATGCATTTTTGGTATATTGACGCTATGTTTCTATTTTTACCTATATTGACGCTATGTTACTAAATTTAGATCCGGATATTCGTCCGTTCTTGACATATTTTATACACATCTGTGTGACGTCATTTAGAAGTCCTAAATATTGACATAGCTTGCAACGGAGCCTTCACTTTCTAACGGTGTGGGAAAAGATGTTTAAAATGTTAAAAATTTAATAAATTACATTTAATTTTTCGGTTAGTACGTGAATTATCTGTAAATGCAGAAATTGGGTTACCGCCATGACCGCCAAGACAAAAGAATGCAGGGTATGTTTGTCAGCATTTTACAAAGACGCAATAAACTTACTGCCCAAAAATTTAGGCTAGAAATAATAACAATTAAGGTGTGGAAGATTTCCTAGGTAAATTAGTTAATTTTTGTTTTGATATTGCAAGTCAAAAAATTATGACATCGAAAAAAAAAACGTAAAAAAACTGCGAATTTGAATTACATGATGTTAAAACAGCATTTTACTCTAATAAAAAAATACTACATATGTAATATAACAATGATGGACTTTTGACTCTGTCAATACATTATATATGGACCTGTTAGGAATATATTGACCTCGGACTTCGTCCTCGTTCAATATATGCCTAACAGGTCCATATATAATGTATTGACCTCGTTAAAAGTCCATAATTGATAAATGTAAGGTAAGTCAAAATTTCACCATTTTATATTGACGTCACGAATATGAAAAACATTCTTTCATTCATAAAATGACAAAAACTCGAGAACCTGGCATTCATATATCCGTAAAACCAAAAAAAAAGGCCGTAGCATGACAAACAATCGGCAGAAAGTCGGTTTTTGCCATGACCTGGAGTTAAATATGAAAGAAATTTTACCCAGGATCAAAGGTTACCGCCGGGTTCTCGTCATCATTATTCTGCTGACGTCATGGCGAAAATTACAGCTTTTGCTGGTGTACTTTTCCCGGTATTTTCTCCGATGTTTTGAAACACATTTTTAAAAAATCAATGGCGTTCATTGCATACTACTGAACGTTTATCTTGCGCAACATAATAGCTTGGAATCTAATTTATATAAAAGATTCCTGGCTTAAATACTTAATTTCAAAGTTGCTGAGAAAACTGTTACAAAAGTTATGTCGCAAAAGGAAGGACGGATGGGAAAGTTAAAGCACTCTACCTGGAAACTCTTCTTCGAAGCCGGTGTATAACCATTCGACTCAACACTTAATGCAGTATAAGACCTAAATAATATGATAAAGACCCTGTCTTCTTAACGAGCATCAATAATTTATATATTTTTATACATGTGTTTGACTAAGAGGGGACTTTCAAAAAGGAATAAGATAGAAAATTAGATTAGAGAACATTGTTGCTAAAATATCTATTTATTAAAAATTCAATGATTTCAATTTGTGCAAATTATAAATCCCCGTAACATTCTGGGACGACAAGTAGCGTGGACGAAATAATCCCTTAAAAGATTCCGTGACGTCATTTCCTTGTCAAAGTATTTTGCGCTTGTTCAGCAGACCAAAACAACATTCAGAATATATCAGGTTTTGTGGGATTTTCCTAGTATCAGTGTATAATTTGTAACATTGGTAACTGTGACAGAAGGTACATTGTACGTTTAGAAACTAAATTATTCCACTTGTAGTACAAACTTTGTTGTACATCGCGTACGCACTGGTGATAAAAGATATGTTTTAGAAACAGAGACGAATTATTTTCAATGTCATAGAAAAAGGTCTCGACATTAAGTGATAAGTGAACCCTGGCTTCTTACTTTCATTGAGATTTGTTGGTTCAATAGCAACAAAATACAATATGGTTGTGAGACAATAAGAACTATTTAAAACAATAGGTCTACATGAGCCTGAATCGCTCATCCGGTCATTAAAGCCATTATGATCTATAATCATCTAATAGAGACTTGTGTGAAATTTGCTAAAAATTTTATCAATCAACAGCTCTTCTTTATCTGCTAGAGATTCCATTATATAGGACATAAACAGCTTTGACCTTTAAAAGGCCAAAACCCCTATAAGGGGTCATCTGACAACTTCAAACAAATAAAGAGATTTTGAAGAGCTCATTGAGCTAAGATTGAGGCAAGCAACAGCTTCTCTTTATCCTCGGAATTTTTCTAACTACAGGGCAAAAGCTTTTAAAACGACATTAGGGGTCATATCTGCTTACTTCGACTCATTGAAGACTTGTTTATCGCTTAATGAGCTGAAGGTTAAAAAAAGCAACAGCTTTTGTCTGTTTTCATGTTATAAGAATACCGCATGACAACCGCAAATTTTGACTTAAAGAAGGCCATAACCCCTATCAGGAATCGTCTTACAACTTCGATCCACTGGAGTCTTTTGTAAAACTCTTGATTCAGAAGAGCCAAAGATAATTTTGATTTCTTTTATCTGTTATAATTGCTGAGTTATTAGCCATTCTAAGTGATTTTACCTTATGGTTTTTTTTTGTAACAGCGACTATGTTTTTTTTCCCTTTCAAATAAGGATCGTTTATAGTCAACATGTCATGTATCGTTCTTGCAAAGTTTCAGTTAAATTGGTTAAGTGGTTTAAGAGGAGATTTTTAAAATTGTTTATGGACAACGGACACACAGTGATGGCATAATCTCACGCGACCTTTTGCCAGGTGAGTTAAAAAGAATATGGCAAATTAAAACAAACCAATACACAAACTTATGTTTTTTGTTCGTATTTTTAATGTTTTACATTTATACGTTTCAGACGCATCTCCGAAGGTGGATAAGGCTTTCTATTTTGTGAATCTTAGGAAATGACGGTAATATTTTTATTGCTTGGCTTCCTTTATCCCTGTTGTTACACTGGTAGATACGTTTTAATTAGGGTCGCTTTTTTCAAACGACCATGTACAATATCTTAACAAATTGATATTTTATATGTTTTATCGCCTTTAACATTTGTATATTGAGTCATCCATACATTTATATTAGTTTTATTGTCGATCTTTGCAGCGATATTTCGTCTGACGTTTTACGACATTTCCGTCAGAATGGAAAATGCTAAAACCAATATAACAGAATACGTGCGCAATCATATCATAAACAGATATTTGACGCTATTTCCAGTATCAAAATGTATGCTTCTTTTCCATTTTAAGACAACGATGCGTTCCCCTGTGTCGCACTGCAGCGTTGTGAGCCAGTAGACAAGATGTCTTAGGAATCTGACGTCGGGTCAGTGCTCAGCCCACAGAGAGACCAAGTGTTTGCCCTAGGTGGCTGAATAGGGTGACCCTTGTCCGCGGGGGTTGTCAGATCCATAATACGGAGACCCTGACCGCTGGCCATAGTGGGACAACGTGTGTGGAGAATGCCACGCTTCATGCACGTAAAAGACATCTTTGTGGACCTCTAAGTAGTGCACCACATAGGCTAAATTTTCCGCCCCTACCCACCTGTGGTTCTTCAAAATTTACCGTTCCCACCCCATATTTCATTTATCATCATCATTTCATGTTCATTTGATCATCCTTTTCATGTTCGTAGACATAGCTTCTTGAGAGTACGAGGGCCTCCCTATTCATTGATCTAGAATACACACTCGGTTGCTCTATTGGCTGAGTCATAATCCCAAGATCCTTTGTGCCCTCACACGACAAAGTCGACTCTGTAGCGGCCTTATTCAGATTGAGTAATCAAAGCTAAATGCAGTTATATTACTTTAGACTGTTTAAGTTGACAAGTATTTGTATTTTTAAAGCATTTTTAACAGCCTTAGAACAAGCACTTACTTTTAATTCTTCTGTAGAGGTCTGTATTTTCGGCATCTTTGCCTGTCTGGTCCGATTGAAATCTGTGTTCAGGAAATTTTACTACATTTTCTCAGGTGTGATATAAGCATGACATCAAAGAGATAATGACGTGGGATAAAAGTGACTTAACAGTTATTTCTTGATCCAAAGAAAACGAGATACATGTACTATAATTCTAACACATAAAAATGCTGTGAGTAAAACATTTCGTCCTCTTTCAAAACATTTACTTGTCGCTAGCTTCATGTATGTGTTATAAAAACTGTTAAAGTTTAGTGAGAGAAATATGACCCTATCCAAACACAGTGCACCATTTTGGTTTGCAGTAAGTAAAATCTGGCCGCAAACTAAAGTAACTGTGATGCATCGTGTGGTGGTTAGCGTGAACATGTATGCAGATCTCGGATGATATGCAAATCTGTATGACCTGGCCCATAGCATCCTTCTTTTCCAATGGCAGACATAAGAATGGTTATGTTTTTTCATCAAACTTATCATTTCATCACCTCTTCCAAATTTCCATTTCTTTCATAAAGCCGACATAGTGCTGCAACTATTTGAGTGAAGGAATAACTAAACAATTTTCTCTTTAAATGCTTCTACTACAGGTACATTGCATTATGGCGATTGTATATGCCGTATTTTTCTGTCAATCTGTTATTATAATAGTCCAGGAGATCTTTTGGGTCCTATTCATTCCGACACCTGCAACGGTTTTCTTTAGCGCAAGAAACGAGCTGTTTTCTTCACTTGGCACCACGAAGACTTATGGTCAGTTTTCCACATAATTATCAATAGATGGCATAGTTAATCCATACAATCATCTGAGGACACATCCATCAGTCATCGTTAGGCAAAGCGCCTCGACTCGTCATAGTGTATTGTGCTCCCATGTGTGGACTTTTACAAAAAAGCATATTGTTGCTGTGAGCATATTTTGTACCTACGACAATGAATTGAAGTAGTTTACTTTATCTCTAATAGGGCAAAAGTAAATACGTTTAATGTCGAATTCCAAAAAAGAAAGACCACAAATTGTTAATACCTACGAAAACATAAACATCACTAGCTAGAGCGGTCTTCGCAAGAAGATAAACTTATATTATCCCTCGAGATTAACTAGGCTGCTTAGTCGGATCTGAATCAAACTCACACTCGAAAATGACGTATTGACTCTTCAGCCGCACAATTTGATATTTTTAACAATATCAAAAGTATCTTAATAGCTAGCACAGCTCGCAAGCGGGCACTTCGTGCCCGCTCGAGTGGAGAGTTCTACGGTATTTGTTCCCGCGAGAAATTTTCCTAATGCTGATATTGATTTTTCATGGTCCGGAAAGGCTCTCAAATTTTACAGGAACGGAGTGAATTTGAAAATAATTACCCATTTTGCTAGTCGCGCATTCGAAAAATTATCTATGTAATAATGTATAAAGAGAAAAAATTTCTGATGAGGATGAGTTGCGACAATTTTTTGTAGTAACCATTTTTAATCGAATTTTTCTTGCTTTTCTATTTAACGTTCAATCGCCCCAAGCATCTCGTCCCAAATTGAACGTTCTAGAACATGAACCAAAACAAAAATAACTACTTATCTGACTGCATCGATTCGAAATAAAATCTGTTTTATTCGTTCATTAAACAATGTTAACAATGGCACTAAACATGTTAACATTACATTTATTTTACAGAATTATGCTTGTGCTCGCATTTAGGCAATGCCTTTTTCATATTAACAGATACAATGATACATCATGTTAGTGCTCAGTCCACAGAACAACCACGTGTGTACCCTACCTAGGTGGCTGAATAGGGTGGCCTTCATCTGGTGGGTCTATAATACAAAAACCCTGACCGCTGACCAGGGTTCCACCGCCAAGTTATGCATTGCATAGCCTAAATGTTTAGCCCTACCCATGGCCACCTCTCCCTTTTTTGTGGTCTATAAAATTTACTGCTCCTTTGTTCCTCAACCCAACTTATATTTCTCATTATCATTGCAATGATGATGGTTTTGAATGCGTTTAGTTGTAATGCTTTATTTTTTTAAGGTAAACCCCGCATTCACGAACAATGTCCCACCTCACTTATCAATTTATTGAGTTTCATTTTGTTATCAATATGTATCATAGCATGTTTGTTGTATTTTAATATTAAAGTTAATGGATATTAATTAAAGCGAACTTTATTGCACTTAAATGTGAAAGTTATAGATAAAACAATACTACGTGGAAAGTTCCACAGCTACTTCGCATTGTTTAGTTGGGTACGCTACATACAACGTCATAATGGTGGTGACGTGGGATTGAAGTGACTTAACATCGATGTCTCAAACGGAAACAAGCTATAATAAATTGATGAATCAAACATTTCTTCCTGTTATTATACTTACAGTAATGTGTTATAAACAATTTAATTAACGTGATCATCCTTGAGAAATGCATTGGATTACACTTAGTTGGATGTTGATTGAGTGGCCGATGTTAAAAATCAATGAACTAATAAAACCTTGTAGGCAAAGGTTAATTGGATAGTGTCCTTAGGTCGAACGTCTCTATATTCTTTTTTTTCTTGTTTGGAAAATGCCACTTAATTAAAGAGAGTGTCAGATAATCTCAGAGGATCAACGGCGACATTTTTTTTTGTCTGAAGATGATTATGCTGTACATCTACTATATACCAAAATTTCACAGGGCGACTGAACCAAATCTATGTACTAGTATTTGCTTCATCTGTCGCTCTCGTATGATTAATTTGTTTTAATAGTCCTGCCAAACCTTTTCTGTGTTAATACATGAGCCCTGCTCCGTGTGGGACCCGGATGGCGAATAGGACCACTGCAGGGCTTAGCTTGTCAAAAGAACCGACTTAGGGTCTTTTGGTTTTGACGTCGGGTAGTGTGTACCCTAGATGACGGAATAGTGTGGCTCTTGTCAGCGGGGGTTTTCATGCCATAATATGGAGAGTCTGGCCGCTGACAATGGTGGCGAATGTGTGTGGAACTTAACGTTTCATACATATAAAACAATCTCTTTATTAATGTGGCTAAAAAAACAGTCCCTACCCGACCCTTATTCTTTTCTTGTCGTCTTCAAAATATAAAGTTTCTTTGTTTCTCTTCATTTCGCGTTTTGTTTTTAGGCAAGCGCCAGTGAAGCCTTATGGAGTCTATAGAGTAGTGATGATTTTCGCGTTTTTTTTTCTGTCTAGACGGAGTGATTTTCCTGCATCCAGACTGGAATAAAATGCTTTATCTTCTATATTACTTTTCAATATTTGTTCACATGATATACACTTCTATAAATCTCAATTTTTATTGGCATTTTATATGACCGGCACAGGTTTTATTTATTCCTTTGCATCTTTCATGACGAACTTTTTAGTTAAAGGCGATAGAATATACATTATGTATTCATCTATTACTTAATTGGTTCGTATAAATATTTCTCTCATTTGATTGGTCAATGCATGGATTCAGATTCTAGCTTCACCGGTACCATTCATAAAATCAGTACAAAATACACATCATTGGGACTAGTGCATTTTAATCGAAGGGGTGTTTCAATCGATACCGTTTTTACACGATACCTGTCTTGCGTGTACAATTGTGTTCATTAACTTTAAATTTGAGGGCATCTGCATGACGATCCTTTCTTCGCTCACCAAAATCAATAATTCGCAAACATTTTGAACAATATACTTTAACAGAGAATAAATATATTATAGTTCTTATATATTTCGCTTGCCTTTAAACGCTTTAGCGCTTTGATTTTTGTTTTTTTTTGTCATCATTTTCACTTTCATCGCGCTATATAGTGTTGCTAAGGCGTAAATACACTAGCTCACTCACACTGACCCTGGCTTCAAAAATAGTTTTACTCCAATTATTCTTCATTTCGGAGATTCATATGAAAGATGATAGAACGGACATAAATAGGGTAAGGACACTAGTCCTATGATAAATAGAGGGATTGGTCAGTGCGATCAATCCATCCAATTGCAGGGTGTCCATCGAGTCTTATACTTTTTGAAACCTGTAGCAATGCTTATCCACTGCAAAAAGGTATTTTACAACACTGTGCACCACAGCTTTGTGGTCAGATCAATCGCATTATGACCTGCAAAAACTTGATTAGCCCATTTAAACAACTGGAAACACATCCCAGTCGTGTTGAAGACAAAACATCAAGGACTTAGCTTTCGCCGACAACCTTTGCTCCGCTATGGGTATATTCTCCATCCCGGATTTACACGTGGTTAGTGAATAAACAATGAATATCAATTTCTAAAAAAAGGGTTGTCGGAAAATGTTTTGGATTTGAGACATAGGAAAAGGTATTTAGATCATTTTTAAGTTAGCTTTATGATTTAATGTTGTTGTCCTCTATTTGTTAATTAGCCTTTGTCCAGAAAAGGGTCTTTCGCTGATAACTTTGAGATTGGTATTGAATCTTATATTTGCATTATATTTTTTATCTTGGACCAGTGGAAGACGGCTAGCTGCGACCGTTGGTCACGATGAAGACTACTGTCCGTCTTTTTTTAATTGCAGATTGTTTTTGTTGGTTGTGTCGCATACACTTATTCAACATCTAATTATCATCTATCTTGATATAAATAAAACATGGTTATTGGAGGTTCCTTATTTGACATTTATCTGAAGTCTTTTCCCCATTTTTAATATTCTTATTATTTACTTAGTCAGCCTATAATTTTTTGTAAAAAAATAATATTTTTAACTATGCTACAAACAAGTATGAAAAACTCAAATTGGGAAGATTTAATATATTTTGTGCGCTCTGCTCTATATCATAGTACGTGAAGTTGAACAAAATAGTGTCAAATGTAAAATAATACATTCAATTTAAACCAACTTATATTTGGACAAAAAATTCCATATTTGAACATAATTTTCCTGATTAAAAAATGTGAAATAAAAATAGACTAAATCGTGATGGTCCCATATGTTTCTTCATTTGTGCATGTAAACATAATCCTAATTAACAGATTGCTTTCTTGAAACGGCGCCCAAAAGACCTTGCGGTTACAAACATCTCAATCAACTTAATATGAATTAAATAATATATCAGGAAACAATTCTGTGGGGCAACACAAAGAGCAGACAATTTAACTTGACAATCCTCTCTGACCAAAACGTTATCTGACCTTGAAGAGACCAACGCTCTTGTTGATGAATTAAACTTCCAGCTATTTCTGGAAAGGGTTCTGAGTTTTAATGTTAGTGCAGAATACTTCAGTTGAATAATATGGGGGTGTATTGGATATCTATACAAACTTCACGTTCATTAAATCTACTTTTACTTTTTTATTGGTAATAAAATATTTTTCCGTTGATGTTGTTAACGTTATATTTTTGACTTCTTGGTTTTCATATATATCATAAATAAGGATACAAGATTAGCTTTTTAAAAAGCTGAGGTCATTCGTTTGGTGTTCTTAAAAATTAAGAATTATTTAATAAGACAAAATAGTGTATGATAAATGGTATTTTATAACGTTTCAAAGAAATCAAATAATTAAGAAATATCGTAAGGGAACTTGATTTGGAATAGAATTATTAAACTCAACAAACTTAAGGAAAAAGAGCAATTAAAACTTTTTTTTTCATAAACTCTATCAATTCGTCATACAAATGTGTCAATCTGAAACGTTTTTTGAGGATAAATAGAAAAGACTCGAACTTTTTAACCACCCTACCTAATGTTAATCTATTCTCATGTACAGTTTCTGGGAGAAAAAAAAACTTGATGGAAATTTATAATGACGCACATGTACGGGCGGACAAAAGATAAAACAAAATGCAATTACAAAAACAACTTAACTGCAACAACAACATTAACTATACAGTCCAAACATAGGTAAGTTTAAGTGTTTCGGCGGAAAAAAATATTGAAATTCTGCTTGTTATAACAAACTTTTCACTGTATCAATGGTCAAGTCCCGGGTGGCGAATAGGCTTACAACAGAAACGATCTTTATTGTCGTAAAAGGAGGCTAAGGGTCTTTAGATTTTGTGGGGAGTGTCATGTTTCCTGCAATTCTCTTTGCTGACAGCCAAGAAGTGCACGCTATAGGCTGAATATTTCGCCCTACCCACTTTTCTATAAGCAACACACATTAAATCACTTAATTTTTTACACAACTTAACATCAAAATCAAACATTTTCAGTAGAAACTTTCAAATTATTATGTAATAATACAAACCCTAAGGCCTTGGTCCTTCTCTTAGACGTTGACGATAGTCTCGATTTATTCTATTTGATACATTTTTCAGTGTTTATCTTGTGCTCTTCATATTTTAGTTATGGCCGTTTTACTTCAGTGTTTCTAATGAGTTGCTAGTGGGTAGGTTGCAATAGTTTCATTTGCTCATCTATACATAGCTAGCTCATTTGGCGGAGAATATTGTTTACTATCAAAGGAACTATATTTTCAGTTGATTTTAAAATAAAATATCATAAATGATATTTATTTTTTATAGTAAAAATACCAAAGGGTGAAATAACCTAAAATCGTTTCACAGTATATGCTACATATTTGACAGTAAAAACCATGAACTGAGCTTTAAAGTAGCAAATTAACTAAATAATCATGTACACCCAACTTGTTTAAGTAGACGAATCGCGTGTCAAAGTACATGAAATAATAGTTAGTCTAAGAGCTTTTTTGTTACAGAAAATAAAAATGCCCTTCTAGGTATTTTTTGAAATTTGATTAGATTTCTTAGCTGCTGTGAAAAGCATTCCGAATTTAAGAAAGAAAACTTCTATTTATTAAAATCTTCTTACATCGTCAAAAAATACATTATTATAGACATATTAAGACACAGCTAGATCTTTAATCTTAAGACAAGCCTTATTATTATTTTTTTGTTACAAATTTTAGCTTTCATAAGAAATGCTGGGTCCTGGGAAAAAACACTTGTTACAGTTTCTATTTTTGTTATGAAAGTTAATCTATAAAATAAACGGGAGCAAATACGGTTCAAATGTTAAAATTCTAGGCTGATCGGGAATACAATGATTGCGTAACAAATTGACCGTCTAAGCTCGGTTCTTTCCCTGCAAAACCGTTAATGATTGTTGAAAATAAACGGGAACAAATACGGTTCAACTGTAAACATTTTAGGTTGATCAGGATTGTGTAACATATTGACCTACTAAGCTCGATGCATAGATATTTATAAAGTAAAGTGTATATTTTAATACTGTTTTCTTTTCTTTTAGATTCTAACTCTTTATTTAAAATTGAATCAGATTACATACATTTAAAAGAGGGCCATGTTTGCTTAAAGTTATTAAAGCATGCAGATGGTGTAGCTTAATGATCACATATTAAATTATTTAATCATTTTTTGATAAGCAGATTTTTTATGTTGTACAATGTTTACATCAAAACTTTACCATGTAGCGACTTCAAAACTTTTATACATCTCTTTATGTCATTCGCAGAATGACAATCAATGGAAAGCTACAGGTGGTTGAATTAGTTTTCCCTGTCATCTTGCATGCCTAGGTGAACGTCAGTGTATAATACAGACAAACTGACCGCAAACCATATTGGTGCACCACGTGTGGAAAAAGCAATTTTCTTTGCACGTTGTGGAAAACTGCTGTAGGATTTGTGAGGAGTTTTCCGACTCCTCGATTTAAATGGAATTTTTTTAAGAACTCGCTCATCTACTTTTATTTCAATTTATAAGGCAAAAGCATATTCATAATGTACTAGACACATAGTACCTGTTATTCGAGTCGTTTGAACGATTTGAACAAAATCGGGTGTAGGTAATCATTGAGTTCGAGTCATTTTTCGAGTTAAAGTTCGATTTATAACTCGAGATCGAGTTAAAGTTCGAGTTAGAAGTCGAGTTATTTTTCGAGTTCGAGTTGAAATTTGAGATAAATCGTAACAGTGATTGTTATGGCAATAATCGAGTTACTACTCGAGTTCAAGTTTGAGTCCGAGTTACAAATAGAGTTGGATATTTGCTTTAGCACAATTACATGAATGTTGTCAAACATAACATTTGTTGGTGTTTCTGGTTTTGTCTCTGCCCTTTCGGACTTTTGACATTCGGATACCCCATTGGTACCTTTGCTTCTTTTAAACTGTTAAAGGTTGTCGCCTTGCAATATACTCATTTATAAATATATGTGTAGATATGATAAAAAACCAATAAATCTACATATTTACGTTATGTCACAAAGACTGTGGACAAGAAGCAAATATGTACCAATGTGGAAATCTCCCGCCCAATTTACAAGCGGTGGTATAATAAAAACCTTGGTATACATATTCTCCGGTACTGGACCAACACGGCGGAATCCCCGTCTTTTGTCTTTGAATATCGGAAAATATTATACCCCCACTTGTAAGAGAGGGAGCTATATTGCAATCAACTTGTCCGTCTGTCCGTCCGTCCGTCCATGGGTTGTACCGTGCCCCCTCTTTTGAGGACAGTCGCGCTTCTACTCTCTGTTTCCATAGCGAACTTAAACATTTTAAGAGTCAAAAATAGGACAATTTGTCGTTAACAGATTTCACGGTATCTGCTGAAGGAATTTATTTTAAATTTGGTACACAGCGCTAGCTTTATTATGATGAGTTGTAACGTGCCTCCCCTTTCCAGGTCAGTCAGGCGTTGCTTCGAAGAAGAGGGGGTTTCCTGTTTTACCCTTGTTTACCCGTCCGTTCTTTCGTTCGTCCTTCCGTTATTTTCTATGCAACTGTATGACGTAAATATCTGGGTTTTTTTATATATAACTTTATCCTATGTATACCTCCTGTTATACATTACCGAATACTTTTTAACGCAAGGCATTATTTTGGGAGCGGGCGTATCACTTGTGAGCAATAATAGCTCACAGATATACTTGTTTCTTGAATGAAGACAACAACAATCAAACAGTAAGGGAACGACCATTATATTTTTAGGGGGGGCTATGGACATTTTCTTCGTCCCGCCTTTTCATTTTTGAAAAATCGAAGCCTGAAATTGTTTGGCGTGCATATTTTATTTTTATCTTTAAACTTAACATAATCTTTCTCAGGCAAAAACACCATCCTGCCTTTTTAGCTCACCTGACCCGAAGGGTCATGTGAGCTATTGTCATCACTTGACGTCCGTCGTCCGTCGTCCATAATTTTTTTAAAACGTTAACTCCTCTGACACCATAAGTCTAATTGCAACCAAACTTGGTATGGTTGTTCATTAGCATTCGGTGCTTAGAACTGATGTGGGGGTTTTTGATTCGTCGAAAAACATGGCCGCCATGGCTAAAAATACATGTAGAACATAGGGGTAAAATGCAGTTTTTTTGCAAATAACTCAAAAACGGCTACAGATATCAAAATTCTGGCACAGGGTTAAAGTGATCAGCACCTCAAGATCTGCCTACCCTGAAATTTTGAAGAAAATCCAACCACCCATGTAGGAGTTATTGCCCTTTTTGTGGATTTTTTGCAAATCTTGCACCTGTTTAGCTCAATATCTTGAAAAGTATACCAGATATTTGAGAAATTTAAATTGCATATTGTTAAGCACATCAAGATCTACAAAATATGTAATAGGGTCAACGTTGTAGGACCTTTCCTTTGAGGAGATATTGCCCTTAGAACGTCAAAATTGAACATTTAAAAAGCATTTCCTCATTATATTGAAAACGTTAACTCCTCTGACACTTTAAGTCCAATAGCAACTTGATATAGTTGTTTATTAGCCTTAGGTGTATAGAACTGATGTGGGGATTTTGGATGGGTTGTAAAACATGGCTGCTGTGGCTAATAATCGAACATAGGGGTAAATGGCAGTTTTTTGCAAATAACTCAAAGATGGTGACAGATTTTTAGATTTTGATTGAGAACACAGTGATCAGCACCTTAAGATCCACCCTATTGTCAGATGACCCCCTTATTAATCTTATGACCCTTTCATCGTCAAATAGATTTTGCCTAATAACCTTTACTTCAGGCACATATGTCAGGTGAGCGATTCAGGCTCCTGGGAGCCTCTTGTTTAATTCAGAGCACCGTCCTGCCTTTTAATTTCCTGAAGCATTTTTATAGATGTCCAAATTTGTTTAAGAAGTAAAATAAACATCCGATGTAAATATATTTCCATTGTGGTCGGATTTTTATCTGTAACCGCATTATTAATATGAATCAGTACCTTACTACATGTAAGTTACTATCTCATAGTAGATTGCTGGTTACATGCAGCAGAGCTGCAAATATAAATGATAAAGAAAGTGTGCAAAAACATAAATAAACAACTCGTTTTGTGACTCAAACTCTAACTCGATCTGTAACTCGAACTCTAATTCGAACTCGAGTCGTAACTCAATTATTGCCATGAAAATCACTGTTTCGAGTTCGAATAATAACTCGAATTTTAAAACGAACTAGAGTCGTAACTCGAACTCTAACCCTGACTCAACTCGAACTCGATGATTATCTACACCCAACAAAATCAAGCTTTGAAAAGCTTAAAGGGATATTTTTGATAAATACCGGTAATTTATGAAGTTATTTTAAGTCGAAACGCTTGTGTGAAACTAAATCTGCTAGTAGATTTTATTTTAAATGCAAATACATGTAAATAAAAAATGTTTGACTTAAAATAAAGTTCCCCAAGAAAATTGTATTTTGTAAGAGTGTTTTGTCCTAACCAGTTGTTTTGCTTCCTGTTCATATCTGCCATGTGTTTGGCCAATCACAAAAAAAAGGTTATTAAAAAATGCTTCAACAATTTAAGGTAAATTTTCAAAAAGAGGAAACTTTTTAAGTAATTAACGCACAAACTTCAAGTGATGGAAAAATTTGTCCAACACATTGACGAAAACTATTACCTGTTCCCTGACGAGTTTTTGCTACGTACATGACTTACTGTAAGTGAAAAGATTTGTCATTTTATTGTGTTACCAACTAAGATGTGGGGATTTCAAAATTCAATTGCGCCTCCGTAATTTTATTGTAACATTACAATAAAGATTTTTTCCATATGATTCAACCCAACTAGACTATGAAAAATGTTTACCACGCGCACGAACGAGAACAAATGCACCTAGTTATAATAATGAATATTTTATTCGGGTAATTAGCAAATACATAATAAGCATGTTATATGCACCATCCTCTGCACCTGAAATTGAATAAGGGAATTTAGGGTAAAACATGATAATTCTCTCATAAAAAGAATGTAACAATGTTTAACTTGAAAGTTTAATTACATCTTTAATTGTTCATAAAATGTAATTAAGTCATGAAAGGTTTTCATTTTATTTTAGAATCAGAACTTATCAATAATTAATTTGAATTGCGTCAAATCATTTTTTAATTCATCCGTATTTCATGTTTACATATTTTCCCATAAAACCTGCCCTTGTGTTGACTAATGATGCGAAATCGTCATTACACAACGATAAAGATCTAGTAGGTTTATAAATATCACTCATCATCAGTTGTAGGTTCCGCACGCTTGCAGTTTATGACATCTTCTATCCTAATTTCCGATTCTTCCAATCATTCGTCGTTTTACATGTATGTTGTCTGGTTCCAAATGACATGGTTTCCTAAAATGGAACCCAGTTGAAATGTCAAAGCATCTAGTGATGTGTTTCATTCCCTGTAAAAATTCGACCAAAAGATAGACGACAACTTCTCCCTTTTTAAATGGAAATCAGCATGCATGTATCATATAAAAGTGGCTCTATTTGTGCATTTTATTTGTTTTATTGAGTACCCTAAAGCGAAATATAAATAGTTGCGACATGCAATTTCACATCTCATTAAGCAAGATTAGGAAATGAAATATCTTCGGTCTAATCAAAGGTTTCCATAAAAGCATTGATGAAGTAATGATTTAAATGACTGAAAGTATGTCTGATGTTGGATCTATCGAACAGACACAATGTACTAGATATTCATAAAATTATTGTTTATTTTTATCATTGTCTTTTTAGCACGCAACCTTTCGACCACCTTTCATAAGATTTTGAGGACAACTCTACGAACAAATGGAGCATAGGTTTAAAGCCACAATTCTTTTTATTCTTAAATATATTGGCTTTTGTTGAATATTAAATGCCGAAAAAGTCCTTTACTTTATGTTATCAATCAGCTGTGCGAGTTACTTTCTTTAATTTTCGAACCAGGCCAAGCGTTGTTTTTTTAAGGTTCTCATCCGAACCTTCAGAGACAATCGCAAACAAAGAGTATAAAATAATACCTCGACTGATTTTAACAATTACCACCATTTTGCCAATCTGACAGAAAATAATAAAAATGTCTGTTTTCTTTTAGGAACAAACATGGATAGAAACACAAAGCTTTGACCAATGGTACTTGGTAGGAATCCACAGATGACAGTCTCATAGTTATTTACATGCACATAGTACATGTAAAGTATTACTGCAGTGGAATACGTTACAATTTACTCATCATCATGGTTCTCCGTTTCCAACACATTTGGCTATTACATTTGATTGTAGATTACCTCAAAAGAATCGAGTCTCATTGATTATTTTATTGTTGCGTCTGATTTGTTCCCGTTATTATCCGAGTTCAGAGTTCATGATTTTGACCCACTTATTTCAGATATTCATTGTAGACTGTCTGTATCAATCGACTACAAATCTAATTTGCATAATAATACCCGATCGGCGAACAAAATTGTTAAACCTGCCTGTTCGCTGGAATGGGGACAAATCACAACAGTTCATCGAATCCGTTAACGACGGACTGTCCGTGATTGAATTATGTAATGAACTGGAGTCAATTGATATAAATACAAATGACGTCAAAACGAAATTAAATAATTTCGTTGAAAAACTTAATTCCACATTTATTGATTCTGCTGATAAATCTTTCGGAAACAAAACAATTTTTGTTTCCGATCGACATAAGAATGACCAACCGTGGTTTACCAAATCGTGCCGAGAAAAACGAAACTTATTTCATAAGGCAAAGAAAAAATATAAGATAAATAAATCAGATGCTAATAGAATAAATCTGAGACAAGCATGTAAAAATTACAAAGCAGAAATGAACAATTGCTTCCAAAATTACCAATTCAAAATGGAAAATGATATCCGCAAAAAGTCGGATAGTGAACCACGAGAATTGTGGAAAATTTTGAACGGTTTTGGTCGCTCGAACTCTAGAAAGGAGTCAAAATTGACTATTGAAAGTTTATATGAATATTTTAGAAACTTGAACACATCTGAGGAAGACCCCGACGATGTGAGAATTGACTTCGACGTCAATAACATAGATGATAATTTAAATGAAATCTTAAATGGTAAAATCTCGGAAGAGGAAATCATTTCTGCTGTAAAGGGGCTGAAAAATGGAAAAGCTCCAGGGTACGATAAAATTTTAAATGAATATATTAAATCTACAATACAAAACTTTAGTCCACTCTATGTTTCACTATTTAATAAAATTTTAGATACAGGTGTAGTTCCAGAGGTATGGACTGAAGGTATCATTATGCCTATTTATAAAAATAAGGGTGATCCCACAAGTCCTGATAACTACAGAGGAATTACATTAGTATCTTCACTAGGAAAGTTATTTACTTCTATTTTAAATAATAGATTATCAGAATTTGCTGATTTGGTGCATATGATCCCTGATGCACAAGCTGGGTTTCGAAAGGGATATTCCACCATTGATAATATTTTTTGTCTTCACGCATTGATAGAGATATATTTGTCCATGGCATGGGGAAGAAATTATTTTGTACTTTTGTAGATTTTAGAAAAGCGTTCGACACAGTTTGGAGGGCGGGACTTTGGCAAAAATTAAGTAGAAATTCCATTTCTGGTAAAATATTAAGGGTAATTTATAACATGTATGATAATATTAAATCATGTGTAAAAAATAGCGATAAGATTTCTGGTTTTTTCTCATGCAATATAGGAGTTAGGCAGGGAGAGAATTTGTCTCCCTTCTTATTTTCTATTTTTCTGGCTGATCTAGAAAATCATTTTACTATTAATAATATTGATGGTTTGAAAAGTATTTCAAATATTATGAATGAAGATTTAAGAACATTTATGCTTATATTTGTATTGTTATATGCAGACGACACTATTATTCTGGCAGAGAGTGCCCAAGATTTACAACTCACTCTAACTGCTTTTGAGAATTATTGTAATATGTGGAAATTAGTTGTTAATGTAGATAAAACAAAATCAGTCATTTTTGCAAAAAGAAAATGTACACGGAATTTTGAATTTAAATTATGTGGACAAGTTATTGAAGTTGTTGATAATTTCTCATATTTAGGATTAACTTTTAATTATAATGGAAAATTTGTATCGGCAAAGAAAAGATTATGTGAACAAGCACAAAAGGCGCTTTATGCATTATATGCTAAAATTAAAAACTTTTGTATTCCAATTGATCTTCAATTAAAACTTTTCGAGTCCCTGATTGAACCGATCCTATTGTATGGCAGCGAAATCTGGGGATTCGAAAAACTACAAGTAATCGAGAGAGTTCAACTCAAATTTCTAAAAAATATTCTTGCTGTTCGATCTAGCACTCCAAACTATATGGTTTATGGAGAGACGGGCAAAGCCCCCTTAGACATAAATATTAAATGCCGTATGCTTAATTTTTGGTGTAAACTACTGAAAGGGAACGACAAAACTTTCTGGAAAGTTATATCGTCTACTTTTACATTTGCACAATAATGGCATATGTAACTCTGGATGGATTTCTTACATTAAGCGTACTCTTGATGACACGGGGTACAGCTTTGTGTGGAATAGTCAGAGTGTACTTTGTAAAAATGATACTAAAATATACATAAAACAAGTCTTATTAGACCAATTTATACAAAAATGGTTTAGTGAGATGGATCAATCTACGAGAGGTCAGTTTTATTCTAAGCTAAAATCTAATTTTGGGTTGGAAAAATACTTGATTTCATTGAAGAAAAGCCGCAGAATTTATATTTGTAAATTACGATGCTCCAACGTAAAAATTCCGATAGAAACGGGACGTTGGAACAGAATTCAACAAAATGAACGTATTTGTACTCTTTGTAATGCAAGATCAATTGGAAATGAAATGCATTATCTTTTTACATGTCAAAACGAGCAGATACAACAACTTCAATTGAAATACATTCCAGAGTATTCATGGTATTATCGTAGATCACGCAATGCAGACAAGATATATGGTTTACTTTCACTTTGCAACAGACCTGTTTTGAACAATTTGGCCATATTCATTCAAAAACTATCTAGGCTATTATAGGTACTTACAAAATTTGATTGTATAAATATAATCCTAGCTTTAAAGAATATATACTCTACTACACGTGTTATCTATTTACAGCCAAAATTGTTTATCACGTGATCTCTAATGTAGCGGTACATACTCGTTTAAATATCCACAAGAAGTCCTTGTATCTGTCTCAATTATCTTTTCATCTACATACTTTTTGCTTTTGATTGTTCATTGTCATTATTACGCTCACCACCTTGTCTTTAATTGCCATGTTGTATATATGTGACTTTTGTATTGTCCTCTTGTTGCAGCGTATGCTGCCTGAGTGTAATAATAAAATCTTGAAATCTTGAGTAAATACTTAAACCTACGTGCATTCTTGTACCAGACTAGTCGTAATTTAGCATTCTGTTTTATTTTTTAATATTTTAAAACTGTAATATTCAAAATGTAGTTAATATTTGATCCCGTGATGGCCCCGGGTGGCGCAGCAGCGATCCACTAAAGAGCACCTTTTTCTTTTGGTGACAAGTCATAGCGCATTGCCCACGGAGCGACAGGAATATGGACCAAAAGTGTTTTTGAAATGCAGTATTTTTAGGTCGCCAGGCAATATATATAATACAATAATACAATAATAATTCCACAAACCATTGTAGTGTAACGTTATTCGGGCGTTAGTTAAGAACCGTGCTGCAGAGACCCCTAGAATTCCCTGAAGTAAACACAATTGTCCAACCCTACTCAACCTCGGCTTTCCAATAGCAGTCTTAACTCACTTTCCTAATGGACTTGTGTCCTTATTCACTGTATATGCTTCCTCACTCATTTAAAACCTCCATTCATATTCATCTCTCTGATATAGCCTAACTCGTGCTTACAGCCTGGGAGTATACCATTAACTAAATAACTACATTAAGTTGACGTTACCCCGGTTTATTCCGCTCAAAGAAATAAAAACTGGACGGAATAAGCAAATTGGATTGCCCTTTAATACTTGGTGAAAATATCTGCAGTTAGCCTTTCTTTGGACAAACAGAGCGAATGACGCATTTTTGAGCTAGTCTTCAATATCTACCACATTTCATATGTACCTGTACTAAGCCAGGACTTTTGTTTGTATTTGTATTTTTTTATGTTTTCTGTTCCTTGTTTAAAAAGCGGGTATATCTTTGACTATTTCTGGACTCGATTTGTATTATATGCATTTTATTTTTACTTTTGGCCGATTGCAGAACGACGAGCAGCACTTACATGTACTGGCCTCGTTGAAGGCTGCTGGCGGTAACCGCTTGTTATGTGAGCTGTGTCGCGTACACTTGTTTAACATCTCATTATTTTCTATTAGTTAAAGTAAGCGAAGAATAACCTAAGGGCATTCGAATCTAAAATTGCAGAAAAGCAAAGACAAATCCAGGAGATAAGCGATAACGACATTGCAAACATTGAAGAGCGTGTCCAGGGCACACAGATGCCTGCCTTGGAGCACAAAACATTGATACGCTACAACTAACTAAAGATAAAACCGCTCGTACTATTTTTACCACACCCGTCGCGTGTCTATAGTTTGGTTTAAGGATTCAATGACAATGGTATTCTATGAGAAGACCGAATTTACAGTGTTTCCATCACATTTCTTCAACGCAAATGTTTAAAATTGACATACAACATTTCAATTTCAATTGACCTTGTGGGACAACAAATCAAAGATTTGCATATGCGATACAGACTTAATATGAATCCTGGAAACTGATGAAATCGGAAGTGATTTATTGAGATGCAATAAGTAGTGGGAGTTAATATTGTTCCTTAGTTGTTGCTAATAACCTGTTTATATCCTCACGATAAGGTCTGATTGACAGAATTTCTCCCTTTTACAGTCTTTAGATACTTGAGAATAAAACACATGGCCATAGACGTAGTTCACTATTAATTCATTACTAGGGTTTTTCTACATTTTATTTAGTGCCTATTAATCTGGCTTGCAATAAATACTACTAAACATGGCTTTTCGTGCTGGGTATTTTCAATAAATATAACGGTTCTGGGTTATTTATAGAACGGTCAAATCGTTATACGGTGAGCGTTGTTGGGACAATGAATTTATTTAAGCCTACGCGGAAACGTTGCTCTAAATTTGGAAACGGAGATTCTGTCATAGAATTTTGAAACATAATATTATCTTGACAGTTTATATATTTGGTTTAAGTTGACGTCAAAACGATAAAAATATTTTATTTGTATCAATCAATGAGGAGAAATTTCTAAGGTGGACAATATCTTAAAATGCTGAATACAAATAACAATTTGATTGGTAGGATTGCAAGTTTTACAACTTTTACTAATATTTACATTAAAAAATGGCCTTGCAAGCGAAATTAGAAACTCAAATTTATTTTAATTAATAATATGGAAGATATTTTGGGCTTTCATTACAAAATGGTTCAGATAAAAACAAGAGATTCAATGCAAACACAGATAGCAAATAAATTGAACAAGGATGGAGGGAGAAAAGGATAATAGATAAAATTCAAATCGATGTATAAAACTACGAAATTAATTGTCCTTTGATTGTATTTTTGTTTCAAAAGTTATTGATTATTAAACTAAATTTAGTATATTTAGAAAAATCCCAGCTTACTTAAATTGTTTCAAGACAATAACTATTTCAATAGAAGTTTAAAATTTAACTGTACAATAGTCAACGAATGGTCGCTTAATATATTACATAATTTTAATCTACTTCAACTTTAGTGATTTTTTTCTCTTCTCATGTATTGGAAATATTGATTTGCCAGACGAGAATTTCGAGCAAAATAATATAGGTTGATGGGGCTCAAATTTCGTATTGATTTTACCTATTAAAATGACTATCCACTTTAACGTAGTAGCGAACATCCCAGATGCCAGTACTACAGCATCATGCGTGGTTAAGGTTCTTGCTTAATAAACATGCCTTTTGTTCGAAAGATATAAGAATAATCTTGTTTTATTTTAAAAGTAACTTTAGAATTAAATATCTTCAATACAAGGTAGTATGACAGCCATTGGAAAGTTTAATTAATTTCCCAAACATTTAAAAAAAAGTAATTTCTTCATTAATTTAAAAAATGACGATCAACTCAACATTATTTGAGCAAATTAATGATCATTCATTTACAATCCTGCATTAGCATGACTAGTTCAGTGAGCAAATAAAATAAAATGGTCGTATCTGAACCTGGCTGAAAATAAACCTAGCATGTTGTAACTAGACAATTTGTTTCTGCCAGGTTTCGTAACAGCTTTAAATGATGACATTTGACAGTCATATTTAATATTGATATGCAAAACATCTTCAAAAACCTGGCAGAATAAATGTTTATATTAGAATTTGTTGTCTGTTGAAAGGCGATATTTTGAATGGACGGGGAAATAAGTTATAATCCATTATAGTGTTTAGTCCACGTTGGGGGGGGGGGGGGGGTTATCTCGTCTCTGAAATACCCGGGAAAGGAGAAGTAATGATTCGTGATTGCTTTTATTAGTTTTTGGCTGCTGCACTGAGATGATCTTATCAGTGAAACAGCCAAAAAACTGATTGAAGCAATCACGAATTATTTCGTATACCTATACCATCACAAAGATCAGATAATATACTTGCTAACAACAGCACCCATGTGGCCTGGATTCTAATATCATATCTAATTCTTTTAGTATTTTTCAAAAAAAGTAGAAGCTAAAATCATTATTTTACATCATAAAGTTATTCCAATCATCAATTTCTTATTTTAATTAAAATATGCTCTAGAAAACCTAAAGTCGTGACTTCTTCGTCTCATGTTTTGCTTTTTATATCTGCTTCAAGTTAACTGTTTTTAAGGTTAAAAAACAGGAATGTCCGTATTTTCAAAGGAAAATTTTAAAATAAATTCTGGGCAAAGAAAAAATGACTTTTTAGCTCACGTGACCCTAAGGGTCAGGTGAGCTATTGCCGTCACTTGGCGTTCGTCGTAAGTCCGTAAACTTTTTCAAAGCTTAACTCGTCTGACACCATACATCCAACTTCAACCAAACTTTGCACAGTTGTTTATTTGCATTAGTGCAACAAAATTTTCGTTTGGATTTTTGATTTGTCGAAAGACATGGCCGCCGTGGCTTAATATAGAATATATGGGTAACTTGCAGTTTTGTGCTAATAACTCAAAAACAGTAACAGATATCAAAATTCAGGCATATGGTAAAAGTGATCAGCACCTCAAGATCTACCTGCTCTGAAATTGTAAAGAAGATTCAACAATCTATGTAGGAGTTATTGCCCTTTTTCTGGATTTTTTTTCAAAATTATTCACTTATTATACCCCACGCAACAAAGTTGCGAAGGGTATAATGTTTTGACTGGTCCGTCCGTTAGTCAGTCCGTCAGTCTGTCCGTAATCAAAATTTTCGTAACAGATATCTCAGCTATTATTAATTGTAGGCTTTTGATATTTGTTATGTAGCTTCAGGTGGGGGTCCCATATGGTGGGGTACGTTTTCAGGTCAGTCGATCATCTACTTTCTGTTTAACGAGCTGACTTAGACACTTTTTAATAAATTTTCAGGGTTGAAAATTTTCGTAACAGATTTCTCAGCAACTATTGTTTGTAGGTATTTTATGTTTAGTATATAGCTTCAGGTAGGGGTCCCATATGGTGGGATACGTTTTCGGGTCTGTCAATCATCTACTTCCTGTTTAACGAGCTGACTTAGACTTTTTTCAATAAATTTTCAGGGTTGAAAATTTTCGTAACAGATTTCTTAGCAACTATTATTTATCCGTCTAAATTTTAAAATTGTCTAAACCCTAAGGTTCTTCCTACCCCAGACAAAGGTTGAATATTTTAGTAGTAATTTTGTTCCCCAGTTTGGTAGTTTTGGTTATACTGTTCTATGCTCTTCATATTCATACAGTGTTTGGCATTTTCAATATTTTTGGTAGAGCGCCTCTGATGAGTCTTGAATAGACGAAACGCGCGTCAGGCGTAGCAAAATTTATTGTCTGGAACTTTGTTGTCATTAGTATTTTTTGTAGGTATTTTATATTTAGTATATAGCTTCAGGTAGGGGTCCCATATGGTGGGATACGTTTTCGGGTCTGTCAATCATCTACTTCCTGTTTAACGAGCTGACTTAAACTTTTTTCACTAAATTTTGAGGGTTGAAAATTTTCGTCACAGATTTCTCAGCAACTATTAATCATAGTCATTTGATATTTTGTACGTAGCTTTAGGAGTTCCATAAGGTGGGATACATTTTCAGGTCTGTCACTCTTTTACTTCCTGTTTAACGAGCCGACTTGGAAAGACAACAACTCTGACTTTTTTATTCCTAACTCAAAATAGATAATCTCTGTCCACAATATGGACGCGTGGGATATGTGAGCGTGCTCACTAAGGTTCTTTTATTTAGCCCTATATCTTAAAAACTATACAAAATATTTCAAAGATTTAAATTGCATATGATTTAGCACATCAAGATCTACATTTAATGTAAATAAGTCAAAGCTGTAAGAGTTATTGCCCTTAAAGTGACATAATTAACCCTTTTTCCCCTGAATTTCAAAGATTAATTTGTCTGACACCGTTTGATCAACTGCATCTTAACTTTAGTCTTGGCATACTTGTTTAATAGCATATTTGCTTCAACTCTATTGTTCAGATTTTTGATTTGTCAAAAAACATGGCCGCCATTGCTAAAAATAGAACAAAGGGGTAAATTGCAGTTTTTTTGCTAATTACTCAAAAATGGTTTCAGATATCAAAATTGTGCAAGAATCAAAAATACCCTACTGCTGAGGTGGGAGTTATTGCCCTTTTTCGTAATTTTTGCCAAATTTTGCACTTATCTTGAAAACTTAATAAGACATTTCAGAAATTTAAATCGCATATGGTTAAGCACAATAATATCTACAAAACATGTGTATCTGTGTAGTTCAGGTGAGCAATTCAGGCTCCTGGGTTTTTTGTTTAACTACGTTTCAAAATATGTCTCCCCTGCCGGCACAATCGTAATACCTGGTTATTCCTCAAAACAATCAAAGTCACTCAACCGGTAACACAAGGTCAATGCTTTTGTGCTAAGCTACCATTGGGGCATATGCATACCACGTTTATTCAATCTAGGACTTACAGTTCTTGAGATATGGAGGTCCGAAAACCTTAACATTGCTAGTATATGTTATTGAAAATTGTCAAAGTCACTCAACCGTAAAATCAAAGTCAAGGTTAAAAGATGGAGATCAGCTGTGCTAAACTACTACTGGAGCATATGCATACGAAGTTTCATCAACCTAGGACTTATAGTTCTTGAGATATGAAGGTCCAAAAACCTTAACATTGCTATTATATGTATTGAAAATTGTCAAAGTCACTCAACCGTAAAATCAAAGCTACTACTGGAGCATATGTATACGAAGTTTCATCAACCTAGGACTTATAGTTCTATATACATATATATGTAGGTGCTCATAAAACCCAAACAAAAAAGTTAAGCGAAACATGTGCAGGGCTGGGCTGGGTAATCTTGATTGCTTTAGTTAGTTTTTGGCTGCTGCACAAAGATGACCTCATCAGTTCAACAGCCAAAAACTAATTTAAGCAATCACGAAATATTTTCTATAGTTAATACAATGTTTGCTAGATCATAATTAAAAAGTTCAGAAAATATACTTGCTAACAACAGCACCAATGTGGCCTAGATTTTTGTCGAAACGGGTAAGACATTAATCTTAAAAAATGAGAAAAATTATACGGTTACCATAGATCACATAAATAAATATCCGCGCTAATCGTTTCTCTTTTCCACATAAATTGTAGTTTACTTCTTGACATAGGGAATTTGCCGACAATATCAGTCCTAAAACTAGAACAAGATGAACATTTCAAATTTAAAAAGACTGAAAAGAGAAGGAAGCCGGACTCAGATGATCAATATCAATGTCCACGAGGAAAATACAAACCAAGACAAAGACAATGGAAAAAATTAATATTTCAATTACACTGAATGGTGCATAATTTTTAAAAGAAAAAGTGAATATCAATATTCATGTATCTGAGAGTAAGAGCTGAAAGTAAGATTAAAACGACACAACTTCCTTCATCAAATTGTTCTTCTGAAGGAAATGAGTCTTGTACGAGTATGAAACAAATCGGTAAGGAGAGGGGGACATTTTGTGCCCATTGGATTTCAAGCTAGTTCTTCTTAAAATGTGACAAATGTGTTGTAAACAAGGGAACTATATTATTTTTTACTAGCTCGAAAAATAGACATGTGAGTATGAAATAAGGCTAACATATGAACTGAGTAAATAATTGAACCAGGATGGTTCAAAACTAGCTCACGTAGTAGATATACAGTAACGTACCTTTAAGGAATAGCTGAGGCCCTTTTGCAGTGCAACATCCTATACCTAAAAAACATCAAGTCGTCTTCTAAAGAAGCTTCTTATACCCCGTCAGTGTTGTGATGTTATTCGTCCAGCCAAAAAAATGTAAAAATATGTTACAGTTCTTCGGACAACTACTGACTGCCTTGGGAGTTAAACGTCGAGACTATACCTAGATATAGGTCTGGGCAACTATGTGTCACAGTCTCTTGATATATGTCGCCTCCTCCCATAGTTATATGGTGTCATTATATGCCAATAACTTATCTACATGTACTACCTGTTTACCGGTTTGAGGACGCTGGCGACATACGTCTTCCATGGAAGACCGCCATTCTATTGCGCGTGTGCTTTTGTTTTTTTTTCCTTTTGTGAATTCTGTCATTCAAAGGCCTAAATCGTACGTGCAGTTTTTTTTCTAATATATCAGACAACGAGAGCGTGATCATTTCATTCATTCTTAGGATAAGCCCTTTACTTGTTTTTTTTACGCATTTACTACATATCATCCCTTGGCGGTTCATTGATGAAAATTTTTAGTTTTTCTTTCGATGTATCATTGATAAGACAGCTTAAGTTACCATTAAGAAATATTAATGAATGGCCCTTGGCATGAATTCCTTTTCTAGAATATTTCTTTCATACTAGTCGTCAAATTTCTAACTGAAGTCTCAGATTGTGACTTTACATAGTATAATCTAGTATATTTTTGGCCTTGTTAGCCTCTAGGTTGCAGGAAAAGATCCTGTGCTTGACAGTATCCATCCAATCATTTTAGTAGAAAGGAGTGTGTATGTCAAAGAGATGTATAAACTTTTTATATATCTATTTTAGGGAGCATAAACTGGGCTGGCTTAATTTGTGTTACGGAGAAATGGGTCAAAACACTACAAAGAATTAATAAAAAAAACCTTTAAAATTAAGCTGAAACTCGGGGTAGCAAACAAAATGTATCTATTATATGGAAAGCCGAAGTGGACCCTCCCGGAGTTACTATTTTTCCATTGCTTTCAATGGAAAATTGTAACTCCGGCAATTCAACGATTTGCCGAAGTAACAAATAATAAGCAACTTCGGAAATAAAAATTTGTAACTACTGGTACAAATTGTAATTGCCGAAGTTTTTTATTTGTAACTCGGTAAAATTTTTTAGTACCGAAGTTACTGATTAGTAACTCCGGAAATGAAAGAAGCAGAGGTACCAATGGGGTATCCGAATGTCAAAAGTCCGAAAGGGCAGAGACAAAACCAGTAAACACCAACAAGAACAGGACAAAAACAGACAACATGTAAAACATGGAAACACAAAACAACTGAATATCAATCAACAACGCGAACTCCAGTCGAAACAAGAGTGAACTCAGGTGCTCCGGAAGAGTAAGCAGTTCCTGCTTGCTATAGCACACCCGTCGCGTTGCCAATAGTCCATTCAGCGTGTCAAATCCGGTAAAGGAATAGAAATCAACACCAAATGACAAACCAACATCTGCACTCATCTGAGAGATCGAAATCCCATATTTGTCTATAAGTGCATGATGTCTTCCGTATAATTTCTTGAGTGAAGACAGCAATCGGGGAGCAACATTACCCTGTGTGAGCAATTTTTGTGTCAGACGTGTCGCTCTGCTAAGGAAATCGATGTAAGTCCCGCACGCTCTGGAGTAGCGAATCAATTGAGATACGTAAACTCCATAAGCTGGAGCGGACGGAATGTTGCTACACAAGAAGGGGGAAGTTGACGATTGGAAAGTTGAAGTCATCACGTTTGTCATAGAGCTTTGTTGAAAATCTTCCTTGAGAGTCAATTTCGAGATGTAGATCTAAATATGAAGCAGACTTCCTAGAATCCGTTGTGTCCTTTATCTCAAGCTCCTGTGGATATATGAGATGGAGAAAGTCACCAAATTGAGAATTGTTTAGTGAAATGACATCATCAATATAACGGAACGTGAGGTTGAAAGAGAGAGCTAGTCTACGGTCTTTTTTGTCTAGAAGAGATTGCAAGAAGTCTGCTTCATATGAATGAAGAAACAAATCAGCAAGCAAAGGTGCACAATTAGTGCCCATTGGAATCCCTATTGTTTGCTGAAAAACACGTCCACCAAACTGAACAAATATGTTGTCAATAAGAAAGGTGAGCATGTCGATTATTTGGTCTTCTGTAAATTTGTTCTTTTTCTTAGACTCATTGATGACAAAGTAAGTCTTGGTATAATCGACTACAAGAAATTTGTACCTGCGTTTTCCATTCTTTTTGAAAAAGCTGCGTTAAATCAGCTATGCCAATCGCGATTTCAGTTGTTCATGTGGAATAGAAGTGAAAATGTGTAACTCCGGGGACGAAATTGTAAGTTCGGGGATGAAATTAGTAACTCCGGGGTATAAAAATTTGTAACTTCGGCAAATCTTTGAATTGCCGGAGTTACAATTTTCCGTTGAAAGCAATGGAAAAAATAGTAACTTCGGGAGGGTCCACTCCGGCTTTCCATAAATTTGTAACTCCGGGGACGAAATATCGTAAGTTCGGGGATGTAATTAGTAACTCCGGGGTATAAAAAATTGTAACTTCGGCAAATCGATGAATTGCCGGAGTTACAATTTTCCATTGAAAGCAATGGAAAAATTAGTAACTTCGGGATGGTCCACTCCGGCTTTCCATACAAACTAAACCAATTTTACTTTAATGGTTCTTTCATTACCTTAATCTTATTATACCTAAAACCGTGTTATTATGAAAAGTAAAAAATAAATCTAGATCATTGAATTACATCAGAGTGAAAAGTGCGTTCATAGATTCACTGGGTGTTCGTCTTAATACCTCAGACACACACTACTGGTGTCTCTCACCTGCAAGAATCAATCCTTTTTACCGAGGGAACATATATAACAGTCCCTTTTTGGGCAAAACGTCTTAGCGCTCTATTGTCGATTTTTACCGAAAAAATATTAGCAATGGGCTGGCTTTTTCTTCTGTCATCGGAATCCAGACTGGGTAATTTCTATTGAGTACTAAAACCTTGTACTGGGTCAAAATTGAACACCAGTGTTCGGTAGGTCTGCCGATTTTACCCACCATATTCACTATTTCGGCGGGGTAATCTGCTGTTCAGTTTTTTTCAGTGATTCACTATCAATTGAAGTGTTAAGTATGTCACGTCTATTTATTCCTATGTACAGAAACTTGAAATTTTGACACCGTACTTGGTATTACAAATGAATGATTTTCGGATCGCTTTAAGTTGTATGGATTATGATATTAATAATGTTTTGCTTTCGTCCCATTTAGGAATAATAGTTGACGAACTATCACATGAAAAGAGAGATTACTCTTGTCGATTAAAGATTTAATTTAGAGAGCAACCACTTGATTCTTTGGGGCGCTATGTAGATTTTCTTTGTCTTGCTTTCTTATTTTTGGAAAAAGCCGAGTTTTGATTTTTTTTTATTTCTAAAGCTTCTATATTTTTTCAGCCAAAAATACCATCCTGCCTTTTTAAATCCTGATTTTTGCCATCTTTCCTCTTTATTTCAAATTTCAAATAAAAATCAAATTGTTGCTCCCTTACTTTAATAAAGCAGTTATTCTGGACACGCCGCATACACCAAACAATACAAGTGCGCCCATGGAGTTTAGATGGTGCTTAAGTTAAACACAAATGAAACATCTAAATACAAAACACCAAAGTAGTTATTAAAAAAAAAGCCGAGCGCAGCATGATACGACCGCAACAAGTAGAACCCTTTACGTTGGAAGCCCAATATGGATAGTCTATTGCTTTGATCACATTAAGCCCATGGTGGACTTACAAAGCTTTTTGACACATGCATCCTTTGGTGGACGTTAAAATGCATATTTGACACATATATATTTACATCAACGTCTAATACAAAAAGCCTCCATTAAATACATGTATTAATTGACATTTTTGGCCCTTTGACCCTAATTTCTCAAAATTTGTAAGAGATATTAAAAATCTGATTGCAAAATAAGGTAGGGATTTTCACAAGGAATCCAATGTAAAAAGGATTTTCAAAATTGGACCAAAAATCAAAAAGTTGATTTAATGGGCGTGACCCGTCTTTAGCCCCCTGTAGCAATGTAACAGTGAAATACATATCAAAACCATTGACACATTTAGTAGACAGAATTTTATGAGCAATTCAACAAAAAAAGAATTTTCAAAATTGAATGAATAATAAACATTCTACAACAGTTTTATAATACATCCGGTTTGGCCCGTTTCGGTCCTTTCTTCCAAAACAGTAAGGGCCACAAACCCCAAATACAGAACCAACATTCCTTTAGTGGATACAATCACCATATTTAAACTGCATAACAATTGGCTGGCCCACTACAATTTAATTTTTGGTATAAAACTATTTGCCTTGAAAAACTTTTAAAAACTGACGTTTTTGGTCCCTTCGACCCCTAATTTCTCAAAAACGGTAAGAGATATTGCAAATCTGATTCAAAAACGCAGGCAGGGATTTGTACAAAGATTCAAATGAAAAAAGATTTTGAAAATCGGACCACAAATAAAAAAGTTTTTTTTTTGGTGTGGCCCCTTTTTGACCTCCCAGTAGCAATGTAACAGTGCAATATATATCAAAACCATTGACACATTTAGTTGACAGAATTTAATGATGAATTCAATTAAAAAAAGTATTTTCAAAATCGAATGAAAAATAAACATTCTACAACAGTTTTGTCAATACACCCGTTTAAGCCCTTTTTGGCCCTTTTTTCTAAAACGCTAAATACAATACCAACCTTCCGTTAGTGGTTACAAACATCATATCTAAATTTCATAACAATCGATCAATATTTACTCAAGTTATCGCACGGAAACCAAATGTCCAAACGATGACGACGACGACATCGCCATAACATTATACGATTGCAAACATTTTGCAGTCGTATAAAAAAAGTCAATTTGGTTATGCTGTTTATTTGCATAATTTTCAATAAGCATATAACCTCTCATCAGCGTCATTGGAATTAAATTACTGGAAGGTCGAAAACAAAAAGAATTGAAGGAAAAGTACTCAAACCCAAACTTTCGAACAAGAAAGCCAAATCCAACATCAAGAATTTTGAATAATTTTGAATTTAGACAATTGGAAATTCAAATAATATTACAAAAAAGCAGGAAATATATATACTCTAAAGTCTTCTATACTTGCTAGATTACACGCCTTTAACATCAATCCTTTATTAAAAGAATCTTAATATGTTAATAGAGACATACATGAAAAGTGTAGCTATTCATGGTACACCTATGCACTAAGCGTTTTTAAAGAATTTAACCTCAACTCTGATGGTTTTATTAATTCAGATAGAGACTACTCAAAAATTTAATATCAAAATTAAACATAAACTTATAACGCAATGTCGAACTAGCAACCACTGTCTATTTATCGAAACCGGGCGATACAAAAAAATTCTTATACCAGAAAGACTCTGCAAATGTTGCAACATCCTTGAAGATGAATTTCACTTTTTCCTTAATTGTACATATAATGATAATTTGCGAAATCTGTTTTTCGATAACATAAAAAATAACCATACATGTGTAATAACTAATTCCCTAACTTAAGTCCTATTGATAAAATACAAGTTTTATTAGTCCCGAAAAATGAGTTCTTGGCTGTATGCATGATCTGTGTGACTTTAGAATTGAGAAACAGGTCAATGTCAGCTAATGCTTAATTCTGAACACTTGATTTTTTTTTATGTGATGTTATTGTGTTTTATTGACATTGTTTGTATATTCATTTAGTTTCGGATTGTATTGTTTGACCCTAATGGGTGTAATTTTGCAATAACGATTTATATATTAATAATATTTTTTAACTTCTTATTTCTTCCATCATTACTATAGGGAAAGAGTGCAGTTGATTTGTTTTGTGTGTACATTAATGAATATCATTTTTTTTTATAGAACACAAAATTAACATTTGTTTGTGTATTGATGTCTAAAGAAATAGATAATTAAGTCGACAAGTCAATAAAAACAAGAAAATAGTTAAAGCATAATTATTTTTTTCTCATTTTTAAAAATGGCTAAAAACACATGGTTAGTATAAATTAAAGTTATTTTTAATGTTACAAAAAGGCTGAGAAAACAAGCGACTAGATAAGGGCACAGAAAAAACTTCTTTGGTACATAAAATCATGTAACCAGATTTATAGTTCGCACTTTCAATACTATGAATAAGAATTGCATGCCCTCTCTTTAGATACATGACGTAATACTTTGATTTTTTTTATTTCCCCCCAAAATAAATGGAATATGAGAGAAGAAAAGGGTTTGCAATGGGATATTCGAATATCGTTAGTCCGAAAAGTCAAAGACGAAATCAGAAGACATCAAGTAAAAAAATAAAAGAGAACGTAAAACGTAACAAACAAACCAAAAAAACACAAAACAACAAATACAATATAGTCACTAACAACAAAAAGGGCAATCACCAACACGAGCTTAAGACTAAAAATTTTGTGTAATCGTTCTCAACTAATATATGATAACATTGTAGTCCAGATTCTGAACACCTATCTACCTTATGCCAATTACATGTAAATATGTAACTATAGATTTCAGTTGTGCTTGTTTTTTTGGAAGCGTAAAATTGTACTGACATCACCCCTTTTCCATCGGTTCTTCAAATTGACCGGTCCTTTGTTTCACACCCCACCCCATGTTTCATTATTCATCAATATTTCATGTTGCATTTTGTCATCCTTTTTATGTTCATCGCCTGTAAGGGGCTGACCATTTAACTTGAAGGGGGGCTTGGTTTTTTCCTAAAAAAATATTCTGAAAATTATTTTTGATGAAAAAAATATTTTGGCAGTTGAAGGTAAGGAAAAAAATATTCTGAAGAAGGATTTCTATAAAAAATAATGCTGATAATGAAAAAAATATTTCGAAAAATTAAAAAAAAATAAAAAATTCTGATCTAAGCAAAGAACCAAGGCCCTCCTACAAGTTACATGGTCCGTCCCTAAGTAACTTATATATCGTTGCACTGGCGTAAAACACCAACTCACTCACTAGTTGGTCTCTAATGACTTACAGTGCTACCAAAAATATATTAGGTACGGCTTCGATTCGTTGTCATAAACGTCTGGCCCAAAGAGCAGTAACCCCAGTGATATTAATTTTTACACATGATAAATATTAATAATTTTCCGCGTTTCGAAGTATAATGCTGGCGTCACACTGTCCCGATTTTGACATACGATGGACACACGAATGTGAAAATTTCAACTTCGTGCGAAGTTAGTCCCGAACTTGCTGAAAATCAAAATCAAAACCGAAGGGTATACGATTAGAACCGATGGCTATGCGATCGAAAAAGTAGCACATCACATACGAATAGCTGCGAACCGATTACGAAGTTGTTACGATGTTATCAAGATTAGTCGAGAATTAGATCCGAAGGAGACACGAATTTATACGACGTCTGTACGAATAAAACAAGAAACTCTCCGAAGGTGGTGCGAAGGAAACACGGCGTCGCAAAGACCTCGCTTTGTATTCGTATATCCGTCGTAACTAATGTAATGGCATAGAGTAATGGCATGGAGATAGAAACACGGCACTGGTCAAAGCAGTACGATTACTGAAGTAAAAAAAAATAAAAGTGCCTTATAGGGACATTTGATAATCCATTTCAGTTAGGGGCGTTTTACAATAAAACGTTTAGAAAAAGAAAAGTTAGTACATATATATAGCTCTTTTTCCCCCCTAATAATTAAAATGCAGCAGGAGGAAGACTTACAAGACAGCAGTTATGATACAAGTATCCTCATTAATTCTTTATTCATAACTTTTTTAGTTTCGAAAAATTGATAAAGGAAATTAAAAAAAAACTGAAACTAGAATGATCAGTCTCAAAAGTACAAGAAGAAAAGACAAAACAAAGCGGAGACAGTCTGGATCTAGAATCTTCTGACGCTTTTCTTTTCGTCCTGTTCTTTCCAGCCAGGCGCTTCCCTCTTTCGCGTCCTCGTCCAGGCTTTTGTGGCACCTTTTAATACTTAAATTTTAATATAAAAAATAACATTTTAAACTTACTTTAGTTTTTATCAGTCCCCTACCGACAAATGCCGAAGGGGACTTTAGGTTTGCACTCCGTCTGCCCGTTTGTGTGTCTGTCCGGCCCGGCCGTCTCGCTATCACAATAACTTTTTCGCACTTTTTTTAAACCTCATATATAGATATTAAGCTTTAAACTGATTTTTTGGTATGTGAGTCTTACCATGATGAGCTAAAGATCAAGTTAACGCGTTGTCCCGGTCCGCAATTTTTTACAGAGTTAGGACCCTTTGAACTTTGGAATTTCACTGAAATATCAGTTTCCCACACTTTTTTCTTAACCCTTAAATATAGTTATTAAACTGCTTTTTGGTATGTACTGTATGCCAGTCCACCATTACGGTTTACTGAGATCAAGTTTACTTTCCGTTTCGGTCCGCAAATATTTACAAGACCTTTGGACTTAGATACCGGTATAGGACCGGTAACGAAGTTATGTGGACACGCTTTGTTCAATAATCGTTCGCAACAGCTAAAATTGTTGAACTTTCTACATAGTTACAACATATTCTTCTTGTTTTCAGATTATGTGTGCTTCGGTCAACTCACACGAACAATACAAGATAAAGTAGCGTCATCTTTTTTGTTCTACATATTAGCTTTAGATCAAATGTCTTATCTACTCTTACTGATCGACATCAGGGACAGCAGGGATTGCTTGGAGAGCCATCGTTTTAACTTGTTATCCATAAATACTAAATAGAGGCTGCAAAGGACAATTTATATAGACTAAATTATATAATCTTATTGCAAATCGCGTTATTATATTTCATACTTTCTTATACCCATCGTGATGTTTCGTAGACCCATCGTACACTAAACACGACGTCGTACATCCGTCGTATAAATTCGTGTCTCCTTCGGATCTAATTCTCGACTAATCTTGATAACATCGTAACAACTTCGTAATCGGTTCGCAGCTATTCGTATGTGATACTTTTCCGATCGCTTAGCCATCGGTTCTAATCGTATACCCTTCGGTTTTGATTTTGATTTTTAGCAAGTTCGGGACTAACTTCGCACGAAGTTGAAATTTTCACATTCGTGTGTCCATCGTATGTCAAAATCGGGACAGTGTGACGCCAGCATAAAGGAAAACTATTGTACGAACTATTCATTAGTTCATGTGACTTGGTTTGTAAATGATGCATGGTCAGGCTGAATTGACTCGGGGAAGGGGGGGTTGTTGGTGCGACTTCCTATATAGAAGGTACTAGGACGTACTACTGGAATAGGTACCATTTTTAATAAGTGAGTGAGTGAGTTGGTGTTTTACGCCCGTGCAACGCTATATATAATAGGTTATTTACAGGCGATGAACATGAACAGGATGACAAAATGAGCATGAAATGTTGATGATAAATAAAATATGGGGGGGGGGGCAAAGGACCGGTAAATTTTAAAGAACCACAGGAAAAGGGGAGATGTGGGTTGGGGCAAAAAATATTGCCTATGTGGTGCGCCACTAAGCAGTCCATAAAGGGTCTTTTACGTGCATGAAGCGTGGCAGTCTCCATGCACACACATTAGCCCACTATGGTCAGCGGTCATGGTTTCTGTATTATAGACCTGACAACCCCTGCGGACGAGGGCCACCCTATTCAGCCACCTAGGGTACACACTTAGTCGCTCTGTGGGCTGAGCGCTGACCCAACGTCAGAATATGGGGGGGGGGGACAAAGGACCGGTAAATTTTGAAGAACCACAGGAAAAGGGGAGATGTGGGTTGGGGCAGAAAATATTGCCTATGTGGTGCGCCACTTGGCAGTCCATAAAGGGTCTTTTACGTGCATGACGCGTGGCACTCTCCATGCACACACATTAGCCCACTATGGTCAGCGGTCATGGTTTCTGTATTTTAAACCTGACAACCCCTGCGGACGAGGGCGACCCTATTCAGCCACCTAGGGTACACACTTAGTCGCTCTGTGGGCTGAGCGCTGACCCAACGTCAGAATCCCAAGACCCTTAGTCGCCTCTTATGACAAGCTAGTTACCATTTTTGGCAAAGTTCTTGTTTGATGTCGAACCAAATACCGCACCTTCATGTTACGATACCATAACAATAGCAGGTTGTTTATGTATAGAACGCCGCAGATTTCTTTTGTAAAAGAAAATGTAATATATTTGCCTTAAATTTATTTTATATTGAGTGACTTTTATATAATATGTTAGAAGCCATTCTATTATGTTCAGTAGATACATCGTTATGGTCAGTAGATATTTCATAATGTACAGTAGATTATTTATAATGTATAGTGTATATTTCATTTATATCGCGTATGGCGGTAAAGAATTGAATCAACATCGTGAACAACTCAGCCAGGGAACGTGAATATATGAAAAGGGTGGGGTTTCAAAATCTCAGCGGCACCTCCCTATCCATAAAGTAAAGAAGCCCCCCCCCACCCCCCGAGTGAATTAATCATTTCCTACCCAACAACCGAACTGTCAAGTTTCATGTATGCAATATATATAGTGCTTATGATGTGGTGTAATTTTGGTTTTTATTTTCTATCTTTTTATATCATTTATAAGAAAATACGTCTCATACGATCACTAAAAAAATTCTTTCTTCGTTATCAGCCACTAGTAGAAAAGTTCAAAATTAAGTTAAAAGATATGATAGTTAATTGTTTTAATTAGTGCTTGACTGGTCTGCTGTACTGAGATGATCACCTCAATATCCCTATTGTGTCTCACAACTATGTTGTGTTCTATGGTCATTACCGGATCCTAAGATCGCAATGGAAGAGGGAGGTTTGGCGCCATAAAACCTGGTTTAACCCACCATTTCGTTTGAAATGCCTGTACCAAGTCAGGACCATTGCGATCCACCAGTTCTCCGGTATGACTGATTCGTTTTTGTCATTTTCTCTGGACTATGAGATTGATCATTCAAGTTCGATAGTTTTGTTATTACCTTTATTTAGATCTGTTATATGTATGTTTTTTTCAGTATCAAAATATTTTTTCTTAGTGAGTTCATTTGCTTTTGATTAATTTGTAAAATAAAGTTTACATACATTCAAATGTGTCAGTGCAGATTTTCACACTGTACTCCTAGATGGTCTGTCGAAAGGTATTTTTGCCATTTAAACAAAAGTTTTCAGTGTCAATTTATCCTAAAGAGGTTTTGATCTCTGTTTTCTCTTGGGCGTGCCTAGGCCGTTGGAAGGGGGTAAACTAAGCTTTATTATTTTTTACAATTCTTGATTTTTGAATTTATGTATTTGAATATTATTTAAACATGCATTGTATACAATAATGAATTTATATACTTTTTTATTTGAATAGTTTCTTATATATACACGTACTCCGGTGTCCATCTTCTATATACTGTTGGGCAGTCTGCAAATGAAGATTTGTGTTGTGTTTTATTTAGCTGATTTAGAATTCAGAGTTTATAAGAAACTCTTTGCCATAAAATAATAATGAAACTTGGTATGTAGATATTAGTACAGTGTGTACCAAGTGATAAATATTAACCTTGAACTTATCTTAGTCAATATTCAAATATGCATGATTTTTACAACACAATGAAGTATAAAGACAGAGAGATGTAACGGGCGACTTCCGACCATAATTTGGTAAAATACGACCTACCTTCAATAGAAAGCGACCGATGACATTATTCAAAAATAAACGTCAAACAGTTTTGAAAAGCGACCTTTGCGACCTGAAGGGGGTATAACCTGTGAGAGCCCGCAAAGTGTCTGTCACACCCGTTTTCAATGACGTATATTGTATAACTAACATTGAGTTTTGGGGTTTTTTTTGAATGAAGACTAGTGGTTCATTGTAGTTTTGAAAAGAAATCAGTTTCCCTTTTTCCAGTGAATTATTGTCCATGCATAAATGTCAAAATAAAATTGTTTTATGCACCAGGGGTGGTGTTTTCAAAGCTATCTTAAGACTAAGACGGGTTTATAGATCATCTAAAGACTCGTCTAAGTCTTAAGTCGTGATTGCGAAGCCATCTTATATAAGACTTAGTCAAATTTTTAGGATAAAAATTAAGACACGTAATCGGATGTCTTTAGACCATCTTATCTTAAATTTTACATATTTTTATGCACTATAACTTACAATATTTTGTCCATGTGTTCACGTAGTGAAATTTACGGAAGCGTATTAGTGCCAAAAATATGTATTTATTTTTTTATTTTCTACACTTTAATCTGTAAATTTTACACTTTAATCTGTAAATTATACACTTTATTCTGTAAAATTTACACTTTAATCTGTAAAATTTATACATTATTCTGTAAAATTTACACTTAATTCTGTAAAATTTATACTTTATTCTGTAAAATTTACGCTTTATCTGTAAAATTTACACTTTAAACTGTAAATTGTACACTTTATTCTGTAAAATTTTCACTTTAATCTGTAAATTTTACACTTTAATATCTAAAGCCCCATTTACATGCACAGTTTTACATACGTATGCATTTTTACATAGCTATGTAATTTTACACATGTGTGTAAATACTGCATGTAAATGCAAATACATACGTATGTTAATTTGCACATGGTGTAAATTTACATCACCTCAGGACCAGATGTAAATCTTTATGTGTAAATTTACATATGCTTTTTAATTAAATTTTGTGCATGTAAACGCAATTCAAACAAATGCTTATAGCTCGATTTTTTCCTTCATGTGGACCTTGTGACTTTGACCTTA
Organism: Arcuatula senhousia; assembly: GCA_963971305.1. Classification (NCBI taxonomy): domain Eukaryota; kingdom Metazoa; phylum Mollusca; class Bivalvia; order Mytilida; family Mytilidae; genus Arcuatula; species Arcuatula senhousia. The sequence continues at coordinate 13,427,456 of OZ020305.1, forward strand.
AAGCTAGGTAATCCAGAATCCACATGCATCTTTCGTGCATCATAAGCTCTACGACGTGTAAGTTTTATGATATTATACCAAGGCGTTTGGAAGTTATGCATGGGAAACCAATATCACTCTACAAGATCAAACCTTTTCTAAACTTTGGACCTTAACTCCTACACTATTGGAATATTTCATACACCATAAGCTTAGATATGCGTATTTCTGAGTAAAATTATGCTTTGGGAACCAATATCACTACCTTTTCTAAGTTTTTCATAACTTGTGACCTTGGCCTTTGACCTTTTTACCCAATAGCTACAGGCTTCTTCTAATTTCTTAAAAGTCGAAAGCTACGATTCTAATTTTAGAGCACGGACAGACGGAAAGCTAAATTTTATATTCTAGTCTATATAATTCGAAATTGTATGTTGAGAAAGTCGCGGGATAACTAGAGCATGGTCTAAGTTGCATCAATGTGACTTTCACTTTTAATCTTTTGACATCATAAAGAACAGAAAGTTGTTGCATTGCTGCATTGGTCTTTATATGTTTGTTTGTTTGTTGTTTTTTTATGTCCAGTCAACAATATTCCAGTCATAATCAGAACAAAAACTAATTAAAATAACAAATTGAATTGTGTGACCCACCCAGAACACAGCAACCATAACACAGACCCATGCATGTCATGCAAAAAGGGCTAATGTACGACCACAAACCAGAAGGGAATCAAACCAACTCACAAAACAGGCCAGTATATACCTCAATGCACCATTATATATAAGGCTAATGCACCCAGAAAGTGACGAAAGCTTTCCCCAAAAATTTCACACAATCTGGAAACCATACCTATGCCTTGGTGACTGACAATGAAGAACCCTTACCTGAAATAAGGTCATACTACTGTGAACATTTGCCTGTGTGGGTTATAGCCAAACCCTTACCCAGTCCTTATCTGTCGAAAATTCTGGTTGAACCTACACTCACTGAGAGAGAAAAACAGAGGTGGGGTTGGCAATAAAGGGACTGTAAATTTTGAAGACCATTAATTTATGACAGGGTTTCATAAGCAAAGCTAGGTGTATACAGAATGACAGTAATGAGATCACATCCGGTATACGTATAGTTCATATTGGTCCAGTCATTTCTTTTGAAAAAATTTATAACAATACACATTAAGCATAAAACTCATGTAAATGCTTAGCAAATTTGCTTATACATACGTGTGTAAATTTGCACATGTGTATATTTACTTGCGTATGTATAATTTGTGCATGTAAATGGGGCTTAAATTTTACACTTTATTCTGTAAAATTTACACTTTAATCTCTAAATTTTATACTTTATTCTGTAAAATTTACAATTTGCTCTTAATTTTCAGAATTTAATACCCTTGCACACTAGCTAAATAGGTGAGAGATTCGTTGTTTGAGACCCGTGCGGGCTCAAGTTTGTCGTTAAAAGCACTCTAAAGAGCGTTAAGAAAACGCGGACACAGGTTTTGTCGATATGCCCACTAAAAGCGACTAAAATATGTGCCCAAGGTGGTTGAATAGGGCAGCCATAGCATAGCGAATACAATCGCCTGGCTACAATGCGGATAACCAGACCGCAAATCATATAATCATGTTGGATAAAATATCACTCGCATGTTAAAGAACCCTGCTCCAGGTCTCGATAAGAGTAGTATCAGTGGGATCCCCATGCAAGAGACTTATTGTCAGATCCTACTCACACATTCTGTTTAAAGCGATTGGCCTTTTATCCCAATTTTATCATCTCTTTCAGATTCCTTAGATCCTAAGATCGTAATGGAAGAGGGAGGTTTGCCGCCATAACCTGGTTCAACTCACCATTTCTTTTGAAATTGCGATCTTCAATTTCCCTGGTATGTCTTTGCCTTGTTTTGTCCTTCCTTCTTGGATATATGAGATTGATCATCCCAGTTCGGTTATTTTGTTGTTACCGTTATTCATCTCCCCGATATAGCCGAAACCATGCTGTTTGGAAGTAAAAATATATGAAGTTGAGCCTTGTCAAACTTAAACTAATGTATGGTGCAAGATATATGAGTAATTTAAACTTTTGCAACAACGGTCATCATCATGCAGTGGGCATAATTTCAAAAAAAGACCTTCTGTCACATATATCTGTCCCGGCCCACGACGACATGTCGGGGGTGGAGTATTAAGTTTCACTCATCGCCGAAAGTTTGTACGAAAATTTCTGTCAAACTTTTTCCAAAAACCATACATGTAAATGAATAGAAATTTCACAGGGTGGTTATTACAAATGTAAGAGCTATATCCGATACTTTTGAGAGGTTACTTATTATGATTAGGGTTGATGGTTCAGTAAAATCATATGTATGTAACTTTTAGGCCTGTTGGACTTTTTGGGGTCTTACGCAGGGACATCTGTGTTCGATGTACACATTCTTTCTTAAATCCCCTTTTTATGACATGAAATGGTAGGGAACACAAATTAACTCTAAACTGCAATAAACCATGTTCTCTTTGCAGGTAGCTCACCTTTGACAAACACTATCAAAACTATTAGTATTTTGATGTTAGCAATCACTCAGAATATTTGTCAAAACTGTTAAGTCAAAAATGGCCAGATTTCTGTTTGTTTTCAGCTGTACCTCTAGCCTATAGAAATGTTGAAAGCTTGAGAACTTTCGTCAGAATTTTAGAAAAGTGAAAATCCAGGTATAGCATGATTGTCATGCAGCGGGAGGTTGGTCTTAGAAAATTCTCGTAAGTTCTCTTAGCATCTCATATCAAAGTCATATATTGTATACATGCAGCATTAGCATGAGGTACCATATCGTGTCATTTGATTTCAGGTCAGTTGCACGCCTACTTCCTGTTTAATAAATGTAACTCGAACTCTAACTCGATTTGTAACTCGAACTCTAACTCGATTTGTAACTCGAACTCTAACTCGAACTCGAGTCGTAACTCGACTATGTCTATGAAAATTACTGTTTCGAGTTAGCTCAAAATTTAACTCGAACTCGAAAAATAACTCGAACTTTAACTCGAACTCTAACTCGAACTCGAATTGTAACTCGAACTCCAACTCGAACTTTAACTCTGACTCGAACTCGAACTCGAACTCGATGATTACCTACACCCTCTTATTATACCAATAACAGTGGGGGGAATGAATAATACCATAAAGGTTTTTTTTTCCATATAATGACGTTATACAGATTTATGTGTAAATTTTACAAAATAGAGTGTATAATTTACAGATTAAAGTGTAAAATTTACTGATTAAACTGTAAAATTTACAGATTAAAGTGTAAATTTTACAGATAAAAGTGTAAAATTTATAGAAAAAAATGTAACTTTTACAGAATAAAGTTTAAATTTTACAGAATAATACAGAATAAAGTGTATAATTTACAGTTTAAAGTGTAAAATTTACAGATTAAAGTGTAAAAAATAAAAAATAAATAAATATTTTTTGGCACTAATAAGCTTCCGTAGAAATTGCATCACCTATTGACATGAATGTTTTTAAACTTTGAACCTGTCTTTATATTCTTCGATGACCCTGTATGTTTTTAATTATTTTAGGACAAAATTGCTAGGGTTATAAATAAAAACTGTAAAAATAAAACGATGACTATTTAAAAGCATTATAGCGATCAAACATGTCGATTTGTGTGATGACACTCCACCAAATCATTATTGTTTGAGGTGTCTAAAAATTTAAAAATCGATATGTTTGATTTTTTTTTTAGAATAGAATAGAATACATGTAGAATTATATGAAACCCGTCGCACTTACCATTATTTTTTAAATTCAATATGTTTATCACCTTTATAGAGTTCCGGTTATTCCTTAGAGATAATAAATTCCTTTTTTGTCACAAATTCTTATTCTATGCGTAAAACATCCGAACTAAGAAAAAAGAACAATATTTTGTCCATTCACTTGTACCCGAACTTGAAAATAACCATGACCTACATTTTATTAATCAAAAGATCAAGTTGGTGATTTCAGCTCATCGCGTCATTCAAAATGATGTGTTTTTTGAAAACATACAAATTATTTACAAGGGAGATAATATTTTGTCACCACCTGTCTGACTGGTATAATAAATCTAAATCGATAACAAAAATTGTTAGTCCATAGCTTGGATTGAATCCGTAGTCTCTCCCATCATAGTCCACAACGCTAACCATTCGGCAATGGAAAACTTGAAAAGTGTAAATAATATCACGAATAAAAAACATTTTATTAATCAAAAGATCAAGTTGGTGATTTCAGCTCATCGCGTCATTCAAAATGATGTGTTTTTTGTAAACATACAAATTATTTACAAGGGAGATAATATTTTGTCACCACCTGTCTGACTGGTATAATAAATCTAAATCGATAACAAAAATTGTTAGTCCATAGCTTGGATTGAATCCGTAGTCTCTCCCATCATAGTCCACAACGCTAACCATTCGGCAATGGAAAACTTGAAAAGTGTAAATAATATCACGAATAAAAAATATAATCAGTTTACGGCTACTTTTGTTTACGGCTTTTATCCTTTAAATACTTTTGTTTACGGCCTTCCAATTCATTTGATCCAGGCGTTGCTGATGTGAATTACTTTTTGAAAAATGCATATATCAACCAAACAAAATAATTGACCGATTCATAAATACCCGCATCAAAATGGTATTTTCCTTTAAGAAATCTACCAGTCACGATTCTATGTAAACGTAAAACCTGCAGTTTGCTAGTTTTCCCTTTGTATTTTGCAAAACTAAAATAGCCACAATAACAAAGTCTTGATATAAATTAATGGTTAATGTGCTTTTATGGTCCAAAATAGGAAGCATCTGTTTTGGCTGCAAGCATGCTTGTAAACGCATTAAAGTCTTCAACTGATCAATGGCAAACAAGCGAGTCGTACATGTGTTGTGTGCTTCTTCTTGGTGTTGATGCCATCATTGTCCATTGGTTGGGGCTTTAATATTTGAATGCACTCCTTTGTTTCTCAGAAATCAGTTTTGATTATAGCTAAAAAGCACGTTTACTAAGCATTTTTGTTAAGAATATTTTTTACAAACTTTATGTCAGCTTTATTCGTACGATTTTGTTGATTCATTATACATGTTATATTGAATTATTTCGCTTTAATTTTCGACTGTCAAATCACCAGTTTGCACAAAAGTTGACAATGACCCAATAAAAAACGAAATGCCAAGAACAAAGCCTAAACAATATACCTCTGCTAGTGGAACGTTCTTGAACTTGTATATTTGAAAATGCAAATTATAAAACACAACTTTCATGACTTTATAACGTGTATTTCACATATCAAACAACACAAAAAGTACATACAACATTTACATTACAAAGGGAAAGTTTTATACATGATTATTGTTTGAAGAATTAAAGGGGAAAATAAAAATGTTTGTTATCATGTGACATAGATAACTTGTGTGTTATTTTAAACCCCTAAAACCAGCCATCCCAGTGAAATGCTTGAAGAAAAAAAACTGTATGCCTCCTGATAAGTTATGCGAAGATATAACATGTTAATAAATGTTGTAACAAACTGGAATGATCAGTTTCAATGTCAAACAATAAAAGTCGACAAAGCAAGAATATAGACAACGGAGAAATGCAAGACCACAAAGGTCCTGACTTTTTACATGCATTTTAAAAAAAATGTGGGTTAAACCAAGTTAAATGCGCCAGACCTCCTTTTTCCATTGAATCTTATGGTCCTATAGTTCATCTTTCACAAAACACAAAACGTTTGTATCTCATTAAAAGATTAGTAACTAAAGGTGTTCATCTCAAAGCAGCAAATATTATATAGAAACTAATTAGAAATTAGATTAAAAAGTATATTCATGTCATATTAATAATGTACGGGATGAGCATGTTAACCAAGCGGTTTCCAATAATATCTTTATACTGTTTTGCTTTTGATAGAGTTTCTTAAATCCTGAACTCAGTAACAACAAGAAGTATGTCAGAAATATCCCTCCAAGCTAAAAAAATGTCAGTAGTTATATGTATCCAAGCCATGTTACTAATGTGCGGGTTGGCAATTCACACCAAACAGTTACTGTTCTGGTTTTGGTCGGGTTTCTTAAATCTTAAACTGCAGTAGCAAGAAGAAGTATGTCAGAAATATTCCTCCAAGCTGAAACAAGAAATAAGTATATATCAATATGGTTGTCTTATAATACATATGTGTGAAAAGGGATATGGCGGTCGTTGTATTACTATGGAGGACAAAATTCACATCAAACATTGACAGCACCAAGCAAAAATCATCGCTTACGTATAGCAAACGCTTGGAAGTAGTTGCAAGTAATGAATTAAACTAAACGGTTCTTGGCATTTGTTTTAGCAGAATATTCGTAATAATTTCGCCATCCATTCTGTCAATATAGGCCTGTTTAATAGGATGGATGATGCACAACTTTTTGTACATTTTGTTTGTTTTGCCTTCCTTGTCTGTGTCCATTTTGTATACTGACTTCGTCTTGTCCACTATTTTGTTAGATTATATTTGAAGTTAACAATTTGTGAATCAAGTGCTAAACCTTTAGTTACGAACGGTTTTATCTAATCAACTACTATTAAGTAATCATAAATCCCCCCCCAAAAAAAACAGATAAAAAACAATACTCATGTCGGGCACACTGTCGAATAGGTGAACCTTATTTCCCTTTCGCTTGTAACACATTCCTTCTGAATGTCAGTTCTTTTGTTGCGTTAACCCTCGGAAGAGAATATCAGTTTTACATTAGAAATCGTTCACCCAAAAGGCTTATAGTCATAACAAAAGAGAACTTGAATGCCTATAAGCTTTGAATGACTGATTATATATTTTATAAAGGTCATTAGCCATTACTTCAAATGAGCTAAAACAAGTAATGAAAGCTTGAAGTAATGAAACAAATCAGCATAGAGGAACCACTCATGACATTATCACAGTAAAAAGCTACTAGTAAAACAATTTTTATGTCCCATCTACAGAAATAGGGGGCATATAGTGTTTGGGTCCGTTTGTCCGTCTGTTTTGCCGTCCGTTCGTTCGTCCGTCCGTCCCAAATGTTACAAGATGAGGCATTTTGTCCGTTAGACATAATCTTGTTCCTTTAGCCTTACCGTAAGAATAAGTTCCTTAGTTACAGAAAGCAAACCCATCACTGTAAATCCGATTGTGGAAGTTGTTAGTCGGCTTAGAAATAAATTCAACTGAAAAAAGACAAATAATAATTATTAAATAGTTAAACATCTGCATAAAAAGTATACTACCTGTAAACATCATGTAATTAAACACAAGTGTGAGACAAAACCAACACATCAACGATCTTATGCAGATCGATGTATAGAAATCTTTAAAAAGGAATCAAAGACTCAAGAAAATCTAATCACGATTAATAAAAATTTCGTGATTTTTTTACCGGAATAAAAACACAATGTTCGTGATTCATTATACCGTATTACTTGAGGAACAACAAGATTGCATGTAGTTATTTCTACTTAGGCAGTTTCCATGTTTAATGTCAAAATACCGGTATTCAATGAATTTTAAGATATTTTTAAGTTTCATACCGGTATCATCTTAATTTGTTGTTAAGGAGTGCAATGTTATTCAGTTAACAAAAAAGGTTGTTTGCTCAACGTCGGGATAAGTATCTCTTACTAAAGCACTCAGTAAATCAGATATAATAAGAATTCCAGTAAAAGGATAAATCATGATCAGTTTGGAAATTAATACCGTTAGTTATAGTCCTAGATTGCTCTGACGCCCAGACAAGCAGGGGCCCAATAGTCCGGGATTGCACTGAAATCATACGGGTTTTTTTTTTCCAGACAAACTAGAGCCCGTGAAAAAAGGGCATAGGACTTCGGAGCAACGTTAGTAAAAGCCAAAAGCCTAGTTACGTAGGTGTAAATGTTCGAACATAGTGTTTGCAATATAGCCTCATTTTATGAGGTGGTATTATTATGGTTATAGTTTATTAAAGATACAAACATGTCCCAGGTGCTGGTTGGTAAGTTCCTGAAACTGTAGATCATACATCAAATCAAGAGGAGCATGTGCCTATAAAATAGATTTGAAATGATTACAGCCTTGGTACGTCTGGTAAACAAAAAAAAAGATAATCTCGAAAAGAAATGCGTCTGTGTGTTATAGCAAGCAGAATAGTCATAGAGGACCATTAAAGTCCCATTTCTCAGGTAGATTGGTGGATTAAGGTTTTCTGTGCATGCCAGTAACATCATATCCACTTCTTATCCGCCGTCTTGGATATCGGTGGCCATATTGGATCTCAGCGGCCATTTTTCTTTCGGCTCTGCCATCTTATACTGAGATATATTCAAAAATAGGGCATCTAATGGGACATTAAATGATACCCCTCTACGATATTCAACAAATACATGACAATCGTGTAGTTTAAAATATTTGTATAATATACTGTATAAACTATTAATATATAGAGAGACAGAAAAGAAATGACTTATCTTTCTAAGACCAGAAAATTTCATCATTTTCAAATTTGGAAAATTTACAAAGTGGCAAATCTTCGATAATTTTTTTTTTCGGATCATCCTAGCAATTGAACTTGAATTAACAGCTGTGCAAAATACCGTTGAAATCCTTCGACGCGTTTTCAAGTTAATATTCGGAAACATTCGGGGGACGGACAGACGGATGGACAGACGAACGGACGAACGGACAGACACCGAAAAAATTGAGGGTATAACATAATACCTCGCCACTTCGTGTAGCGGGGTATAAAACGGAGGGGGGTAAATACGTAGTCGCCGCACGGTATTGAAAGGCTTTTATCTTTGTTGTTTCTTGACCGATTTTTTCGGGTTTGTTGCATGGTTTTCAACTAAACATTGTCTTTTGTCGTCAGCGGTCATTATAAAGTGAACGTTTCTTATTTTTTTCTCAATTGTGAAATTGTCGTATATTGTTGGACTGGTAGTTAGGTGAAGACGACGTTTTTGAGTTACCGGTAGTGAGTGGTCAGTGGTCATTCGGGATATGACCATTAGGTGACACTTCTGTATTCTCGTTGAATACTAGGCATGTAACATTTCATTGTAACACCTGTGAGGTCTCCTTTTCATTTTTCCTTTTCTGTATTTCTAAGGGGTGTAACTCGTGGTTTTTACTGTATTTCAGGTAGAGACTTTGTATTAAGCGACCCTTTGGGCTTTGGAGATACGGATAGGGGTATTGTTTTCAAGTTTATATAGAATTCATATAGAACGTTAAAGTAGATTTTTAGTTTCGATACTTTGTTAAGAAAACAATTTAACGTGTTAGTCTTCATCCTCATCTTCTTCATTCTCCCCGTCGGTTATGTACTGTTTAAATTTCTCTTCCGGCAGCAAGTACTTTCTCTTCTTAGTAGCGTATTTCCAGGACTCTTCGTATTCGTAACCTTCATCGTCTCTCGGTCGTTTTGCTGTCTCTTTAGTATTTTTGGAGGGGGTCTCTTGTCATTTTCATACAATAAAAACCACAAGTTACTCCCCTTACATATACACAAAAAGAAGAATTGAAATGAAGACCTGTCAGACCTCACATGCTGCTTTTCAATGACATATTATATTCCAAGTATCCAACAAGAATTAATAAGAGTCACTAATGATCACATCCAATGTCACCACTGACCACTACCAGCTCAAACAACTCAACCGCACTACCAGCCCAACGATATTCGACAACCCCACCTTTGAGAAGAAATTAGAAACTGTCACCTTATGGTCACGAATGACTACTGACGATAAGGTACTTCACCTGACGGACAATGTCCACCTGAATACCATCCAACAAACCCGAAAGGAATCGGTCAAGAAACAACAAAGATACAAGCCTTTTACCATGCGACGACTTGGCGTAATTACCCTCCTTAACAAGATGGCGAAACCGAGATCCAAAACGGCCGCTGATATCCAAGAAGAAGGCACGGAAGCGAATATGATGTCACAGGCATGCACTGAATCCCTTAATCCACCAATTCACTTGAGATATTGGGACTTTAATTGGATAATTCTTACTACTAAGCAGGAACTGGTTACTCTTCCGGAGCCCTTGAGTTCACTTTCGATGCGACTTGAATTCGCGGTGTTAATTGCTTTTCAGTTGTTTTTTTTTTACTTTTGTGATTTTGTAATTTGTCTGTGTCTACGGTTTCTTCATGCTTTTCTCATTTGTGTTAACTGGTCTAAATTTGCCCTATAGAACCTTTGATATTTAAATGCCCGATTGGTGCCATTTCTTCTTAATTTTTTGTTTTAAGTTCAGATAATACATCTTTGATAAAACATTCGGAACAATTGACACATTGATTAAGTTTATATTGCATTACTACAAAACTTTTAATATATTTTGTCGACACCACAAAAGCAACAATAAAGAGGAAAAAGTCTGTAATTTCAATTTTAAATCCTCGAGCCTCCTTAAACAATCTATTTTCCAACCAGAGACAAGAAACTACAAGTTCTTCGAAAGGGTAGATGTGTCCTGCCTGTTGCGACACTCACCGTCGCGGTGTGCTACTAACGATCAACAAGGTGTAACACTTAGTCGTGCTCAGTATACTGCACTCTCCTCTTCGAAAAACAGGAAGTAGACGAAGAACTGACCGGAAAAGGTTGTTCACATGAAAAAAGCCTGTCGGCCTGGAATTAAAACAGGACGCATATTACCGAATAACCTGAAAATAGGGCAGCGTACGACTCGTTTAAAGTAATTTTTTTCGCTTATTCAACTTCGTCTACCAGTAAGTGGAGTCTTCCTGATGACGGATAGAGCCATCAAATTGACCCATGTATGTTGTTTATGAAACTTAAAGCGCTGTGGGCGACAAAAATACTTACCCAGTATGTAATTTTGGCACAATAATATGCTATTATCAAAATAGCAAAAATCACTTGGATAGCCCAAACTATGTGGATCGTCATGGTAAAAGTGTCAGAGATATTATTAAGCCAATGATAAATATTAAACATGGCAATAAATATATTCAATCCAAACTGATTCATTATATAATACTTGAAACTTTCGTCCAGAATGTCAACTAGTTTACAAAGTTGATTATGCTTCATTCTAAAAAGTCCGAAGCATTCCATCTTATTTCGACATGTTGATTTTGGACTTTCATCAAACGAACCCTCTAGGGTCAAATATAAAGAGCGAAACTGAAAGGAAATTGTCGATGTGATTCCCGCGAAAAAAACGATCGGGAGTAGCCACAAAGCGGATGCATATAGTATTAAGATGAAGAAAATAACGCATGTTGATAAATCGTCATGGTCGAAGGGGTTAGTAACACTTGTCCTGAATGAACCTGAGGTTTCCAAATATGACATTACAATGTTGCCGAGTGTATTGAAAAATACTAAGACAAGCCCAACGGAAGTAGAAACTTTCGCATACGTTTCTAAGGTATCACATCCCGATTTAAGTCCGATTCCTTTCGCAGTATTGTCAGTCATGAGTTCGTTATACTTTTGAATAAACTTTGGAAATTGAGTACGTTTCTCACACATAACAAACATGATAACGGAAGTAATTGCTACCTGGACTAGCCAGCATGAGCATATTATCCTCGAAACAGTTATACCTGGCATAAAATTTATTCCAACCCAAAACGAAGGAATATAGCGAACAGCGTTAAGTACCATTATACTGGTAATAAAAAAGTGATAGATTCTTACAAATCTCGTCCATTTAGGCGGTCTTCGGAAAGTTTCGGCGTTTTCCGTGATTTCTGTATTTTCATGATACAATCCAAAAACCTTCATTACAAACAACAACAAACTAAATGATTTACTTATACACACATATTGGGATTGTTCATAATTTTCGTCCTCTTTATCAATTGTCTGAACAGGAGTTTTAAATATAGTGACCATTTTGAAAAATCTGCCACACCACACCACTACATCAGCACGATAATAGAAAAAAAATTTTATGCTTTAAATATATATATCGTAAAGGCGTATTAACATAAATTACATTAAAAGGCAATTTCATCAGTTGCTTCAATTCCCATTTATTGATTTCGGTAAAAAAAACAAATGAAGGTTTCCCGTATTAATTTGATGAATTCATTGTTATTCACTTGACAAAGACCCAACTGAATTAAGACTGCAATTATATTAAGTCAATAATTGTATATTAGTAATGTTTATTCAAGAATATTTTAGTTATTGAGTTTCAGTGGCAATTGTTTGGTTTTTTTTATTCTATCGGCTCTTTAATCTATTTTCTATTTGCTTCCTTAATGGGTGCATTGGCTATTTCAGTATTTAGCTTAAATCACGGTAATGCAACAATTGATTTTTGCCTTTTTTGTCCAGTGTACTCGGTTGTCGAAGTCACGATCGATTTTAGCAAGATTAAAATGTATCAAATACAAAAAATAAGGTCATTTCATGTACTAAGCAATTAGTTTTCAAAAAATTAAATAACTTTCTTTTTAAAATACTGCTATTTGATTAGACGATTTTTTTTTTTTCATATCCCAATGAAAAAAAATATGGGGAAACGCCCATTTTTTACAAGAAGTGACACCATTTTTTCCTTCTGTTTTAATGATATTTGCATGTTACATTTATGAATCGTGTTGAAAAAAGAATTTCACAAGGAATTTTTGAAATATTTTTTTCTTTCCTTGTGGATATGAAAAATTATGTGTTTTGCACATTTTCATGTAATATAATCCGCAATGTGCAAAAAAAAAAAAAATCATACCCAATGAAAACAAAAATTAGGACAGTCATTCCTTAACTCAAATTTGGGAGCCACTATAAAGCCTAGCTGTGGAATGAAGACAAACTTCACTACCACCAATGTCTCCTAAACCATAAAGGCTGGAGTAACTTATATATATATTCTTTTTAATACATGTCGACGAGAGTTAGCGATGTGACTACGACAGTGGTACCAGTCTAATCACACTCCGCACGTTCAAGATATTTGATTGGCCGTCCGCGCGAGACACCACAGTTAGATACGCATCTCGTGGAAAGCGTGCTTACTTTTGTTTGAACACCTGTTGATCTCATTTGAATAAAAAGACAAACAAAATATATCCAAAATGCACAAAAGGTTGTTTATGTTATAAAGTCTACATTTAAATAAAATTTATAATAAAAAGGTGGATTTTTTTTTCAATTGACTCATTTTTTCACATGTTTGCTAAAATGAAAGAAAATACATATTATTTGACTATGATTTATAGTTATATAAGCAATCGTTGGGCCTATACTTTCACGTTAAACAATTAGAGAAAAGGGTTTCACAACTTGAAGTTGTGAAACCTGTATGTCCATGATTTTCTTAGGTCGTGTACCTTACTATCAACAATTTAATTAAGGACGTATTCAGTTATATTATATACTCATATAGAAATCTTTATTGTGATTCGCTTAGACTTTGTCACGTGACATGTGATAATTCGCTGGGTCAACCGGTAATCGTTGGGTCGCATGGTAAGGTCACCCTCTCGTGAGAATTTGCATGTGAGCCCCAGGATTTTTTTTTCAATAGTGTATGGGTTGTATTTCTCTAATGGAAAAAGGTTAAAATGTCCAAAATATGTTTAAAATTTGATATTAAATTGGTTCATTTAAATATTCGATATAATATAACAGTTATCACCCTAGATGATATGTGACCCGGCATTTCTTTCCCCTCGAAAAGTAAGGTCACCCTCGGGGCAAGCCCTCGGGTGACCTTACTTTCTCGGAGAAAGAAACCACCGGGTCACACACCAACAAGGGTGATAATTGTATAATAATAACTCACGATTCAACCTATTTCTACTTATTACGGAGTGAAATGTACTAAATTCTACATGCTGACTTCCAAAATTTTTAATTATTTTTTTTACGCACTCGTCACTTCTGGTTTTGAGATTTTTGTATTGTCTATCACTGAGCATTTTTTTTGCACATTTTTCATAATTTTATTCATTTTTTTTTCAAAACTTATAGTGGTGAATTTTATTTTTTATCTAGTATATTTAAAAATCCACGCATACCAAACAAAGATTTTATAACAAATTTTAAGAAAAATCTATGGAGTAGATTTTTTAGTTTGAATTTTTCCTATTGAGCCTTTTAATAAATAAAAAGATATATTATATCATGTTTTTTTCAGAGTCGTTTCTACAGATTTTCTTGCGGTGAACTTTTTAACTTTTTTTTCTCGAGATTTAAAGAACTAGTCTAGGGTAAACTGTGGTCAAAATTTTAAAAAATCCATGGATACTTAAATAAAAACACTCCATCTACCTGAAAGTATCAAAAACACTTATTATTTTTCGTGAAACATGATATAAGGTTGAACAGTATATTAATTGACCATCTAGAGAATGACTATTTTGTATTGCGAGACTTCAATTTCCTTATTGTTATGTGATTGTCAGCAAGAACTGTATAGCGGTGAAGGAACCCAGACGAACCATTGGTTACTGTGGTAGTCGCCCTTATGTCACGGTTATCCAAATTTCTACAATTCCCAACCTTTGTACAGTACCGTTGAATTGTTTAGGAGTTAGGCACAACCAAGAAGCCCTTCAACAATTTTTGTTCTATTTGGTGAGAGTAATTTTCTTTTGATATGTCTGATGATGACATTGAAATTTGTTGATGTTATGGTTGTTATATAGATGATAAAATAAGTTGCCGGTCTTTGAAAAGGTCGACCAACAGTAAACAAGCCGTTTGTCTCCATCTGAAAATCATCTGCAATGATGTCTCTGTCTCATTGCTGAAAAAAATAAAACTATCTCAGCTCATTGTACTAAAATTTAAAATTCAAAAGGTCTTCATTAGTGTTATCAGTTGATGCTTATAATTAATTCTTGTATTTGTAGAATTATCCTAGAAAATAAAAGTAATCTACAAGAGGAGAAGTTTATTAGTTTCGTACTTGCATGTGTTATCCCCAAAATCTATATGATCATGACTAAGAATAATGTCTATTTCTAAAAAAAAATGTTAATCAAACGAGACTTCAACTCTAAAAATACGTAAATTCCGCATAGGCTGAATACACATTATTATAAATATCTTTGTTTTGTTTTATTACATTAATTATATTAATAATGGTTCGATTAATGTTATGCTCATATGATACTGTCTTTTCTCTTCTTTTTTTTCTTAAATGCTTTTATATCATGTATATTTTTTTGTTATTTTTGGATGACACATCACATGCATATTTAAACTGTGCTTTTGTCCAATAAAATTGATTGATTGATTGTAATGCTTTCTACTTCTTTCATTTCAGGTACTTGCATTTCATTGTCACTGAAAAAAGACTATATGGCAATATTTGACCTTTTCCAACATCATACTGTGTCTTAACTGTAATACATAGTTTTCGATCACGTGACTTTTCTGTCCTAATTTATGACCGTCCGCCATATTGGAGGTCAAGCGTCAATAATCTACTGATCGATCACGATTTGTTTGTAAACAAGGCATTTAAATACCTGATTTGTGTTGAAAGATGGATGAAAAGGGAAAGAAATGTTCTCGGACATATCGGGATTCATTAGATACGATTTCTAAACAACGATATGATGATAAAATCTCTTTAATTGAGAAACAAGACCCGTATTCCGTAGAGAAACAGAGATGGTCGCTTGACATGGAGAAATGGGCTGGCGTAACTTATCCTGACATTGTCAACTTTTTATTGTATTCCACGAGTTCGTACACCTTAGATGAACTTAAATCATATAAAGGACTCGAAGCCTACAACCAGTTCATATGTGGGTATCCACCCGATATTCCGAAGGTCCGATAGTCCGAAGGTCTGATAGTCCGAAGGTCCGATAGTCCGAAGGTCCGTTAGTCCGAAGGTCCGATAGTCCGAAGGTCCGTTAGTCCGAAGGTCCGATAGTCCGAAGGTCCGTTAGTCCGAAGGTCCGATAGTCCGAAGGTTCGATAGTCCGAAGGTCCGATAGTCCGAAAATACGTATATTTTAGCGATGTCGCCCAAAATCGCCTTGGATGGTATTCATTCAATTCAGTGCATCAAAATATACCTAGAAATCATTTTTCATTGAAATCGGGAAAGTCGACGTTTTCCGGGGGGTGGGGGTTGGGGGGATGGGGTGGGGGTTGTGGGGGTTGGTAAAATGACCGTTGTCGCATCAATTCTTTTTCGTCAAAACTGTCATGATAGCCTACTTTATCAGTGTACCAATTTTCATTAAATTCAGTTTAGCCGTTTCTGAGATCTTAGAAATATACTTCAAAAGGTTTCATTGGCTTTGGTTCATGCGTTTGGCTAAAACGTGTCGGACAAGTTCACTGTCAAGAAAGGAAAAGAATAATAACAAAAATAATAATAATGCGTATTAATTTGTGATCGCAAGCGAGTCACAAGATGCCTCCCCCAGTGCGCAAACCTGTTTAGAGTAACGTATTACCAGAAAACCAAATTTTAAGTGAATCGGAAAAAGTTGAAATTTTGGCAATTTTGACCGCCAGTTGGCACGTCGTAGAAAAATTCCGATTGCGCCATGTTGATTAGCATACCCTTTTTTACCAAAATCATGACGATTTGGAAAAAAAAATAGCCGATATCGTCCGAGGCGGCCTTTGAAGATTCCGAAAAAAAATATGCAACACTGCCTCATGACGTCCTATATGTGTGCCATGTTCTATTTCAATCCGTCGAACGGTGCTCTCGAAATGTGTGGTCTGAGCAGAGGTATTTGGAAGTGTACAGGATCAACCTCCTTATTTCACACTATGCCATGTTGGTACTCTATGAAATGTTATTTCCCGTGCCGGGTACTGTTATTTCCCCAATTGTGCATCACGTGGTTTTCGTATATTGATTACCGACACCTAAATTTAAAGATTCTGAAGCAAAACAGTATTGCTAAGCTGTAAAATGGAAAGTATATTACTTTTATGAACATTTCAAATCAACCTTTAAAAAATTGAAAAGTAAAAATGTCTGTGTAAACTTTTATTTGATATTTCTTGCTGGAAAATTAGCACATTAACTGAAATATTTGATTGGTTGTCTCTTAAAAACAAATAAAACAATGACCATGCATAAAATCATGAATTAAACCCATCATAAAAATCATTTTTCTTCCTTTGTCATGCGTTTTGATATTGACATCAATATTATTTGTTGTGCTTTTCAACGATTAGTTGCAGTGGGTAATACTAAAATTGTACTGTTATTTCCCGTGGTAACTGTGGCATGGTACTGTTATTTCTGGTTAGAAAATTTACTATGGTACTGTTATTTCCTGTAAAAGGAAAACTGTTTTTTATGCCCTCGCTTAATAATGACGATAATATAGTGATAGAAATGTACGTCTGTGACACCTTTCAGTTACACTTTTATATCAACCACTTTATTGGATATATGAAACATTTAAACAATCTGTGTGACCTTCTGTAGATGCACATCTCCTTTATCATTGCTATAATTAAGTCTGATAAATATCTTCCTCTGTTATTCACAACGCCTAATTAACCTCTTAATAAATCTCCAATGGACTTTCAATAATACATGTGGATATGTACCTTAACTTTCTATTTGAATATTCTATCTTGTTAGTTATTTTTTGTTTTTGTTTGTTGTTTTAGGTTGTTTTTTTTATCTTCTTTTTTTGTGGGAAGGGGGGGGGGTAGTATTTATTTGTGGTTGGCGGGTCACAGTCTGCTCAAAAGTTCATTCTTAATTTGGTACTTTTTCTAATCTGGTCTGCTTCGAGACTGGTCTACTCAAGGTCCGCTCTTAATATGGTTTGGTCTGAACTCAGGCGGACCAGGCCTACATAGAACAATCTAGACCTAGAGAACCTCTGGTTTACTTTTTAAAGGTAAACTGTTTTGTTTTGGCTACGAGTCGCAAAATAATGGTCATGTGCATATGAATTTGTCTTCCACCTCACAAAATTAGGTGCACTGTCTAGAATATCTAGTTTTTTAGTTCCATATCGGCGACAGTCGAAAGGGACTGACTATAGGTTTGCACGTCTAGCTGTCCGTCACGCCTCAGTTTTCCGCACTTTTTGTACTAAACCCTTGCAGATAGTGAACTGATTTTTTATATGTGAGTCTACCATAATGAGTTACAGATCAAGTTCGCTTTTTGATCCGGTTTGCGCATTTTTACGGGTCCTTTGAACTTTAAGAAATTACTGAAGTTTGTTAACTGCACCTTTTTATTAACACTTTTATAAATAATAAACTGATCAAGTTCAACACTATTTTTTAACCAGAGACTGAAATATGACGCCGGTAGGGGGACTATGTATTGTTTTGCAATACTCTCAGAATGCTTGTTCAATTGTTAACCACCAATTGTTGCAAAAATTTTAACAAAGTTTTCAGTAATCACATGAAATATCAGTACCAAACCACAGGAAATAACAGTACCTCATGCATATTTGCCACGCGAAATAACAGTACAATTTTAAAATTACCCACCGTAACTAATCGTTGAAAATCACAACAAATGATATCGATGTCGATATCAAAATGCATGAGAAAGAAAGAAAAATGATTTTTATAAAAGGTTTTATTCATGATTTGTTGCATAGTCATTGTTTTATTTGTTTTCAAGAGACAATCAATCAAATATTTCAGTTAATGTGCTAATTTTCCAGCAAGAAATATCAAATAAAAGTTTACACAGACATTTTTACTTTTCAATTTTTTAAAGGTTTGATTTGAAATGTTCATAAAATTAATATACTTTCCATTTTACAGCTTAGCAATACCGTTTTGCTTCAGAATCTTTGAATTTAGGTGTAGGTAATCAATATAAAAAAACCACGTGATGCACAATTGGGGAAATAACAGTACCCGGCACGGGAAATAACATTTCATAGAGTACCAACATGGCATAGTGTGTATTTTAAAGTAAAATATTACCCAGTAAAAATTAACTTTTATCTTTGTTTATATTTATAACTTGTCAATTTATTTTACGCACTACTAGTTATATTTTAAATAAATCATAAGCATGATCAAAAGAACTATGAAGTTTCAAATGACACAGCCCCTTACCCCCCCCAAGACTTTCATAATTGCAAAACTTTCGACGAACTCGGATAATCTCGGAAGCCTAACGACTTTGTTCGGAGACTTCCGAACCAACCCTGCTTACGTCAGAAACCGCAATGCCCGCCAATTACCCTTGCACGAGTCGACGTAACGGCGCGAACCAGTGGAATATAAAAAGGGAACCGCTCCTTGCATCATGCTTGAAATTTAGGGTACACGCGTGTAACATGGCGTATCTTATGCTCGGAATAAAAAGGGGGAAAATTTTGATAGACGAGGGTTTTCGTTATCAGAAAAACCGTGAAACAAAAGAGAAGATCCATTGGAGGTGTTGGAAAACAGGTTGCAGAGCCAAGCTGAGCTTACTTCTCTTCGATTTGACAGAGGAATCTCCAGAAATAACTGTTCTTGAGGTAGGAAATAACTAGACTATCGAATTATTAGAAAAAAAAGCTTCTTCATTTTCTTGTTGTTTTAAGACCATATATATCTATAAAAACATGTCATGTTTTTTTTTATTTCAAATCCCAAACAAATTGTCAAATGGTCCGTGCGTAAGGGGGCGCACGACCCCCAATACCCCCATCGATCCTAAAACGGGGAAAAATATGACTTTTAGATCATGTTTACTGTGAAATCAATAAAAATAGGCCCATATCGTTCCATTCGACGAATATTAAATGCCCCCTTTAACCGAAAATCCTTTATCCACCCCTGGTTCCGTACCCACATGAATTGCAAGGTGGCTAAGATTTCTTGAAATAGAGTTTTGACATACTATAGTTGTTCGATTGTGATCAAAAGATATGAAAATTTTCGTCAAGTTTTTCTCATAAACAGTACATGATATTGATTTGAAATTTGGTAGGATGTTTCAGTATGACAAACTATGTCCTTGGCGATTTTGTTACCTGTCAGACCCCTACTTCCTGTTTGGGCTAAGGGAGCATCCCTGTCCCATGGACAAATTCCTCATTTATTTGTTTCTAAATAATTATACTCTCTTTCTTTAAAGCGATGGGAATTTTAAATGAAAACGCAGCCGAAAAAAGTTAAGCACGGACTTCTGAATGTTGTTAAACCAACAATTTGTTAACATATCTGTATTGTTGATTTCAGTATGATCAGCACAACCACGCCACTGACGAAGCTGTTATCCTTGAGCAACAAGTTTTCAACTCCATTAGACAAGAGGTAAAGAGAGATCCAACAGTGCCTACTCGACGGTCTTTTGATAAAGTGGTAGCCGACTTTATGGACAGTGAAGATGGCGTTGAAGATCTACCGGACTTTCACCAAATGAAAAGCAAGATTCAACGGTTACGCAGCTCTTTATTGCCGCCAATCCCACATTCAATAGATGATGTTGAAATAAATGGCGAATGGGGTAGAACATGGTCCCACAGACCTTTCCTGAGCCTATTAGATAATAACTGGGGTATCTTGTTGTTCGTAACCGAGGCAAACCTTAAGATTCTCCAGAGATGCACCACCATATATATTGATGGCACATTTAGGACCTGTCCTAAACCATACATGCAAATGGTAACCATTCATGGGAAATATTTAGGACAAACTTTCAGTCTATGTATGGCTTTATTGACAACAAAGGAGGCAGGCGCTTACAGACAACTATTACAGCACCTCAAGCGCAGGGTACGTAATACGACCCACCACAGATTTAGTCCTGAAAAAGTGGTTTGCGACTTTGAAATGGGATTAAAAAATGCGATTGAAACGGAGCTACCAAACACCAGGGTCGTAGGGTGTTATTTTCATTTCTGTCAAAGCTTGTGGAGAAAAATTCAGGAATTAGGGCTATCTCGAACATATAGCCGCCGTAGACATGTTAGAATGTTGTTGAGGAAATTGATGGCTATAGGATATCTGCCTGTCAACATTGTACGACAGAACTTCAACATGATACAGACAGAAAGAAGAACAAGGCGCCTTATTGGTAGATACCATGCAATCCAGGAATTCCTCAACTACTTCAGAAATACGTACATTGACGGCCAGTTCCCCATAGCCTTGTGGAATGTTTTTGAAAGGGGCATGGACTGCCGAACAAATAATATTGTAGAAGGTATTTTTATGCAACTTAAAATTACTAAACTTGCTTTATCCGTAACAATTTCATAATTGCATTATATATATACTCCATTTGTATATGTTAACAACTACATGTATAAACATGGGTAGAACCATTCATCACTAAAAGCCCTTTATATGTTTAACGCTTGTGGTAAACTTGAAGTCTGCTTGCTGTCTTTCGTTGTGGGTCGGGGTTTGGGAAATTATATCACGCGTACGTTTCCCGCATAGAAAGATGGCTAGCAGCGCCTGCGGATTGCTCGGTGTCTTTTGTTGTGGATTCTAATTTTGTTTTGTGGGAGTTGTGTCATATACATTTATTCACCTATCATTTTTTCTATTATTATATTTTATTCTATTCCATATGACATAAAAATCATACCTGCCCGTACGTCTAACCGGAAAGGGAGTGTTAACATTTTATCACTTTTCACAATATAAATTTTTCAAAATAAAGTAAGAGAGGTTATTTTTGTTGTAAGGTATATTTTAATGCATGCATATGATAGGACATTACAGTTTCCGCCATTTAGTTCTTTATAATGCAATAGGCACAACAATTATTGTCCCTATGTGTATGAATCGATATTATGATCAACTCTTCTGTATTTTACCTATTTGGGAAGTTGTTTTTAGCTCACCTGACCCGAAGGGTCATGTGAGCTATTGCCATCACTTCGTCGTCCGTCCGTCGTCCTTCTTCCGTCCGTCCGTTAGTCCGAAACTCTGAAACCGCTTGACCAAATGCAACCAAACTTGATATGGTTGTTCCTTAAGGTATTGTGCAAAATTTGCGTTGGGATTTTTGATCCGTCAAATAACATGGCCACTGTAATTGAAAATAGAACAAGGAAAAGGGGGTGTCAAATACAGGTTTTTGCAAATAACGGTGACAGATATCAAAATTCTGGCAGAAAATTAAAGTGACCAGCATGACTAGATCTACCTGCCCTGAAATTTTCATGAAGATCCCACAACCCGTGTAGGAGTTATTGTCCCTTTTCTGGATTTTTGATGAATTTTGCACTTTTGAAGCTCAATATCTACAGGGTTAGCATTGTCAGACCAACCGTTTTTGCAGTTGTTTCCCTTAGAATGTCTGAAATGACCATTTTCACTGAATATTGGCAAACATACTTAAACCGGCTGGAATAGAGTAAATTCTTCTTATGGTATAGTGGGAATAAAAATGATCTACCATCTGCAAATTTTTTTTTTTTGACAATTGGACGTGCGGTTCTATATTTACGAGCAAAATATTGAAAACAAAGGGAGATAATCCGTCACATTTTTCCTGACAAAAAATTAAACTAGGTTTGATTTTGATGAAAATTGGTTTATAAAGTAATAGAGGTATGCCAATTTCAATTTTGGTGTCAATTTTTTTTTATTGCCTGCCATTTCCAAAATGGGTGCCATTTTCCATCAAAACTTCAATTTGATCCAATTTTGATGAAATTTGTATACAGGGTAGTAGTGGTATGACAAGTTTAAAGTCAGGTGAGTGATTCAGGCTCTTGGTTTTACCTATCCAATATTTTAGTTCTCGTTTTTTTTTATATTCAAGGGTTTCACAGTAAATGGAATCGTTTTGTTGGCACAAAGCACCCATCTTTATGGATATTTATAAGGAAGCTTAAAGACGAAGAACGCTCTGAGAGAAGAAGAATAAGAACAGTACATGAAGGGCGAGACGGACCAAAAATGAGAAGGAAGTGGAGGAAGCTGGAGAAAAGAATTAAACGTTTGAAGCGAGAATACCGCAGAGGGATTCGCAACGCCGACCAATACTGGGGAGCAATGACATATGTAGTGAAATCTTTCGACTGAAGATGAACAGATACTGTGGGAACGATTACTAGTAACTACATGTATGAAGTTCAACATAATGGAGAATATAGTAAAATTCTTCCTGTAAAACATTGAAGTGTAAATATATTCTTGTTAAAATGAATATTTGAATCAAATCTAGTTTTTATCGTTGGTATTTAAAACCTCTGACGGGCATGATAAAAGGCGTCCAGCCGTCTGTTTGGTGTCTTGCTTGTAAACACATTTTCCTGGAACCACATGATCGATTAGATTGACGTTTGTCTCTTGTGCAGATGACATGGTAATCTGCAAATGTCTTCCATACACATTTTCTGAAACCACTAGGTAGACTACATAACCTGGCCCAAGGCCATGTGAGCTTATGCCATCACTATGCATCCGTCGTCCTTTTACATTTTTCAAAAATCTTCTCTTAAACCACCACTAAAGCAATTCGTCTGAAACTTTGCAAAACGCTTTTTGGTATACTGGTCACAAATGATCCTAATTTTAAAATAGTTTTGATCGAAAACATGGCCCTTGCCAAAATGTTTTCCGCCGTTGTTAAAAATAGAACAGGGGGTCAGAACATAATTTCTGGTTTATATCTTAAAAAGTATGAGATAGACGAAATTTGAAGCAACCTTCCGTGGGCCACATGCAGGGACTTGCTCCCCTCTATCAATATTTTGTCAGAGTCAATGTGCGGTACGAATTTATGACCCATTTATAGGAGTTAAAGCCCTTTAAAGGCAAAAACATAAAAATGGTGGTGTTTTTTTTTTTCATGTTTTGTCATATAGAATGAAAGCTTAAATGTTCATCTTATTCAGCTCTACAAAAGTCTCCATTGTGTGGAGGTTGTCAGATAGCTGTGTTATTGGCCTTTGAAGATCAAAAATGTTTTTTTTATTTCAATGTTATCTAAATTAACCGTTTTTTCCCGCGTTTTGGTATTTGTAATTTTGTGCCATATAGAAAAAAAATTGCAGATAAAGAAAAGCTTTTGTTGCATAAAGGTTCAGACCATTCAGCTCTACAAAAGTGTCAATTTGTTTGTAGTTGTCAGATGATCCCTTATATGAGTCGTGGTCCTTTAGAGGCTTAGAGGTAAAAAAAACCAACGTTTTCTTAATGTTTTGTTACAAATGTATATAGAATGAAAAGTATTGCAGAAAGAAAAAAGGTTTTGCTTGCTTAAATGTTCAGTTCATTACGCTTAAGGTCTAACTTCATTGGGTCCAATTTGTTGGATGACATTAATTTTGGTAGAGGTTGCAGAAAAGGAAACCTAATTAGGTCTGTTGCATTAGATGAATGTGTGTCATTGTTAATATTAATAGGGGCTTGAAACTTAAGAAGTCAGGTGAGCGATTCAAACTCCTGAGAGTCTCTTGTGTTTCATGCACAGATCATTTTTATTCCAATTATTTAGCAATCATGTTTCAGAAATGGTTGATATCATAGGTTGCACCCAAAAGATTATCACGGTTAAATGCGCCATCTTTTACACGATGTGCCCTATCCAAGCCAGGAACCCCTTCATCCCTTCATATTATGTGTGAATTTTCTTTGACTTACGAGGGTTTTATTAAAAGGTTGTCTCCGTCATCAAAAACTTAAAATCCAAAGAAATTTACATCGTATTGAAACAAGAGAATAGGTAACACAGTAGAATAACGTCTTAAACACACAGAGCTAAAATGTTTAATGACTCAGGGTCCACCAAAATCGAGAGTATGCCAGCGGCTTCTCTAGAAACACCCTCCGATATTTGAGCGTCCAAAGTTGAGTGCGATGAACGATACAGCAAGTCCGTGTGACATCGGTCGACCGGCTCTAGCATAACGCAAATAACTTTGATACAACGCAACAAGTGAAAAATCGAGTAGTGTTTCTAAACTTCCCCAGCAATTTTATTCCATCTCATTGCAAGAATATCGGCCAAATAGAAATTTAATGTCAATTTAAAAGAATAAGAAAAAAAATAAAAAGCAGAAAAACAAATATATACAAAAGGAGTGTAACAAAGTGCAATATAAGTATATTAACGACTGAATTATTCGGGTTAAGGTAAGTTATGTATTTTCTAACTGAAAGCAAAAGGCTGATTGAAGCATTAAAATACAAAATAATGGCATTACCATACATTACTATCGCAGTAGTTGGCTGTGCCGGTTTCTACTTACTGAAGAATTGTATACTTAAAGGTATAATCCTCATACATCTCCTTTAAAATATAGTTTGGAAATCGGTAAAAAAAAGCACGAATACAAATCGATAACCGCCCCTATACAACATAAATCAGCAGCCCACAGGGTCAGTCTCATTACATGTAGCACGTACATGCCAATAAATTTAATTGAATTTAAAGTAAATGTACACGTAAATTTTCTAAGCACCATCGTCAAAATGTCTTCTAATTCGGACTATCGAACCTTCGGACTATTGGACCTTCGGACTATCGAACCTTCGGACTAACGGACCTTCGGACTATCGAACCTTCGGACTATCGGACCTTCGGAGTATCGGACCTTCGGAACTACGGACCTTCGAACTAAAGGAGTGTAACCCATATGTGGATGGGTGCGAGATGTCAAAGTGGTGGAGATAAATGGTCTTTGTTTACATTCAGCAAGGGTAAGTTCTGATGTTTTTGTAAATTAATTATTATGGTTTTAATTATTTATCATGTTTATTGATGAAGTTACATATACAGCTTTATGTCTGTCCTAATCTGCAAACATGACATCTTTTAGTTTTAAAAAAAATATGTAAACATTTTACACAAAACATGTACATGTACAAGAAAAAAATGAATCCACATCCGACAAATAAATGGTGTAATAGCCATACTGTTGTCATGAATGTAAAGTTCCTTCAACAGCATAATAAATGTACAATGTACATGTGATTTAATGCGAACTAAGATTGATAGTTTGATGCATGTTCTACATGTATAAGTATTTTTGTACAAACATGGATCATACATGTAATTATTTTATAGCTGGTTACTGTAGTATTTGCTGACAATGTAATTTAAAATATTTTTTTCATTGTAGGTTATGCATTCTCAGCGATTGAGTGAAACACCATTGACTCCATGGGCCATTATCCAGAAAGATGGGAAAATACTTGCAGCTCACTGTAACTGTATGGCCGGTTTAGGCGAAGCTTGCACCCATGTTGCTGCCATGCTCTTTTCAATTGAGGCTACCGTCAAAGTACGAGACGCAAGGACAGTAACACAGACAAAGGCATACTGGTTACCAGCATCTATTAAGGGAGTAGAATACTCGAAAATAGTAGACATTGACTTTTCTTCTGCGAAGTCAAAGAAAAAGATCCTTGATGCACATCTGAGTGATACTCCATTGACCAAGAGAGGAACAATGCAACATAAGCCAGTTGAAAAACCGACAGATTCAGAGCTGTCATCCTTTCTGAATAAACTGAGTTTAACCCGAGCACAGTCAGCAATCTTGAGTGTCAAAGAAGACTTTCAAGCACCTTTTATACCAAAAGCTTTGGATCAGAGATTTCCAAGTGTTCTTACAGACCTTTTAAACAATGACTTACTATGTGCAAGCTACAGTCAGGTTATTGAACACTGTAAATCTGTACAGATTTCTGTTAGCAAAGAAGAGGCAGATTGTGTCGAGGCAGCCACCAGAATGCAAGCAGAATGCAAACTTTGGAATCGTTTCCTCAGTGGCAGAATCACAGCATCTCGCATGTATGCTGTGTGTCATAGCAGTCCTGCATCACCATCAGAGAGCTTGATTAAAAGTATTTGCAACCCAGAATCGGCTAAATTTACTTCTGCTGCTACGACTTGGGGTTGTTCACACGAACAAGATGCAAAAGAAATTTACAGAACTACAATGGATGCGTTGCATGACAACTTTATAATTGAGGCAGCTGGTTTCACCATACATCCAGATTTTCCTGTATTTGGGGCTTCACCAGATGCTTTGGTTTCATGCGATTGCTGTGGAAAGGGTGTGGTGGAAATTAAATGTCCATATTGTGTGAGGTCGGATTCTTTGGACAAATACACAGGACCCAAATCATGCCTTGAACAAGTCAATGAAATAAGAACTTTGAAGAGAAATCATGCCTACTATTACCAGGTGCAAACACAGTTACATCTTTGCTGTAAAGAGTACGCAGATTTTGTAGTATGGACTGAGCAAGAAGTACATATAGAGAGAATAGAACCTGATGGAGACTTGTGGGAAACATTGGTTAAAAAGGCAACAAACTTTCATGACATGGCAATAATGCCCGAGCTAGTTAGCCGATTTTTTTCCCGTTTACATAAGCCACCAACACTGACGGTTCTTCAAAACACCCAAAATCATGCTAATGACAATGTCAGAAACCAAGAGGAGAAAGTGTATTGCATCTGCAGGAAAGGAGAAACAGATTCAATGGTTGCATGTGACAATCAAAACTGTCCTTATGAATGGTTTCATTTACAGTGCTTGAAATTGACCGAGTCAAAACTTCCTAAAGGCAAGTGGTATTGCCCTGAATGTAGCCGATTGCCAGAGTTCAGACCGAAGAGACGTTGTTCCAGAAAATAAATATATATATGTAAGCTTTTATTTGTTTGTTGTGACCTGAACTTTTGTACATATGTTTAAAACAAAAAAGGAAAAAGGGAAAAAAAACTGTCGTGGTAGCCTTAGCCACCTGATGAGTTCCCTTGGCAGGGACGAAACAGTTTTTGCCCAAGGCAACCCACTCAAAAAATGTTGTATATACGTATATGCACACATTACAAATTTGTGTCTCTTCCACTATTTAGTACATGTTTATGTAACTGTAAAATGAAGACAGTTATAACATGTACAAAATATGTATATAAATGTACTTTTTATTAAAATGGTGTTATGGTACTACTGGTACAAATAAATACATACACATGTATGTATGGTTTTTACATGTAATACACTCATGTCCAGTAAAAATGGCCTCAACTTGAGTCTCAAATTTCTGTCTAGAAACTTTTTTGAAGGGCAAATTTTAGTCAGAATAGTTGACTCTTACATGTAAAATGAATGTTCATTAAAAAACTGTTTCGTCCCTGCCAAGGGTTCAGGCCTCAAAAAAAAAAATATGGTTTCTAGCTAAATGTAAACAGCGTAATTAATGATTTCAACAAGAAACTGATTACATGTTTTAATAAAATATATCTTGTACCATATTTTTTTTTATTTTGGAGGCCTTACTCATCAGGTGGCTTAATGGCTACCACGACAGTTTTTTTTTTCATTTTTTTCTTTTTTTTTCAATCCAAAACATTTACACTAACACATTATTTACAGCATAACTTAGTTCAAACTGTTTCATATTTTAATGATTTACTCCAGCTCAATCAAATGACACAACAGATTTACACAAATTTGTTAAAGCACAGCAAACAGTTACAATCTTATCAATGGTTGGTGTAGAACCTTCTGTGGAAATCAGAAAATCTAATGGCAGTGTGTCTTGCAATATGATGTATTTATTTCGGACAAGTCCTATAACCCTCTCAACATGAATTCGCAAATGGGCAAGCTTACGGGTCTTTTCAACTTCTATAGGAGAGAGCTGTGATTTTCCTTTGGTAAATGCAGGTATTAACACCTCACAACTAGCTTGGGCTACACTTTCCGCAATGTCAAATCCCCTGTCTGCTAATACCACATCTCCATATTCTAGTTGCTCTAAAAATCCACAATTGTTTGTTATATATTTGTCCGATGCTCTACCACCATATCCTTGGCTGATGTAGCAAACACTACCTTGCGGAGAAATCCCAATCAGGTACTTGGCCGTGTTATGGTGCTTATACGATGACCATGTCTGAGCTCTGGCTTTCAGGTTGGAAGGTCTTTCTATAAAAATCTCAAAGCAGTCAATAATTACTGCAACTTTCAATCCAAAATATTTTCTGAACTCCATGGGCATAGTTGCAACACGTTCATCTTTGGTCGGCCAATACACCAGAGGTTGTAGCTTAATGTACATTACATGGAGGGTACTTTGGAAAGATTTCGAGATTGTTCCTTGTCACCAAATTTATCAGCTAGGTACTGTACGGATAAGTTCAGTTTTAAACGTAGTAACACTAAGATTACTTTCTGAAACTTGGTAAGTGAGCTGTTGTGGGACTGTGTTATGGCTGGCTCTATGTAGTTAAACAGTGTCATTAGAACACCATATGATGGTAAACCAGTATATAGTTTCACTTTTTCATCATCATTCCTAAATGTCTCTTCTGAAATTGTCAAGTTTGCCAGTTTTTCTTTAAGCGTCACATTTTCAACAGTCAATCTGTTTAGCTCTGCTTCCATTCCACTGACAATAGAAGTCGTAAGCTCGGTCTGTACCATCTTGTTTAGGTCCTCATCCTCATCAGCTATGTAGTCGTCGTTTTCTGTTGATGCCTCATCCTCATTGGTTTCTGTTGTGTTAAAGAGCGTTATCAAGGACTGTGCCGCCTCAACTCTTTTCCTCTTTTGTTGCCTCTCTTTCAGTCTTGAGCCACGCTCGGGCACAGGAGTTTTAGATGCTGTTTCATGCTTTTGGTGACCAAGATTTAAAGATGGTGCCCAATCTACGTCCCCTTCTGGGTACAGAGGTGATGGTTTTCCTGTAAAAAAGAAAGGTCTTTAGTTACAGTCAATTCAATAATAAATTCATAAATTATTTAAATTTGTCAAAGTTTATTAACACATAAATCCACCATACATGTTTATTCAAACTCATGAATGCTGAAGTAATGACATATTTTTCATTGTTCAAATAACCTGACAATTCAATATCCATTTTTATAACAGTATTAAACGATCTCTTATATATCAGATTTAAAAAAATATTGACATACATGCAGTGTTTTGATACACACTGTCACAAAGTCAATGATCATGACCCACTTTAAAAAGGTCACAACAAATTCTCCATTTCAAGTTTATCGGTTCAAAACAAAAATATTTTATGTATCGTTTACGTAAAATACGTTTAAAACTCTTACCTTTAACAAAATGATCCGAACAAATCCTCAGATAAGGATAGGATGATGGCTGCAGGTCAGATCGGCTGATGCGAGAAAGCCACAATGTTCGTCGTTTTTCAGACATTTCTTTTGTTTTCTCTCCTTGATTTGTAATAACCGCCGGTAGTCGAAAGAAAGACACCTTGTCCTTCCCTCCGGTTCGTTGACAACCAATAATACCACAGTAATTCGGCATTTTGACATCTAATTTACATATGAATAGCTAAAGGGCGTTGTTTACCTCCAATAAGAGAAACTATACTCATATAAGCGCAAATAAACACTTTTTTTTAGATTTTAAACTTTTCCATATTTTATCCTTATTTGTATCCATGATAATCTTAATTCCAATGAAGCATCCTCTATACTCATTATCAGTTGGATATTCATGTAGGTCTCTTACATTGATATCAAATTAAGAGCTATACTGATGACAGCTATTTTAATACTCCTAATTTTTCCAGGTGTATGTGCTTAGGGGCTTTGTATTAATGTATTAATGTACCATAATTTTTACAAAATATATACATGTATATATTCATTAGTATGCTTTGCTTATATCTTATGGACGCTATGCAGTGTAGTGTGTTAATATATTAATATAGACGCTAGTACACATGTGTTTGCTGTCTAACCATCTTTTAGTGGAATGACCTTGTGATCCAGTGTAAATATGGTGGTGGGTTGGATTGTAATGTGACATTCCATCCCAGTATTCGGCATTATAACTTTTATTTCTGGAACAGAACCGATTATATACTGGACCTTGCACCTTTGAACTAATTTTATAATTTTACGTTTTAACCCTGCACATGCACGCAGTTGCTCTCCGTACAGTTGCTATGATCCACATCATTGATTGGTGCTCCAGCTAATGGAGGGATAACAATAGAAGAAAGATATGGCGGACAAATACGATAATGATAATGCGTGACGTCACCGGAAAACTATGTATTATCAAAAACTGCCTCAAAAATTATTTTTAACGACTATTAAATAGCAAAATCGACGGTATTCAATAAATAATGATACTTGCGTGCCATGTATTGTCGAACAATGTTGAGAAATAACGATTGTGTTAGCGGAATGATGACCCAGGCCCGGGTTAATAGTTTTAGTCACTACCCATAGCATTTAGATACGTTTCATTTCCCATTACTATATATCCCCCAAAATGACAGAGCTGTCACTGCAGGACAGACTTCATAATTTCAAGAATCAGTTACAACAGTATGACAATAGTCTTCCATTTCCACAACAGAAAGCACTCATCAACCGACAAATGTTGTCTCCCGTAGTCATTACATCGTGTAATGGCGACGGTCCATGGTGCTTCACTAGCGCAACGATGACGTTCAATTATTGGTTTGGAATTCCACTGTATAGTTGGTATAACAGAGCTATCAAAAAAGTTTGTGGGGAACTTAAGATGAAAGGATGTATGAATACAGATCAAAAGAAAGCATTTGAGTGTCTTCTGGACTTCTTCCATTCTGGTAAGAAATATTTTAGCTGCAATAATGTCAGGCCTGTCAAGTCTCACGCAATTGCCGTGAGACTCACGCAATTTTTTACCAAATCGGTGGCATTTTCCTTTGATATTTGTCGTTTTTACCAGATCTCACGCATTTTCATTTTGAAAACTTGACAGCCCTATAATGATAAGCAGTAGCAAAAGCAAACCAATCTAGCGGTCTCCCTATTTAGTGACAAGAATCGTCAAGAGCCGACAAGAAGCGTCAAGAACCAACATGAAGCGTCAAGAAGCCCAAAAAAGTTTTATTACAGCCAGGAATTTTTTTAAAAGTTTAATATTCAGTTGAGCAATTAAAATAAAACAAATCAAAATAAAATTTTTTGGACAGGCTTATAAAATTTTATCTTAATAAATGTATAGTTTGAAATAAAATAAATTTTATATGAATCTCTATGTAGAACCCCGTCCCCGTTGTCAGGTTCGGAAACACGCTAAACAAAGCTGCTAACTATGCAACAGCATGGCAAAGAGTTCAAGAAATATTATAAATGTTTTTATTTGTTATTTTTAACTGTTTAAGCTCAAATTTGATTTTTTTTTAAAATTTCTTTATATAGGTAAACATCTGACCTGCCTCAGAACATTACTGGAAGATCCTAACAAAAGTCAACATGAAGTACAAGCCATTCTTGCAATGCACTTATTTTCCCCATTAGTGTATCCATCATCTTATGCAGTTGATAAAGAAACATTTCCAAAGCACTTACACAGTTGTCCTTCATGCCAAGAACCTATCAACTTAGAGAATACATCCTTTGGTAAGTAAATGTTAAAGAGCAGTTGCTAAAATGCAGACAAAAAAATGGAAGTTACGGTGTACTTTCCTTCAGTTATAAGTTACTTTACCATGAAGGAAGTATATGGTATCATAATGAAACATTATACACATATACATCAGGATATGAACAAATGAAAGCCATCATAAAATTGTTCCTGTTTTGTCAATTTTACGGTAGATTTATCACAAAGAGAGGGTGCAACAGTTTATTTAGTTTTACCTTCAGGTTTAAGAGACTTTACAATGAAGGAAGTATGGTATCATAACTTAATACACATACATGTATATATCAGTGTGTATGAAGAAATAAAAATCATAACAGAATTTATCTAACAAACAAAAAGGAAAAACAAATGTGCAATGCATTTGCATTGACACAATGCCTACAGCACGTATCTGCTTTGTTTTCTGATTTTATGCATGCTTCAAATGTCCACAGTGCACAACTTTCTTGATCATTGAGTCCGGCTTAGAGTTTTTAGTATTTTATTTATTTCAGGAAACAGAAATGTGTGGCATGGAAATGCTGATATTTTAATAAGGAGAAGTATTATCAAGGTTAATCTGGAGGATAGGCAGGATTTGGACCGTGGTGATACAAGTGTATTGACAGACACAGATGAACCTGTGAATAAAAGGGCAAATATTTCTGGTGAATCTCAGAGTGACGAGTTAATCAATCAGATTGATGATACTTCATCAGATCCCTCTCAGTCTTTTGCACAGACTATTGTCAATTCATTTTGTGAAGCAAAATCAAAGACAAGTCTGTCAACTTGTTTGGTTCCTTCATTTACGAGCACTGACAAGCATGTACAAATTAATTTTTATGGAGTAGAATCTGACATTTTACTGAGCAGTGAAGAGCTTCCCATTTGGAATTCTAATAATCATGATATTTCTTTGGATATTTCAACTGTTATCTATATATGGCTATCCTTAAATTTTGATATATTTGAATACAATTTAATGGATTTCATATTACAGAAATTTCCTAAATCAGGCTTTCAGAAGCATGTTAAGGATGTATACCCTGTGTACTTACATCAGGTTTCAAGACCATTGTTGGACAAAACTGAAAATAGGCAGGAGCAGCCCAGGTTCTTTTTTGAAAACATTATGAATTATCCAGAGGTAGTGACAGCAATGAATGAGACTGTGGCAGAAGCGGCAGATCAAGAAATTTATGCCACCTTAATTTAATGCAATTTGTAATTTTAAATTTACCTAAATTGTATAACATCATTCAAGCAATGTTACTTCTTTATGTTAATGGACATGGACAACACATTCAAATTTTTTGTCTACTTATGCTTCGATTTGTTACATGGCTTCAGTATGAGGTCCTTTATAGCTAGTACTGAAATTACTAAAATCTACTTATTGTTTACTGACTTACATGTAGTCAACATTACTACATGATCAATTGTTGAATATTTTTGTAACAGTTTTCTCAGCAATAACTTTATTGCATAAAAAAACCCCAAAAGGGTAAGAAAACACAAACAAACAAAAATAATGAACATATAATGACTGACACATAGTACAAATACAACCAAAGAATGATACACATGATACAAAACATGTAGTATTTACAAATGTGTGTGAATTTGACCAAAGTGGATCTTATTGTCAGAATTCTATTGATAGTCTTACAAAATCAACAACAATTGGCAAAACAGCCATAAACATGTATTCTTGATTTAGTACAAAAAATATTTTATGGCCAACCACGTATGTGGATCGGCCATATAGTTTTACCCTTGTCTGTCCGTCCTTCCGTCCGTACATCTGTAAAGTCCATGTGAGCTATTAACCATCACTTGGCATCCCTCGTTGTTGGCTACTTGTGTTTTGATTCATGATCCGTCAAAAAACACGGCCGCCATTCCATACATGTACATGTACATCGTTTAAAACTGCATGTTAAATATAAAATAATCAAGAACTCATGATAGACGAAAACAAATACACGTACAGACGAACAACATTTCATAGGATGCAAACAACAAAGCTTTTACTTAATATAACATGACATATCTCAGATATGTTAAAAACATTATTTTTTTGAAGTTGGAAGCCTTTTTAGCTCACCTGGACCGAAGTTCCATGTGAGCTATTGCCATCACTTGTGTCCATTGTTTTTGTCTGTCGTTGCCTTAAACAATTTTTCAAAATCTTCTCATCTGAAACTATTAAACAGAATTTAATGAAAATTGGTATGAATGATCCTTTGGGTGTCATGCGCCAAACTTTTGATGTTTGATCTGTCAAAATTAAATGATGGCCGCCATTACTTTATAAAATAGACAATTGGGGTCAGACCACTGTATTTGGCAAGTGATACAGAAAATCTGACGCAACCTCCTTTTTCAGCATCAAAATCTCTACAAAAGTCTTCATTGGCTCAAAACTTTTAGATGATGCTTTATAGGGGTTAATATGGTCCTTTAAAGGCAAAAATATAGCGTTTTTTCATGTTTTGCCCTATAGAATGAAAACTATTGCAGATAGAGAAAAGTTATTGCTTGCTTAAACCTTAAGCTTATTGAGCTCCTCAAAAGTCCCCAAGGGTCGAAGCTGTCAGGTGACCCTTTAAAGGGGTTATGGCCCTTTAAAAGCCAAAAATAGTGTTTTTTCATGTTTTTGCCCTATAGAATGAAAAGTATTGCAGACAGAAAAGTTATTGCTTGCTTGAACCTTTAGCTCATTGAGCTCTACAAAAGTTTCCATTGGGTTGAAGCTTTCAGATGATCCTTTTTATGGGTTATGACCCTTTAAAGGTCAAAAATAGTGATTTTTGTCTTACCTGCGACGAATAGTCGCTGAAGGCGAAATAAAAGCATTACTTTCTGGAGATATAGGTATTAATTTCTGGCGGCGGCATAAACTTTTTTTAAGACTTTTGTGGAAAATTAATTGCTTAAAAAGTATAATAGCTAAGTATTTGATATTTGGTATACAGACAGTTGGGGTTATGATCTACACAACTGTCACAATGCCGTGTGACCTTGACCCCATTTTCACGCTCCAGTTACTTTATGAACTTAGGTCTTTTTGCAGCCCGTTAACTGTTTTGTAAGACTTTTGTGGACAATGGAATACTTAAAAAGTATAATAGCTAAGCATTTGATATTTGGTATGCAGACAGTTGAGGTAATGTTCTACGCATCACTAACCTTGCCATGTGACCTTGATCCCATTTTTGCGCTCCAGTAACTCTGTGAACTTGGGTCTTTTTTCAGACCGTAAACTTCTTTGTAAGACTTTTGTGGACAATGAATAACTTGAAAAGTATTATACTTAGGAGTAGTATAGATGCACCGATCAAGTCCCATTTCTCGGGACGTCCCCGACGTCCCATAGGCTGCCTGTGACGTCATATCCACTTTCGGTCCGCCATCTTGCTTCCGGTTCCGCCATCTTGCTTCCGGTTCCGCCATTTTGCTTCCGGTGGGCCATCTTGCTTCCGGTGACGCAACATCCGGTAATTAAGGGGAGGTAATTCCGCAAAGTCACCGTACGGTAAAAGGCTTGTAACTAAGTTAATCCTTGACCGATTCCTTTCAGGTTTGTTGCATTGTTTTTAGTAAGACAATGTCTCTTTGATGATTGTCTTTGTGGTCTTCAGTGGTCATTAGAGGCTTGACCAGTAGGTGACCATTTTCTATTTCTTATCAAAGGTGGGGTTGTAGTATATCATTGGAAAGGTCGCAAGGTGTGGTTGCCATTTTTGAGTTGTTTGAGTAGGTAGTGGTCAGTGGTCAGTCATGGCTTGACCATTAGGTGATCCCTTTTTCTTCTTGTTGTATACAAAGCGTGTAATATGTCATTGTAAAGCTTGTGAGGTCTAGTTTTATATTCTTTCTTTTGTGTCAATCTAAGGGAAGTAACTCTTGGTTTCTACTGTGTTTTTAGTCTTGTATTTGATACCGTTTCGTAAGGAATTTGCCGGGCTTTGTGGGGATAGGCTTTAAGTACTGGTTTGATTCTTTTTATAAGGCGTTAGGGATAACAAATTGATTTTAAGTTTCGATACTTTATTTTGAACACAGTAATAGGTTTCAGTCTTCATCCTCGTCTTCTTCACTCTCCTCGTCAGGCCTGAACTGTTTTATTTTCTCATCCAGCAAGTACTTTCTCTTCTCAGTAGCGTATTTCCAAGACTCTTCATACTCATAATCTTCATCGTCCCTCAGTCGTTTTGCCGTTTGTTTGATCTTCTTGTGGAGTGGATCTCGTGCCATTTCCATTTGCCACATAATGTTATTGACGTAGCGATTTTTTAAAGCTTCTCTATAGAGCGGGAGCAAATCCAAGTCAGCCTTTGATATTGCCTCTTTTTCGTGGTGACCTTTTTCCGTGTATTCATCCACTTTCTTTTCGTGTTCGTCTTTGTAGCTGATCATCACTTGTCCAATAAAGTCACCCCACGGATCAAACTGTTCTCCGGGGTAAGTTTCTTCGTCTTCAGACAAGTCGTCACTCTTTTCTGATTCCGTATCCTCCTCTTCCTCTTCCTCAGTTTCCCATTCCGGGTCCTCCTTCAACCATTCCGGTTCCTCCATTTTTCTTTGATGCTTCTGTTCTTTGTGTCTCTGTAGATTGAACAACTTTTGACTTGTGTATCCGCATACGTCGCAATGGTACATCTTTCCTTCTCGACGGCCGGGTTCTATCTGATGATTTTTGTTCCGTCCGTGTAAATTTATCTATCACTTCTGAATAGTATAACATGTTGTTAACAGAATCCTCATTGCCGGTGCGGATTTGATCGGGTCTCGTTAAATTGTCTTTCTTTCTTTTCCATACATAGGCAAAGAATGCATTCCTCAAATTTGCTAAGCTCTTTCTATTGTATGCAAGCTTCAATGCTTTGAATCTACGCCATTCTTTAAATATTTGCTGGCATTCTATGCACGGCACAATTAAATTTTGTTTCGATTTATAAAACTGATCTTTTGGCTTCCTCTCGCCGCATTTACGACAAACACGTTCCCCGTTCTCACTTTCAATTTTCTTTTCTATGAGTTTTAGAAGATAATCCATTACATTTACGTGTGTCTTGTTCGAATACATTTGAGCCACTGACAACATTGATCATTCATTTTGCCTTTTCAAAATTGTATCGTCCAATCATCTCTCAGCATTTTATCACGTGACTTACTCTTTGCTCTTTTGATTGCTCAGTTTGCTCTTTTGCAGCTCATCTTGCTCTTTTGCAGCTCCTTTTGCTCTTTTGCAGCTCATCTTGCTCTTTTCCTTGCTCATCTTGCTCTTCTGCAGCTCTTTTTAGCTCTTTAGCTTGCTCATCTTGCTCTTTTGCAGCTCATTTTGCTCTTTTGCAGCTCATCTTGCTCTTCTGCAGCTCTTTTTAGCTCTTTACCTTGCTCATCTTGCTCTTTTGCAGCTCATTTTGCTCATTTACCTTGCTCATCTTGCTTTTTTGCTGCTTTTCTTACTAATTTGATCACACAGCAGCAGCAGCAGCAGCAGCAGCAGCCATTTTACCCTCCCCCCTTTCACTTACGCAGCAGCAGCAGCAGCAGCAGCAGCCGTTTTAAGACCTTCCCCCCCCCACCTTTTTTCACTTACGCAGCAGCAGCAGCAGCAGCCGTTTTACCCTCCTCTCCCCTTTCACTTAGGCAGCACCAGCCGATTCCTTACCTTCAAGCAGGGAATCCAGACAACTTCATACTTTTAATTTTCCATAGGCCCTGTGTTAAATCTGTTGGCGACTCACGCGTGTCACCCCCAGATCGCAGCAATGAAGTCGTGTGTAATCATGCAGAACTAACTATTCCATTGAGATTATTTTGTACTTGATAACCCAATATCTTGTAACCAGTTCAAACCGGTTTCTTTTCGTTCCGATACTACCCCTTTGCATTTCTATTTTTAACCCTTACCCTAACCATACCCCTAGCTATTTTGTAATTCTAACCCTAACCCTAACCCTACCCCTAGCTATTCTAGTTTGTAATTCTAACCCTAACCCTAACCCTAACCCTAATCTCTAACCTTAACCTTTTCTCTTTTCAGTTCTATTTTTATCCCTTACCCCAATTCTAACTCTAACTCTCTTTGATAGTGTTGTCATTTTATTTCTAACCCTTACCCTAACCCTAACCCTTGCTATTCTAGTTTGTAATTCTAACCCTAACCCTAACCATAATCTCTAACCTTAACCTTTTCTCTTTTCAGTTCTATTTTTAGCCCTTACCCCAATTCTAACTCTAACTCTCTTTGATAGTGTTGTCATTTTATTTTTAACCCTTACCCTAACCCTTGCTATTCTAGTTTGTTATTCTAACCCTAACCCTAACCCTAACCTCTAGCCCTAACCCTAACTCTTTCTCTTTTCAATTCTATTTAAGCCCTTATACCCATTCTAACTATAAGTCTCTTTGCCTTTGTTGTCTTTGTATTTTAACCCTAACTCTAGCTCACTCTTCTCTAACCATTTCTCTTTTCAGTTCTATTTTTAGCCCTTATCCCCATTCTAACTCTAACTCTATTTGCCTTTGTTGTCATTGTATTTCTAACTCAAACCCTAATTTTCTTTTCTCTAACTCTCTCTTCTTTAACCCTTTCTCTTTCTATTTCTTAACCATTTACTCTAACCCTAACCTGAATTCTCCTCTGTTGTGTATAGTATTTCTATTCATGTTCGTACCCTAACCCTAACTCTTCTGCTATGTAGCCTTAACCCTAACTCTTGATCTCTTTGCACGTAGTGCTCCTTTTGTTGTTGTTTTGTAAATGCATTATTGTTTGCATTGTTTTTGTTTAACTTCACAACGAATCAGAAATTGGCGCAAACGTGATATTACAAACCGCTCATGAACAAGAAAAGGAGCACTACGTGCAAAGAGATCAAGAGTTAGGGTTAAGGCTACATAGCAGAAGAGTTAGGGTTAGGGTACGAACATGAATAGAAATACTATACACAACAGAGGAGAATTCAGGTTAGGGTTAGAGTAAATGGTTAAGAAATAGAAAGAGAAAGGGTTAAAGAAGAGAGAGTTAGAGAAAAGAAAATTAGGGTTTGAGTTAGAAATACAATGACAACAAAGGCAAATAGAGTTAGAGTTAGAATGGGGATAAGGGCTAAAAATAGAACTGAAAAGAGAAATGGTTAGAGAAGAGTGAGCTAGAGTTAGGGTTAAAATACAAAGACAACAAAGGCAAAGAGACTTATAGTTAGAATGGGTATAAGGGCTTAAATAGAATTGAAAAGAGAAAGAGTTAGGGTTAGGGCTAGAGGTTAGGGTTAGGGTTAGGGTTAGAATAACAAACTAGAATAGCAAGGGTTAGGGTAAGGGTTAAAAATAAAATGACAACACTATCAAAGAGAGTTAGAGTTAGAATTGGGGTAAGGGCTAAAAATAGAACTGAAAAGAGAAAAGGTTAAGGTTAGAGATTATGGTTAGGGTTAGGGTTAGAATTACAAACTAGAATAGCAAGGGTTAGGGTTAGGGTAAGGGTTAGAAATAAAATGACAACACTATCAAAGAGAGTTAGAGTTAGAATTGGGGTAAGGGATAAAAATAGAACTGAAAAGAGAAAAGGTTAAGGTTAGAGATTAGGGTTAGGGTTAGGGTTAGGGTTAGAATTACAAACTAGAATAGCTAGGGGTAGGGTTAGGGTTAGGGTTAGAATTACAAAATAGCTAGGGGTATGGTTAGGGTAAGGGTTAAAAATAGAAATGCAAAGGGGTAGTATCGGAACGAAAAGAAACCGGTTTGAACTGGTTACAAGATATTGGGTTATCAAGTACAAAATAATCTCAATGGAATAGTTAGTTCTGCATGATTACACACGACTTCATTGCTGCGATCTGGGGGTGACACGCGTGAGTCGCCAACAGATTTAACACAGGGCCTATGGAAAATTAAAAGTATGAAGTTGTCTGGATTCCCTGCTTGAAGGTAAGGAATCGGCTGGTGCTGCCTAAGTGAAAGGGGAGAGGAGGGTAAAACGGCTGCTGCTGCTGCTGCTGCGTAAGTGAAAAAAGGTGGGGGGGGGGAAGGTCTTAAAACGGCTGCTGCTGCTGCTGCTGCTGCTGCGTAAGTGAAAGGGGGGAGGGTAAAATGGCTGCTGCTGCTGCTGCTGCTGCTGCTGCTGTGTGATCAAATTAGTAAGAAAAGCAGCAAAAAAGCAAGATGAGCAAGGTAAATGAGCAAAATGAGCTGCAAAAGAGCAAGATGAGCAAGGTAAAGAGCTAAAAAGAGCTGCAGAAGAGCAAGATGAGCTGCAAAAGAGCAAAATGAGCTGCAAAAGAGCAAGATGAGCAAGCTAAAGAGCTAAAAAGAGCTGCAGAAGAGCAAGATGAGCAAGGAAAAGAGCAAGATGAGCTGCAAAAGAGCAAAAGGAGCTGCAAAAGAGCAAGATGAGCTGCAAAAGAGCAAACTGAGCAATCAAAAGAGCAAAGAGTAAGTCACGTGATAAAATGCTGAGAGATGATTGGACGATACAATTTTGAAAAGGCAAAATGAATGATCAATGTTGTCAGTGGCTCAAATGTATTCGAACAAGACACACGTAAATGTAATGGATTATCTTCTAAAACTCATAGAAAAGAAAATTGAAAGTGAGAACGGGGAACGTGTTTGTCGTAAATGCGGCGAGAGGAAGCCAAAAGATCAGTTTTATAAATCGAAACAAAATTTAATTGTGCCGTGCATAGAATGCCAGCAAATATTTAAAGAATGGCGTAGATTCAAAGCATTGAAGCTTGCATACAATAGAAAGAGCTTAGCAAATTTGAGGAATGCATTCTTTGCCTATGTATGGAAAAGAAAGAAAGACAATTTAACGAGACCCGATCAAATCCGCACCGGCAATGAGGATTCTGTTAACAACATGTTATACTATTCAGAAGTGATAGATAAATTTACACGGACGGAACAAAAATCATCAGATAGAACCCGGCCGTCGAGAAGGAAAGATGTACCATTGCGACGTATGCGGATACACAAGTCAAAAGTTGTTCAATCTACAGAGACACAAAGAACAGAAGCATCAAAGAAAAATGGAGGAACCGGAATGGTTGAAGGAGGACCCGGAATGGGAAACTGAGGAAGAGGAAGAGGAGGATACGGAATCAGAAAAGAGTGACGACTTGTCTGAAGACGAAGAAACTTACCCCGGAGAACAGTTTGATCCGTGGGGTGACTTTATTGGACAAGTGATGATCAGCTACAAAGACGAACACGAAAAGAAAGTGGATGAATACACGGAAAAAGGTCACCACGAAAAAGAGGCAATATCAAAGGCTGACTTGGATTTGCTCCCGCTCTATAGAGAAGCTTTAAAAAATCGCTACGTCAATAACATTATGTGGCAAATGGAAATGGCACGAGATCCACTCCACAAGAAGATCAAACAAACGGCAAAACGACTGAGGGACGATGAAGATTATGAGTATGAAGAGTCTTGGAAATACGCTACTGAGAAGAGAAAGTACTTGCTGGATGAGAAAATAAAACAGTTCAGGCCTGACGAGGAGAGTGAAGAAGACGAGGATGAAGACTGAAACCTATTACTGTGTTCAAAATAAAGTATCGAAACTTAAAATCAATTTGTTATCCCTAACGCCTTATAAAAAGAATCAAACCAGTACTTAAAGCCTATCCCCACAAAGCCCGGCAAATTCCTTACGAAACGGTATCAAATACAAGACTAAAAACACAGTAGAAACCAAGAGTTACTTCCCTTAGATTGACACAAAAGAAAGAATATAAAACTAGACCTCACAAGCTTTACAATGACATATTACACGCTTTGTATACAACAAGAAGAAAAAGGGATCACCTAATGGTCAAGCCATGACTGACCACTGACCACTACCTACTCAAACAACTCAAAAATGGCAACCACACCTTGCGACCTTTCCAATGATATACTACAACCCCACCTTTGATAAGAAATAGAAAATGGTCACCTACTGGTCAAGCCTCTAATGACCACTGAAGACCACAAAGACAATCATCAAAGAGACATTGTCTTACTAAAAACAATGCAACAAACCTGAAAGGAATCGGTCAAGGATTAACTTAGTTACAAGCCTTTTACCGTACGGTGACTTTGCGGAATTACCTCCCCTTAATTACCGGATGTTGCGTCACCGGAAGCAAGATGGCCCACCGGAAGCAAAATGGCGGAACCGGAAGCAAGATGGCGGAACCGGAAGCAAGATGGCGGACCGAAAGTGGATATGACGTCACAGGCAGCCTATGGGACGTCGGGGACGTCCCGAGAAATGGGACTTGATCGGTGCATCTATACTACTCTTAGGCATCTGATATTTGGTTTGCAGACTACAGTTAAGGTGATCTAGAGGCCTAGATAGATTGTGAATGAGTGTCACTGTGGTGCCGACAGGCGAGACATACTTTTAGTGTCACCATGCCATGTGACCCTGACCCCATTTTCACGCTCCGATCACTTTGTGAACTTAGGTCTTTTTTTCAGGCTGTTAACTTCTTTGTAAGACTTTTGTGGACAATGAATAAGTATTATATTTAGGCATCTGATATTTGGTTTGCAGACTAAAGTTAAGGTGATCTAGAGGCCTAGATAGATTGTGATTGTGTGTCACTGTGGTGCCGACAGGCGAGACATACTTTTAGTGGAAACACTTGTTCATGTTTTTATACCCCGCCACACGAAGTGGCAGGGTATTATGTTATACCCTCATTTTTTTTGTGTCTGTCCGTCTGTCCGTCCGTCCGTCCCCCGAAGGTTTCCGACCAATAACTTGAAAACGCGTCAAAGGATTTGAATGATATTTTGCACAGCTGTATGATTAGTACAATAAAATACAGGTCAAGTTCGATTTTCAGCATGATCCAAAAAATAGTTTTCGAGATAGGCCACTTTTATAAATCAAATTTCATGAAATTTTGAGTTTCCGGCCAATAACTTGAAAACGCGTCATGGGATTCAAATGATATTTTGTACAGCTATTAAGTACAAAAAATACAGGTCAAGTTCAATTTCCAGCATGATCCGAAAACAGTTTTCGAGATAGACCACTTTGAAATCAAATTTTATGAACTTTTGATATTATAACGTGGCGGGGTATCATTTAATGTCCCATTACATGCCCTATTGTTGTCCTATAGAATGAAAACAGTTGCAGATAGAGAAAAAAAACTTTTGCTGGCTTCTTCACTTACAGAAGAATGGTTAAGATC
Source organism: Arcuatula senhousia (assembly GCA_963971305.1). Classification (NCBI taxonomy): domain Eukaryota; kingdom Metazoa; phylum Mollusca; class Bivalvia; order Mytilida; family Mytilidae; genus Arcuatula; species Arcuatula senhousia. The sequence goes on from OZ020305.1 coordinate 13,470,973, forward strand.
CATACACCCTTACTGACAAATGCTACATCAATGATATTGGTATGGTAGGCGCACCTAATGATGCTTAAAACAATGCATCCTTCGAATGCTGGATGTGACCTATATTTTTTGCATGGATGACCACTTACAGAAGTATGTTTAGATCCATACAGGATTACTGACAAGTGCCACATCATCTAAAGTGGTATGATAGGTGCACTTAGAGATGTTTAGCAAGATGCTGGTTATAACGACTTTTTGCATGGATTGATCACTTAAAATTTTGAAAAAAAGTCAATTCCCACAAAGTGTCAATAATGGGCAACGAGGTATGAGCTTCGTAATCGATTATCATAGATTTTATATGTTTTACCTTACACAGATGCCAAACTGGAAAGACTAGAAGAAATATAAAGCTGGTTTCCAAATCCAAAATAAAGAAATAAGTTAAAATTGATATCATCTCAAACAAAGGACCCTAAATTTCTCCTTAATTATAATATCATTTGCAAGCTTTAATGATATGAATCTCTCCTCAACGACAAAATCAAGTCAAGATGAAAAGATGGGACTGCTTAGCTACATGTATACTGGGACATACATGTATGCATACCAAATTTCATCAACATAAGATTTACAATTCTTTTTGAAATAGGAGTTATTCATTAACTTGGATCGTTGATATTAAATTTTTGAAAATAGTCGGTTACTCGACTAGAAAATCAAGGTCAAGGTGAAAAGATGTTGATGCAGCAATGGTGATCTTCTGTGACATAGTTTTTGACATATGAAGGTGCCTATAAAAGTAGTCAAAAGTCTGACATTGATTTTTAATGGTGAATCACTGCCACCAACGGTAAAGCAACACCGTTTTCTCATCAAACTTTGCATGCGAGACAAATCTTACAACTAGTAATACCTACATTTTTGCAAGTAATTTAAACTTTTGATGCATATATCAACCTTCTAAGGCAATTTCTGTTGTAATACTCAATTAAATTTTTAGATGCATTTTGTCTTTCAACTTAGAAAACCAAATCATCCCCGTTCTAAAAATTTTGTAACATTACGTTTATTGCGTTTGTTTTTTCTTCTGCGACAAATGTTGCGAAAGGTGAGACTTAGGTTTTTTATGACGGCGGCGGTGGGGGCATCCACAATTGTTAAAGTGTTTGCTTAAGTCTGTTTTTCGTGAACAAGTAATGGTAGACCAAAGATACAAAAAAGGGTTTTATCTAGAAACCCTTGCAGTCACGGTCTACAATACTGTTTAGGCCAATGTAAATCTTTTATCTTAAGCCTGATTAACATGAAACAGTTATGGTACATCATACAATTGCATTTGCATCAGTTCAGATCAATTTCAAATGAGTTGTTTTATCAGTAAGCTATTATCATGACTTTGAGATTCTATTATACATTTATTGACCTTGACAGAGGTGAATATCCACCCGAAAAAAATTATATTCACCGAGCCAACGGCGATGTGGATATCATTTTTAGGGTTGATAAAACCATTCACTGATATCAAAGTCAATGAATGTTTTATTATATGACTTCCAAAAACAAGAGAAATTTTTTGAGAGAAAATAAAAAAAAACGAAAATCCTTGTTATATTAATACTGATAAAACATCTAAAAACATACCAGTATATTTTTTTTCTAGAAACCTTTTATGTACACGAATATGATGAAATGTCTGAAAGTGCAATCTTGATTTAAGTCTTCCACGGAACCAAACCATAAAAATAAAACATATGCAATTTTAAGGTCACAGGATACCAAATGGGACCGATCTTGATTTCAATGATTTTTTGCATGTTTACTTTTTTCATTAAGTTACATTGAACAATCAAATAAATAATAGGGGTCACCATCCTTGTTTTTTCAAAATATTGAGTTGAAAATTCAAGATTTTGGGTATCTTTTATATAGATTTAATAGAAAAAGAGAACTTTTTCCAAGTTAAAAGTCAGAACATTGACAATAAAACATGTCAAATATGTACGAATTTACACCAAAAACTAACACAACATAGCTATTTAAATTTCAAATCTGTTGGTTCCAAATAAACCATAGGTCACCATGCTTGTTTAAAAGATATAAGGATCAAAAGTGTAGGTGTGATTTGACAAAAACGACGTCACGCCGCAACGCCAAATTAAAGATAGCTTTAAGCTTCAACGACGGGAATAGCATCTAACAAAGGTAATTTTTAAAGTTTGTTGTGTTTATGAAATAAAAAATATGATTGCTGGTCAAGTTTTGAAATTTTTGTCAGATTTTTGGAGTCCTCTGGATTTTACCATTAAAATAAGGATATTTTTGCCCAGCAACCCCCTAATTTCTTTTCATAAAAATGTTTCTTTGGTCATTAAGAGCTAATTTACAAAGTTTAGAAAAATTCTTGTTATTTCTTCATAGGTTTTATACTGACACAAGTCTAATGCTAAAATTGTAAAAAAGTCAGAGAAAGCCTTTTCCCGCCAAATTGTGAACGCTTATTATCTCGAAAACGAGTTCAGCAACCCATGAATTTTTAAGCTTATTTTGTACCTTCACCAATGGTCTTTCCATCAAATACCCTGTTATTTTCAAAGTGACCAGCAAACATTCATCATGATTACTCATATGAACAGAAGACTAGTATTCTAGATTTAGATTATAGACAATTTTAGACGGATTGTACAAAAAATGCGGTTAAATTAACATTTTTAAATCGTGAATGTGGTTGTTGTGAATTGTGAATGGGGAGTATTTTGGTTACACTTTTCTCAGTAACTAGTTGTACCTATTACAAACAACCTATTGATATTTGGCAATGCGGCATCAGCATTGGGTAAGCAGGAAGTAGTTGAGCGACAGGTCTAAACTCGGTATGGACCAGATGCAACAAATTCGGATTCCATTTATTAGTAAGATAGTTAGTTATTGCTTTACCACCAAGCAGCACGATTTCGGCGAGCATGAAAAGGTGATAAAATGAACATGAAATGATGATAAAGTGGTTGAAAAAGTGACAATCAGGGAGGAGCGTTTTGACTGCCACTGGAAAAAGGAGTGATGGATAGGGACAGGCAGTTTAGCCTCCTACATAGGATCCTACAGGTCCTACTCTAACCATTTATAACGCGCGATGAACATGACATTTTTTTCAACACGGCCAGATTTTCTGCATTATAGCCTGATAACCCCAGCATCCATTTTGACAAGGCTGCTTTATTCAACCACCTGGGGTACACATCCCAGTCAATATGTGGGCAAAGGGGCCTGACCCGACCAGCTTAGTGCTGCTGTGGTCCTATTATCCACCCAGAACCCACACAGGTGGATTCTGTTTATTACGTACAAACGTATGTCACCTATGAATATATAACTGTTAGTCTGTCCGACATGTAAAATTAGCATCGAATCACTATTGTAGATTGCTTAAATAGAAACATTTAAATATCATTAGTCCGAAAAGGCAAGCCAAAGTCGAGGACATAAAAGACAAGACGGATACAAAAGAGGAACAAAAAATACACACAAAACAACTAAGCTGAAATTAGCAACATAAACTCTGTAAAGTTGAAAGTAAAATTTACTAATATGCCCTGGAATGGTAAGCAGTTCCTACTTGTTATAACACACTGGTTTGTTGCCAACGATCAATTAAGGATGACAATGCAAACACTCTACAGAAAAAACAACAATCGGTAAATTGAGATCACAAGTTCACCGAATGACGTCATAGCCAAGACTCTATTTTTAACGACTGAAAAGTGATAAATATTCTATTTTTAGCGATTCAAAAGTCTAAACTTTTTATCAGCCTGTTTTTAACTACTTTGAGGTTACCATTGTCGCTGTATAATACTAGAAAAGAAAAAACTTTTCATAATAGTTTGGGGCAATCAAAATGAAGTTAATTGAATTTTAGTCATATGATAACTGATTTTGGCTAAATGTTAACGGTTTTTGGTTTACCATTGACATTTGATATGCAGTTGCATTATCACCAGTACAGATCAATTAAAAAAAAAACATTTTATCTGTTTTTCCTGCTGTTACGGTCTATGGACTTTGGGAATTTATACTCATTTGGCCTAAGGTAATGCTTTTCTTACGTCTGTTTAACATGAAGCATTAATGGCCCATTGTGGTTTTAAGAATTGCTGCTTGATTGGCTGTGTCGCGTACACTACATCTCATTATATTTTCTAATTATCATTGAAATTTAGTACGCAGTACAGATCAATTTCAAGAGGACTTCGCTGTCGCGGTCTACTGACTGATATTTTATATTAATTTGTTAAATGTAAATGCTGTGTGGCTTTTTTCTTAGTTTGTTTTATGTTAACAAGTAATGGTTCACCTTTGATATTTGTTATGCAGTTGCACTTGCATCTATACAGATCAATTTCACATGTAATTGTCAGTCCTGTATTTCATTTTTGACCAGATTTCTTGGAGTGGAAAATTTTACTTAACAGTTCGCAAACGTGTTAGAAATAAATTATTCGAACGCTAGGCATAAGTTAGAAGGACGTTATACACACGCTGATGTACGCTATGTGGTCGTTGTGCGCACGTTGAAATGCGTTTGACGAACCCTGAGCTAAATGGAAACGAACGTGTCTAGCGATAATGCAGCGTACGTCTAGCGTCAGTCTAACGACCAAGAAACCCATTCAACGTGTTTAAAACGTGTACAGAGCGCAAAGAGCGTCATTGTAACGAACGAGTAGTGTATCAACCCCAGAATTTAATAAGTTAAATTGAATTACAAGGGGGAAAGTCAATTTCAAAAGCTTCAAATACTAATTCAAACCTGAAAACAATATTTTTACTAAAAACAATGAACAAAGCCCCAAAAAATCTTGAATATAACAAGGATAACTTAGATGGTCTGGAATTGAAAGTAATTCTTGCAAATTGTAAGACACCTGTCGTGTTTTCCGTGGACATTTGTTTTTGGTAGAAAAACACTCAAATACAACGAGTAACGACAGTCTAACTTCAATACTAATTTGAAATAATGTGTATTTTTAATATTCAATAAAAACATGCGTTTTTCTCTATTAAGGACATCCGTCATGCTGTCTGCGATCATTTAGGATTTATTTAGTCAAGTGCTATAAAAAGGATACTAGGCAAACTCTACAGACCTGTATTTCTTAAATGTATTTTACTCATTTGAGATTTTGAGAGATTGTTAACAAGCGCATGCATTCCGATCTGTATATTTTTTCACATATCAAAATGTAAAACCTACACTATATTTTATTCTTTTAGACTGAGTGCAAAAATCATCACTATAGGTTAAAAAGCGGCTTTAGAATAATTATACATTCATATTACCAGACGCTGGAAACCAATATTTTAATAACAGAACTAAATTTACATGATGTATCTATAATCATTAATTAATCCAGCAATACATTTAAGCTAGATAATAGATCTATTTGGGCTATTGTGAAATACTAATAAAGAAAAGAACAGAAATCCTAGGTCTCCCCACCGAGAGAAAAAAATATAAGTTAGATTAACGCTATGAATGCGTTCTGCAGTCGTCACACATGCGCTAGGCAAACGTTAAGTACGCCGAACAAACGCTATAGATAAGTTTTGAATAAGTTTGTCGTGCGTTGCAGGTAGTTAGTCTGACGCTTTGTGGTCGTTCACCGAGATATTTTTTGAAACGTTTTACAGCGACTGCCAACGTGTTCCAACGTTTTAGAACATTTGTTCGAACGTTCGGCACACTTTGTCTAAAACGTTATAGTTTTCTAGAAAAAAACTCATATGTACTTAACGTACCACAAGGTGTCCAACGTACCGGTTTTTTTTTAATTAACCTACTCTTGGTATTTGCTTATTTATAGCAAAGAGAATATACACCTTTCCAATATATCAATTTTGCTCCGCCCACTTTAACATTTGTAAAGAAAAGTTGTACATGTTGTAATTGGACTCTGTCCACTTCCATACTGGTAAAGAAAGCTGTAACGGCTAGATAAAAGGTTAAAGGCAAGTAATTATACAGAAAGGGCACGAATTAATCTCATCTATCATTACACATAATGTAAACAAACATCTTGCAAGGCGAGATTTTGTGAGATTACACATAGTGCATCTGCTATAGAGAATTATTTCCAACAAAAATATTTAAAAACAAAAATTATTAAATGATAAAACCACAGTTCTTCATGAAATATTATTTAAACACTTATTTTTAATAATTAACAATACTTTGATTAGAATTATCAATTAACTTGAATTTATTGATGGGTCGATTTGTCAGTATCACACGAGTTTCGCCTTGTGATAAAATATGATATTTCACGAGATCCCTATCCTTTTGATCTAAATCATTGTAAAAGGTCAACAATGCTTAAATACATGTATGCACCACCTGGTGTATTAATACATAAAATGTAGTGATCATTTATATCGCGGGCATAAAGATGAAACTATTAGTTAGACAATCTTTATAACATTGAATACATTGAAACAATAAAAAATACACAATATCAGTGTTCTATTATAGGTCCTCCAGTAGGAATATGACTGACCTATTCACTGTATACGCGAAATCACTAGTTATTTAACCACACAAGACTATCTTAAAAGCTCTGCAGAAAATTGTGTTAATATTGATTTTTTTTTATATTCAACCAAGCAAATCAATTATTTTACAATTAGGGGCCGAAGGGGCAAAACATGCCATTGTTAAAAGTTTGTTGATGCAAATAGTTTTACACAAGAAAGTAAGTTCTTACATAGTAGTAGACCAGCTAATTGTTATAAAGTTTGAATATGATGATTAAATTAACTAGAGGAAGCTTCTTATTGCATTTGGGGGTTGTTACCCCTACCATCTTAAAAAGGGGCCGAAGGGATAAAACTGGTGTATTTAAAAAAAAACTGTTGTAGAATGCTTATTATTCATTCGATATTGAAAATTTTTCTGTTGATTTGCTCATTAAATTCTGTCAAATAAATGTGTCAATACTATTGCTTCGGGGGGCCAAAGACGAGCCACACCAAAAAAATCAACGTTTTTATTTGTGGTCCGAATTTCAATATCTTACTTTTTTCATTGGAATCCTTGTGAAAATCCCTGCCTGCTTTTTCAGTCAGATTTGCAATATCTTTTACTGTTTTCGGGAAATTAGGGAACAAAAGGACCAACAAACAACATGTATAAGTTTGTCGAGGCAAATATTTTTACGCAAAAAATTACTTATAATGGGCCAGGTAATTGTTATGAATATGTTTTTAATATGGTTATATCCACTAAAGGAAGTTTCTTACTGTATTTTGGGTTTTAGGCCCTTGCCATTTTAGAAACGCTAAGAAATTAGGGGTCAAAGGGCCAAAAACGTCAAAAAATATATAAATAAGATTTTTTCTATTTAATGTTGATTTAAATATATATGTGTCAAATATGCAATTTTAAGTCCGGACAGAATACATGTGTCAAAAAGCTTTGTAAGTCCATGATCCAAAGCAATAGACTATCCATATTGGACTACAAACGTACAGGGTTCAACTTGTTGTGGTCCTATAATGGTGCGCTCGGCGTAGCTTTTTATTTCATTTAGTTCTAATGTTAATACCAGTGGGTATTTGAGAAACACATGTCCACGCGGTGTGCATTTTCGAAATAAAGGTAACACTTTCCTTTATGGGCTTCTAAAGAGTATCAACATATTATCACTGCAAAGTTTCAGATAAACAAATAAACAGAAATGAAGTTGTTGAACAGGATCATATCATCATACTATAATACGGACAAAGTGTTTTGCTGTCCTATAAACGGCTTTTACATATTTTCTAAAAGGTACAATCTTTATAAAAAAAAGTAAAGTTATTCTTTGTATTTACCATTAACTGTTTGATACATTGTCTGTGTGACGATACTTATATAAAAGTAATTTAATCACGACCTCTTTTTTCACAAACATAAAGCACAACTTTCAATCTAATCATCGGGACAATAGAAAATGAATCTCTTTTTGATATTGTTTCTTGTGGTAAAAATTTTAATTGACGACCAATCTATATAATTTCATAAAGGTAGCACTGCCCATGTTCACAGGCAACACAAAGTTGATTCTTGTTCTTGTTGAAGCAAAGTCTCCAAGGATTTACAATCCCGTCATTACTAGACAGTATCGATTTACACCTTTGTCCATCAGGAGATATCATCACAATCTGATTGTTGTCATACGATGCCAGGTAGACGTTACCACTGCCGTCAACAGTAACACCAAACGGACTATTTATCAGAGTTGTATCCTCATTTTCCCATATCTTCTCTCCTTTGATCGAATAACATTGCACGCCGTTCTTATCTGCCCTTGTATAGTATAACTGATCACCAGCTACGGCACAGTACGACCAATAAGGATGTTTATCCTGTATAATTGTTTTCTGTTCTCCTGTAGACATAACGATGGAAACGATGTCTCTCGTACCCTTGTCGCAACATACGTATAGCACTCCATTTTGATAGGACAATCCATAACACGATCCTACATCAAAGGTCTTGTCTACTGTGCTGGTGTTCACATCTATTATCTGGACTCCTTTGTCTGTTGATACAGCGATAGACCTGTCATCTATGACTGTTGTGTCATATGGACCTCCTCCTCTTATGGGAATTTCTTTCTCTTTTGTACCCTTTCCATTTAGAATTATAACACGTCTGTTACTTTCATCAGCAACGACGACTTTGTCATTAGGAAATACAAAACATCCTCTTAGAAATGTCTTCTCCGACCCTTGGATGACAAACTTGGATTCTAATTTACCGATAGCATTTTCAAATTTGATTCTATTAAACTTTGGTGTTGACAGAAAAATCTGTGCTTGTTTGTCTTTGTCAGATGTCAGGCGGACAGTGGAAGGTTTTGAGATAACAGATACCGAACCAAACGATTGAATATCGGATGTAATGCTTTGTATTTTATCGTTGATGCTGCATTGTAGTTCGTAAATATTCAGGGAACCGTCTTTTGATAAATGTTCTATGCACGTATTCTCCTTCTCTATAACTTTTTCTAATTCCCGAGTTTCTAGAAAGGTTTGTAGATCAGAGGCGTACTGCTTTAACATAGTCGTTTCTTCCAGCTTATTTTTTACCATTTCTAGTTTGGCTGTTAAATTTGCCAATGATTCTTGCAATTTCTTCGTCTGATTTTCTTCTATACTGTTTAATTCTCTGAGTATCTTTTCTTCTAACATGTCAATGTGCTGGTTGACATTTTTACGTACAGTGCCGATCTTCTCTTTTATTTCTTGTTTTTGTTTTTGAAGCTCAGAAATATTTTGACCACGTTCTGATACGAACTTTTCTAAGTTGTATGTTATTTCCTTCATGCTTTTTTCGACCTCGTCTATCAAACTGGACGTTTTTGCCGTTTTGATAGCTTCATCTAGCAGTTGTAACTTCTGACAGGATTTATGAGTGGTTTGGGTACATTCCGGACAACAAGGTGTGCCATGACTGGTACAAAAATGGTAATATTTCATCCCATGGTCCTTGCAAAGTGGAGAGATATTGAGTACCGACTCGGGTAGTTTTCTATAATTATCTATGCTTATTACCGTATGATTATTGGATAATTTAGCCACACTATGATGACCATTACAATCTTCACACAACATATCATGACATTCAATACACCAATAGTTTGCAGGAGTCGATTTGTTGCGGGCGTCACATGGTCTACAGCTACTTGTATTGGACGCAGCCATCTCTAGATACTACCTCTGACAATACTATTCTGAAAGGACACAAAATTATCGATATGGTTTAGAACAACAATGTTTTACAATATTCTTACTGATAGTAATATCTTGTACCTCGACATTCAAACACTTAAGCAATTTATCAAGTAGTTTGATAGACATTTTAACAACAGATATGACCGCTGAAAATATTTAAATATTAAAAAATACAAAATTAACTTACAAACTAAATGATCATGTTTTTTTCTTAAAATCTGGTTAATCTTCTTACGTCCTTTTTGTTATCTGCAAAATAAAAGTATAGAAGATTATGAGACGTCGGATAAGTATACTCGACAAAATACATAATATAATGAAACATAATACAACTCTACGTTTGAGACCAAATATTAATCTGCACAAATGCCGTCCATGGAAAATTGATAAAACATTCATAAGTGGACTTTCCATCCACATATTTACAAGGAGTCCAATATCTATTTTTATTTTCAAAAAATAGACCAATAATTGCAGTGACAAAAATATTACCCCTTTTGGTCTTTAACTAGGGGTATCTTCTACCTTTCATGTTTGTTCTATTTGGCCACTACCTTTATGACGGGGATGGGCGGGGTGTCAGAAAAAAAATCATTATAAATTGAGAAAATCCATTAATTTGTGTTAAAAATTGATGAGAAACAAAAATTAAAATCGGAAAAATAAATAAAAAGTTTCAATTTTGGCCCCTTTTGGTAAAAGTAAAAAAAAACAAAAACATAAATCCTTCATTTTGGAACCACTATACTTGACAAGGATTAACTTTCAAGAAATGATTTCAAAATCGAACCCGAAATCAAAAAGAAAGTTGCATGTCTTGTCCTTATTTGTGCACCTTTTTCTAAGTAAAAAGGGGGAACCCCAATATAGATACATTTCATCCTTTTATAAATGCCTTAAATAAAGGTAATAACAAAATTACCGAACTTGAATGATCAATCTCATAGTCCAGAGAAAATGACAAAAACGAATCAGTCATACCGGAGAACTGGTGGATCGCAATGGTCCTGACTTGGTACAGGCATTTCAAACGAAATGGTGGGTTAAACCAGGTTTTATGGCGCCAAACCTCCCTCTTCCATTGCGATCTTAGGATCCGGTAATGACCATAGAACACAACATAGTTGTGAGACACAATAGGGATATTGAGGTGATCATCTCAGTACAGCAGACCAGTCAAGTTTAATAATCTTCAGACGCCTAAATAGAATGTTGTTTCTGATTTCATGTCTGAAAAACGGACAAGGTTTGTTCACATTTTTTTTCATGAAATGTTTTACTTTGAGTGAAGCAGGATAAGATTTCAAGTTTAACGTTGCATAAACAAAAATGGTAATAAATGGCTTGGGTTGGCATGAAAAAGGTAGAAATTTATTTTTCTTAATTCTGTTTTTACTTTGAGTAAAGGAGGAGTACATTTCAACATATTGCTATTTAACTGAACGAAGATTGGTACTATGATAAATAATAAGAAACAAAATAAGTTTGTTATATTCATTTTATAATATTTCCCGTAATCTTTTCAATGGAGATCATTTGTTAAAAATGTGTAGGGAAATTTCAGTTTTTCCAATTTATCTTTTGAAAATGAACGGTGACCCTATGATTTAGTACCTTTATTTCAAAGAATTGATGTCTTGACAAAATATAACAAAAATCTATCCCGTGAATTTTTTTAAATTAATTCAAACCATTTCCCCCATATAATCTATATAAAAATAGCCAAATTGGAACTGTTTTGGGGCAATTTTTTACCAAAATTAAACACAGTGACCTTTTCTTTTTCTTTTATTTTCAAACATATGCACTTAGATTCTTCTTATGGCAAAATCTAGGAAAATTCTATCCTGCAGATTTTTTACTAATGTACTACCTTAACGTTGCCTACACAAAAAAGGTAATAAAAAGGGTTGGCATGAAAAAATGAAAGGTCAGGAAATCAGAAACACATTTTTTTTTGCCTCATCTGTTTCTAAAGGTTTCGTGGGTGTATTAAAACTATTTTATTCGTAATATAAACATATAGAAATTAGTTTACCCGTATCCCTGAATGTCTCTATAAAGGGTAAATAGGTTTTCATCAAGTTAGGCGCACCCCACTAAATGGACATGTGTTTTCTAAAATGAGTAACAACCACTCAAAGTGAAACGGAAACAATTCAAAATGTTTGAAAAGTTTAATTTGACCGAGGATGATATGACAAATGTGTCGCCGTGTTTGTATAAAATTAAGTAACTTTTACAAAAGAAATATATAAAAACATCTTGCAGGACATCTTGTTTCAATTGGAAATACTTACAAGTCATGTATGTGTAGTGTTTATAAAAATCAACTCAGAAAATTTGATTTATCATAGTGAAACTATAACTCATCTTAGGGAAGTTACTCATTCGGGGAATAGATACCCATTTTGGTGGCTTTTGTACAACCTGTTCATGCATGTACAAATATATATATATAATACATGTATTAATGATGTCTCAAAAACATCATTAATACATGTATTAGTATACATGTATGTATTGTCTTAAGGTGAGTTGGTGTTTTACGCCCTTTCAACGCTATATAGGTTATTTTAAGGCAATTGACATGAAAAGGTTGATCAAATGAACATAAAATGATGATGATAAATGAAATATGGGCTGGGGTGGGAAACGATGGAACAGTAAACTTGAAGACCACAGGAAAAAGGTAGGAGTTGGTAGTGGCGGAAAAATTAGCCCAAGTAATGCACTACTTGGCGGTTCACGAAGGGTTCTATTACGTTCATAAAGCGTGGCACTATTCAAACACATTGGTTTACTATGGTCGGCGGTCAGGGTTTCCGTATTATAGACCTGAAAATTACCCCCGCGGAGGAGGGCCACCATATTCAGCTACCTAGGGTACACACTTGGTCGCTTTATGGTGTGAGCACTGACCCGACGTCAGAATCCCAAGAAACTTAGTCGCTTTTTACGACAAGCTAAGCTCGCTCTGCTATGGGCCTATTTGCCACCCGGGCCCCAAACGAGACTTTTTTCTTAAATCAATTACATACAAATTTCTATGTTTTGACTAAAGATTGTGTAACTTTTTTTTTCATGTTTTGTATTTACCTGAAATTTCTCATTACGACCTTTGCCATTCAGGAAGTTATATACAAATATTTAATAAAAGGGAGACAAATATACAGGTATATTTACCTGTGTATATGAATTTTGAACCAAAAAATAAATGCATTTAAAATAGTTTAAATAAAATCTTATTGATAAACAATTACAATTTGATATACTAGTATTCATCTTAAAATACTGGCTATATGGGACGTTTTAAAAAAATGTCCACTTTTTAACATGGCAAAATAAAAAAAATGCAATGTTGATGAAATATCCTTTTAATTTGAACTACATTTTCTTCAACCTTTATAGTACAGAATACAAAATATGCAACCTTAAATCCAAGTGTAATGTGGATAAAATTTACACAACTTGGAACATGGGTTACGAAAAAGTCCACTTCGCAACACTATTTTAAGACATTATTTTTTTTAACAAATTCGCTGTCGTGTACGTGAGAAGGATCTGTCATTTCAAGATGGCAGACACTTCGTTGGGCCAAAACAGGGGGGTTTCTTTTCAGTTGTATTGTATGAAATCTACAGCACTTTACAAAATCTTATATACTCTCTCAAAAAAGTTACGCAACAGTGGAAGATTTCCCTATATGTTTTATATAAACCTACCTAATTATAAATTGATATTGCCAAGCCGTTTTTCAATCATTTTTTATCAAATGAAAACCAAGAAAAAGACAAACGAGTGAAGTTTATTTTTTATGATCATGGCAAAATCCTAGCTGTTACGGTTTTTGATAGAATGCAAGTAGAACATAACCAATGTTTTTTCCACGGAAAATGTTGGTTGAATTAAACGGGTTGTTGACGCATAAAATTAACAGTCGATTTCTACCTGTGACACACTATGCCATGTTGGTACTCTATGAAATGTTATTTCCCGTGCCGGGTACTGTTATTTCCCCAATTGTGCATCACGTGGTTTTCTTATATTGATTACCGACACCTAAATTTAAAGATTCTGAAGCAAAACGTTACTGCTAAGCTGTAAAATGGAAAGTATATTACTTCTATGAACATTTCAAATCAAACATTTAAAAAATTGAAAAGTAAATATGTCTGTGAAAGCTTAAATTTAATATTTCTTGCTGGAAAATTAGCACATAAACAGAAATATTTGATTGATTGTCTCTTAAAAACAAATAAAACAATGACCATGCATTAAATCATGAATTAAACCCTTCAAAAAATCATTTTCTTCCTTTCTCATGCGTTTTGATATCGCTAGCATACAGATAGTATAAATAAATCTTAAATGATAATAGCACCAAAAAATAGCTACACAAATGAACTAGAAAGCTCTGAAACTGACAAAAAAACTAGTACTCGTATTTTGAAACGAAAAGATGTGTTCAACAAGAATTTGTTACTGTATGAACTATATTTTTTCATAGACATATAACCCATGGGTTATATGTCTATGATTTTTTTAATAAAAACAAACGCTTTCATTTAGCGATTAGCAGAAGGCGAACCTTTTCTTATGATTAATGGTGGTATTAATACAAATGACTTGTTATTGCAGACTTGAAATAAAAATCAATAGAATATATATGTTAGAGGCAATAGGTATAATTAGGATTTAAGCTTTAAATAATGGAAAAATTCAGGCATTAGACCTAACTCCTAGGCATTAAGCTTAATGCCAAATTCTATTTAGGCATTAACACTAATGACTAGGTATTATCTTATTGCCTAGGATTTAAGCTTAATACAATGCAGAGTCTGTGCGCGTAAGGCTATCTATGCCACAAACTGTCTTGTAGAAGCTTCATAAGTCGCCGTGACGTTTCGTATTATTGAAGTCTTTAATGAACACCATATGTCAGCAGTAACATCACTCTGATTCACCTGCAAATAAAATTCTGACAGCAGCATTTACTGTTTCATTTCAACAACAACAACAAAATTAATAAATGTACATATAAGATATACCGGTATCATGTAAACAAAATTCGACAAAATAGGGAGAAATTGGGAGGGTGGGTTTATTTAAATACATTTATGCAAAGACAATGAATTAGATTTTGAACTAAAACTAACAAGCAAAAAATTATCAATAACTAATTTACCTTACGTTTGGTTTAAAAAAATGTCAGTTTGTTGTGTGAAACAACCGACGAAGCATTATTAAAAGTATGTGGTTAAAGAAAAGATCCAATCAGAATTTAGAAATAAACCACACCCTCAACGCTGCAATAATGGAATTTATTTTATATTCAAAAAATAAATTTAGTTATATTCTAATTTTGTTATATATGATAGTCTAAAATGTTTGAGTTACCCAATTTCTTTTGTGGGCTTCCTAAAACTAATCTTATCCATCGTTACAACCTTATTCATAGCTGTAGACTTTCATAACAATTAGATAAACTGAAATTATTGTGAAAACAATAAAGATAACGACGACGCACGACAACATAATCATACTATAATGATAATTTATTTATCTATTAGATTAACAGAACACTGTTTATCATCATGACTTTTTTCACTAACAAAACACGCAACTTTTTTCTTCTAAGTTGTTATATTTGTGGGTCTCTGTACAACGTCATTCGATTGCATAGATTTGAAAGTTTGAAGTTCTAATCAACACGAAAATAAAGATTGATTTTCTTTCTGATATTGTTTTTTGTCGGGTAAAGATTTTTAATGACCACCAATCTAATTAATTTCATAAAGAAAGCACTGTCCATGTTCACAGGCAACACAAAGTTCATTCTTGTTCTTGTTGAAGAAAAGTCCCCATGGCTTGCCGATCCCGTCATTACCAGACAGTATCGGTCTACATCTTTGTCCTTCAGGAGATATCATTACAATCTGGTCGTTCCAATAAGATGCCAGGTAGACGTTACCACTGCCGTCAGTAGTAACACCTCTAGGACTATTGATCAGAGTTGTGTCCTTATACTCCCATTTCTTCTCACCTGTAATGGAATAACACTGCAAACCTTTCTTATCTGCCCTTGTATAATATAACTGATCACCAGCCACGGCACAGTATGACCAACTATTATGTTTATCCCGTATAATTGTTTTTTGTTCTCCCGTAGACATTACGATGGAAACGATGCCTCTCGTACTCTCGTCACAACAAACGTATATCACTCCATCCTGATAGGACAATCCATAACAGCATCCTACATCAAAGGTCTTGTCTACAGTGCCGTTGTCCACATCTATTATCTGTGCTCCTTTGGCTGTAGATACAGCGATAGATCTGTTATCTATGACCGTTACGTCCAACGGGCCTCCTTCTCCTTTGATGTAAATTTCTTTCTCTTTTGTACCAGATTCGCTTGAAATGATAACACGATTGTTACAACTATCAGCAACGACGACTTTGTCATTTGAAAATACCAAACAACCTCTAAGTTGTGACCATTGGATCTTGAACTTTGATTTTAAGTTAGTGATAGCATCTTCAAATTTGAGTTTGTTCGGCTGGGGCGAGAAAAGAAAAAGTTGAGCCTGTTTGTCTTTGTCAGATGTCAGACGAACGGCACAAGGTTTTGAGATGACAGATACTGAACCAAATGTTTCAATATCGGACATAATGGTTTGTATTTTATCGTTGATGCTGCATTGTAGTTCGTATATGTTAAGGGAACCATCCTTCAATAAATGTTCCATGCACGTTTTCTCCTTCTCCATGATTTTTTCTAATTCCCGAGTTCCCAGAAAGGTTTGTAAATCAGAGGCATACTGCTTTAACATGGTCGTCTCTTTCAGCTTATTTTTTACCATGTCTATTTTGGCTGTTAAATTTGCCAACGATTCTTGAACTTTCTTCGTCTGATTTTCTTCTATACTGTTTAATTCTCTGAGTATCTTTTCTTCTAACTTGTCAATGTGCTGGTTGACGTTTTTACGTACAGTGCCGATCTTTTCTTTAATTTCTCGTTTCTGTTTTTGTAGCTCTGTAATATTTTGACCACGTTCTGATACGATCTTTTCTAAGTTGGATGTAATTTCCTTCATGCTTTTTTCGACCTCGCCAATCAAACTGGAGGTTTTTGCCGTTTTGATAGCTTCATCTAGCAGTTGTAACTTAGGACAAGATTTGTGAGTAGTTTGGGTGCATTCCGGACAGCAAGGTGCTTCATGGCTTATACAGAAATGGTAGTACCTCATACCATGTTCTTGGCAGAGTGGAGAGATATTGAGTACCGACTCTGGTAATTTTCTATAATTTTCTATGCTTATTACCGTGTGGTTATTGGATGATTTAGCCACACTATGGTGTCTGTTACAATCTTCACACAACATATCATGGCATTCGATGCACCAGTACTTGGCGGTAGCCGATTTATTGAGGGCTTGGCATGGTCTGCAGGTACTTGTATGGGATGTAGCCATCTCCAGATAATACTGTTCTGAAAATTAAGACATAAAATTATAGGTAAGTATTTAAACATTATGACAGTGTTCTTACAATGTTGTATCTTGGAATTTAAAGCTCTTAAGCAATCATTAAGTAGTCTAGCGGACATTGAACTAGAGAAAATGGTTTAAACTTACTTACTTCAAGGTCGAAGGGTGTTTTCTGTAAATCCAGTAATTCTTCTCAAACTATTGTTAGGTTATCTACAAAATAATAACATAGAAGATGTAATGAGTTGTGAAATAAGTGTTTGCGACACAATCTACATAACCATGAGAGGTCAATCCTTGAAATATCGATATAAAGCATAACCAAATTCACCGACTTTACACCCATTTTTGTATTGTATTTTGAAATCACCGGGTGGTAGACCAGAGGTCCCTGAGGATAATCACAAGCCTGGTCATCAGACTTGTCTGACATGAATTCACCATTAAATTTTTAATATATATGTTTTTGAAATTCCCGATTGTTAAATTCAAAATTGTAAATAACACCAGGTTTCTTCCCTTGTACTGTACATGGTAAATATCCTCGGTGCTGGATTAGACTTCCCTGTGCGAACCTTTTGGCTTTGAATACTTTTCATTCAATATGTTTGGTTTTTGACCTTCCAATGTTTTGATTTAAATGCTGCTAATGAGAGGTAACTCTGCGAAATGTCGATATACAGCATAACCAAATTTACCGTTTTGGTATTGTAGTTTTTAACATAAAAAGCAATTTTAAAAAATCGTGACGGAAAGAACCAAGCAGCCTCAAATGTAACCAGTATACTGCATACGCTGTTTCCAAATGGGCTTTAAACATTTTTGAGCCATGATATTCAATGTTTGAACTAGAGTCCTACTATGTTATTTTCACATGTAAGCTTAACTGTGTTTAGAAAGCGGTTTCCGCTTGGGTGACAATAAAATGGTACGGCGAGCGCTGCACGATGCGACCGAAACATGTTGGATCCTATACGTACGTTGAAGGCCTAATATTGATAGTAAATTGTTTTGCACAATTGCAGTCCATTTTGGAGCTAACCACGCTTTATGACACACACATTCTGAAGAAGACTTAAATGTAAAATGCATATATCAAACAAAAGGCAAACTTAGGCCCATTTATCTCATATTTTCTCTAAGACAGTTAGTGATATAGCAAATTTAACCAAAAATAAACGCAGTTTGCGGTTTTGACAAGGATTTAAATTATTTTAAAAATATAACAACAATAACAAGAGGCTCCCAGGAGCCTGAATCGCTCACCTGGTCTTGATGTCGACCCTATAAAGACTTTTGCAGAGCTGAACATTTAAGCAAGTAACAGCTTTTATCTATCTACTATAGTTTTCATTCGGAAATAGGCCCAAATTATGAAAAAACGTTATTTTAGGGGCCATAACCCCTATAAGGGGTTCTGACAACTTCCACCCTATGGAAACTTTTGTAGAGCTAAATGAGCTGAATGTTTAGGAAAGCAACAGCCTTTCTCTATCTGCAATAGTTTTCATACTATAAGCAAAAAACAATATTTTTTCACCTTTAATGGACTGTAACCCCTATAAGGGGTCGTCTGACAACTTCGGTCCTATGAAGACTTTTGTAGAGCTAAATGAACTGAACATTTATGCCAGCAACAGCTTTTCTCTATCTGCTTTAGTTTTCATTCTATAGGCAAAACAAATGAGAAAAAAAACGTAACCGCTATAAGGGGACATCTGACAACTTCGACCCTATAGAAACTTTTGAAGAGGTAAATAAGCTGAACATTTCAGCAAGCAACAGCTTCTCTCTATCTGCTATAGTTTTCATTTTATAGGGCCAAAAACATGAAAAAACATTATTTTAGGGGCCGTAACCCCTATAAGTGGTATCTGACAAATTTGACCCTATGGAGACTTTTGTAGAGCTAAGTGAGCTGAACATTTAAGCAAGCAACACCTTCTATCTATCTGCTATAGTTTTCATTTTATAGGGCAAAAACATGAAAAAACGTTGATTTAGGGGCCGTAACCCTATAGGGGGTCATCTGAAAACTTTGACCATATGGAAACTTTTGTGGAGCTAAATGAGCTGAACATTTAAGCAAGCAACAGCTTTTCTCTATCTGCAAAAGTTTTCATATTATAGGGCAAAAACATGAAAAAACGCGATTTTTACCTTTAAGGGGCTGTAACCCCTATAGGGGGTCATCTGAAAACTTCGTTCCTATGAAGATTTTTGTACAGCTAAATGAACTGAACATTTAAGCCAGCAACAGCTTTTCTCTATCTGCTATAGTTTTCATTTTATAGGCAAAAAACATGAAAAAAACGTTATTTTAGGGGCCGTAACCCCTATAAGGAAACATCTGACAACTTCAACCCTATAGACTTTTCAAAAATCCAAACGACAGTTTGATAAACCATACCTAAAAAAAACTACCACACAAAGTTTAATAATTGTGAGACTTATGGTGTTAGAGAAGTTAACGTTTGAAAATAGGATGAAAAACACTGAAAATTGTCAATTGTGTCAGTCTAAGGGAAAAAACTCCTATAAGGAATGGTCCTAGGACTTTTACCTTATTATATCATTTGTATATCTTGATCTGCTTAATCATATGCAATTTCAATTTTTCAGATATCTTGTATAGTTTTCAAGATAGAGGGTTAAATAAGTGCAAAATTTGGAAAAAAATAAGAAAAAAGGCAATAACTCCTACTTCGGTTTTTGGATCTTCTTGAAAATTTCAGGGCAGGTAGATCTTGAGGTGCTGATCACTTTTTCATAGCAAGATTTTTGATATCTGTGACCATTTTTGAGTAATTTGGGAAAAACTGCAATTTACCCCTATGTTCAATTTTTAGCAATTGCGGCCATGTTTTTCACCGAATCAAAAATCCCAACGGCAGTGTTGTAAAGAACACCCTAAATAACAATCATACCAAGTTTCATTCCATTTGATCCGGCTGTTTAAGAGAAGAAGATTTTTGAAAAGTTGAACGGACGGACGACGGACGACAGACGGATGACGGACGCCAAGCGATGACAATAGGTCACATGGACCTTTGCTCCAGGTGAGCTAAAAATATTATAGGGAGTTGCTAAAATTGGACTCTCTTTAGCCTTGTAACGGTTTAAGAGAAAGCTTTTGATACATTCGGTTGACAGAATTTATTGAAGAATATATTTAATGTGTACAAGTTTTACAATGAAAAAGATAAATCTGGTGACATTTTTTGTTGACTGAATTTATTGACGAATGCAATGAAAAACAGGAATAATCAAGATCGGATGGAAAACATTCTAGTTCTGTCAAACCAAGCATTTGGTTCCTTTTAGTTCCTTTGTTCCGAAATGATATTCATAACTAACCTCCAATGTTATCTGCAGCTTTATTTAGTGGTTAGCAACGACATATTAAAGACATAGAACCTATTATTTTGGCTTTTTTTTTTAAATAATGAAATTCACACTATTTGAAGAATACAGTGTAAAACCTTTGAAGAAACTGTGAAGTTTAAAAAAAAACTACCAGAAAGTATTCTTTTTGAGAGAAAACTGCAGAAAAAACGCAGTGTCAAAAAAGGGCACAAACTGATTATAAAATGTAAACACTTGCGGGTACGGTAAACGGAGAAACGAAAAAAAAGAAACGGATTGAAAACGAAAGCGGTAAAGAAGGAAACGTTAACAGTAAAATAACCAACCAAAATCTGCAACGAAAGGAAACGAAATCGAGCGATACCAGGAAAAAAGAAATCTGAATTGATTTCACCCACCACCAGTCGTTTTCTTTATGATTTACCGATTTCGTTTTTTCTTTGCCTCGTTTGGTTTCATTTTATTTCTCAGTTTACCAGTACCCAGTAAAGGCCATGGGAATTACGGTTTACTTAAAGTAAATATTAATGCTGGACAATACTTATTCAACGCGAATAATTGAAATAAGATTATTTTATATAAAGCTGCAAAAATTGATTTATGCTGGTAAAGGTATAGATAGTATATTTTTAATATGTGTACTTTTTATTCAATGTAAAAAAATGCGAAATTGATTGGTTCTATGTCTTTAAAATTTCATAACAATATGTTGATCAACTACAACCTCAGTATTTGCAGAAAACCATCTATCCAGGGAAACGATCTAATTGCCCTTTTTGCCCTTTTGGTCCCTAATTTCTCGAAAAAGGTAAGAGCTGTTTCAAATCTGTCCAAATCTGATTGAAAAATGCAGGTAGTTTTTTTTTCATAGGGAATCCAATGAAACGAAGATTTTGAAAATAAGACTCCAAATAAAAGTTCATTAGGGGCAAAGGGGCTGAGGTCTAATTTTGACAACCAGTAGCGTTGTGATAAGTATAGTTAAGGATAGTCACTCCTGAAAATTTTTATATCAAAGATTATGATTTGTAATGAAAATGATAGATAAGTGTCCACTTAATCATAAGGGAAAAAACCATAGGTCCGTGTGCTAGTTTCCAAGATTTAAACGGGCGCATCTCGTTAAATTTTAACACAGATTTTAAGTCTATATAAACCCTTCACTGTACCTCACATTTACTTTAACGTTACCTTGATTAACCTTAATAGATTATGGATTCTACCGCGATAAAACAAGGTGAAAGTGAAATTTTACTCATGCACAGTATTATAAGAAGGATGCTTACAAATTTTAATTCTATAAAAAATTACCGAAAGTCTATTAAAACAATGATCTGTTTTCATTTTTTCATCAAACAGTCGCTGGTTCGTAAAAATAAAGAAAAACCAAGAGACTGTCCTATAAATTTGCAATGGACTTTTTTAAGCAATGAGAGTTATCAGTCCCTTGCCTGATTGTGAACGCATGTATTTTCAACAGTCACGAATTTTACCAAAAATGCTTCTTTGCTTTGACTAAAGACTTTGGAATCGTTCTGTATTTACCTTTCATTCTCTCCTGGCAACCTTCACCAACCAGGAAGTTTAATACAATCAGAAATCAATATTTTTTTTATAAAGAGAGATAAATCTGCAGTTACCTTAACAATGGACATATCATTTTTGTACCGTGTAGGAGGGGGCTGGTCATTCAGAATTGAAGGTTGAAATTATTTTTAAAACCCCTTTTTGAAATGAAGGGATATTTTTAGATCCCCCCTAATTCAGTTGTGAAAAAAATATGATCCCCCCTTTTTACATTTAAGTTCAAATACTCGTATCTATGTAAAGTGTTTATAGTTTTATAAGTAATTTAGGTTGTCAATGATAACACTGGAAATATTAATCATTTTTTTATTTCGAGTATGAAATGTATTAGCAATTGGAGCTAGCACCTGTAGAAACAGAAAAAAAGTGTGAAAATCAAACAGACAGAAATAAAGGAGTTAATAATGTACGTAAGGCCCCAACATGACGTGATAAAAGTCGACAGACCTGAATACCACTAAGGATCGACAAATACATTTGATCTTACATTTAAGATAATTCTCATGTGCGGTTTTTGAGAAAAACTTGACAAAATTTTCGTTTCGGCTCAGTCTCAAACAGGAAGTAGTGGTCCAACACTCTCGAAAGTTGCAAAGGACATACTATTTATGATACTGTACTAACCTGCCAAATCTCAATTCATTTTCATGTACAGTTTCTATGCAAAACGTGACAAAAAAATTTATATTGGCCCAGTCCAAAGCAGGAAGTTCTGGTCTGACAGGCCACAATTTGTGATACTGAACCACGTTGACTTTAAAACAGTTTCTGGAGAAAGCCATTTGTATGGATAGAGCTTCCTTCCATCGAAAAGTAAGATAACTCTCGAATACCTTACTTTCTCGTGAAAGAAGTATCTAGGTCACACACCGACTAGGGTGATATTTGTATAATACAGAAAGGTAGTACAGCTCAATTAAACCAAGTGATCTTGATTCAATTCGTCCAAGACGAGGGATAAACTTCCAATTTAAAGATGTTCATAGATTTGCTAAAAATATGGGTAGGTTTTTTTTTTGAAAAATTTATTTTTATATGGGAATAGTTGTGAGAAAATTATATAATTACATATAATGGGTATCCTTTTAAATTTTATTATAAATGAATTTGGTTTCATATAAATATGGGTAATGTTTTGTCCATTTCGATATACAGTAGATACATGTATGCCCCATGAGCTTTATATTATCAATAAATATGACACAATGTTTCCTATTCGATTTGCTTATCAATTTATGTGTTTATAAATATTACCTACTTAAAAGTTTAATAAATAGACATGTACATTTCGGTATGAAAATTGTCAATTAAACCTTTCCTTTATAAAAAAAGGTCAAAAATAGTCAAAAATGCAGTATGCAATTAGGTAAAAGAATGAAAATGCTGTAAAAATTTATTTTTCATCCAAGGTTTTTAACCTTGGCCAGGCTCAACTGCCATTTCCATGCATGGTTGCTATGGTTACCAAAGTTGGCCATATAAGTGAAGAGCTAAAAATGCATAAAAACAAATGAAATCCAAGTAATCATTGTATCAAATATACATGTATCTAAGGATCCATCTTAAGTGATTAAAATATCTGAATCCCACCTTTTTTGGAAATAAAATTAATCCCCCCTACCTTTTGACAAGCACCCCTCCCAGATGATAAATGATATGTCCCTTAACCAACAAAAGTAATTTAGAAAAATTATATTAAAGAGAGTTTAAATAAATTATGAATGATGAATAACTGCAATTAGATGTAGATATATAGCTACACAAATGAACAAAATAAACCCAAAACTATTTAAAAATTAGTACACAATTTTTTAAATGAAAAATTGTGTTGAAACTTTGAAACATGCAATTGACAAGCTCCTTCCTATATATGTTGAAAATTTGTGTTGAATTGTTTAAACATGGAATTGACAATATATGTTGAAAATTTTGACATTTTTTTTTAAAGACTCATTGTCTGAAGGTTATATATGTCCTGTTTACAAAAACAATCATGTCAATGCTGAAAACTATAGAGGTACATGTATAACTATTTAGGGATGTTTTGGAAAACTGTTTCATGTATTTTCATCAGTCATCTATCTTGAATGTTTGGATACTTGGTGAAGAACAAGTTGGTTTTAGACTAAGGCTATGGTTCTATTTATCAGATCGTTTAATAGAAAATGCCTGATATATATGTACCTGTAGAAAAAGTTGTCTTTTGCTTTTGTTTATTGTCATATGATTCTGTCAATTGAGTCTTACTTTGTCAAACATTGTTAAGAAATGGTATTGATGGTTAAATGTTACTTATTGTACAGAATATGTATACTATTGTTATATCTTGTGTTAAAAGTGGTAATGGTTTCTTGAAATACTTTGTATCACATGTAGGAGTTCGACAGGGAGAAATATTCTTCCCTTTCATTATATTTATTTCTCAATGACTTGACAGGTTGTTTGTCACATGCTTATAATGATTTAAATAACATTTGTAATATGTCTCAATTATCGTTGGAGTTTGATTGGGGTATTTTTTAAATATTTATTGGTTACTTTATACTGATGACACTGTTATTTTTGCCGAAAACAGTCTGCAATAAATACCAAATCCTTGTAAAACTAAATGTTAAAAGCATCCATTGTATTTTTTTCTAAATATAGATAGATTGATAATTCACAGTTCTATTAATGTACTCATAACTGACGTAGATGATTTTCAATATTTTGGCACCGTTTGTTTTTTCAAGCAAAGGTGTAAGCAAATGTTTTGTTTCAACAGGCAAGGAAGGTTTTGTTCTATGTTTTATGTAAAGTTAATAGTTAACCAATAGATATTTTATTACAATGATTTGGTGTAATGGTTAAACCCATTTTGGTATATGGTGCTTAAGTATCAAAAAGTGGTGTAATGGAATCTTTGCAATTAAAATTTGTAAGTACATTCTGACAAAAATGTACTTCTAACTGTATAGTGCATGATGAACTGTGTGTGTAATGCTTCCATGTCTATATGTATAAAAGTTAGAATGATTGTTTTTGGCAGAGAATTATTAATGGTAAAAGAGAGAAATATCTTGTTGTTTATATGTGGTAAATTAGCTTGACAAAGGAAATGTGTGTCATTCTAAATGCTTATTACGTGTTAATGTTACTGTTTTACAAAATGTATCTTTAGCAAAAATGTTACTCAAATATTTCTTTTTGACAAATTTGTTGTTGAATGAAAATCACTAGTGTTTGATTCATCTAATTGTATTTACTATAGAATTTAAAAATCTGAATTTGCTTTTGAAAAATATTAGATTTGATGTTTAAGTAAATTTAGATGTGGTAGTAATAGACTGCCTATTGAGGCAATACGATTTTTAGTATTAATAGATCTGAAAATAATGTGATAGAGATGAATCAGGTTGTAAGTTTCACGATGTATTTAACTGTAGCTTTTTTGATTTTGAAAAGATAGAAAAGGCAAAGATAGATACCAATTTATAGTTATTATAACAGAAATGTTATCAGTCTAATTTATGAAATGGCAAAATAAATATACTCTTGCATGTCTTTTCATGTTTATGTTCATCTGCATGATATCTGCTTAAAAGGGGAAAAGAGGCACCAATGGGGCATTCGAGTGTCAAAAGTCCGAAGGGGCAACGACGAAACCGGTAAACACGAACAAGAACAGCACGAAGAAACACAAAACACAAAATCAACCGAACGGAAATTAACAACGCGAACTCAAGTCATAAAGAGTAAACTTGATGCTCCGGAAGAGTAAGCGGCTCCTGCCTGCTATAGCACCTCCGTCGTGTTGCTAATTTCCAATTCAGTGTGTGTCTTATCCGGTAGAGGAAGACAAAACAAATTTCTACGACAAACCAAAATTTGTACTTCTTTGAAAGTTAGAAATCCAAATAAATTAAACTGGTTTTTTTTGGTTAATATGTTAGGTTATGCATTAATATTTTATTAAATTTTTTGTATAATTATGCCTGATGTGGAGCCTTTAGTAAAATAAGAAAAATAAAATTTGCAAAAAAAAAATTGGCTCAATGATATGGAGAGTTTTATCAAGCATTTGTTAGGTCTAAACGTCTCATTTTTTAGGCTTCAGTCGAAAACTTTGGTCTGACTCTCTGTGCTATTTTTAGCAACTGCGACCATGTTGGTTGTATTTCACAAACCTAGTAGAAAACACCATAAAAACTAAGCGTACAAAGTTTAAACACAATCACTTCTTGGTTTTCAGAGATCTTTGAGGAAAAGTTAAGGGACGGACTACGAACGCCTAGTGATACCAATAGCTTATCTGACCCTTCAAGGAAAACAGCCAGCAGCCTGCAATATGACCACTAGTACCTGTTCACTGCAACGTGTTTGCTGTTTCCAATTGCCAATCGCTGTAAACAATTTTGAGCTTATGTTCCTATTGCAAATTCCATTTGAATTAGAGTCCCAATTAGCTATTCCCACGTATATCTTTAACTGTGTTAAAACGGAAAACACCAAAAAAATCAAGAGGGCCCTAGGAGCCTAAATTGCTCACCTTTCATTAAGACATTAGGATAAAATACTAGGATTGGAATGACAATACAAGAAAAGCGGTAGGTAACCAAGAAACACGCATATTGTTTTTATTTTGCCTCATCTGTTTTAAAAGGCTGGGTGTAGGTATCGTAAAGAATACTTTAATCGTCATATAAACACATAAAAACCGCTTGTTAGGCTACATTTATCTGTTTTAAAACATTTTTATAAATAATTTCAAGGACATTGTTCAACTTCTGAAATTGATCAATTACAGACCATACATGTAGATGTTGACAAATTTAAAAATAAACACAATACTTCTTTGATTTTATATAAAGGTGTGCCATCTTTAATAAAAAAATATAT
Organism: Arcuatula senhousia; assembly: GCA_963971305.1. Classification (NCBI taxonomy): domain Eukaryota; kingdom Metazoa; phylum Mollusca; class Bivalvia; order Mytilida; family Mytilidae; genus Arcuatula; species Arcuatula senhousia. Next base: position 13,498,053 of record OZ020305.1, read on the forward strand.
GTTTGTATCACAATAATCTGTTACTCGTGTGGAGAACAAACCCCCATTTTATTTAGTGTTTGTCCAACCTGTTCCTACATGTACAAATAGTACTCACTAAACATGTGAATATCATAGTGCCTTCTCTGATTGTGAATGTACTCACTAAACATGTGAATATCATAGTGCCATCTCTGATTGTGAATGTACTCACTAAACATGTGAATATCATAAGGCCATCTCTGATTGTGCATGCATGTATTTTCTTAAAATAATAAAGACTGAACAGTTTTGAATATATATTTTGTAACCTATTGTTATCATTTTCTGTATTTACCTGAAACTTTTGAATGACGATTTTAAATACATTCAGGAAGTTATATACAGTCATTTGATATAAAAGGGAGATAAATCTACAGGTATTTAACTTTGTGCGTGAATTTTAGACCAACAAAAGTAATTTAAAATGCATACAGATCCTAAATGATAATAACTCCAATAATAGCTACACAAATGAAATACAAAGATCTGAAACTGACAAAAACTAGTTTTCGTATTTAAAAACAAAAGGTGTGTTTAACTTTCTATTGTTAGGTTTTCCCCGAAATCACAAAGTGCTAGATTGATCTCATATTTTTTCTTAGTTGTGTACTTTAAAAATTCAACTTTATTCTTGTATGATGTTTTTTGTTTAGGCTAATTTGTTTATAATGCATGCTATCAACTATGTTAACCCCTCTCAAGTTCACAGCGCAAATGTGGTCCTTGTAGCGGCCTGTGGCATGCTGTATCTAGTTATCATCTTATGAGAGTTGTCGGTGCCGTCCTTATTTCTTCTTATCTTTTTATATATTCGTTAACAATTTAGATGACCATTGCTAGGCGTTATTGCCCTTAAAAAGTAATTAAAATAGGTGTTCCTGCTTGCTGTTTTCCGTTGTGGTTTTTTGAATTGCTGTTTGTATATGTTTGCTGTGTCTCGTACACTTATTCCACATCTCAATATCGTCTATTTGTAACTATTGCTGTCAGATATAGTTGCACCAAAGCGCTACGTTAATCATTTTAAAAAATAGGCAAAATACACCACCAGGTGAGTGATGCGTTCTCATGGAAAAATTTAGTTTGAAGAAGAAATGTCAAAAATTGAATTTCCGATAGTTTGTTATTACAAAAACAAGAGTTAACACTAAAGTATGTCTCGCCTGCCGGCACCATCAGAAACAATTATTCTTTCTTACTTCCACTATATTTTGAATTTACATGGATTTTCAGTTTCTGAGATCAAAAGATGTTTATAGAACTTAAACATTGCAAATATATGCAATAAAAATAATCAAAGTCACTCAACCGGAAAATCAAGGTCAAGGTCAAAAGATGGGGATGCAACTGTGCTAAGCTACTACTGGGGCATATGTATACCAAGTTTCATCAACCTAGGACCTATAGTTCTTGAGATATGGAGGTGCTCGCAAAACTTTTCCATTGCTATTATATGTATTGAAAATTGTCAAAGTCACTCAACCGGAAAATCAAGGTCAAGGTCAAAAGATGGGGATGCAACTGAGCTAAGCTACTACTGGGGCATATGCATACCAAGTTTCATCAACCTAGGACCTATAGTTCTTGAGATATGGAGGTGCTCGCAAAACTTTTTCATTGCTATTATATGTATTGAAAATTGTCAAAGTCACTCAACCGGAAAATCAAGGTCAAGGTCAAAAGATGGGGATGCAACTGTGGTAAGCTACTACTGGGGCATATGCATACCAAGTTTCATCAACCCAGGACCTATAGTTCTTGAGATATGGAGGTGCTCATAAAACTTTTCCAAAAAGTTAACGCCGCCGTCGCCGGTAAAGTAACACCTATGTCCCGCTCTGCTTCGCAGGCGAGACAACTAGCAAGTTTGGCAAAAATGCATCGTACTGTAGGTATTGTATTAAATCCGCCTAGCTTGATCCTGATAAAAAATCTATTTAATATCTAGTGGACATAAACAAACAAAAATAAGCTTTAAAGATGCAAAGTGAATATAAATAGAACAGTCCAGCTTCAATGAAGTACAGAGACTAAGGGAAAGGTAATTTATCTATCTCTATCTCGACAATAAACGAGATAAACGTAAAACGGGGCCAGTCTAGTTGGTGATCATTTCGGACATTACAATGCGTCACAAGTTGGGATATATTTTAACAACCAATTGAGGTTATGAAACGACATTCGTTAATTGCTTTTAATGTATTACAGATAAATCATGTTTAAATTGCGTTTATGACATTAATGGTGTAAACTGGACAAAATTTAGCAAAAATCTTTATCAATTGTTTCATTTTATATTGACTAACCATGTCAATAATGATTATTGTAAAATACAGATCTAGCTTACAGTAGCAAACACACATTAGATTTTAAGAGTAGATAAATAAAAATAAACATTTGCCACTATATTAGATATTAACTTAACTGTTTAATATTCTTGAATAAACATAACTAATGTATATATTAATGTATATATTAATACGACGAAAAATAGCTAATTGTGATTGCATTATTGACTTAATATAGACTTTATAAATGCTTAACAGTGGCTGATTTTGCATTACTGTTTTTTTTTTTCAACATGGTCACCATATTTAAAACATCAATTCAGGCAATCGAAAAAGAGGGCGAAGAGCAGGAACAATCCCATTATGTGTCTTTTGATGGATCATTTAGTTTGTTACTGTTTGCAATGAAATTGTTTGGACTATATCATGAAAACATAGCAATCACGGAAACTTGCCGAAGACAGCATAAATGGACAAGATGCGTAAGAATCTATCACTTATGTATTACAAGTATTATGGTACTTAACTTTGTTCGCTATATTCCTTCGTTTTGGGTGGGAATAAATTTTATGCCAGGTTTAACTGTTTCAAGGATAATATCCTCATGCTGGCATATTCAAGTAGCCATAAATTCCGTTATATTGTTTGTTATGTGTGAGAAACGTAGCCAATTTCCAAGGTTTATTCAGAAATATGACGAGTTCATGATTCTCAATACTGCCAAGGAAATGGGACTAACATCTGGATATGGTACTCTAAAAACGTACGCAAACGTTTCCGCTTCCATTGGGATTGTCTTAGTATTTTTCAACACACTCGGCAATATTGTAATGTCATACCTTGAAACCTCGGGTGCATTCAGAGCAAGTGTTACCAACCCGTTCGATCATGACGATATATTTACATGCGTTATTTTCTATATCTTGAAACTCTATGCATCCGCTTTGTGGTTACTCCCGATCGTATTTTTTGCAGGAATATCATCGACCATAGCTTATCAGTTTCGTTCCATATTTTCGGCTCTAGAGGGCACGTTTGGTGAAGATTCAAAATCAACAAGTCGGAATCAGATGGACTGTTTCGGGCTTTATCGAATGAAGCATAATCAACTTTGTAAACTAGTAGACATTCTTGACGAAAGTTGGAAGTATTATATAATGAATCAGTTTGGATTGAGCATATTTATTGCTATGTTTAACATTTATCATTGGCTTAATAATATCTCTAACACTTTTAGCGTGGCGATGCACATAGTGTGGGCCATCCTGGTGATACTAACTATTTTAATAATAGCCTACTATTGTGCAAAAATCACATTCTGGGTAAGTCTGCATTTTGTAAATGGGGCTTTTTATTTAGTTGTTTCTATTCGTCGTCTTTCGTCCTGTAGTAATACAACAAAGTTCCAGACAATAAATTTTTGCTACGCCTGGCGTGCGTTTCGTCTATTTAAGACTCATCAGAGGCGCTCTACCAAAAATATTGAAAATGCCAAACACTATATCAATATGAAGAGCATAGAACAGTAGAACCAAAAATACCAAACTGGGGTACCAAATTATTACTAAGACAATCAACCTATGTCTGGGGTATGAAGAACCTTAGGGTTTAGACACTTTTGAAATTTAGACAGATAATTTAAAGCTTTGATGTTTTCTCCATCTCAAAAGTGTTGGTGCCGGAATCTTTGAAAGAGAGTCTTGTTAAACACAAGGTTATGTTGCACCAAGAAAGACATCATGTATACATACTTGTAGACAAATAAAATACGTGATTTTGAACTGTCAGTGTACATGTCTCAGAGAAGAGTGTTTTATAGAATTTATAAAATATCGTTTACCGGATCAGACCTAACGATACCTAATATTATAACATTAGTTTAATTTTTTTTTTAAATAAGTTGGTGTTGCTTGCTATACCTTACAAGCCTATCAACATTTTAAATTGTTTATAAATCTATTTTCTAGGCACATGCTCCTCTTGAATTGATATATGATCTTCAGCTTCAAGATCTTACTAACCAACACCTGGGACATGTTTGTATCTTATATTGAATTGATTACATGTACAAATTATATATGTTACACCACCATATGAAAAAGACAATGCTATATTGCGAACTATTTTCTTACCTCCTTCGTTCAATTTTTTGTAACAAGGTTCTCGGCTTTTACAAACGGTATCAATTTCAAATTTGGTACATAATCAATGATTTACACAGTACTAGTGCCACCCCTTTCTTGGTTTTCTGCTTCAAACGTATTTACTGAGAGTTATAGTAAGGGATACTTATCCCGACATTCACCAAACGACCTTTTTATTTTTAAGGGACCGACCATGTAACTTGATGGGGGGCCTTGTTTTTTTTCTAAAAAAAAATATTCAGAAAATAATTTTTGATTGAAAAAAAATGTTTTTGCAGCTCAGAGAAAGAAAAAAAATTCTTAAGTAGTATTTTTGACATATAAAAAATGCAATAATAATAAAAAAAAAATTCTGTTGCGATGCCTTTGAAAAATAAATATGTTTTTTCTTACCAAAACAAAAAAAAACAAGCCCCCCTTCAAGTTAAATGGGCCGTCCCTAAGCATAAGAACTTTATGGGGAAAAAGTCTTAAATTATCCAAGGAAAAAAATAATAAAACGGGATGTCGCTGAAATAATATAACCACAAGGATTGTATTTTCACTATCACATAATCATATCAACTGACTGATTTGATTTTAATGACTCCTGTGTTTCTGTTTAATCTTTCTATACACCTGCAATGGAAACTAATCGGCAATGGAACGTACACATGTTGGTTTTGTCTCACACTGAACATGCTAAACTTACATTAATTCATGCTTTAGTTGTTAACTTTCATTTTATTTGTTTTATGTAGATATATTGAATAATTGTCTGTTTCAGTTGAATTTATTTCTAAGCCGACTTACAACTTCTACAATCGGGTTTACAGTAATGGGGCTCCTATCTGTAACCAAGGAACTTATTCTTACGGTAAGGCTGAGACAATATTATAATGTTTAACTATTACGGTGTTTTGAGTAGATCACAGTGCTGCTCTGTTTAATTTCTCCAAATATGCATTTCTTGTTTAAGGTCTTTTGAGGTACTGGTTATTTCAGCTTTATAAAAATTATGTTATCCATCGTTTAAAGCTTATATGTCTTTTATGCACCTTCTTGTAATGATAGGCTCAACGTGTGATACATTTATTTTCCATTGAATAATGATTTTTTTCTTCTGGGGAGAACTGGCATTAATGATTTAGAAGCACTGTGAGAAAAGTGCGAAAGAAAAAAAAAGGCTCACTTCTTTGACAGATGGTAATTAGTGCTGCATAAGTCTTCTATTTTGTCTGCTTTTTAGAAAAAAATATATTGAGTTTTCTTTATAGGTATTTACTTATCATGTGATTAGATTAACAAATTTAAACAAGGCAAAGTGTCAATGGGCCATTACCATATTATATGTCAGAAAAGGGCATGAAAAAAATCAGTTGACAAAGGAAAAAACGAACAAAAAGGGAAATTGCATATATATATATACAAAACAATTTCTTAAACGTGACGGTTAACAACATTATGCAAAATCTCTGCTAATACAAGTGTTATTTTTTCTAAACCGGCAATGAGAGCCGGACATTTGCTTCATAAGCGCTGTTTTGCTGATGTTATTTATGGTGTGATTTTCTGCTAAGTAACAAAATATGCTCCATATCCCTTCCTTTTACCCTACTTATTTTTTTTCAGTGGCAATCAAAACTCTTCACCGATCCCCGATTGGCCTTGTGTCACCAATTTCCCCCACTTCATCATCATTTTATATTCATTTAATCACCCCTTTCATGTTCATCTCCCTGATATAGCTGAAATCGTGCTCCTAGGCAGTAAAGCAATAACTAACTAATGATATAACCTTACTTTTTATGCATGTGTATTTCAAGGAAAGCACGTTAATGTATACCTATTTTATTTTCAGCTTGGAGGAATATTTCTGACATACTTTTTCTTGTTGTTGCAATTTCGTATTTAAGGAAGCCTATCAAAGCCAGAACAATGAATAGAGAGATTATTAGGAACCCATTGGTGTATAGATCAATTCGGACATTATAAATAGAACTTTGCTATACTTTTGACTTTGTGACTATTTGTCAGGAGGTATTTATATTCAGTTTCCCTCAATTTCCGTCAGGTTTTTCTTGTTAATCGCATGTGATAATAATATCCCAGGTTGTTTAGTATGACTTAGCGATTTTCAAACCTGTCAATTTTAAGTTCTTTTTACAACTTTTCTTGTTTTGTAATGTATTTCAGACTGTTAATCCTTAGCGATTTAGATGACCAAGGTTAGAAGTTATGACTCTTAAAAGTTAAAAGTAGAAAAATGTATTTATTTCTAGGCACTGTTGTAAAATGTGCTTCAAAGCTCTACAAATTGTTTTAAAAGACTTTTTCCACTAAAAGATTATACGCATCATAAAACATCAGGTGAATATTTCAGTCTCCTGGGAGCATCTAGTTTTTTACAGGCAATGCGAAAATTTGAATTTTTGAAAAATTGTCATTATAAAACCTATTTAGTCTTTCAAAAAAGTCATCGTACTGTAGGTATTGTATAAAATGCACCTAATTTTTATCCAGATAATGACATTTTAAGTATCAAAAGGACATAGGCAAACAAGTATGAGTCAAACCTTAGCATTTCAAAAAGATTTCTGGTGAATGCGAATAAAGTATTCCAGCTTTAACGACCTACAGCGACGTAGAGCAATTCATCTATCTCTATCTCGACGCTTCATCGTTTTGTTCTGGAAAGCTTGAACATCGAGGCCAGTGAAGTTAGTGATTATGGAAGACTTAACAGTGCATCACCAGGTTGGATAAATTTTGACAACAAAATCATCAAAAGCCGATGTTTAAAAGTGTTTCATTTTATAATGCCTTACCGTTTTATGAATGATTTTAGCTAACCACTTACAGACGCAAATACAGATTAGATTTAAGAGCTGATAAAATAAAAACAAACATTTTCCACTGAATAAACTTTGGGTATCATATAAGACCTTGTGCAGGTGCATATATATGTTCTATATTTCTTATTGTTCGAAATCGTTCAAACAATTTAAATGAAAATCATCAAAATTAATGATACAGACGTATCCACATTTAAACAACAATTGCTTTATACATTTATTAGCTTAAAAGTATTTGCAAACTTGAAATAGACGGGGGGCTTTGGTGGCCGAGTAGTCTAAGGCTCTGGTAAAAAGAAGCTTTTATAAGGCAAGCGTGAGCTGCCTTATGTAGTCATAATATTACTGCAAGCTTTCGCGGTTTATTTTCAGACTAGACGGAGGAATATTCCCCCTGTATTTATTATTTTCTAAACTACTTTTCAAAATATGATTAAATATGTTAGGTTTAAAAGCATATTTAATAAGTCTCCATTTTTAAACGATACACGACGGGTTTAATAAATTCTTTTGCAATATACAAAATGAACTATTTAATGATGGGTTCCAGAACATACATGAATATTTATCTGTAACTTGATTGGTCGTGCGCTCTACCTTTAATTTTCTATTATTTCATTGGTTTATGCTACGTTGGACATGAAATATCACATTTTCGTAAATAACTCGAAAACCGTAAATATCGCTTCATTTTTTTTATATTATTGAAGAGCTCCTTTTGCTCTAAAAACCTACAAAATTTCAGAACCCTTCGCACTTAGGTTACCGAGATATTTGCAGTGTCCTATATTATGTCCTTTCCATGGAACCGGCAGCAATTTCTAAAAGTCTGATTTTTTGCATGCACACTTTTGAGTGTCAATCTATCATGCACCGTACAAATTTGTCAAAATGTTTCAATCTCAACAAAACTTGATATATTAATTATTTGGGTTTTATATGATGATAAAAATGATATGATGTCAAAATTTAGGTAGAATGACAATATGGGTACGTTTGGGAGATATTGGGGGAACACAATCAACACTAGTTATATCCCCCAAACACTGTTTGGGAGATATATTGTTTTTGCTCTAGGTTTTTAAAAAAAAATCTTCTGTTAAAGGAAATTAAAGGACGGACGGCCTTTGAATCCATTTCATTTTTTTAAAACTAATCTGGCCCTGTAGCGCCTATCGGAATGTTTAATAATTACAAAGGAACGCATGTCGTAGAATGTTTGTATGACTGTTAAAATATACGGTAATATTTTCATTCCATTTTTGTCGCTATACATAATAGATATATATAATTTGCTTCAACATACTATTTACTATTGAAAAGCCTGAACGAAGTCAGAACCATTGCAATCTCTTCTCTTGGACCAATGACTTATTTGTCTTATATTCTTGTTCTTATTTGGAGAAGTATTTATTTTCGACACTATTCTTGGCATTTAGTAAATGAAGTGAATTTTTACATTTACAAAATGAAACGAGCAATCACAATATTCAATCCACTCACTCACTCACTCACCCCAACCCCACCCATCCCACAAAAAAGAAAAACACAAACAGTAGACACAGACGACAAAAACACTGAAAGACACAACCAATAGAGAAAATCGGATAAGAAAGTCTCCTTTACGTAATGTATCACTTAAAGTACATAACACTACGTAAGGCATGTTTTCTTTTGTCTTCCTAACGTAACAAAATGCTATAATCAAATTTGAATTGTCGTTCTTTGCATGGCTTTCTTGATAAGTTAAGTAACATACGTTAGACTTACATTACGAGGAGCAGAAAGTTAGAAATACTCTCCCTTGTTTGTAAGCTTATATTAGTTTTATCGATAATAAAATGAAATAGATTGATAAATTTATCCATGCTATACTAAAATTCATTTAAGGTTATACAATAAATGTATTTTTGCACTATTTTAATAAAACTGTAATAAACATTTGCAAATCAATCAGATTCGTATACCATATATATGCGAACCATTTATTATGTATTCATTCATCTTCTCACAGATATAATTACCGTATTGCTGCAGACCTAAAACTAGAAATAATCACGGCGTTAAAACTCCCCAGTCATTACTAAAAAAAACTCCCCAATCAGTCGGTATACTACCTCTGAAATCTAATCAACTGGATAAATGCCTGAGGTAATCGACCTGCATAACTCGAAAAAATATCAATTGCCTCACATATTTGTATTTTGACGTTTCATCTGCAGAGCCATTTAAAACCCTTGACCGTGGTCCCACATTTTTAACATGAAAGAAGCAGAGGTACCAATGGGGTATCCGAATGTCAAAAGTCCGAAAGGGCAGAGACTAAACCAGTAAACACGAACAAGAACGGGACAAAAACAGACAACTTGTAAAACATGGAAACACAAAACAACTGAATATCAATCAACAACGCGAACTCCAGTCGAAACAAGAGTGAACTCAGGTGCTCCGGAAGAGTAAGCAGTTCCTGCTTGCTATAGCACACCCGTCGCGTTGCCAATAGTCCATTCAGAGTGTCAAATCCAGTAAAGGAAGACAAAACAACACCCTATGACAAACCAACATCTGCACTCATCTGAGAGATCGAAATCCCATATTTGTCTATTAGTGCATGATGTCTTCCGTAAAATTTCTTGAGTGAAGACAGCAACCGAGGAGCAACATAACCCTGTGTGAGCAATTTTTGCGTCAGACGTGTCGCTCTGCTAAGGAAATCGATGTAAGTCCCGCACGCTCTGGAGTAACGAATCAATTGAGATACGTAAACTCCATAAGCTGGAGCTGACGGAATATTGCTACACAAGAAGGGGAAGTTGACGATTGGAAAGTTGAAGTCATCACGTTTGTCATAGAGCCTTGTTGAAAGTCTTCCTTGAGAGTCAATTTCGAGATGTAGATCTAAATATGAAGCAGACTTCCTAGAATCCGTTGTGTCCTTTATCTCAAGCTCCTGTGGATATATGAGATGGAGAAAGTCACCAAATCGAGAATTGTTTAGTGAAAGGACATCATCAATATAACGGAACGTGAGGTTGAAAGAGAGAGCTAGTCTACGGTCTTTTTTGTCTAGAAGAGATTGCAAGAAGTCTGCTTCATATGAATGAAGAAACAAATCAGCAAGCAAAGGTGCACAATTAGTGCCCATTGGAATCCCTATTGTTTGCTGAAAAACACGTCCACCAAACTGAACAAATATGTTGTCAATAAGAAAGTTGAGCATGTCGATTATTTGGTCTTCTGTAAATTTGTTCTTTTTCTTGGACTCATTGATGACAAAGTAAGTCTTGGTATAATCGACTACAAGAAATTTGTACCTGCGTTTTCCATTCTTTTTGAAAAAGCTGCGTTTAATCAGCTGTGCCAATCGCGATTTCAGTTGTTCATGTGGAATAGAAGTGTAAAGTGTGGAGAAATCGAATGTTTTGATGCTGTTACAAGATGAAACTGATGTAGAGTTAAGAATCTCCATCAGTTCTTTCGAATTCTTCAGCGCGTTTCATTAAAAATGTGCTACGGTCAGCGGTTTACGTGTCAACGAAACATCAAAATACAAACATTCAATTCTTAAATTATAAATGTTCGGTATTTTCACTCTTTTGGTAGAGTACCACCGTTGAATCTTTTATAGACGACTAGCAAAAGTTGTTATCTAGAACTTTGTTGTGTTTTTTTATTTCTAACATCCGTGACGGTAAGCGCCACTGGTGGAGTTTTAATTCCTTTGGGTTAGCCCGCTCCGGAATCAACACTTTTGTGTTGAAGAATATCAAAGCTGTAAAATCATCCGCTTAATTTTTTTAAAAAGCCAAAACTCTAAGAGTCTTCCTTCCCCCGACATAATATTTTGGTCTTGTCATAATTTGCTTCCCTGTTCAACATTTTTGGTTTAATTGTTCTATGCTCTTAATATTCATATAATGTTTGGCATTTTCAATCTTTTGGTAGAGCGCCTCTGATAAATCTTGAATAGACGAAACGTGCGTCAGGCGTAGCAAAATTAATTGTCTGGAACTTTGTTGTAATTTATATTTTGAACTAACGCCGGAACGAAAAAACTAAACTATGGCGCTTTTTAAAGGTAAGTGCAACACATCCTTTGCTTTGCAAACAGTCAGTAACTTTGAATTTTTATTTTTTATTGGTTTATAAAAGCAAACTTTGTTAAAGTAGCAAATTGCAGTAATCTTCTCTCGATTGAACGCCTATCACTTTTCGAGTAAGCTTTTGGTTTGTATCCTTCGAGTAGTTTTTTCTACTACTCGTTTATAGGGACCGACCATTTAACTTGAAAGGGGGGCCTTGGTTTTTTCCTTAAAAATATTCTGAAAATTATTTTTTATGAAAAATAATATTATGACAGCTGAGGGAAAGAAAAAAAATATTCTGAAGAAGGATTTCTGTTATAAAAAAATAATGCTGATAATGAAAAAAATATTCTGTCGCGACGCCTTCGAAAAATAAATATTTTGTCCGCGCTCTAGATTCTATGATAATTAATTGATTTTTGCTAAAAAACAAAAAGAGTGTTTTGCAAAATTGTAGATAAGCAAATCATGGACGTAACTTCGAATAATTTACTAGATGATTTCTAAGTACTTACAACTCCAATTTTTAAGTTCTAAATTTCACCGTTTGCACGGGTAAAAAACTAAACAATTTATAAGTGAATTCTAAAAATACATTATAATTTTATAAAAATTGCAAAACTTACTATTTTCAAGACAATCGAAAAAAAAATAAGTGAGGGAAACGGGGACACAAGGCCAGTCGGGGAGGACAGTTTTGACTTGCAAGTTGCATGGGAAAAGGAGTGATGGTATTTACTGGCAATTTTACCTCCTATGGATATCATATTCTTCACGAGACCTGCAACAAGGTTATTTAACGCGCGAGGAACGTGGAATTTTTCCTAATATGGTGCCTTACTATGGTTTGCGGTTAGGTTATCCACATTAGAGCAAAGCGACCCGAGCCGATGTCAGGTTTCTTTAGCGCTTTTTGGTGGACTGTTACCGACAAGCTTAGCGCTGCTGTGGTTCTATTCGCCACACGGAACCCACAGGGGTAAATAAAAGAAAAAAATGAATGATAAACACTAAAAATATTAACAAAGTAAGAAGACTTTTGATCCTTTAAATAAGTTTCTATATATCGGAACATAAATGTATATACTGGTATTATAGATCAAATTTGTCGATTTCATTTCGAATTCCTTCCATGATATTGCTTTAGACATTTTGTTGTTTACAAGAAGGGTTACATGTATGTTTTTTTCTGATGTTAAAATATCATCAGGTGCTGTTAGCAACCAGGCTTATATCGGACGAGGATTGTAAGAGCAAAACAGGCATTTTTACGCATTACAGCTTTAAAAAGTCTAATCAACATAGAACGGCCTGTACTAAGATACAAACTTGGTCGCGCTACAAAAGTAAGAAAACTACTCTGTTGAAAAGTATCATAAGTATATCAACGGTCTAAATTTTGGGCCCTTTTTCAGAAAATTTATTACCTCTGGGTCCTTGACGATGGTAAGGTCACCGGTAACAACATGGTCACAAGGAACATATTTAAAATCAGATTTACTACAGTCGCATGACAAAGGAATATTCGTATCCAGTTCTCCATCAGTAGTGGTTGACGTATAATTAAAAATAATGTTTCGGGTAGGTTTTTTATATTTATAAGATACAATAGGAGGTTCAGTATTAGAAAAATAAGGTGGAATGAGATCTTTGATTTTTGGATCCACAAATATGCTAGATATGTTTATAAAATCAAGTCCTCTATTTGATAAAATGTCGAATGTGGTCTTAAGGACTATCAATTTTTGGAAACAGTTTAAAATAACAGAATGCACTTATGATAAGTGCACCTTCATATAAGGGACTGGCGTGAGATATAGTTTCACAGTCCAGTTTAATATTGTTTAGTTTAGAAATAGGTATAGAACACAGTTTACAAAGTAATTGATGTCTTCCGTTGCTTTTAAATATTTTAACAAGATCGGTAATGGTAATGTTTGAACGATGTTGTATTCTAGTATTACGGTTTATTCGCCTACCATGCGACCGCTTGTTCCGTTTACGAGGAACCGTTAAATTCATTAAATTAAAGTTTGAAGATCTGGATATGTTACCTTGTCCCATGATGTTATCGTTAAGAGAGGGTAAGCAGTTTGGAGTTTTTTAATCCACTCCAGTTCTGCCTTGCAAAACTGGCGTTTACTTAGATTGGAATCTCTTTTAATGATTTCAATGGGTTGAACCTTTATGTACTGAATGTCATGATTATGCTTATTTAAATGTTGATATAAAAGGCATTTATATTTTTTGAACCGGCGAAAGCGATACAGATGTTCAGCTGTTCGTTTTGATAAATATCTGCCGGTCTCCCCAACACATTGAATGTTGCAACCAGGTTTTGATCATGTAATTAAATATATCAAATTGTTTGTACGTCAGCTGACATCTTCAGTGAGCTGAATAGAAAATTTTCGTCCCTTTACAGAAGATTTGACAGTGGTGTCCCTGATTAATCTGTTGCATGTTTGTCATTTTGGAGCATTACATGGAGAAATTTTAGGATATCCACGGTAAGAGCAGTTAAAGTTACCTGTTTTAGTTGTGTGTATTTTATTATGGTTTCGATTTTGAACTTGAGACGATTGAACAGAAGTTTTAAAATTATTTCTGGTATTGTAAGAGTGGCCATTATTTACATTAGAGTGACGGGTTACGTTAGATGTGGATATCCTAGGTTTGGATATAAATTGCCATCAATAAAGCAAATTCGCGTCAAAATCATTAGAATGAAAATCAAATAGATTACCAGTTGCTTTGTTCTCATACAAAGTTATGAAGATGATACAAAAATATTAATCATACAGTGTATATACAATTTCAATTACATGTGCGAACTAAATGTGCATGATCTAGTTATAGTGATACCCCAGCTCCCCAATTATGCCTATTACATACCTTTGTTTTCGGTGAACAAGAAGTAGATGACATAGAAGCATAAAATCGGTATACACCATATGGTACTATTTGATAAAGCTGTATACTAAAGTATCAGAGCTTTACTTCATGTAGTTGCTAAGAAGAGTGCGACGGAAATTTTGCATTTATGTCCATTGTGTGTAAAAACGTAACTATTCGGTAAACAGGAAGTAGACAACATAGGACCATAAACTCGGTATACACCATATGTTACTATATGATAAAGATGTATACAAAATATCAGACCTCTTCCTTTTGAAGCTACTTGGAAAATTGTGACAGAAATTTTGCATGGGTGTCCATTATGTGTTAAAACCTAAGTAATAGACAGGAAGTAAATGACCTAGGAGCATGAAATCGGTATATGCTAGACAATTAATGTATATTGAACAAAACAATATTCATATCAACTCAAGAATTTGTTACTGTATGAACTACATTTTTTAATAAAAACAAAGGCAACGCTTGCAAAACGATTAGCAGAAGGCGAACCCTTTTAAATTGATTTTTCTTATGATTAATGGTGGTATCAATACAAATGACTTGTTATATTCCAATTTTGTAATATATGATAGTCTAAAATTTAGATACGGTTTGCTATGATGCATGTAATGATTGGGGTTCTATTTTTGATAAGTATCAGTAGCAATACCAATGGGTGGTATAGCAAAGCATATCAACACCCTGTCAGCTTTTTTGAGTAACCCACTTCCTTTTGTGGGCTTCCTAAAACTAATCTTATCCATTGTTACAACCTTATTCATAGCTGCAGAGTTTCATAACAATTAGATAAACTGAAATTATTGTGAAAACAATAAAGACAACGACGACACAGGACAACATCATCATACTATAATAATAATCTATTTATTTATTAGATTAACAGAACACTGTGTATCATCTTGACTTTGTTCACTAACAAAACACGCAACTTCTTAGTTGTTATATTTGTGGGTCTCGTACAACGTCATTCGATTGCATATATTTGAAAGTTTGAAGTTCTAATCAACACGACAATTAAAGATTGATTTTCTTTCTGATATTGTTTTTTGTCGGGTAAAGATTTTAGATGACCATCAATCTAATTAATTTCATAAACAAAGCACCGCCCCTGTGCACAGGCAACACAAAGTTGATTCTTGTTCTTGTTGAAGCAAAGTCCCCATGGCCTTATGATCCCTTCATTTTCAGACAGTATCGGCCTACACCTTTTTCCGTCAGGAGATATCATTAAAATCTTGTTGTTGTGTAAAGATGTCAGGTAAACGTTACCACTGCCATCAACAGTAACACCGAGAGGACCATTGATCAGTGTTCTGTCTTCGTACTCCCACATCTTCTCTCCTTTGATGGAATAACACTGTAAACCTCTCTTGTCTGCCCTTGTATAATATAACTGATCACCAGCCTCGGTACAGTATGAATAGTGATAATGGTTATCCCGTATAATTGTTTTTTGTATTCCAGAAGACATAACGATGGAAATGATGTCTTTCGTACCCTTGTTACCACATATGTACAGCACTCCATCCTGATAGGACAATCCATCACACCATCCTACATCAAAGGTCTTGTCTATTGTGTCGGTGTTCACATCTATTATTTGTACTCCTTTGTCTGTAGATACAGCAATAGTTCTGTCGTCTATGACTGTCACGTCCCTTGGATCTTCATAACCTCCTCTGATGGGAATTTCTTTCTCTTTTATACCAGATTTTGTTAAAATGATAACACGACTGTTACCACTATCAGCAACGACGACTTTGTCATTTGGAAATACAGAACAACCTCTTAGTTTTGATCCTTGGATGTTGAACTTTATTTTTATGTTGGTGATAGCATCTTGAAATTTGATTTTGTTCGGCTGGTATGAGGACAGAAAAAGTTGAGCCTGTTTGTCTTTGTCAGATGTCAGACGAACGGCAGAAGGTTTTGAGATGACAGATACTGAACCAAACGTTTGAATATCGGATGTAATGCTTTGTATCTTATCATTGATGCTGCATTGTAGTTCGTATATGTTAAGGGAACCGTCCTTCAATAAATGTTCTATGCATGTTTTCTCCTTCTCTATGACTTTTTCTAATTCCCGAGTTCCTAGAAAGGTTTGTAAATCAGAGGCGTACTGCTTTAATATGGTTGTCTCTTCCAGCTTATTTTTTACCATGTCTAGTTTGGCTGTTAAATTTGCCAAAGATTCTTGCAACTTCTTTGTTTGACTTTCTTCTATACTATTTAATTCTCTGAGCATCTTTTCTTCTAACGTGTCAAAGTGCTGGTTTACATTTTTACGTGCAGTGCCGATCTTCTCTTTAATTTCTCGTTTCTGTTTTTGTAGCCCTGAAATATTTTGACCACGTTCTGATATGATCTTTTCTAAGTTTGATGTAATTTCTTTCATGCTTTTTTCGACCTCGTCAATCAAACTGGCCGTTTTTGCCGTTTTGATAGCTTCATCGAGTAGCTGTAACTTAGGACAAGATTTATGAGTGCTTTGAGCGCATTCCGGACAGCAAGGTGCTTCATGGCCTGTACAGAAATGGTAGTACTTCATACCATGGTCCTTGCAGAGTGGCGAGATATTCAGAACTGACTCGGGAAGTTTTCTATAATTTTCTATGCTTATTACCGTGTGGGTATTAGATGATTTAGCTACACTATGGTGACCGTTACAATCTTCACACAGAATATCATGGCATTCGATGCACCAATAGTTGGCGAGAGTCAACTTATTGAGGGCTTCACATGGTCTACAGTTACTTGTGTTGGATGTAGCCATTTCAAGAGAAAACTGTTCTGAAATAACATAGAATTAAAGGCAAGTGTTAAAACGTCATGACAATGTTCTAACAATGTTGTATCTTGTACTTAGGCTTTAAAGTACTTAAGCAATTCATCAAGTAGTTTAGCTGACTTTGAATAAGATAAAATATACGAAGAAAATAGTTTAAACTTACAAACTTCAAGGTGGAAGGGTGTTTTCTGTAAATCCAGTAATTCTTCTCAATCTATTGTTAGGTTATCTACAAAATAATAACATAGAAGATGTAATGAGTTGTGAAATATAAGTGTTTGCGACACAATCTACATAACCATCAGAGGTCCATCCTTGAAATATCGATATAAAGCATAACCAAATTCACCGTTTTACACCCATTTTTGTATTGCATTTTGAAATCACCGGGTGGTAGACCAGAGGTCCCAGAGGATAATCACAAGCCTGGTCATCAGACTTGTCTGACATGAATTTACCATAAAATTTCTAATATATATGTTTTTGAAATTCCCGATTGTTAAATTCTAAATTGTAAATAACACCAGGTTTCTTTCCTTGTACTGTACATGGTAAATATCCTCGGTGCTGGATTAGACTTCCCTGTTCGAACCTTTTGGCTTTGAATACTTTTCATTCAATATGTTTGGTTTTTGACCTTCCAATGTTTTGATTTAAATGCTGCTGATGAGAGGTAACTCCGCGAAATGTCGGTATACAGCATAACCAAATTTACCGTTTTGGTATTGTAGTTTTTAACATAAAAAGCAATTTTTAAAAATCGTAACGGAAAGAACCAAGCAGCCTCTAATGTGACCAGTATACTGCGTACGCTGTTTCCAAATGGGCTTTAAACAATTTTGAGCCATGATATTCAAGGTTTGAATTAGAGTCCTACTATGTTATTTACACATGTAAGCTTAACTGTGTTTAGAAAGCGGTTTCCGCTTGGGTGACAATAAAATGGTACGGCGAGCGCTGCACGATGCGACCGAAACATGTTGGATCCTATACGTACGTTGAAGGCCTAATATTGATAGTAAATTGTTTTGGACAATTGCAGTCCATTTTGGAGGTAACCACGCTTTATGACACACACATTATGAAGAAGACTTAAATGTAAAATGCATATATCAAACAAAACGCAAACTTAGGCCCATTTATCTCATATTTTCTGTAAAACAGTTAGTGATATAGCAAATTTAACCAAAAATAAACGCAGTTTGCGGTTTTGACAAGGATTTAAATTATTTTAAAAATTTAACAACAATAACAAGAGGCTCCCAGGAGCCTAAATCGCCCACCTGGTCTTGATGTCGACCCTATAAAGATTTTTGCAGAGCTAATGAGCTGAACATTTTAGCAAGTAACAGCTTTTCTCTATCTACTATAGTTTTCATTCTGAAATAGGCCCAAATTAAAAAAAAAAAAACGTTATTTTAGGGCCATAACCCCTATAAGGGATTCTGACAACTTCCACCCTATGGAAACTTTTGTAGAGCTAAATGAGCTGAATGTTTAAGCAAGCAACAGCTTTTCTCTATCTGCAATAGTTTTCATACTATAAGCAAAAACACTATTTTTCACCTTTTATGGACTGTAACCCCTATAAGGGGTCATCTGACAACTTCGGTCCTATGAAGACTTTTGTAGAGCTAAATGAACTGAACATTTATGCCAGCAACAGCTTTTCTCTATCTGCTATAGTTTTCATTCAATAGGCAAACAAAAATGAAAAAAACGTTATTTTAGGGGCCGTAACCACTATAAGGGGACATCTGACAATTTCGACCCTATAGAAACTTTTGTAAAGGTAAATTAGCTGAACATTTCAGCAAGCAACAGCTTCTCTCTATCTGCTATAAATTTCATTTGATAGGCCAAAAATATGAAAAACCATTATTTTAGGGGCCGTAACCCTTATAAGTGATATCTGACAAATTTGACCCTATGGAGACTTTTGTAGAGCTAAGTGAGCTGAACATTTAAGCAAGCAACACCTTCTATCTATCTGCTATAGTTTTCATTTTATAAGGCAAAAACATGAAAAACGTTGTTTTAGGGGCCGTAACCCTATAGGGGGTCATCTGAAAACTTTGACCATATGGAGACTTTTGTAGAGCTAAATGAGCTGAACATTTAAGCAAGCAACAGCTTTTCTCTATCTGAAAAAGTTTTCATATTATAGGGCAAAAACAATGAAAAAATGCGATTTTACCTTTAAGGGGCTGTAACCCCTATAGGGGGTCATCTGAAAACCTCGTTCTTATGAAGACTTTTGTACTGCTAATTGAACTGTACATTTAAGCCAGCAACAGCTTTTCTCTATCTGCTATAGTTTTCATTCTATAGGCCAAAAACATGAAAAAAACGTTATTTTAGGGGCCGTAACCCCTATAAGGGAACATCTCACAACTTCGACCCTATAGAAACTTTTCAAAAATCCAAACGACAGTTTGATAAACCATACCCCAAAAAACTACCACACCAAGTTTAATAGTTGTGAGACTTATGGTGTTAGAGAAGTTAACGTTTGAAAATAGGATGAAAAACACTGAAAATGGTCAATTTTGTCCGTCTAAGGGAAGAAACTACTATAAGGAATGGTCCTAGGACTTTTACCCTATTATATCATTTGTATATCTTGATGTGCTTAATCATATGCAATTTCAATTTTTCAGATATCTTGTATAGTTTTCAAGATAGAGGGTTAAATAAGTGCAAAATTTGGAAAAAAATAAGAAAAAAGGCAACTCCTACTTCGGTTTTTGGATCTTCTTGAAAATTTCAGGGCAGGTAGATCTTGAGGTGCTGATCACTTTTACATAGCAAGATTTTTGATATCTGTAACCATTTTTGAGTAATTTGCAAAAAACTGCAATTTACCCCTATGTTCTATTTTTAGCAATTGCGGCCATGTTTTTCACCGAATCAAAAATCCCAACGGCAGTTTTGTAGAGAACACCCTAAATAACAATCATACCAAGTTTCATTCCATTTGTCCCGGCTGTTTAAGAGAAGAAGATTTTTGAAAAGTTGAACGGACGGACGACGGACGCCAAGCGATGACAATAGCTCACATGGACCTTTGGTCCAGGTGAGCTAAAAATATTATAGGCAGTTGCAAAAATTGGACTCTCTTTAGCCTTGTAACGGTTTAAGAGAAAGCTTTTGATACATTTGGTTGACAGAATTTTTCGAAGAATATATTTAATGTGTACAAGTTTTACAATGAAAAAAGATAAATCTGGTGACATTTTTTGTTGACTGAATTTATTGAAGAATGCAAAGAAAAACAGGAATAATCAAGATCGGATGGAAAACTTTCTAGTTCTGTCAAACCAAGCATTTGGTTCCTTTTACCGGTAGTTCCTTTTTTTTCGAAATGATATTCATAACTAACCTCCAACGTTATCTGCAGCTTTATTTAGTGGTTAGTAACGACATATTAAAGATATAGAACCTATTATTTTGGCATTTATTTTTTAATAATGAAATTCACGCTATTTGAAGAATACAGTGTAAAACCTTTGAAGAAACTGTGAAGTTTAAAAAAAAAAGTACCAGAAAGTATTCTTTTCGAGAGAAAACTGCAGAAAAAACGCAGTGTCAAAAAAGAGCACAAGCTGATTATAGAATGTAAACACTTGTTGGTACGGTAAACGGAGAAACAAAAAAAAAAGAAACGGAACGAAAACAAAAGCGGTAAAGAAGGAAACGTAAACAGTAAAATACCCAACCAAAATCTGTAATGAAAGGAAACGAAATCGAGCGATACCAGGAAAAAAGAAATCTGAATCGATTTTACCCACCACCAGTCGTTTTTTTTTATGATTTACCGATTTCGTTTTTTCTTTGCCTCGTTTGGTTTCATTTTATTTCTCAGTTTACCAGTACCCAGTAAAGGCCATGGGAAGTACGGTTTACTTAAAGTAAATATTAATGCTGGACAATACTTATTCAATGCGAATAATTCAAATAAGATTATTTCATATAAAGCTGCAAAAATTGAATTATGCTAGTAAAGGTATAGATAGTATATTTTTAATATGTGTACTTTTTATTCAATGTAAAAAAAATGCGAAATTGATAGGTTCTATGTCTTTAAAATTTCATAACAATATGTTGATCAACTACAACCTCAGTATTTGCAGAAAACCATCTATCCAGGGAAACAATCTAATTGCCCTTTTTGCCCTTTTGGTCCCTAATTTCTCGAAAAAGGTAAGAGCTGTTTCAAATCTGTCCAAATCTGATTGAAAAACGCAGGTAGTTTTTTTTCATAGGGAATCCAATGAAACGAAGATTTTGAAAATAAGACTCAAAATAAAAGTTCATTAGGGACAAAGGGGCTGTGGTCTAATTTTGACAACCAGTAGCGTTGTATCTGAATCCATTGATAAGTTTAGTTAAGGATAGTCACTCCTGAAAATCTTATATCAAAGATTATGATTTGTAAAGAAAATGATAGATAAGTGTCCACTTAATAATAAGGGGAAAAACTATAGGTCCATGTGCTAGTTTCCAAGATTTAAACGGGCACATCTCGTTAAATTATAAAACAGATTTTAAGTCTATATAAACCCTTCACTGTACCTCACATTTACTTTAAAGTTATCTTGATTTACCTTAATTGATTATGGATTCTACCGCGATAAAACAAGGTGAAAGTGAAATTTTACTCATGCACAGTATTATAAGAAGGATGCGTACAAATTTTAATTCTATAAAAAATTACCGAAAGTCTATAGTCTATTAAAATATTCTGTTTTCATTTTTTCATCAATCAGTCACTGGTTCGTAAAAATAAAGAAAAATCGAGAGACTGTCCTATTTGCAATGGACTTTTTTTAAGCAATGAATGCCTGATTGTAAACGCATGTATTTTCAAAAGTCACGAATTTTACCAAAACTGTTTCTATGCTTAGACTAAAGACTATGGAATCGTTCTGTTTTTACACCTTCACCAACCAGGAAGTTTAATATAATCAGAAATCAATAAATATTTTATTAAAGGGAGATAAATCTGCAGTAAACTTTTGTGTGCACAAATCATTTTTTTCTTTTCAGGGGGAGGGGCTGGTCAGTTAGAATTGAAGTTTGATTTTTTTAACCCCCTCCAATGAAGTGTAGGGATGTTTTAGACCCCCCTTATTCCAGTTAAATATAAAATAAAATATGACCTCCCCCTTTTCACATTTTAAATTCAAATACTTGTATTCATGAATGGTGTAAATTGTTTATAATCTTATAAATTCAAAATTGTTTTAAACACCAGGTTTCTTTCCTTGTAAAGCACATGGTCGATATCATCGGGGCTGGATTTGGCTTCCTTGTTCGAAAGTTTTGGTTTTGAGTACTTTTCGTTTTCAACAGTTTTGGTTTATGACCTTCCAATGTTTTGATTCAAATGCTACTGATGAGAGGTTACTCCTTGAAATATCGATATATAGCATATCCAAATTAACCGTTTATACCCGCGTTTTGGTATTTGTAATCTTGAACCAAAACGTTCGAACAAGGAAGCCAAATACAGCACCGAGGATATCGACCATGTGCATTACAAGGACAGAACCCTGGTGTTAGAAACAATCTTAAATTAAAAAATCGGAAATAAAAATAAAAACATTGTTTTTGAAAGACTCATGGTCTGACCTAATAAGCTAATGTTTTTTGGGTTTTTTTTCAACAGGCAAGGAAGGCTTTGTTCTATGTTTAGTTTACCAATAGATATTTTATAACAATGATTTGATGTAATGGTTAAACCCATTTTGGTATATGGTGCTGACGTATCAAAAAGTGGTGTAATAGAATCTTTGCAATTAAAATTTGTAAGTATATTCGGACAAAAATGTACTCCTAACTGTTTAGTGCATGGTGAACTGTGTAATGCTTCCATGTCAACATGTATAAAAGTTAGAATGATTGGGGTTTTTTTTGGCAGAGAATTATTAATGGTTAAAGATGAAATATCTCGTTGTTTGTATTTGTTATATAAGCTTGACAAAGGAAATGTGTTTCATTCTAAATGCTTTTTACGTGTTAATGGTACTGCTATACAAAATGTGTCTTTAGCAAAAAATTTGTTGTTGAATGAAAATCACTATTATTTGATTCATCTAATTGTATTAACTATAGAATTTATAAATCTGATTTTGGTTTTGTAAAATATTAGATTTGATGTATACTTTAAGTAAATTAGATGTGGTAGTAATTAATAGACTGCCTATTGTGGCAATTATATTTTTTAGTATTAATAGTTCTGAAAATAATGTGATAGAGATGAATCAGGTTGTAAGTTTCACGATGTATTTAACTGTTGCTTTTTTGATTTTTGCGGTAGGTAAACAGGAAACACGCATACTGTTTTTATTTTGCCTCATCTGTTTTAAAAGGCTGGGTGTTAGTATCGTAAAGAATACTTTAATCGTCATATAAACACATAAAAACCGCTTGTTAGGCTACATTTATCTGTTTTAAAACATTTTTATAAATAATTTCAAGGACATTGTTCAACTTCTGAAATTGATCAATTACAGACCATACATGTAGATGTTGACAAATTTAAAAGTAAACACAATACTTCTTGGATTTTATATAAAGGTGTGTCATCTTTGATCATCTTTAATAAAAAAATATTGACTTTGAAAAATATATGTTTTTATCACAATAATCTGTTACTCCTGTGGAGAACAAACCCCCATTTTATTTAGTGTTTGTCCATCCTGGTCCTACATGTACAAATAGTACTAACTAAACATGTCAATATCATAGTGCCTTCTCTGATTGTGAATGCATGTATTTTCTTAAAATAATAAAGACTGAACAGTTTTGAATACATATTTTGTTACATATTGTTATCATTTTCTGTATTTACCTCAATTTTTTGAATGACGATTTTAAATACATTCAGGAAGTTATATCCAGTCTATATCCAGTTATAAACAGTCACTTGATATAAAAGGGAGATAAATCGACAGGTATTTACCTTTGTGCGTGAATTTTAGATCAACAAAAGTAATTTAAAAAAAACATGCATATCCTAAATGATAATAACTCCAATAATAGCTACACAAATTAAATACAAAGCTCTGAAACTGACAAAAACTAGTTTTCGTATTTAAAAACAAAAGTTGTGTTTATCTTTCTATTATTAGGTTTTTTCCCCGATTTCACAAAGTGCTAGATTGATCACATATTTTTTCTAATTCGGTTTAAAATTTCAATACTTTAAAAATTCAACTTAATTCTTGTATGATGTTTTTGTTTAGGCTAATTTGTTTATAATGCATGCTATCAACTGTGTAAACCCCTATCAAGTTCACAGCGGAAATGTGGTCCTTGTAGCGGCCTGCAGCATGCTGTATCTAGTGATCAGCTTATGAGAGTCGCCGGTGCCGTCCTTATTTCTTCTTATCTTTTTATATATTCGTTAACAATTTAGATGACCATTGCTAGGCGTTATTGTCCTTAAAAAGTAATCAAAATAGGTGTTCCTGTCTTGTAACACCAGGTGAGTGATGCGTTCTCATGGAAAAAATTAGTTTGAAGATTAAATGTCAAAAATTGAATTTCCGATAGTTTGTCATTACAAAAACTAGCAAGTCTAACAAAAATGCATCGTATTGTAGGTATTGTATAAAATCCGCCTAACTTGATCCTGATAAAAAAATCTATTTAATATTTAGTGGACATAAACAAACAAAAATAAGCTTTAAAACGAATACGAATACGAATCTTTATTGTCATTAAACTTTTATACAGTTTGTGACACATAAGCATACACAGATATAAAACTAACTAAAGCACACAGTAATACATAGTTACAAGTAAAGAAAAAATTAAGGGTCCCCTGTCCTCAGTTCAAAAGACTTTTTATAAAGGATCCTAGTTTATTTACTTGCAATGGTGTTGAGGGGTTTAACAAATAAGTTACTTTTTCTTCATCATTCAGATTATTGAATGATATGTGTTCTAAAGATATGAAGTTAAAATAAGTTACTCTTAAGTTTGCATTGTAAGTACATCTAAGTAAAAAATGATTCTCGTCGTCCAATACCTGACATTTTTGACATAATCTTTCTTCTCTAGGAATTTTAAAGTGCCTTCCTTTTTCAATTAATAGTTTGTGGTCACTGATTCTTAATTTTGTAATCAGTTTCCTGAATTCAAAGTTTGAAATTGAGAGATATGGTTTTATTTTTAAGGCTGGATTCAACTTTTTATAGAAATTTAGTTTACTTTTATCGTCAATACTATTCATTTTGTTTTTTACAATATTTTCATAGAATGAGTTTATTTGAGTTTTTACATATTTTTTAATGTTTTTCAGTTGTTTTAATTCCGTACAAGTCTCCAGTCTTTCTAAACCAATATTTGTTTCAAAAAGTATGTCTTTTACGTATGTATACCAGGTATACGTTCCCTTTTCATCCAGTATTTTAGTTAATTGGAAAGATTCACTTAATAGAGGGTTTAGATTTGTAGTGAAAAAGCGTGCTAAATACATAAAGATGCAAAGTGAATATAAATAGAACAGTTCAGCTTCAATGAAGTACAGAGACTAAGGGAAAAGTAATTTATCCATCTCTATCTCGACAATAAACGAGATTAACAATCAATCAACTTTTATTGCCATATAAATCTCTGGATTTGTGACAAACACAAGTAAAACAATAAAATTTCTAAACAGCAAGTATATACACATTTAACATATGAAACAATACCAATGTACATAAGTTAAAGTTTAAAGGTCCCCTGTCCTCAGTGCTAACGACTGTTTTAAAAAGGCACCAGTGTTTTCTACTTGCTGAAAGGTTGATGGAGACAAAATGTATCTTATTTTACTACTTTCATTTAATGTTTCAAAGTTTAAAAAATTATTTTCTGTTTTTGCCTTTTCAATATATGTTTTTCTTGCTTCACGGTTTCTATTGCATTCTAGTAGGAAGTGTTTTTCATCTTCAACTACATTACATAATTGACATACCCGGTTTTCTCTTGGTATTTTCAAATATTTGCCTTTTTCAATTAAAAGACAGTGATTACTTATTCTAAATTTTGTAATAAGTTTTCGATATTCAAAGAATTTTGATTTCAGATAAAATTTACAATCCAAAGATGGATTCAATGATTTATATAAAAACAGTTTACTATTGTTATCAATATTTCTTATCTTCTTTTCAAATATATTAACATAATAGAAGCAAAGGTGTACCAAAGGGGTAATCAGTATCATAATAATATTCCATTGAGTTAACGTAAAACGGAGCCAGTCTAGTTGGTGATCATTTCGGACGTTACAATGCGTCACAAGTCATGCAAGTTGGGATATATTTTAACAACCAATTGAGGTTATGAAACGACATTCGTTAATTGCTTTAATGTATTACAGTTAAATCATGTTTAAATTGCGTTTATGACATTAATGGTGTAAACTGGACAAAATTCAGCAAAAATCTGTATCAGTTGTTTCCTTTTATATTGACTAACCATGTCAATAATGATTATTGTAAAATACAGATCTAGCTTACAGTAGCAAACACACATTAGATTTTAAGAGTAGATAAATAAAAATAAACATTTGCCACTATATTACATATTAACTTAACTGTTTAATATTCTTGAATAAACATAACTAATGTATATATTAATGTATACATTTTAACGACGAAAAATAGCTAATTGTGATTGTATTATTGACTTAATATAGACTTTATAAATGCTTAAAAGTGGCTGATTTTGCATTACTTTTTTTTTCAACATGGTCACCATATTTAAAACATCAGTTCGGGCAATCGAAAAAGAAGGCGAAGAGCAGGAACAATCCCATTATGTGTCTTTTGATGGATCATTTAGTTTGTTACTGTTTGCAATGAAAATGTTTGGACTATATCATGAAAACATAGCAATCACGGAAACTTGCCGAAGACAGCATAAATGGACAAGATGCGTAGGAATCTATCACTTATGTATTACAAGTGTTATGGTACTTAACTTTGTTCGCTATATTCCTTCGTTTTGGGTTGGAATAAATTTTATGCCAGGTTTAACTGTTTCAAGGATAATATCCTCATGCTGGCATATTCAAGTAGCCATAACTTCCGTTATATTGTTTGTTATGTGTGAGAAACGTAGCCAATTTCCAAATTTATTCAGAAATATGACGAGTTCATGATTCTCAATACTGCTAAGGAAATGGGACTAACATCTGGATATGGTTCTCTAAAAACGTATGCAAACGTTTCCGCTTCCATTGGGATTGTCTTAGTATTTTTCAACACACTCGGCAATATTGTAATGTCATACCTTGAAACCTCGGGTGCATTCAGAGCAAGTGTTACCAACCCGTTCGATCATGACGATATATTTACATGCGTTATTTTCTATATCTTGAAACTCTATGCATCCGCTTTGTGGTTACTCCCTATCGTATTTTTTGCAGGAATATCATCGGCCATAGCTGATCAGTTTCGTTCCATATTTTCGGCTCTAGAGGGCACGTTTGGTGAAGGTTCAAAATCAACAAGTCGGAATCAGATGGACTGTTTCGGGCTTTATCGAATGAAGCATAATCAACTTTGTAAACTAGTAGACATTCTTGACGAAAGTTGGAAGTATTATATAATGAATCAGTTTGGATTGAGTATATTCATTGCTATGTTTAACATTTATCATTGGCTTAATAATATCTCTAACACTTTTAGCGTGGCGATGCACATAGTGTGGGCCATCCTGGTGATACTAACTATTTTAATAATAGCCTACTACTGTGCAAAAATCACATTCTGGGTAAGTCTGCATTATGTAAATGGGGCTTTTTATTTAGTTGTTTCTATTGGTCGTCTTTCGTCCTGTAGTAATACAAATTACAACAAAGTTCCAGACAATAAATTTTTGCTACGCCTGACGTGCGTTTCGTCTATTAAAGACTCATCAGAGGCGCTCTACCAAAAATATTGAAAATGCTAAACACTATATTAATATGAAGAGCATAGAACAGTAAAACCAAAAATACCAAACTAGGGAACCAAATTATTACTAAGATAATCAACCTATGTCTAGGGTAGGAAGAACCTTAGGGTTTAGACAATTTTGAAATTTAGACAGATAATTTAAAGCAATGATGCTTTCTCCATCTCAAAAGTGTTGGTGCCGGAGCGGGCTAACCTCGGAGAATTTAAACTCCACCAGCAGTGCTAACCTTCACGTGTGTTCGAAATACAAATTACAACAAAGTTCCAGACAATAAATTTTTGCTACGCTTTCGCGCGTTTCGTCTATTTTAGAATCATCAGAGGCGCTCTACCAAAAATATTGCAAATGACAAACACTATAACAATATGAAGAGCATAGAACAGTAAAACTAAAAATACCAAACTGGAGAACCAAATTATTACTAAGATAATCAACCTATATCTGGGGTAGGAAGAACCTTAGGGTTTAGACAATTTTGAAATTTAGACAGATAATTTAAAGCTTTGATGTTTTCTCCATCTCAAAAGTGTTGGTGCCGGAACGGGCTAACCTCGGGGAATTAAAACTCCACCAGCAGAGCTTACCTTCAAGTGTGATCGAAATACAAATTACAACAAAGTTCCAGACAATAAATTTTTGCTACGCCTGACGCGCGTTTCGTCTATTTAACTCATCAGAGGCGCTCTACCAAAAATATTGAAAATGCCAAACACTATATCAATATGAAGAGCATAAAACAGTAAAACCAAAAATACCAAACTGGGGAACCAAATTATTACTTAGATAATCAATCTATGTCTTGTGTAGGAAGAACCTTAGAGTTTAGACAATTTTGAAATTTAGACAGATAATTTTAAGCTTTGATGTTTTCTCTATCTCAAAAGTGTTGGTGCCGGAGCGGGCTAACCTCGGGGAATTTAAACTCCACCAGCAGTGCTAACCTTCACGTGTGTTCGAAATACAAATTACAACAAAGTTCCAGACAATAAATTTTTGCTACTCCTGACGCACGTTTCGTCTATTTAAGACTCCTCAGAGGCGCTCTACCAAAAATATTGAAAATGACAAACACTATATCAATATGAAGAGCATAGAACAGTAAAACCAAAAATACCAAACTGGGGAACCAAATTATTACTCAGATAATCAACCTTTATCTGGGGTAGGAAGAACCTTAGGGTTTAGACAATTTTGAAATTTAGACAGATAATTTAAAGCTTTGATGTTTTCTCCATCTCAAAAGTGTTGGTGCCGGAATCTTTGAAAGAGAGTCATGTTAAACACAAGGTTATGTTGCACCATGAAAGACATCATGTATACATACTTGTAGACAAATAAAATACGTGATTTTTAACTGTCAGTGTACATGTCTCAGAGAAGAGTGTTTTATAGAATTTATAAAATATCGTTTACCGGATCAGACCTAACGTTACCTAATATTATAACATTAGTTTATTATTTTTTTTAAATAAGTTGGTGTTGCTTGCTATACCTTAAAAGCCTATCAACATTTTAAATTGTTTATAAATCTATTTTCTAGGCACATGCTCCTCTTGAATTGATATATGATCTTCAGCTTCAAGATCTAACTAACCAACACCTGGGACATGTTTGTGTCTTATATTGAATTGATAACATGTACAAATTATATATGTTACACCACCATATGAAAAAGACAATGCTATATTGCGAACTATTTTCTTCCCTCCTTCGTTCAATTTTTTGTAACAAGGTTCTCGGCTTTTACAAACGGTATCAATTTCAAATTTGGTACATACTCAAGGATTTATTCAGTACTAGTGCCACCCCTTTCTTGGTTTTCTGCTTCAGACTTATTTACTGAGAGTTATAGTAGGGGATACTTATCCCGACATTTACCAAGCGACCTTTTTATTTTTAAGGGACCGACCATGTAACTTTAAGGGGGGGGCTTGGTTTTTCCTAAAAATTATTCATAAAATAATTTTTGATGAAAAAAAAATGTTTTTGCAGCTCAGGGTAAGAAAAAAAATTCTGAAGAAGGATTTTTGACATAAAAACAAATGCTGATAATGAAAAAAATATTCTGTTGCGATGCCTTTGAAAAATAAATATGTTTTTTCTTACCAAAACAAAAAAAAAACAAGCCCCCCCCCTTCAAGTTAAATGGTCCGTCCCTAAGCATAAGAACTTTATGGGGTAAAAGTCTTAAATAATGCAAGGAAAAAAATAATAAAACGGGATGTCGCTGAAATAATATAACCACAAAGATTGTATTTTCACTATCACATAATCATATCAACTGACTGATTGGATTTTCATGACTCTTCTGTTTCTTTTTAATGTTTCTATACACCTGCAATGGAAACTAATCGGCAATGGAACGTACACATGTTGGTTCTGTCTCACTTTGAACGTGCTAACTTACATTAATTGATGCTTTAGTTGTTAACTTTCATTCTATTTGTTTTATGCAGATATATTGAATAATTGTCTGTTTCAGTAGAATTTATTTCTAAGCCGACTTACAACTTCTACAATCGGGTTTACAGTGATGGGGTTTCTATCTGTAACCAAGGAACTTATTCTTACGGTAAGGCTGAAACAATATTATAATGTTTCGACTGGATTTCGCGTTGTTGATTGATATTCAGTTATTTTGTGTTTCCATCATGTTTTAAATGTTTTCTGTTTTTGTCCCGTTCTTGTTCGTGTTTACTGGTTTTGTCTCTGCGCTTTCGGACCTTTGACATTCGGATACCCCATTGGTACCTCTGCTTCTTTTAAACTATGTACGGTGTTTTGAGTAGATCACAGTGCTGCGTTGTTTAATTTCTCCAAATGTGCATTTCTTGTTTTGGGTCTTTTGAGGTACTGGTTATTTCAGCTAAATAAAAATATGTAATCCACCATTTAAAGTTTATAGGTCTTTTATGTACCTTCTTGTAATGATAGACTCAACGTGTGATACATGTATTTTCCATTGAATATTTGATATTCTCTTCTGGGGAGAACTGGCATTAATGATTTAGAAGCACTGTCAGAAAAAAAGGCTCACTTCTTTGACAGATGGTAATTAGTGCGGCATAAGTCTTCTATTTTGTCTGCTTTTTTAGAAAAAAAATATTGAGTTTTCTTTATAGGTATTTACCTATCATGTGATTAGATTAACAAATTTAAACAAGGCAAAGTGTCAATGGGCCATTAAAATATTATATGTCAGAAAAAAGCATGAAAAAATCAGTTGACAAAAGAGAAAAACGGATACAAAAAAAGGAAATTGCATATATATATATATATATACAAAACAATTTCTTAAACGTGACGGTTAACAACATAATGCAAAATCTCTCCTAATACAAGTGTTATTTATTCTTTACCTGCAATGAGAGCCAGACTTTTGCTTCTTTAACGCTGTTTTGCTTGATGATATTTATGTGTGATTTTCTGCTTAGTAACAAAATATGCTCCATATCCCTTCCTTTTATCCTACTTATTTTTTTTCAGTGGCAATCAAAACTCTTCAACGATCCCCGATTGGCCTTGTGTCACCAATTTCCCCCACTTCATCATCATTTTATATTCATTTAATCACCCTTTTATAATCATCTCCCTGGTACATGTATAGCTGAAACCGTGCACCTAGGCAGTAAAGCAATAACTAACTAATGATATAACCTTACTTGTTATGCATGTGTATTTTTAGGAAAGCATGTTAATGTATTACTATTTTATTTTTCAGCTTGTAGGAATATTTCTGACATACTTTTTCTTGATGTTGCAATTTCGAATTTAAGGAAGCCCATCAAAGCCAGAACAATTAGTAGAGAGATTAATAGGAACCCATTGGTGAAAAGATCAATTCGGACATCATAAATAGAACTTTGACATAATTTTGACTTTGCGTCTATTTGTCAGGATGTATTTATATTCAGTTTTCCCTCAATTTCCGTCAGGTTTTTCTTGTTAATTGCATGGGATAATGAGTGCATTTCTTTCTACCAGAAATTTTATCAGCGCTGAGCTGCGTTTGTTATGAGTTTGTTAAGCGCTTACTGTTGAGAAAGAAATGCAGAGTTTGTTGAATATATTTGTAAACAACATGAACAATAAGTTATAGTGGTGATGCTAATAAATGGTTAGAATGGCAGGAAATTCAACTGATTATGTACCAAGTCAGGACCATAGTGATTTGCCTTTCTAAAGTGTGAAACTTTTTCTTTTTACACATTTTAATATTGGCTCATAATCTAATGCTTTCATTAAGGGTTGAAATTTGAAAGAAATGTATCGTTTGGCTACAAACGCAAACGACAAACGCAGTGAACATGGTCTGTAGCGATTGCATCGTTTGTACAAACGCTGTCAGCGCTGGACAGTAGACAGTAATTGGTAGAAAGAAATAAAAATTTGTCTATGCGCGTTACAGTTTGTATCGTTTGTGGAAGAAACAAATGCCCTCTAAAATATGCCGGGTTGTTTAGTATGACTTAGCGATTTTCAAGCCTGTCAATTTTAAGTTCTTTTTACAACTTTTCGGGTTTTGTAATGTATTTCAGACTGTTAATCCTTAGCGATTTAGATGACCAAGGTTAGAAGTTATGGCCCTTAAAAGTTAAAAGTAGAAAAATGTATTTATTTCTAGGCACTGTTGTAAAATGTGCTACAAAGCTCTACAATTGTTGTAAAAGACGTTTTCCATTAAAAGATTATAAATATCATAAAACATCAGCTGAATATTTCAATCTCCTGGGAGCATCTAGTTATTTACAGGCAATGCCAAAAGTTGAATTTTCGAAAAATTGTCATTACAAAACCTATTTAGTCTTTCAAAAAAGTCATCGTACTGTAGGTATTTTATAAAATGCATCTAATTTTTATCCTGATAATGTCATTTTAAGTATCTAAAGGACATAGGCAAACAAGTACGTGTCAAACCTTAGCATTGCAAAAAGATTTATGGTGAATGTGAATAAAGTATTCCAGCTTTAACGGCCTACAGAGACTTAGAGAAAAGCAATTCATCTATCTCTATCTCGACGCTTCACCGTTTTGTTCTGGAAAGCTTGAACATCGAGGCTAGTGAAGTTAGTGATCCTATAGGACTTTACAGTGCATCATCAGGATGGATATATTTTGACAACCAAAGAGTACATGAAATAAAATACGCTTTTATTCTTGTGCATATTTGGAGAGGTGTATATTTTCGACACTGTTCTTGGCATTTAAAAAATTGAGTGAATTTTTACATTTACAAAATTAAACGAGCAATCACAATATTAAAAATAACAATATCATACGCATATACCTAGTTTGAAATTTCGAAATATTCTGAAGTACAATCATGAACTGTTGTATAATCTCTTTTACACAATGATGAATTCTGATTCTTGGACAAATGGAAGAACAAATGTGCATTCGAATATTTACTACAATCAACTCACTGACCCACCCTAACCCCACCCATCCCACAAAAAAGAAAAACACAAAACAGTAGACACAGACATACAACCAAATTGCCATCAATAAAGCAAACTCGCGTAAAAATCATTAAAATAAAAATCAAAGAGATTACCAGTTGCTTTGTTCTTATACAAAGTTATGAAAATGATACCATAATATTTATCATACAGTGTATATACAATTTCTATTACATCTACGAAATGTATATGATCTAATTTTAGTGATACCCCCGATCCCCAATTATACAGTGTAAATACCTAAGTTTTCGGTTAACAAGAAGTAAATGGCATAGAAGCATAAAATCATTATACACCATATGGCACTATATGATAAAGCTGTTTACAAAATATCAGAGCTTTACTTCATGTAGTTGCTAGGAAAGTGCGACGGAAGTTTTGCATTTATGTCTGTTACGTGTAAAAACCTAAGTATTCGGTAAACAGCAAGTAGACAATCTAGGACCATTTATGCTCGGTATACACCATATGGTACTTTAAGATAAAGCTGTATAAAAATATCAGACCTCTTCCATTTGTAGCTACTTGACAGAAATTTTGCATGGGTGTTCATATGTGTTAAAACCTAAATAATTAACAGGAAGTAAATGACCTATGAACATGAAATCAGTATATGCTGAACAATTAATGTATATTAAATAACATAAAAATATTCATATATCAACTCAAGAATTTGTTAATGTATGAACTATATTTTTTTATAATAAAATCAAAGGCAACGCTTGCATTTAACGATTAGCAGAAGGTAAACCCTTATGATATTTTCTTATGATTAATGGTGTTATTAATACAAATGACTTGTTATATTCTAATTTTGTTATAAATGATAGTCTTAAATTTGGATACTGTTTTTATGATAATTTTGATTATTATCAATATCAATACCAATGGGTCGTCTAGTAAAGCATATCAACACCCGTCAGCATTTTTGAGGTACCCATTTGCTTTTGTGGGCTTCCTAAAACTAATCTTATCCATTGTTACAACCTTATTCATAGCTGCTGAGTTTCATAACAATGATATAGACTGAAATTAT
This sequence comes from Arcuatula senhousia, assembly GCA_963971305.1. Classification (NCBI taxonomy): domain Eukaryota; kingdom Metazoa; phylum Mollusca; class Bivalvia; order Mytilida; family Mytilidae; genus Arcuatula; species Arcuatula senhousia. The sequence goes on from OZ020305.1 coordinate 13,532,586, forward strand.
TGTAAAACAATAAAGATAACGACGACACAGGACAACATCATCATACTATAATTTTAATTTATTTATTTATTAGATTAACAGATCAATGTTTATCATCATTACTTTTTTTCACTAACAAAACACGCAACTTTTTTCTTCTAAGTTGTTATATTTGTGTGTCTCTGTACAACGTTATTCGATTGCATATATTTGAAAATTTGAAGTTCAACTTAACATGAAAATAAAGATTGATTTTCTTTCTGCTATTTTTTGTCGGTTAAAGATTTTCTATGACCATCAATCTAATTAATTTCATATATAAAGCCCGGTCCATCTCGACAGACGACACAAAGTTGATTCTTGTTTTTGTTGTAGCAGAGACCCCACGGATAAACGATCCCGTCATTACCAGACAGTATCTGTCTACACCTTTGTCCATCAGGAGATATCATTACAATCTGGTGGTTGCCAAACGATGCCAGGTAGACGTTACCATTGCCGTCAACAGTAACACCTCTAGGACTTTTGATCAGAGTTGTGTCTTCATACTCCCACGTTTTCTTTCCTTCGATTGAATAACATTGCACACCTTTCTTATCTCCCCTTGTATAGTATAACTGATCACCAGCCACGGCACAGTATGACCAATATTCATGTCTTTCCTGTATAATTGTTGTCTGTTCTCCTGTAGACATAACGATGGAAACGATGTCTTTCGTACCCTTGTAACCACAAATGTATAGCACTCCATCATGATAGGACAATCCATAACACGATCCTACATCAAAGGTCTTGTCTACAGTGCCGGTGTTCATGTCTATTATCTGTACTCCTTTGCCTGTAGATACAGCGATAGATCTGTCATCAATGACTGTCACGTCCCTTGGATCTCCTCCTCTGATGGGGATTTCTTTCTCTTTTGTACCAGATTCGGTAAAAATGATAGCACGATATTTACCACTATCAGCAACGACGACTTTGCCATTGGGAAATACCGAACAACCTCTTAGTTGTGACCCTTGGGAATTGAACTTGGATACTAATTCAGTGATAGCATCTTCAAACTTGATTCTGTTCGGCTGGGGTGAGGACAGAACAAGTTGAGCCTGTTTGTCTTTTACAGATGTCAGACGGACGATTGAAGGTTTTGAGATGACTGATACCGAACCAAACGATTGAATATCGGACATAATGTTTTGTATTTTATCGTTGATGCTGCATTGTAGTTCGTATATGTTAAGGGAGCCGTCCTTCGATAAATGTTCTATGCACGTATTCTCCTTCTCTATAACTTTTTCTAATTCCCGAGTTCCTAGAAAGGTTTGTAGATCAGATGCGTATTTCTTTAACATGGTCGTCTCCTCGAACTTATCTTTAACCATGTCTTGTTTGACTGTTAAATTTGCCAACGATTCTTGCAATTTCTTTGTCTGACTTTCTTCTATATTGTTTAATTCTCTGAGAATCTTTTCTTCTAACGTGTCAATGTGCTTGTTGACGTTTTTACGTACAGTGCTGATCTTCTCTTTTATTTCTCGTTTCTGTTTTTGTAGCCCAGAAATATTTTGGCCACGTTCTAATATGATCTTTTCTAAGTTGGATGCAATTTCTTTCATGCTTATTTCGACATTGTCTATCAAACTAGATGTTTTAGCCGTTCTGGTTACCTCATCTAGCAATTTCAAATCAGGACAACCTTTATGAGTGCTAGCAATACACGACGGACAGCAGGGTGCTCCATGACTTGTACAAAAGTGGAAGTATTTCATACCATGTTCTTGACAGAGTGGAGAGATATTGAGAACCGACTCTGGTAATTTTCTATAATTTTCTATGCTTATTACCGTGTGATTATTCGATGATTTAATCACACTATGGTGACCGTTACAATCTTCACACATCATGTCATGGCATTCAATACACCAGTAGTCGGATGGAGTTGACCTATTGCGGGCTTCGCATGGTCTACAGGTACTTGTATTAGATGCAGCCATCTTTACTGATGCCTCTTAGAATACCATTCTGAAAGGACATAAAAATGTAGGTAAGGTTTAGAACGTAATTACAAATTTCTTTCAATTTTCTAGAGAATATAAATATCTTGTACTTTGGTATTCAAACACTTTAGCAATTTATCAAGAAGTTTGATAAGCACAGATGAGCACAGATGTTGGTTTGACATAAAGTTTTGTAATGTCATCCGATTTGTCTGCCGATTTTGTCTTTGTCTTTACGGTTTTATGATGCTGATTACCCCTTTGGTACACCTTTGCTTCTTTGATAGACATTAAACAATAGACAAAATTGCTGACAAATAAAAAAAATAACTTACAAACTGAGATCACGTCTTTTCTTAAAAGCCGGTTATTCTCCTTACTTTCTTTATAGGTTATCTGCAAAATACCAGTATAACAGATAATGAGACATGGGATAAGAGTACGTGACATAATATGAACGCCAATTTAAATTAAAAGCCTTACCCAACGCAGCATGTTGAACCCCGTATGTTTGAGGCCAAATATTGATAGTTAATTGCGCTTGACACTTTCCGCCCATGGAGATTGACAAAGGATTCTTTAGCGGACCTTTCATCCACATATTTTACAAGGAATCCAATATAAATATTTTTTTAATTTTCAAAAGTAGACCTACTATTACAGTAACAGAAAATTACCCTAATTTCATGCCACTAGTTATATAACGGAATTGTCACTTAAATTCATCCTCAATTGAGTAAAATTCCAGTATTGGTTGAGAATTGATGAGAAACAAAAATGAAATTCGGAAAATAAATAAAAAGTTTCAATTTTGGCTCCTTTTGGTCACAAATTTCTTAACTAAGAGATTAATCATTTATTATGGAACCACTACTTGACAAAGATAAACTTCCAAGAAATTATTTTAAAATCGAACCAAAAATTGCATTTCTTGTCCCTATTTGGGCACCTTTTTCTAAATAAAAAGGGGGAACATTAAAATAAATGCATTCCATTCTTTTATGAATGCCTTCAAATTATATCATTTTCAGACCCATAAAAAGAATGTGTGTTTATGATTTCATGTCTGAAAAAAGGACCAGCTATGTATACATTTTTAAATCAAATGTTTTACTTTGAGTAAAGGGGGAGTACAATTCAAGTTAAATGTTGCTTAAACAAAAATGGTTATAAAAGGCTTGGGTTGGTATGAAAAGGGTAGACATTTATTTTTCTTAATTCTATTTTTTACTTTGAGTGAAGGAAGAGTCGATTTCAAGTTTAACGTTGCTTAAATATGTTTAACAAAAATGGTAATAAAAGGCTAGGGTTGGTATGAAAAAGGTAGACATTTATTTTTCTTAAGGGGGTACCTAACACTTTGGCTAAAATACAATTGTGTCGTTTAATTGTCATGAAAATTTGCATAAATATGTAATTTTCTTGAAAATTTGCATAAATATACACTTTAGTCATATCAATTTAATTGTCAAATCTTAAGAAAATCAAACCATAGGATTTTTCACGAAACATAATGGAGTTTCAACATTTCATTTTTTGATCATTGAGAAGCTTGATATCTTTGAATAATTGTGACTAAAACGTTTAGGTGATATTAAAGAATTATTTCCCTTAAGGTGTTCTGTTCCCCCTTAATTCATTTTTTTTTACTTTGAGCAAACGAGAAAAGGATTTCATCTTTAACGTTGTTTCCACAAAAATGGTTATAAAAGGCTAGGTTTGACATAAAAAAGGAAGGTGGGGAAATCGGAAACGCACATTTTTTTTATTTGGTTTTATCTGTTTTGAAGGCTAAATGGTTGTATTGATTATATTTAATTCGTAATATTATAGAATTAACTGTAATATTTTTTTGGCAAAGTGGATTATGTAAAATGTGCAACATTAAAAATTTAGTTTATTGCTTCTATAAACCAAAACATTTTTACAGTTTAATTTTATAAATTAAATTTATTAATATATGCGGCGAAAAAATCTAGAACATTAATATTTTTGCCATCAAAATATAAAAAATTCGGTTAATTAAATCCCCGTATTAATATTAACACCTGTCAATCACATTGCACGTGGCGTCCGTGCAACTGCAAGGTGTATTTAAACTTCATTGTTGTATTCCGGTTTAAACTGGATTCGATAATGCTTTCTATGCGTAGTTTAAATTATCGTTAATCCAATCAAATTATTTTGACGTTTAACAAGTTTACTAGAAAATTAAGTCAATTTTTATTCAATGCAAATGCAACTTATTATTTCTACATTTATTTAAAAGCATATTAAACACTTTACCTGTATCCCCGTATGTCTTTATAAAGAGTAAACGGGTTGCGTATCTAGTAAGGCACAGTCCACTCAATGGACATTTGTTCTCTCAAATGAGTAACAACCACTCAAAGTGAAACGGATAATTGTTTCACTATTAGGGAACAATTCAAAATGTTTGAAAGGTTCATTTTGTCTGAGATGATATGACAAATGTGTCACAGTGCATATATAAAAATAAGTAACGTTTACAAAAGAAGTATATATAAAAACATTTTGCAGTACATCTTGTTTCAATTTGAAAGACTTATGTACAGTATTAATAAATAATCAATTAAAAATGTTTTTTATCAAAGTGACACTTACTCATTTGAGGGCAGTTACTCATTCGAGAAACAGATCCCCATTTGGTTAGGTGGCTTTCATCGAACCAGTTCATACATGTACAAATATATAGAACTCACTAAAAACATGAAGGGTCATGAAGTGATGGGAGTTATTATAGTCCTGTATATAGACAGGTCTATGGAGTTATTAATACCTTTTCTGATTTTGTATGAATATAGTTTTAAACATCGAAAAACAATAACCGCTAAATAATATTTGTAAAGCTTTACAATAATTCATACTAATGAGCTTAATCCCGCCTTAAGCATGCTCACTGTTTTTAATTTTGTTTATAAACTTTGCTTGTTCAAAATCGCGACCAGTACACTGTATCTCGAGGTTCAAGCCCGTGGAAATATTCACGGCGACGAAAACGCCAAAGTCGCCATATTAATGACTCGTATATGATAAATGAAGATGATTAAAATAGTTCATATTGTTGTTGATAAATTCTTCATTCTGATGATATTTTAAATGTTTCCAAAGGTAAACATAACATCTATATAACTAACAACTCTTTAAATTAGGATACAGATATGGAAAGCTTTAGAAAATGTTGTTTGAATAGCATTTGTAATGTATTTTTGTCCCAAACTACATTGGACTATTTTATTATATATATTAAATGCACCAATGACATGTAAATTGTGGGTAATTCTTATGTAGTGCCGGTTTGTGGTTTTATCCGGCCCAAACCGGATATCAGGGATTCGCGCATGTGCTGAACTCTCTTCCATACTAGACAAATTGTAAGACAGACACTTTTGTAATTGTAATTGTTGATCTATTGCCATCTACTGTTAGCTGGCCGTAGATTCTGTATCTATTGCAATAAACATATATTATAAGACGCAGTCCCACATATGTGCACTAGGCACGACTTTCTATGGGCCAGAAATTCGATGTTTTTTTTTAGATAAATTTTAAAAGTGATTGATTTAATAACCACAGTTAAATTTCTTTTTAAAATAGACAATAGAATACGGATGGAAAGTCAAAACAAACTCTCTAAATATCTTTTTAAATGAAACTCTCGTTGTCAAAGAGATGAAATGATCTCGCCGAGTTCTCGCGAGAATGATCATTGTTAACAGGTGCGTTAGGAACAATTGTGATTAGTGATTCAACCAATTTATGGCGATGTTTAAGACAATAACAATAAAAGATAAAGCTTAATTTACAATACTGAATAGTAAAAAGATGGTCTTACCTTAGGCTTAGCTGATCTTGGAGATTTTTTAATCAATCCTGCGCATGTGCATGTTCCAGCTGTGTTTTTTTCCCCAAAATCCTGATTGAAACAAGTCGTCATTTTCTGCCAGGTTTTTATATCGATCTTCTCCACCCATTACTTCTAAAAAGATATATTGGTATACAGAAAATCACCAAAAACCTGGCAGCAAAAAAGGTTGCTTTGTTTACTTCTGCTGTAGCGCGAAATACTCTGACCTGGAAATGACGTCATTGATAACGCAACACCAAAAGAAGGTAATTTCGTCCCGTCAACGTCATCATATTATATTTTGATACTATTTTAGAATGTTACAAATATTTGAAATTTGCACAAATAATTCGATATTTGTAATTATTAGTTATTGATCAATGACATTTTGACAACTATTTTTCTAAAGCTGCGTCCCATTTTAGGTCGCACCTATTATCATATTATCGACCATCACTTCACTGGCGCTGCGGCAAAAAAGCGCCGGGGAATCGATATTTTTATATTTTATTGGTGTTGAAGCGGTTTCGAAGTAAGGTCCCCACAGTAGCCAGGGTCTTGGTATTGTGGGCCGTCTTCAACATATTTTAACTTCATATTGTTTCCTGGGCGGTTTTCGGGGTTGAAAACCACCAGAGCATAAACGGATCAGCGGGGTAGCTGTGAAGTTTGTGATTTTATTGATTTTGCATTGTGTGACGTTACGACTGGTTCCGGTGCCCAACTCCAGTAGTCTCGGTTTGGGTACCAGCCCGGAAGTTAACAACCACGCCCCCTCGATCCCTTCTTGTTTTCCCTGGATTGAGTTAACAAGGAGCTGATATCGACGTGGGCATTTTTTCGTCTTTATTAATTATTGGTAGACCACAGTTCCAGTAGTCTCGGTCTGGGCAAATCGCCAGAGATTACTGAAGCGGATATTATTTTGAATTATTGTTTGTACCGTCGGTATTTGTCCCTTTGACACAAATAACATCAGTGTCACCTGATTATTTCACCATCAGAAGTAACACCAGCTTACTGAATATTTAGTTTAATTGTTTTGATTTTTTGAAATAAAGATTATTATTACCCCCCTTCAAAGCCACCCATATACAAATATATAGGGTAAAACAAACACCCACTAACCCCAAAAAACTTACAAGATGGACATAGTAGAAATAAACTCGTGTCAATTCAGTGACCTACTTCAGCTTCCTGGGGTGGGTTCTAGAATAGCAGAACAGATAATGGGCATTAGAAGGGGGGAGGGGTTCATATCTGAAGAAGATCTAGCTGGTCTAAGAGTAACACACGCCCTCTTAGACAGGATAGATTTTTCAGTAGGGGGTGAAAACTACCAGGGTCCACCTACACAGGGTCCCCATATCCAGGAGTTTATAAAGAGGGTTGAGTCAGGGGCCAAAAATAGGGATGGTCCAACACCAGCCAAGAAAGAACAGTGGGGTGGATACTTCAAAACCCAAGGGACCCAAGCCCTTTTGAACTCGACATTCATTCAGGAAGAGGATGGGGCTAGTGACAATAGTGTCCCATGGGAGTATGGTCAGAGGGAAGTCAAGAGGGAGGTACCTGCCCAAGCCCCAGCAGACAGTAAGGGGGCTTATGATAAAAGGGAGTGGGGTAGTATACAGTCCAATGACAGGTGGTACCTAGGGCATAAGGCCCAGGACCCAGTACCTGTAAGTTCATATCTAAACGAGCTATTCATTAGGGTCCGACAAAATGTGAAAGCTAGACAAGATCCAGTGGATACCCCCGAGGAGTAGATATGACCAGGTGTATGAAAACAAGATTAACGTCCACCAAAGAGGGAAAACCAACATTCCATCTTGGTCGGGCACCCCACCAAGTCAGTTAAGGGGGAATATTTCGACAAATTATGCAGGTATGGGTAACACAAATGGTTCATCGCATATGCCCCCACGGCCACAACAGAGTGGAGGGCAAACCGAGGACCCATATTATGCTGACCGAGCCCCTCCACGGTCGGGTATAAACCCGCCTTTGGCTCAGAACAACTCACCAGTGGTAAGTAATGTGGGTATATTTCAGAATTATACCCCTGGTTTGTATACACCAACCACCAGAGGGTCCAGGTGTGGACAGGGTACCAATGGGCAAGGGTCCAACCCTAATAAGAAGGTAGACCAGGCACCTTAGACACTTAAGTATGATGGGAAAACTAATTGGAAAGCATATTTGTAAAGTTTGCTAGGTATGCCGAGGTGTTTGAGTGGTCTCCCCAGGAATGCATGGACGAAATATCCTGGTGTCTTGAGGGGAAGGCAAGTGAGTATTATGCGATGCTCACTGATAGAAATAAGCACATAGAGTATAATGAGTTGATTGAAAGGTTTAAAAAGAGGTTCGGGTACACAAAACTACCTGAAACGGTCCAAGTTCAATTTCAAAAAGCCCGTCAGCATCCAGATGAACCACTGGCAGACTGGGCAGATAAGGTCGTATTGTTGGCCACAAAAGCATTTCGGGATTTGCCCGAGGAACACATGTACCAACCGGCAGTGCTTAGGCTATGTCAGGGCGTCTTTGACAAGGAGGCTGGGACAGCCGACTCGAATGCACGCCCACAGAGCATAGAGGAGGCACTGGATAAGTTTAAATGGTTCCAGCATACTCATCATGCCATATATGGGCGGGGTCCAAGGAGGGAGGTTAGGCAAGCCGGTCTAGACAAGGGGGCACACATGAAACATTTACCCCTAAAGTGTCCACCACGATGTTACAACCCAAGAGGGAGTTGGTAACCCCTTGGAAGTCCGACTTCAATAGGACCGATGGAAAAATCGAGAAGATAAACAGAATGCAAAAAGACCTGTTAGCAAAAATGCGGGAAATTGTGTCCTAAGCCCAAGAAACCCAACTTCACTTAGTTGCAAGTTCGACCGCTTTAGAACAGGGGAGTAAGGGGTTTGGTTTTTGTGGGTCACTAAGACATGCTAAAAGTGACTGCCCAAAGATACGATCTAGGCCCCCATTTCGGACCCCTACCTCAAGTGTTAGGGCAGATGAGCTAGGGCACTGCGTCCACTGTGACCGCCCGGGGCACATGATAAGGGATTCTCCCTTTAAGAATAAAGAAAAGGCCGTGACATTTGCGGACCAAGTAAGGGCAGCCTCAAATGGGTCTTTAAACTTGAACAGAACTGCTCAAGAGACCGGAGCAAGTTCCCAATGGAAACAGGTCTCGGTCTGAAACAAGAGGCACACATTGCACCGGAAGTACCAGGCATTCGTGGCAGTCACACCGAGCTACCCGGGGTTAGTCTGGAAGGGCGATATTCAGATGAGACATCCCAAGGTTCGGAAACCAATAAGCCCTATTCACCGACTCCCCAGGGTATTTTCATAGAACAGTCGCACGACGAAATTGTAAGCGAGGGAGAAAATCAAAGGGGAACGATCAGTCAAGGTGTAAATATGGGATCAGATTCCGAATCTTTAGAAAGTGAGGAGGCGCAGTTTGCTACTACTTTCGCTGAGTATAATCCACCGAGGGCCCAGCCATTTTTAAGGCAAGGGCAACCCGAGCTAAAACCAGTAAGGCCTATTTTTTCACAAGCATGGACGGTTGGGACAAAGTAGTGCGGTCTGGAATAATTCGGGAAAATATGGACTTTTTCTTTCTCAGTACTGAAATCCCAGACATGAAACCCACTGGGAGGTCATTATACAGGTCGATGTGAGAAAAGCCCTGCAGGATGGTTACACATTTTTCTGGTCTCCCAGGGACTTACTCTTTATCCCGGGGTATAGGGAAGGGGTGTTGTCCACAGTGTACATAAGTTACGCCCAACACTTAGATTCTGGGGGTTTTATGGATCTACACCCGACGTCCTCTCATATAGAAGAAAAGAGGGATAGTCGGGGACACGAGTCAAATTAACAGGACTCATATTGCGATTGGATAGACACACTCTTCCGAAAAAGCGTGCCAAGTTCACAAGACCATATCTTAAGTGAGTTCAACCTTAACTCAAGGATAATGTCCACTGATAATGACCCACAGTTTGAGTCAGTAGGGCCAGAATCTCAATCAAATGAGGAACCAGGTAGGGACTTTTTTAGGAGTGGGCCCTTAGACCAGGAAAAAGTGGCCACACATACCCCGGAAGAATCGCATTCTTCTAAAGCTCCCGTTCCAAACATTGATCCTCCCCCTACCAATATGAAGGAGGGACAGCCCTTGACATGACAGACGATGACGTTTCGATGAGTGAATTTGATTCCACAGATGTCACAGAAAATGGTATAAGGACAGATGGGTTACCAAAAGACCCTCTCCAAGTGGAAGAAACGACGACCAAACACCAGCCTCAGTTACCCCGGGAAACTGGTGTAGACGACCCTGTGTTGACGCCCCTTTACTTTGTTGAGAGGGCACAAAGCTATTTGCATTCTGAACTATCAGACGATGGTGTAGGGGAGGCTGGCATACAAAGCGGTCCCCTGACCGTAAGAATGGTACATGACCCAGGAGGTAACCCTGTAGTTTGGCCTTACAGTTTTGAGGTATATGGGACGATCCCCCAGGCAGCAGAAGTCGACAATTTGTGACTTGGTCAGGGCAAAGTGATAGCCCGATCAAGATAAAATACAATGCAAAAGGGGGGCAGAGAAGTCAAAGTTATTGGGGGTATGGTTCCTTTGGCAAGTGTCGTGGGAGGGGTACAAGGAATTCCACTCAAGAAAATCTTGGGTCAAGCGAAACGGGCTATCATTTATGAAGACACCATAATCTACTCCTCTTATGAAGAGGAGTAGAGGGTTGCACCTGTTACCCCTATAAAATGACAGAGCGTTGACATTCGCAAGAGCATCAGAGAAACAAAAACAATACTGGTGTTGCAACATTTATTTTGTTCATAGTCAGCATGACCTATTTTGTTATATTTAACCAGTGACTTGCTTCTATTTTATTCAAAACTCAAGCCAATAATATTCTTCTGGATGTACATGCAATACAAAACAACTTAAAATCAGTAACATATTTAAATTCGGCATGTATACCCTTTCCAATTAATGACAAAAACGAAATAACAGACATAAGGACAGCTATTTTAGACCTGTGGGATGACCCCAGGACTCCCTTGGAGGGTATTATTTGCCCCCGGGGGATGCAAGAAGAAAAGGGAGGCTTTCAAGAGAAAACGGGGAGGAGTGTAGTGCCGGTTCGTGGTTTTATCCGGCCCAAACCGGATATCAGGGATTCGCGCATGTGCTGAACTCTCTTCCGTACTAGACAAATTGTAAGACAGACGCTTTTGTAATTGTAATTGTTGATCTATTGCCATCTACTGTTAGCTGGCCGTAGATTCTGTATCTATTGCACTAAACATATATTATCGACCATCACTTCACTTATAAACTTGTGCTTGAAAAATTAAAATTATATACTTTTAAAATTAGAATTTCCAAAAATCATAAGTTTTTCTAATTTTTCTTGCTTTTTTTTACCCTCACATTATTATGATTAAATTATGTGCGAAATACAGTTTTGATATGATAAAGACTTTCAATTTTGATAAAACTCTGCTTAAAAAAATGAAAACTGTATTTGGGTACTTTTTTATCAAAAATTTCGAGAAATCCTCCGTTTTTCTAATTTCGTACGTTTTTGCTGCCCAAAAACATTTAACAATTAAAGTATGTGTGAAATACAGTTATGATATGGTAAAGACGTTTACTTTTGATAACCTTGTGCTAAAAGATAAAGTAAACTATTTTGAGTACTTTATAAATTAAAATTTTCAGAAATCCCCAGTTTTTTCTTCATTTTTCACATTTTTTGCCCCCAAAACACCTTTTACAATTACAGTATGTGTGAACTACGGTTATGATATGATAAAGATGTTTACTTTTGATAATCTTGTGCTAAGAAATATAGTAAACTGTTTTTGAGTACTTTATGAATTAAAATTTCCAGAAATCCCCAGTTTTTCTTCATTTTTAACTTTTTGGCCCCCAAAACACCTTTTACAATTAAGGTATGTGTGAAATACAGTTATTATATGAAAAAGACATTTAATTTTGATAGATTTGTGCTAAAAATAATTTAAAAGTATATTAAATTACTTTTGAAATTTAAATGTCTAGAAATCCCCAGTTTTTCTCCCTTTTTCACACTTTTTGCCCAAAAATGAAAATAATATGCATATTTTGGTGTGAAATTGCCATTCTATGTAGAAACTATGTGTGAACTAACAAAAAAGCATAGAAACAACTATTTTTGAGTTTGGGTCAAAAATGGCCCTTATTACTTACCCCTACTCCTTTGGTAACAAATTGATATGCAAAGTTTTCGTTTACTACATTTTGGTCAAAATGACATTAGAAAATTGGGGATGACAAAAAATGTGATTTTGGTAGACAATATGCCTTTCAGATGGGTTCTAGATTTTCATGAATTTTTATTTATGGGATTTTATACACTTTGGTAACTCGTTCATGCATATAGATCTCAATAAAGGCATTTAACTGTAATTATGTGAATATTTTTGCATCCTGTAAACTCTGGAATGGAACAGATGAAATATCAGTAATTTTGTCTCTACCTCCAAATAGCAGACTGTATTTTCAGCATACTGATTGATAATCTACAAAGAAAAGTAAAATAGTTTATTTTTCATCATTTTTTGTTAAATAATTAAGAAATAAAACAAGTTTAGACACTTGACAATAACAAGAGGGGGGTCAGACCAAGCTTCATGTATTTCAAGTAGGGGGTTCTTGTGTTATTTTCCTATTTACTGGGTACTTAACACAATTCCATTTCTCAATTTTATTCAGAAGTATTTATACCCCCTTCACATATACGTGATTTCCTTACGAGTTCTTACGAGTTTTCAACTCGTAATCGATCGCGAAGACTCGTAAATCACTCTTTGTTACTCGTAAACAGGTCTTTCTAGCTCGTGTGCAATCGTAAGAACTCGTGAAAGTTTTACGTGGATTTTTGACATGTCAAATCAAAAATCCTCGTAAGACTTTCACGAGTTGAAAAAAAACAACAATGTCATAATTTAACTCGTAACCACATCGCAAATTACTCGTTAAGAACTCGTAGAGATCGTAAATGACTCGCCCTTACTCGTAAATAAGTCGGGAAGACCTCGCAAAGGAATTCTTTTGCGAGTGGTTTGCGAGTTAGTTACGAAATCATTTCCAATATCGCAATTCACTCGTAAAGACGTCGTAAAGGCACCGTAACATGCTCGTAAACACTTCGAAAATAAAATTCGTATCGTCTCTGGACGGGAGTGCAAAATATTTCCGCACGACTGACGAAATCGTGACAACTCGTAAATAGATCGTAAAAGGTTGGTAGAAAATCTCGCAAGAACTCGCAAAACTGTAAATTTTGAAAATCGTAACAACTCGTAAGAGAATATCGTATATGTAAAGGGGGTATAAGAAATAATCATTCAACTTGATATGATTAATTATGGTGGAATCCAGTAATAACCCATACGTCACATAAGCCCGCCCCTTTGTAGGAGAATAATCTGGCACGAATTGGCATTATGCAGCTCTGGTATTGGTTGAAATGTCAGAAACCATATGTTTTCAGCAAATCTAATATTATTCTTTAAAAATTAAAAAGAAAAGTTTAGATAGGATTTTTGACTTTTTAATAATTTATTAAAGGTGACAGGGGTAGGTACTGAATTAAGTGCGAAATTATAATGTTTGTAAACAAGGTCACGTGAAAGTGCCAAAAATGCCGAATGACATGATGGTTTGTTTGGAGGAAATGAAGGAGCTGTATGTCTAATTTACTGAAAAAGGTATGAAAGATTTTTATTTTGAAAGATAGATTTTTAAAATTTAATAGCCAAAATTGGTCAAGTATTGATGTCTATGTGCAAATATACTGAGTGACATTAAAAAAACACACTCAAATATTCGGAATATTTTTTTTATATGTTAAACTTTCATAAATTGGAAAAGATAGATGTGTTTTTTAAACAATAAGTAACTAATCGATACATTCATGGTTCAGTGATTTTTGAAACTTTCTTTCCTACAGTACCCCTGTGCAAACACATGAAATTCTTGTTTCGAAATGAAGACATGCATGAATAGCTTCAATAAAAGTCCGTTTGTTAACCTTAACTTATGGTTACCAAAATCCCATCCTAAGTTTTCAAGTTCTTTTCGACACAAATTTGATAATGCCATGGCTTTCAGACAACCATCGACATTGAGGTTTTGGCAATGATCCAAAGAGGGATATATTGGTGTAAAATTGCTCGTCGAATGAATTGTGTACAATAGACAATTACTCGGTTGTCCCCAAACGGCATTATGTGACGGATTCAGTAAACGACAGATAACGTCTAAAAAGACAAATTAAACGAGCTGTAAGGAGACGCCAACAACTGTCGGTCACGCTTCGACGGCTTGAAAATGCCCATCAAAAAGAATGGAACAATATTCCACAAGAACCAATTCGTCGTTGCCACAAAGTTGTCGCGCATGCGTTGCAGAAATGGTGGTCACACTCGCTTCTGACTGTGGGGAAATTCAGATTTGACTGTGAAAACTGTGAGAACCGTTGCACAGAAAAGAATGAACATTAAATTTAAACGCTTGCGTCAAATTGTTGCTATTGTTCAGAAGTTTTGAAAATACCAGTTGTTTTAGTAATTTTGTTTCTACATGTATACACAAAAATATTTTTGTAAATACTAGTGTTGCGTTTTCATCGTAGCTCAGTATAATTACTGAATTCATTCCTTTAGTTCATCATCCAGGACTGGAAAAAATATTTTTTATTGGATGCCCCTGTAGACCGATTTTTGATCGCAGAAATCATAATACAACCATGCAAACTTTTTTTGCAGCTTGTTATACTTTACAAAAAGATGCGGAACCTGGTATTACAGAGCCCTTTTAAGCTCACCTGGCCAAAGGCCAAGTGAGCTATTGCCATCACTTGGCGTCCGAGATAGAGAAAAGCTGTTGCTTGCTTAAATGTTCAGCGCCTAAAGCTCTACAAAAGTCTCCATAGGGTCGAAGTTGTCAGATGACCCCTTATAGGGGTTACGACCCCTAAAAAACGGTTTTTCGTGTTTTTGGCCTATAGAATGAAAGATATAGTAAATAAAGAAAAACGGTTGCTTGCTTAAATGTTCGGCTCATTTAACTCTACAAAATATAGGGTTGACATCAAGACCAGGTGAGCGATTTAGGCTCCTGGGAGCCTCTTGTTAGGGATATCTTAACTGTCAGAGAAAATCTTAAACCTCATACAACACGCTGTAACGGTCTACTGCAATTTTATAAACAAGAAAACTTTTAACACATTAAATTGTGTTAAGACAAACCAATGACAGACAAAAATATAGTTAAAATTTTCACTAAAAAAGTCGGATAGAAAAAAATGACATTGAATGACTAAAGATTATTTTTTATTTTCCTTTTTATTTCCTGCAAATTTAGAATAGCTAGGTGGATTTTTTGCGGAAAGAATCTACTTACAAATGAAATAAAGCACTACAATTAAAATATTTTAGGTTTCGGTTGAACGTTTTCGGTCTTTGTGATTGTTGTCTTAGTCACATTGAATCTATAGATAGCAATGTTGAAATGCAAATGGTCAAAATAGTGTGTTTTAATATATATTTGCAATTTTAATTTAAATGTTTGACCTGTTTGAAACAATAGAATCAGAACATAATGACTAAAGTCTCAATTGCCATGCAAAGTTGCCATTATTACTTGTACATATGCATTTTAAAAAGGATCATTTTGAAACGCAGCATACAACATGAACAATGATGCTGATGGCATTCTTGAGGTAGCTGACAACATATTACTTTATAAAAATCCTTAGCCTTAATGTTTAAGAACAAACAAAGAAAAGATGTACTAATGAGGAATGTCTAAAGTCTGAAAGACACAAAATCAATTAACACGAAGAAACAAGCAAAATAAAACTGAATACATTGTAGCAACTAACAATGCAAACAAAGTAGCAACAATTGAAACAGGTGCTATGAAGGGGGAACAACGTATTTCTAAAATAACAACAACAAAAAAGAAACTCGCAATCATAACTATTTTTCTTGTTTAAAAATATATTTTGAACAAAAACAGGCCGTTTGGTTTTAAATTTTATAGACTAAGCAATGTGGCATAGTTAGTCATTTGTTCCCAGAAAAAAATTAACAAACGAAAATTACCATACAGTTGATAGCTACGATTTTTCTACTTTGTACACTTACCTTCCTCACTGTCTTATTAAAAAGAATTTGAATATATGGTTAAATTGTGTTTCGATAAATCTAAAAGTGAATGTATCTGCTCTTAAATTTCTAAATTATTTAATAAATCGTTTTTTAGCAACGAGACTCAATAAAGTTAAGTCGATAGGACTGATGCAGAAATGATAACTGCTCTAAATTATCTTTTGGACAACATTTATATTCGTTTTGGGAGAACAATTTATCGCCAAGTCATTGGTATCCCTATGGGAACTAATTGTGCCCCACTTATTGCTGACCTTTTCTTATATTGTTATGAATCCCAATTTATGGCAAAACTTCAAAAAGACCCCAACAGACAACATCTCATTGAAACTTTTAATTATACATACAGATATTTAGACGACATTCTTTCACTGAACAATCCCACATTTTCTAATTTTATTACGGAAATTTATCCCAAGGAATTAATTTTGAATAAATCTAACCTTACTGGTGATAGATGCCCATTTTTAGATCTAGATTTAAGTATAATCAATGGAAAATTACACACTAAAATATATGATAAACGGGATGACTTTTCATTTCCTATTGTGAATTTTCCTTTTCTAGAGGGAGATGTACCACTTGCTCCGTCTTACGGAGTATATATTTCACAGTTGGTAAGATAAGCTCGGATCTGCAGTGGTGTGTCTGATTTTAATGATAAAAACCGGTGTATTACAAAAAAGTACTAAAACAAGGATATCGTTACCACAAGTTAGTGAAGTCGTTTACTTAGTTTTATCATAAATATCTATACCTTATTGGAAAATTTAACTGTACACGACGACTTTTGATTGTAAAGGGATTATCCCATCCAGATTTCTACGGTAATGTTGTTTATAGAGCAAATAAATTCAAAAACAATCCCTTGGGAATGCAAAATTGGCTTAAAACTTTATTAAATAAAGGTTATGAAATGGATATTTTAGTAAAATCTTTGAATTTAGTCTTCTTTGGTAAAAATATTGATAATTTGATACTTACTTTAAAATGTTAATTGCCTTTTTATACTTATGTCATTTTTGAGCATTACAGCGGTCAAGTGTGTCGGTTTTGTGTGATGATGCATCATCAAATCATAAGTGTTTGACGTGTTGTGTCGGATTTAAAATCGACATACTTGATTTTTTTACATCAGTCGATGGATGCTTCTTAGCTAGCTGTCAGTAACTTCGAGTGTTCTCAAGAGAGTATCTTTACGTCCCGTTAATTACTTGTTGTCCTTTTGTCTCAGATACTCTCTTGTTGAATTGAACTTCTATCGATTTGATTTTTACTGTGTGTTAGTTTGTGCTTTGTTATTGATTATCATTAGGGGGAAGGTTGGCACCAAAAAACTAGTTTAACCCCGCCACATTTTAATTTGCCTGTCCTAAGCCAGGAATCTTTATCAAAGCTTATGGTTGTATTTAGTCGAATTTATGTTAATTGTTTTTTTTGTCAAGAAGAGGGTCTTTCAATGCACTTTGGGATTGGGCTTGAATCATATGTATTTTATTTTCAATCCAAGGGTCAATTGAAAAACAGCGAGCAGCGACCGCTGGTCACATTGAAGGCTGCTGGCTGTTTTCCATTGTGGATATTTGAAATATACGTTTATAATGTAGGTTGTGTCGCGTACACTTATTCCACATCTCATTTTCTTCTATGAAATCATCAGACCATTAAAGTTAGAGAGAAAGTACTAACCGACGAATGAATCGAAATATTAGTTGTCTACGCGTACAATATGTTCCGTATTATACTACTTCATTCAAAACTTTTAAAGAAATGCAAAGAAAACTTCTAGCACTGATCTTCAGTTTATTTACAAATACTGTAAGCCTATGTGGTATTTAATTTTACGGATTTCAGTGTTCCCCATTTTTTATGAAATAGATAAAAAATTAATGGTACACTAATGACAAAAGTTTCTGTAGACCTAAAAAGCTTGTGTCGAACAATTCTTTGTATGTCGCAAGCACCATTAGACAGAAGCGACAGGGAAAGTCTTGCCAACCCATACGACCATAACATTATATTAAAATGCGCTTTTTCATCTTGAAAAGCTATTCAAGACATCTGCTTTGTGGTTACTCCCGATCGTATTATTTTTTTCAGGAATATCATTGACCATATCTTTTCAGTTTCGCTCCTAATATTCAGCAGACAGTTTGACCTCAAAAGTCAAGAGTAATGAAATGATTTACTCTGATGGTAGGAATAGAAGACTAATTACAATTTGTTGTTTTTTAGAAGGAGCCCTTTGCAGAGAAGGGGGCCGCGAACCTTTGCTTCACAATGGGCCTCTCTATGACAAGAGGACAAAGAGCAGCACAATAAAAGCGCTGTTACGTTGCTAGTTTTGTTCAACTATTAATAAGTGTAATGTAGTGTCACGTATACATGTATACATGTATATCACATGTATCATCCAGGTCACTGCCATTTTCCATAAAAAGGAAGTTCAATACTTACTTTCCATTTTATTGTAAACAGAATAAGTAAATTCGAGCTTACCTTCCAAACCTGATGACATACAACATTAATCAGTAATCTCACGTGAGGAAAATAAAACTTCTGGATTTTAATGATAATCATCAATATGTTACATTTACGTTTATCATGTTTGTATTTGATGTTACATGTACGTTTATCATGTTTTTATTTGATAAACGTTGCTTTAAATCTATCTTTTAAATTTAATGAAGATATTGTGTTACGCCGTTGTAGATAGCCGTTGCTTTCCCCAGTGTATGGAAGAGTTTTGCAGCAAACTGTCATGGACAGATAAGTTTGTGAACGTTCACCGACGTGTCTGTTCCTAACAGTTTCTAGCAAAACGTTGTTCACAAACCTGACTGCCCCATGCAGTTTCCTGAAAAACTTTACACTTTCAGAAACCATTGAGTTAAAAAAGAGCCACTTAAGATTGTACAGTTTAGTTAGAAATACAGTCAATGTATTAAGGTATGTCAATGATTATAAGCAAGCTACAATCCTCTGATGGAGACACACTGAGATGAGCATCTGTGGTCGCAACTGAGGTTATTTTACAAATTGTACTGTTTTCCAAAACTAAGATTCCCGGTAAGGTAATAGGCACTATCATTTACAAAAAAAACCCGCAAACTGGCGTCTTTTCTTGATTTCTCGTTGTATGGCCATATACATGACACGAAGAAAAAAAAAAGAAAACTTGTGGGGTATATAACATATAACGACTTCCTTGATGGAGCGACACGGATGACATGCAAATTTTCAACACAGAGGTTAGTTGCTCCCATAGTGTCGTCATAACTCAAGAAATTTTACAGATGACATCATGTGTTTGTAGGCAAATACGAGATCTCTAGTTCTCAGATGGCCGCTGATCTTGGTTTGACCTAGTTTGGTAATGTCTGATCTACACTAAATCGGTAAGTTGGTAACTTGACGGGTGTGCAATGGCAAGCAGGAAGGGATTACTCTTTCGGACCAACTGAGTTCACTTTTGTTTCGACTTAGGTATACGTTGCTCAATGCAATTTAGTTGTTATGGTTGTTTTTCGTTTGCTGCGCGGTTTGTTTCGTTGTGAGGATTTTTTTGGTCTTTTTCTCTTCAGAGTAATGATGTTTTAATACCCCTTTGGTTCGTATATATACAAAGGGATCAAAATATATGGGACAAAAGTATTTTCCGCCTTTTAATTTTGTTTCGTATGGCACAAAGAGCGTAATAAAACTTCATAAGTTTGACTGTGCGAAAAACCTTTTAAACAAAATATACACATTGTAGTGTCAGACAGAGAGTAAGTGAAAATATTGGTTATTTTAAGATGGGAAACCAGAATCGACTTAATAGAAATATTTAAGATCGTCAGATACACGTAACACATTTTCAATTTTGATGGGCACTTTGTTTTCGATCCGCCGTTCTGTAAAAAAAGTTTAAGTTTTTTAATATTATCTCGTATTTGATAGACAAGGTAAAGGAAGTGACAACAGCAGGGACTCACGCATAGTTTATGACAGATGCATCTTTAATTTATTAGAAATTGATTGGTAATGGAAGATATTTTCGGCATGGAAGTTGTTTGAAAAAAAAACCCATAATTAAATGCGTCAAAGACAGTTATTTTGATTAAAATATGTAGAGGATTAAAAGTTGCCTTTGTTTTCATTTTATTTACACAAGCCTTTGGTAACTTATAATTATTAGTCTTTGTAGCAGTTAATTCCTCTATTTTATAAGCATTATCCATACATGTAATTATGACTGTTTATGTAAAAACCATTTCATCACCAAATAAACATGCATTACATTTATATTCAAACTAAAATCCTCTCCCTTTAAGCCTTTTTAATATGCGAGCGAAGCAAAGCTCACTATTGTAGAGAATCTGCCAAATTTTACGAGAATCAAAATACATACATGATGGTTGAAAATAAATGCTGTTATCATTTGAAACGCATCGGACATTTTAAAAAATACCCTTTATTTTCGCTTATTTATTTACAAACGGTAACCTAGGATCCTGGGTAAAAATCTTCAAATCTTCATATTTCTATATATATATACGGCCGACCGAAAGCCAAATCGCGTAGGATATTGACCAGGGTGCCGGGTTAAACGGTTACAAAACCAAACCTTTTCTTGTCATTACAGACAATAACTTTCTCAATAGATAATACCTATCTTACGAAGTAACTGTTTCACTTGTGACTGGTCATGCAACTGCTTTGAGCAGACGCGCGACTGGTTCCAAGTTAACTTGAAATGAATTTACAAATATGCATTTCTCTCGCGAGATTTCGATTCACTAGTGACCTTAAACCCAGAGTGCAGAAAAATGGCGGCAAATATCATTACATCATCCCTAATATCATTTTAGCTAAAAGTCATAAAAAAGAAAATCGATGTATATAGATAACAAAGGATATTAACAAAATTTAAATAATTTGTTTTGTTCTTAGCCACACAAACGATGTCTGCTCGCCTTCTTTTACACCATTTGAAATATTTCTGTTTTTCAAATGATGATCACCTTAACACCCCTAATATGTCTCAACAAACCTGTTGTGTTTTGTGTAACTACCGAACCAAAAGATCGCAATGGAAGGGGGGGGGGGGGGGGTGGTGCGCCTTAAAACCTGGTTAAAACAGCATTTCGTTTGAAATGCCTGTACCAAGTCAGGACCATTGCGATCTTCATTTTTTCCGGTATGTCTTCCTTGTTTTGTCTTGTCTTATATATGGACATTTGAAATTGATTCTTCAAGTTCGGAAATTACCTTGATTTAATATATTCAAAGACATTTTGAAGATTTTATTATTTACATCCTCAGACTGAAGCAGTTCACTTCCAGAAGTTATGAATTGTATATCTATGTCAATGTTCAAGGTATTCAAGTGTTTGAAGAGAATATTTCTAACGTCATGATAAAAAAGGGCAACCAGAAAAAATAGTATATCCTGTCTTTCTATTCAGAACCACATTGACATTTAGGGTTTGCGACTAAGCTTACTTTAGATAAGTCAGAATCGGGAGGAAGCAGAACATCTTAGCTGGGTCATTATTATGCTTAGCTTTTGTGGACCATAATAGTAGTGTTTTGGTACTTTGTCCATAACAGATGAAGTTCTTTTCAACCCATTTTTGAATTTAGATAATGAATCTAGGTTTCCCACGGAGAAGTCTAACTGGTTCCATTGACGAACAGTAGACGGAAAGAAAGATTCATACGAAGTTTGTAGTCTACAGAATGGTAAGATCAAGTCGTTCCTGTTTCGGATCGGATACAAGCGGTTTCTTCATGGTTACAGTCTGCTGGATATGAAGTCACAAATGGATAAAACGTCATTGATCAAGTTAAGGACCATGTCTTCTCAGCCGTGGATTAATTTGTATCGTTTTAATGATAATACAATTATTTTTTTAAACAAATTGTTCAATTTTTACCCATTAGTGGACCCTCTTAGCTATATTGATTTATATTGATCTGGCTGAGGGTACAATTTTTTTTTCCAAATCTAATTAGGGTTCGACCCACTTTAGGTTGCATCTATTATCATATCTATCTCGTTGCATCAACAAAATCTGTGTTGATTTTGAATCTTCGCGAGCTTTTAGGGCAGACCATTCGTATATTATTAATTGCTAACGAGGTAGCATAATTGTAATTATTTCGGCTTATTTTTTCATTAAAGGTTTTATAAGCGAAATCGGAAAAAAGTTTATTGAATTTGAAAAAAAATGCCATCACGAGTAGCATCAATTTGTTAGTTTGGTAGTTTATTTGTAGTTTGATGTGAACCTTGCTGATTGTGGTTAACTTTTTATACTAATTGTGACCATTTAAGTGAAGAGTAGACATACATATAAAAACATCGCCAGTGAGTATAAATAAGGCACTTAAAAAGCAAATGTAAACAAAGGGGCACTCATCCGAAAAGAAAAGAACAAAATCGGAAGACAAGAAAACCACAAGAAAACAACCATAAAACAAACATAATTCACCGAACCACAATTAGCAATGCGACCTCAATTCGAAACGGCCTAAAAAAACTCAGGGGAGCCATTCGTCTATGTTGTCATTGGAGGGATGACCGCTTCATCGCGTTTTCCTGGAAAGTTTGGACTTAAGGCAAGTGTAGTTGATCCCACATGAATTTGCACTGGGGTCCAACGGGACATTAATTCTACTCTTTTCTTTCAGTTAAATCGTGTTCAAATTGTGACAATTACATTTGTTCTCTAAATAGAACATATTTTAAACTATTTTTCACATACTAAAAAAATGCACAAAAAATTGACAAATTTATATTCAAGCTCTTAGTTAAACACCCACGTGACCAAAAAAATATGGCAGACGACAGAAATTCCTGGAAAGCAACTCCAACTATGCATGGGTGTTTTGGCAAGTTTTTGACCCTATCTAGACAAAATATGTTCTTTATTTAAATTAAAAGTGTAATTGAACCGCGACGAAACTAGGCTGGGGTTGTAAACAAACACACTGCCACATGGGTGACTTGCCAGATATGCAGACGGACACCCAAGATCAACAAACGGGATACGATGAAACCGTGAAATTGAAATTCAATTTCATGCAAATCTTAATGAATTTCTGTTAATACATGTAAATAACCAAAGACCATTGTCCATTGCAATTATTTTGAAAACTTTGAATGATAATGAATGACGACCTTGGACAAGTTTCAGCTTTGGCCAATATTTCCAACCTACTTCTTTGTGCTGCTGCAGTTTACGATTAAAATATTCCCAGCAAAACCAGAAAAAATGGAGAGATTACTGGGTGGTGCATAATCACGCGGGTGAAACTGATAGAATTATTTTGTTGGTAAATGGCTTATTAAGCTTTGAATTTTTGGAAAATGTATTGATTCGGCTCTTTAAAAATGCATTTTACACATGAAAATGGTTACATATGAAAATAAAAATATATGGAAGCTTCAGGTAATACGTTTTAAAAAGTAACTGATTAAACAGGTAAAATCTGGGTCAATTAGTTAAACAGTGAAACAAGGACAAAGGTTTCCGAGACACACACCTAAAAGTAAACTTATAGATATTAACTATTTTTAAAGTTGCCTAAGGTATATTTTATATATGCAATGAATTTTGTGACGGTTGCTGATTGCTTTAAAGCAAATTATATAGATATTATGATATCTATCGAACAATAAAACGGGATAAGCATAAAAAAATTGGGAAACGCCATATTAAGCCCATAGGATATGGAAAACGGATATTAATGTGCTATTCCACCACCGTGAGATTTATATGATTCATATTAATAAATGGTCTATCGCAGCACCACAACGGAAGAACTTAGTATGTCATCTTTTCTAGACACATCTGCTTTGAATCCGTTCAACGGATTTTGCTGAATCATATGTGGTTGTTAAATCTGCTTTTTTCTGCCTTTCAATTGCCTCATCGTCGTTTCAAAGATTATGCAATGTTGACTGATGCGCATGCCCTACTTATCGTAAAAATTGAAAATTTTAGGTTAAGCCCTATTTTATTTTTATTTTTATTTTTAATATTAAAAATTCTAAATTGTTTAAAACTATTAACAGATGAGTCTGGCGGTTCATTGATTGATTGTTGTTTGTTTAATGTCCCGTCAGCGATATTGCAGCCATAATCGGGACATTAAACATGTTGTTCACATGGACACTATCTGAGCTTCGAAGTTTTCAATTGTCCAGGTCTACAATGTCTGGTGGTAGGAAAAATTTCTTTCCCATAACAGTTCATACTGACAGCTTCACCTACCTTGGAAGCACAGTAAGAAATGATGGGGGTGCTGGTGATGACATAAAGAACCGGATCGGAAAGGCACGCAACATCTTTATCTCCCTTAACAACATCTGGAAGTCCAGTCAGTACAGCAAAATCACCAAGCTGAAGTTATACCAGAGCTGCATACTATCAACACTCTTGTATGGCTCTGAGTGCTGGAGAATGACTGAACATGATCTGGCTAAGCTGTCCACCTTCCACACAAAATGCCTTAGACTCATTTTGCGAGTCTTCTGGCCAAGAACTATCAACAATGAAGACCTACTTACTGCTTGTAACCAACAGGAAATGGCCACCATCCTGCTTAGAAGACGCTGGAAGTGGATTGGACATGTCATGAGGAGAGACAGTACGTCACATATCAAAGTTGCTCTCTATTGGATACCAGAAGGAAAACGGAAGAGAGGAAGATCCAAAAACACATGGAAACGAACAGTAGAAGGAAAGATGAGAAGTTGGGGCCATACTGAGGCTGACAAAAGATCGTCACCAATGGAGGACCTTTGTTGCTGCCCTACATGCCACCAGGCATTCAGGGCCGTAAGTAAGTAAGTATCAGTTCGTGCTAGGAATGCAGTCCTAGCACAAACTGTTATGGGAAAGAAATTAAATTTCCTGGTATCGATTCTGCTGTTTTCTATTTGAAATGCTCTGTTGTTCCTTGTTCTTAATGTTCTCAGGTGTCATGTTTATAGCCTGTTGAGTTTAAGTATGGCTACAAGCCCTCGATCAATTTCATACATTATGAGAAGTTTCGAGTCCCTTCTATTGTCTTAAATGGGTTATCACTTTATTCTGAGTATGACATTGCGTACACTGGATCTTTCTTTGTAACTGTTGGTTTACAGACTCAATTTGATTTTTATTGCACTGTTTTTATAGGTCAAAACAGTACTGGCTGATTCAACTAGGAGTCTGTTAAGTGAAATATATGCCTTATCTAATGATATCAGATTTCTGCATATGAAGCTGATGGTTTTGTTAGATTTGTTACAGGTGTTATTTATGTGCTTTGGTGAAGGTGAGTCCAGGATATTTTGCTTATTTTACTGCTTCTAGTCTTCATGTACGAGTCTTCTTGCCACTGGTCTAGTTGATTAAGGTCCTGTTGTTTTGCTTCCGCATCTTGAGCATTTGATATTGGCAGGTATATAAATGCAATCGTATCATCATCGAATAAGCGTATTGTGGATGTAGGTCGTTGAAAAAGTAGATGAAGGGTCTTAGTCCTAATGCTGAACCTGGGGGACACCAGTGTTTACACTGACTACATTGATCGGGTGTTACTCCATCTACTAGTATTACTACAGGCTGTTTACTTTCTGATAGTCAGCTTTGGGTCCATTTTTACGGTTTTGTTAACAATGTCATAATGCTTACATTTAGTAAATTAATGTCTGAGAAAGCAAGTGTTAGTTTTATCGAAGGTCTATAATGATTATGTTTGGTCGTTTTTCGTCTTGTAGAATGCAAAAATCTTGTGAAGAAAAATTGTGTAGCTATGGCAAATTCAAATGTAATTTCGGATTTGAACCATATCTGACACTTATTCCATCCCAAGAGCACAGGAAAAATGTCACTAGACTTAGAATATCAGCACATAGGTTAAGAATAGAACAAGGGCGTTATCAGGGTACTCCCCAACAAAGTAGGACATGCCTCAGGTGTAGCTCAGACGAGCTAGACGATGAAATTCATTTTCTATTCGATTGCAAGTTTTTAGAAAATCTAAGAACAGAAATGCTTCAGACAGTCAATCAAAACTGTCCAAATTTTCATCAGCTACATTCGAGTGGAAAGTTAATTTGGTTACTCAATACCGAAAATGTACATATATTACTAAAAGTTTGTGAATTAATAAAGGCGTCTAAGATTTAGTGTTGCAAGTGATTTAACAATTCTCTACTACACCTGGCAAGGACTACTGTGTGTCATAGAGCACCGTCCCTTGGTGCCGTCTGTATACGTGTAACCATTTAGCTAATATCTGCTTATACATGTACATACGTCACAAGGATGACCACCTGGTCCTGCAGCCACTCATATACAAGGGCCAAGACTGGAATGTGCCTTAGAGCATTGTCCCTTGGTGCAATCTGCAGATATATTACCTCATGTGCAAGTGTATCTGCTTTTGGCAAGAGGATGGCCACTCCGGTTTTGCAGCTTACTTGTATAATTATATATAACTTTTTTTGAATCTAACTGTGCACCATACCTTCCATTAATTATTATAGTCCGATCTCCTCGTCTGGGTTGTACCTGAGTGCTTATATTAAGAATACTTATTATAATCTAAGTGACTCCAAATTTATTGAAAATAAATATTTTATATATACTATACTATTATATAGGTGATATTATATACTTCCTCTGTAACTTTTATATATTAATTGTTATTACATTGTGTTAAATGCTCTGTATCATGCCCCTTGTTGGCCCATGCCCATGCTTTTGGTTCATAAAACATTCTTCTTCTTCTGCTTCTCCTTCTTCGTCTTCTGTAGATTTTAAAATATGTCGTCAACCAATTATATCAGATTGGTCTCTATCAAGGGCTCATGCGTCTAAAACCGTAATGGAGAAGGTAAGATAGTTTTTTGGATTCTTAATGATTTTTTATGCTGTTGGCTATGCTGTGTTACAGTATATCGATGTGAGGGATATGGATGTTTTTTTTCTGCTTTGGTTTAAGATCCTTTCATGTAGGCTGATGATACGTTAGCTGTGCGCCAGTTAGCTGGTACTTTGCTGGTATCCATAAACAGATATACATACATATATAGAGGTTTTGATGAAATTTCTTTTGCTAATTCTTTGAGTATTTCAATATGTAACCAGGTCTCTGAACTTTACATTGGTAAAGTTGTTTGAGTAATTTAGTTATTCCATTAGTTTGATGGTAAATTGACTCATCTTCGGAGGGTTCTTATAGGTTAACATTCTGTTGGAGTAAGGTCAGTTTTTTATTGAAAATGATATGCAATGATGCTTAATGCATATGCATACTAGTACCAAATATTTATGGTGTCCGATAACTGTTTCATGTTTTACAGACTAAAGAAAAAAGGTTAACATCTGCCGAATCAGCAAAAAATTTCAAAGGCCAGTAGACCGTGACTGCAGTAGCATACAAATATATTGCTTTTCATCTGTACTTATGCCAATGTAACTGCGTACCAGATATTTTGTATCAATATTTTAATGGTCAACCATTACTTGATCGCATAAAACAGACCAAATGCTTCAAAAACTTAAACAATTATCAACGCTGACGCCAGCGGGATGAATCACGATACCTTGGCTTAGTCTCATATTCGCAACATCTGTCAGAAACGTAACAACATGTATTTTGATACCTAACTTTCCCCAATTCCTAGCGGCTTATTCCAAGCATTTCTCAGAAGATTTCTGCTTATACCGTCATAATTAATGAACTTTCAACAATGTAAATAAACAAACAGCCTGATTGTAAGTATTTGTTCCTTTTTGTGTTATAAATACATACATTTGACACTTTGGGGCTTGGAATCTATTAGTTTTTCAAATACTTTGACACATAGTTAAGAATTTCATCGTAAAACTCCACTCTACCATTCTCCTTAGAATAGGCATACTTTAAATTGAATTATTTGAGCTGCTAGTAGTAAAAAAGAAAGAAATGTCCTACCTTGTCATGACTGAAGCGGTTGTTTTGTACGGTTACCAACAACGAGAGGGCTTAGTTCCGGAGTGACCGGATAAATTATTCTATCAGTTTAGGACCCGTGATAATACTTGCCCCGTGAGCTTTAATGTGCTTGATTATGTTTTTGTTTATTTAACTTACGGCTTATTTTTTTCTCTATTTTAATATCTGTTTGAACTTATCTGACTTTTTGCATGTACTTAAGACTCTTTGATAATTATAAATTATAAAATTGACACAAAATTCCAGATAAACAATTTTGCCTATGGAAGACCTACCACAGTCGCGGTGGCATACAAAAAAAAAGATCCCAAACACTGTGTCAATTTGAAAAGCATTGATTAATTAACTACCAAAAATGCAAAATTTGAACCCTTCAACCTATGACTGCGCAAAGAAAGTGTTAATACCGAAAAGGACTTACCTCGGTCTGTGAATCTATACTCCAACAGATGTTATTCTGCATTGACGTGGTCAATTCCTGAATGAAGGGGTCCAGTAAAACAAATTATTACCTGCTACATGTTAAAGCTTACGGTACCACTTTCAATAGTTTCAATCTTAATTTTCTAATTGATTTTGTCGCATGTTTTGAGGCTGTCCACCTATTTCTAACTACACTTTATTACTTTATAATACACTGGACATTACATGATCAGCATTGATGCTAAACTACTCAAATTAATTTTGAACCTGTTAAACGTAACTGCAAATCTGCGATGACACCATACAGTTGGGTTCCATTCGATTATTTTCATATCTAATCAAGAAATAAATTAACTAAAAGACCTTCATGAAAGTCTTACTTTGATCTAGTTTGGCAAAATATTAAAATTCTAATCATGGCGCAACGGAAATTTGACCATGGCGGAGGATGAAAATAAATTCTTACCATGGCGGGGATTGGTTTATTACACTGCGCTTCTTTACAAAATCAGCTTGACTGAACCCCATCAACACCTTATTGGTCAATATGAACAGGTTCTTGAGGGATAAAAAGTGGCTTTTTTAAACCAACTAAAAAGTGCAATACTCAATACCAGTCCCATCCATCGTTTTATGTAATATCACCTCAAATTCTCATAATTATTCAAATGCCAGAACTATGAACACAAGTGTAAACAGAAAACGACGAGGTAGGACGACAGAATCTTGCCATATCGAAAAGTTTGAATTATATTATTTCATCAATATTAGACTACTTTTCATTGTTAACAATATCAAAATATGCATATTTTCTGCATTTTAATAATAGTGTGTGACTTTGAACTGCTCTTCACCATTTAATAGAATAGATTTGCAAGTTTGAAATTCTAACCAAAACGGCTATATTTTTTCCATGGTTGGTAGTAAATTTGGTGGAAAAGATGCTAATGAGGATTGATTTATTGAATTTCAAAACGAAAAAACTGACCATGCTCACAGGTCACAAAAAGTTCATTTTTATTCTTATTGTAGCAAAGTCCACGAGGATGGACGATTCCGTCTTTACGAAACAGTATCGGTCTACACCATTTTCCGTCAGGAGATATCATCAGAATCTGGTGGTTGTGACAGGATGCTAGGTAGACATTACCACTTCCGTCAACAGTAGCACTGACAGGATAATTGATCAACGTTGTGTTTTCATACTCCCATTTCGTCTCACCTTTGATTGAATAACACTGTAAACCTCTCTTATCTGCTCTTGTGTAATATAATTGATCACCAGCTACGACACAGTACGAATAATTCGAATGTCTATTCTGTATTATTGATTCTTGTTTTCCGGTAGACAAATTGATGGAAACGATGTCTTGTGTGCCCTTGTGACCACATATGTACATCACTCCATCATGATATGACAATATACCACACGGTCCTATATTGAACGTCATGTTTGCAGTGTCGGTGTTCACGTCTATTATCTGGATGCCTTTTTCTGTAGATACAGCGATAGTTCTGTTATCTATTACTGTCACGTCATTTGGACCTCCTATGATGTGAATTTCATTCTCTTTAGTGCCAGAATCAGTAAGAATGATAACGCGTCGGTGACTAAAATCGGCTAGGACTACTTTGTCATTTGGAAATACAGAACAACCTCTAAGCATTACCCCTTGGATGTTGGACTTCGATTTTAAGGTGATGATGGCATCTTCAATTTTGATTGTTTTAGGTTGAGGGGTAGGCAGAAGCATTGATGTCTGTTTATCTTTGTCAAATTTCAAACATACGGTGGATGGTTTAGAGATGACAGATACTGAACCAAACGTTTGGATATCGGAAATAATGGCTTGTATTTTATCATTGACGCTGCAATGTAGTTCCTGTATTTTAAGGGAACCATCTCTTGCTAAATATTCTATGCACGTTTTCTCCTTTTTTATGACCTTTTCTAATTCCCGAGTACAAAGAAAGGTCTGCAGATCTGAAGCATGCATCTTTAACACGGTCGTTTCTTTTAACTTTTTGTTAATCGTGGCTAATTTGTTTGTTAAACTGACCACCAATTGTTGTATCTGCTTTGTTCCACTTTCTTCTACATGGGCTAATTCACTAAGCATTTTTTTTTCTAATTTATCGATGTGCTGGTTGACTTTTTTTCGAATATTGGCGATCTTCTCTTTGATTTTTTGTAACTGTTTCTGTAGTACAGTAATATTTTGGCCCCGATCTGATATAATCGTTTCTATGTTGGATTTAACAGTTTTCATACTTTTTTCGACCTCGTCTATCAAACTAGATGTTTTAACCCTTTTGATTACCTCATCTAGCAGTTGTAAATCAGGACAACCTTTATGAGAGCTAGCAACACATGACAGACAACAGGGTGTTTCATGATGTGTACAAAAATGGTAGTATTTCAAACCATGGTCCTGGCAGAGTGGAGAGATATTCAGGACTGACACGGGGAGTTTTCTATAATTTTCTATGCTTATTACTGTATGATTATTTGATGATTTCATCACTCTATGGAGACCGTAACAGTCTTCACACAACAAATCATGGCATTCAACACACCAGTACTTGGCAGAAGCTGATTTACTGCGGGCTTCGCATGGTCTACAGGCATCAGGTGAAGCCATCTCCAGAGTATACACCTCTGAAAGGACAAAAAATCAAAGGTTTGGTTTAAAACGTTCAAAAATGTTTTAATAATTTTCCAGGTAAGAGTGCTATATTATTTGAAAATAGGCATTGAAACATTTTAGCAAAATACAAATACCAAAACAGATATAAAAATGGATAATTATGAAGTAAGAAATTATGAAGTAGGTAATTGGCAGACATGAAATCGAATGTTACGACCAAGGACCGCATCTTGCTTATGATATATACCAAATAACAAGAGACTGGGATTAGTAGTTGCTGTTCTTGTTCGTGTTTACCGCTTTTGTCGATGCCCTTTCGGACTTTTGACACTCGAATACCCCATTGGTGCCTCTTCTCTTCTCGCAATAGAGTTCTGCAATGCAATTTACAACTAGAGGCTCCCAGAAGCCTGAATCGCTCATCTGATCTCTTATGCCAAAGTTTGAATAAATTTCACAAACTTTCGAGTATACAAAGTTGCAAAACAATCCTTTCAGTGGTTTCAGAGAAGATTTTTGGAAATCAGTATAAATTAATAGAAAAGACAGTTAAAGGGCAATAACTCTTGAAAGGACCTTTTGATGCTGAACAAGAAAATTTGCTTCAGATTTTCTCTCTCTTATACTTTTCGAGTTATAAGCCAAAACAATGGTCTGACCCCTTGTTCTATTTTTAGCAATGGCGGCCATGTTGGTTGGTCGACATGTATATAATTCACAAACATGGTAGAGGACATCCTAAAGATCAAGAGTACCAAGTTTCAAAGCAATCCCTTTAGTGGTTTCAGAGAAGAAGATTTTTGAAAAATAGTTAAAATTAATGGAAAAAAAAAACAGTTAAAGGGGAACAACTCTTCAATGGCTTATCTGACAATTTTGACTCTGAAATCAATGTTGTAGATCTGAATAAGCTTAACAATTCTGCAATGCTAACTTTTCCTCTAGCTCTAATGGTTTTCAAGATATATTGTCCAAAAACTGCAAAAATGGTCAATTTTGACGATTAAAGAGCAATAACTCCTATAAGGAGTTGTTTCACAATTTTGACTAAATGGAGAGATTTGTAGAGCTTTTGATGCTAAACATGAAAGGTTGCTTCCGATTTTCTCTATCTCTTATACTTTTTGAGTTATAAGCCAAAAAACAATGGTCTGACCCCCCGGTTCTATTTTAAGCAACGGCAGGCCATGTTGGTTGGTCGACATGTATATAATTCACAAACTTGGTAGAGGACATCCTAAAGATCATGTATACCAAGTATCAATGCAATCCCTTCAGTGGTTTTAGAGAAGAAGATTTTTGAAAATCATTTTAAATTAATGGAAAAAAAATAGTTAAAGGGGAATAACTCTTAAATGGCTGATCTGACATTTTTGACCTTGAAATCATTTTTGTAGATCTCAATGAGCTTAACAATTCTGCAATACTAAGTTTTCCCCTAGCTCTAACGGTTTTCAAGATATAGTCCAAAAACTGCAAAAATGGTCAATTTTGATGATTAAAGGGCAATAACTCCTATAAGGAGTCATTTCACAACTTCGACTCAGTGGAGAGATTTGTAGAGCTTTTGATGCTGAACAAAGAAGGTTGCTTCGGATTTTCTCTATCTCTTATACTTTTTGAGTTATAAGCCAAAAACAATGGTCTGATCCCTCTGTTCTATTTTAAGCAACGGCGGCCATGTTGGTTGGTCGACATGTATATAATTCACAAACTTGATAGAGGACATCCTAAACAAGATCATGTATACCAAGTATCAATGCAATCCCTTCAGTGGTTTCAGAGAAGAAGATTTTTGAAAATCAGTGTAAATTAATGAAAAAAACAGTTAAAGGGGAATAACTCTTAAACGGCTGATCTGACAATTTAGACCCTGAAATCATTTTTGTAGATCTCAATGAGCTTAACAATTCTGCAATGCTAACTTTTCCTCTAGCTCTAATGGTTTTCAAGATATAGTCCAAAAACTGTAAAAATGGTCAATTTTGATGATTAAAGGGCACTAACTCCTATAAGGAGTCGTTTCACAACATCGACTCAATGGAGATATTCGTAGAGCTTTTGATGCTGAACAAGGAGGATTGCTTCGGATTTTCACTATCTCTTATACTTTTTGAGTTATAAGCCAAAAACCATGGTCTGACCCCCCTGTTCTATTTTTAGCAACGGCGGCCATGTTGTTTGGTCGACATGTATATAATTCACAAACTTGGTAGAGGACATCCTATCATGTATACCAAGTATCAATGTAATCCCTTCAGTGGTTTCAGAGAAGAAGATCTTTGAAGAAAAGTTAACGGACGACGGACGACGGACGGACGGACGGACGGACGACGGACGCTTAACGATGACAATAGCTCACAGGGTCAGGTGAGCTAAAAAGTATGATCCAGTGTCTCAAGGTTGGATTTGGCGGATAGAATTAGAAAAAACAGATTTTTCTAAAGAAAACACTTTTAACATGATGGTAAATCAATCGAATTATGATATAGTCACCTGACAAAAACTATTTTATCATTTTTTCATTTAAATCTGATCACCGTTTATATTTTTGATTTAAGATATGTATAGAGCTTTTGAGTCATCGGTTAAAATTGAATACACTTTTTCAGACTATTTTCAAACTAAAAGAGATTTAAATAGCTTGAGCCCTTCATTGTTTAGTTGTTTTATAATGATTTTCATTCAGAATTTGATAACCATTGTTATCCTGTGTGTTTATATAAGATACATCCAAGTACATTAAGCTTTGCAGATTGTCTTGTAATTTTATCAGAAACTGCATCAGATATACAGCAGGCACTTAATAAGTTGGAACTGTATTGTCATAAATGGTAATAAATAGTCTATACAACTTAAGCTAAAATTATTGAATAATTCAGAAATA
This sequence comes from Arcuatula senhousia, assembly GCA_963971305.1. Lineage (NCBI taxonomy): Eukaryota > Metazoa > Mollusca > Bivalvia > Mytilida > Mytilidae > Arcuatula > Arcuatula senhousia. Next base: position 13,566,644 of record OZ020305.1, read on the forward strand.
GCACAAACACAATATACGATATTGAGATGTGGAATAAGTGTACGCGACACAACAAACATAAACAAACAGCAATTCAAAAAATCACAACGGAAAACAGCAAGCAGTCTTCAACATGACAAGTCAGACTTCTAATAAGTTCTGTTATAAAAGAAACAAAGGTGTACCAAAGGGGTAATCAGGATCATAAAACCGTAAAGGCAAAGACAAAACCGGCAGACAAAAAACATCACAACAAAACAAACCACATAACAACATAAAACACAAACACACATAACAACAAAACTGCATTCAGCAACGCGAACTCAAGTCGAAACGAGAGTAAACTCCGGTGCTCCGGAAGAGTAAGCAGTTCCTGCTTGCTATTGCACACCCGTCACGTTGCCAAAGATCGATTAAGTGTTGGTCGAATCCGGGAAGGATGACAATACAAAACTCTATGTCAAACCAACATCTGTGCTCATCTGAGATAGAAATCCCGTATTTGTATACAAGCACATGATGTCGTCCGTAAAATTTCTTGAGTGATGACAACAACCTGGGAGCAACGTACCCCTATGTTAGCAATTTGCTTGTCAGCCGTTTGGCTCTATCAAGGAAGTCGTTGTACTCCCCACATGCTCTGGAATAGCGACTCAATTGTGATACGTTAACTCCATATGCTGGAGCGGACGGAATGTTGCTACACAGAAAGGGAAAGTTAACTATTGGAAAGTTGAAGTCATCACGTTTGTCATAGAGCCTTGTACAAAGCCTTACTTGTGTGTCAATTTCGAGAAATAAATCCAGATATGAAGCGGATCTCCTAGAATCTATAGTGTCCTTTATCTCAAGTTTCTTCGGATATATGAGATGTAAATAGTCACCAAATCGAGGATTGTTTAGCGAAAGGACATCATCAATATAACGAAATGTGAGATTGAAGGATAAAGCAAGTTTGCGGTCCTTTTTGTCTAGAAGTGATTGTAAGAAGTCCGCTTCATATGAATGAAGAAACAAATCGGCAAGCAATGGTGCACAATTTGTGCCCATTGGGATACCTATTGTTTGCTGAAAAACACGTCCACCAAACTGTACAAATATGTTGTCGATTAGAAAGTTGAGCATTTCTATTATTTGATCTTCTGTAAATTTGTTTTTCTTGCTAGACTCTTGGATGACAAAGTAAGTCTTTTTATAACCGACTACCAAATACTTGTACCTGCGTTATGTATTAAATGAAATTAAGAAATTTGATTTATTAGGAACTTTATTAATCATGCAGGAAAATTGATGCCAGCTCGGGAACTTTCCAAAAAAGAATTGAAAGCACTTTTATCTGCTTAAAGTATATGTCTAACTCGTGTATTTTATTTGAAAATTTAATCAGACCTATAATTTCATATAGCAGTGAAATCTCATGATATAAGCACTTCACAGATCCAATATAAGTGGAAAAAATGTTGATATACTTTCATTCTCTAATAAGCCAGCTGATACCCAATAAAGGAGTAGAGCCACGAAGGTCCTAAATCGGCCCGGTATTTTCACTATTTTTTCAACTACTATAACTTGTAAAAAATTTAACTAAAACATGTTAAGGTATGATCAAACTTTTCATATCTGTAGGATTTAGCAAATTATTTACACCAAAGATTTATCATTGAGACTTTAAACAGGTCATACATTTAAAAATTCCTCATTTTTCAAACATTTTTACGGGTTTCTCTACATATTTCGTCGAAATTAGTATTGGCCACATTCCTCGACCATCGTAATTTTTTGATAATTAATTTATAATGCGATAATACACATTTCTATCACAAAATAATTTTGGTCGACAGGTGTGGCCCATTTCATATTCATCGATTTATACTTGAAAATCAGGGAAAACTGACACAAATTGTTATTTTTCACAAAATTGTCTATTTTTTACCTCACTGCTAATTCATTAAATATAAAGACTAATGAACATTAATGCAGCAAATACAAGTAGATATATCAAAGTTGAATTTTTGGGCCATTTTGGGGCCTTGGTGGCTCTACTCCTTTTGAAAAAGTGTTCTGGGTGTGCGCAAATCAGCATGTTATATTGATGCAAAAACTGAAATGGGTAGATTACCACTCGACTCTTTCTTTAAAACACGGGTAATTTGCTATTTTGCTAGAATAAACTCTTTAGATATAAACATATATCATTTGAAAACAGGTGCACGATAAAGGCACCCCTAGTTTTCTTTATTTTTCGATCTTCTGTTTGTTTAGATATAAAAATGTAAAAATATCAAAATAAAATCACAAAAAAAACTTTTTGGTGATTGAATCAGGGCGGTGAATAGAAAAAAACGGAAGAATTCGTGTTTAAATAAAGCTGAATCTTATTAAATAATTTATTGATCAGTGTTTACAAAAATAATTTAATACCATAATAAAGATAAGAAGCCAATAATTTGAATAAACATTTAATGTAGTAAAATAAATATAAATTGTTATACATTTTAATAAAACGTTTGTGTTTTGCCAGTGCATCATTCTCAACTACAAATCCAAAGTCAAAAGAAAAATAAGGATATAACTGTTATTAACGGTGTCTTCCCATTTATCCAACTTTTTAAAAATAGGTATTCCCATCTATCCAACTTTGATTTTGTTCACCTGTTGGGTTTTTATAAGGTGTCATGAAAAAATATGACAATAAATTTGTTCCAAATTACATTTGTACATGTAATTAGAAAATGTAAGTACAGATGTATATGATACTTGTTTTAGAAAATTGAAACAGGAAAAAAATTGATGGGATTGAAATAATAATAAAAAAATATTTTAGTTTTTTACAAAAATAATTTTCATTTCTCTGGGTTTCTTTTTCAAAGTAAAATAAAGAAAAATACTAATATCATCATTATATTTCAATTATTATTATTTATCAGTGAAAAGAAAAATAAACTTAGGTGAAATATTTCAATTTTATAAATATTGAATGTTTGAAAAATCTTTTTTAGCTCACTTGGACAAAGGCCATGTGAGCTTATGCCAACACTATGCGTCCGTCATCGTCCGTTGTCGTCCGTCGTCGTCTGTCGTCCGTTAACAATTTCAAAAATCTGCTTCTCTGAAACCACTGAACCAATTGAATTGAAACCTTGCAGGAATGATATATGACATGTTGGCAACAAACGATCTTCATTTAAAAATTATTCAATAAAAAACATGGCCGCTGTTTTTAAAAAAAGGAACATAGGGTAAAATCACTTAAAATGGCTTATAACTCAACAACCATAACAGATAGTCTCCCAGGAGTCTGAATCACCGCGGTCATGGCTGATGGAATGAAACTATTTTGGGGCATCTGAGGCACAAAAATCCAATTCAGAATCATCACATTGTTGATCCTTTAAGAAAACAAAGTCTTTATCAAATTTATACTAGGTTTATTCAGCAAGGCAAAAACACAAAATCTGACAATTAGGGGACACAACTTTCATAAGGGATCATCTGACAACTTCAGTCTAATGGCTATTTTGAAGAGTCAAATAAAGTGTTTAAACAAGCAAAAGCTATTCTCTATCTCCAACAGTTTTCCTTCTATTGGCAAACAACATGAAGACCCCCCACTATTTTGTACCTTTAAAGGGCCATGACCTCTATAAAGGGTTATCTGATAATTTCGACCCAATTGACACTTTTGAAAAGCTCAATCAGCAGAGGTTAAATCAGACAAAAGCTTTTCTCTATCTGCAATAGTTTTCTCTTCATAAGGCAAACAATGAAAAAAAACCGTTATTTTCCACCGTTAAAAGAGCCCGGAATTAACCTTATAAGGGGTCATCTGACAAATTCAACCCCATATATATGGAGACTGTTGTAGAGCTCATTCAGCTGAAGGTTTAAGCAAGCAGCAGCTTTTCTCTATCTGCAATAGTTTTCATTCTATAGGCCAAAAACATGAGAAAAAAACTGCTACTTTTCACCTTTGAAGGGACCTAACCCCTATAATGGGTCATCTGACTTCAAGTTTCTTAGTCAGCAGTCATAATTATAGATAATGTGTGCCAAGTTTCGAAGCAATCCCTTCAATAGTTTCAGTAGAGAATATTTTTAAAGAAACGTTAAAGACGACGACGACGGACGCCACGTGATGGCAATAGCTCACATGATCCCTTCCGGCTGGTGAGTTAAAAAAATAAACAAGAAAGAAAGAAAATACTTTTAATTTTCCCACAAAAAGAACTAAACTTTGTTTGGAACTTTGTTACAAATTCAAATTCACAAAAGAATGGTATGAAAACAGAAAGCACAAAGTAGCTTTACATTGTTTACAGTTGTTTGTGTTTTTTTTTTTTTCACTTTAACTGGACTTGAATGTTTCAACATCAGAAGTATGGTCATGTCTTTTTGCACAAGACCTTTAAAAAATAAGGGTTCTAAAATTTTGTTTGGTTACAGAGGCTTTAGTTTAAATAATTTTTTCCTTATTCTGCTGAAAGTAAAAACCCAATTTTTTTTGTTTTGTTTTTTTTTAAATTCTAGCTAAACATTTAAAAAAAATTCTTTGAGCATCAGAAGCTGAAAATTTCTTTTCCTCACTTAATCATCCATCATCAGAAGACAGATTGAGTGAGAACTTTGTTCATAACTTTAGTTTTACTTGAAAGTTAAACAAAAAATGGCTCAATTTTTGCTAGAAAATAGTGTTTATGTTTATCTACAAGTATCAAAAACTGGTCCAGATTTATATAAATAGATTATTTTAAAATTTTACCTAACCAATTTCAAAGAGCAATCTTTTAAAAAGCAATAAAATTCTTGTTGTAACATGGACTCTACAGAGTTTATGTTTATTGTTATAGACAATTAAAATAAAAATGAATAAAATGAAAATAAAAATTATCTTATGGACAAAATTTTCTGTTACAATTTGACCTTTAATACACACAACCCAATCTCCAATTAATCATCCTTTGTTCTTAATTGCCTTTGATCCCACTTATCCAACTTTGAATTTTTTATCTGTACTAACAATTTTTTAAAAAGTTGGATAAATGAGAATGAACCTTCCTTACTACCACATGTACCTTATCGTACAAAGTTTCTTAAACCTAGGACTTCAAATATACTTATCAAAGCTTTGCCAGTATATGTATTGAATATGTAAAAGGCATTTACCGAAAAAGCAAGGTCAAGATCTATACCGATATGGATGTAGCTTTGCCTTACTTCTACTGGGGCAAATGTATATCTAAACAACATTCGAAATCAAGTTACTGTTCTTTATTCAGATTAATCGTAATTGATCATGTATACCAAAATCCAAACCTGAATACTACAAAAATCATTCGTCATTTTAAGAAGTTATTGTTGGCATGATTTCGATAAAAACGTACCAGAACAGTAACTAAAAGTCGTAGGTTTCGATGTCTTTGCATAATAGAACCGGTTGTAGATTGTTGCATCAGATCTTCAATGAAAAGATGTGTAAAATTCCCTTTCACTTTAAGATTATAAGCCGTGGTGGACCGAAAGGGAAATTTAAGGTGGTTGATTCTTCAAAGTTTGTGTTTTTTTCGTGATTTCGGCAGAATTCGCTTGGAACCTGCAATTAATTTCTTCAAATGACAATAAGTGGAACTTCCCCTTTCAAAAATTCTTGAAAGTTCATGTATGTTAAGAACCAGGTGCATTATTAAGGCTCCTAAAACCGGGAACCCTTAGTTTACTTTATCTTTCGATCTTCTGTATTCTTAAGTAAAACAAAGAAATAATAGTTAATAAAATTAACTTTTAAAAAAAAACACAAATTAATACTTACTGTGGATTGAATCAAGGCGTCGAATTGAAATAAACACGGAAGAATTCGTTTTTAAATAAAACTTAATCTTATAAAGAAATTTATGGGTCAGTGTTCACAAAAATAATTTACAACGTACCACAATAAAGATAAGAAAGCAATAATTTGTGTAAATATTTAAGCTAATAAAATATAAAAATCCAACTGTGCTAAATTACTATTACACATTTTCATTATAAGCCAATACCGATACCAAAATCGATACGGAAACTGAATACGACTGTTCATAAAACATTTTTTGTAAACTTTAATTTCTGCGATCAAATATCATAAGTTAACCTTTCAAGGTCCAATTAATTTGTGAGCATGTTTACCCGACGAGTTTCGACAGTTTGATGGAGTTCCTATATTGCAGTGACAATTTCAAAAAACGTGCTTATTTTCGGAGTTTAATCAACTTTTATTGGTTAGAGTATACCTTAAGGCATCTTTTTGCCTTGTCGTAAAGATTTTCCACGGTGCAGTTTTGTTTTTTTTAATTTTTTTTTATTGACTTTTGTTTACATTACCTTTAAGAGGGCTAAACGGGGTTAAAACTGGTAAGTGATTTAGGTAGACTAATATTTCTGAATTCCAAAACTTCCATAATGAAGCGTGTTTATTGAAATGTTTTAAATCTTTTTCAAATTTAAAAAAGCATAAACAATTACTAGTAACATAATTTAGGTGTATTTCAGTTGAAATATCTCAATCAAAATATGTTAATGTCTGTGTATTCATCGTAAAACATGAGGCTTATTTTCATCGATTTGTGTTTTCCACTTTTAAAAATATGTTTGAAAATTAACGATGGTTCAAATTTGTCAAAACTTGTTTCCGGATTTCAATATAAACTTATACATGTATCATGACCGGTACGATTCAAAATTTATAAATTTGTTTATTTTGTACACATTTAAATGGTCTTAACCCTTAGAAAATCCACTTTGCTGACAAGAAATCATTATTTTGAGCAAAATGTGATAAAGCAGATTCTCTGAAAAATAGTTTTTGAATGTAAATAAAGGTAATAACAAAACTACCGAACTTGAATGATCAATCTCATAGTCCAGAGAAAATGACAAAAACGAATCGGTCATACCAGAGAATTGGTGGATCGCAATGGTCCTGACTTGGTACAGGCATTTCAAACGAAATGGTGGGTTAAACCAGGTTTTATGACACCAAACCTCCGTCTTCCATTGCGATATTAGGATCCGATAATGACCATAGAACACAACATAGTTGTGAGACACAATAGGGATATTGAGGTGATCATCTCAGTACAGCAGACCAGTCAAACACTAACCACCATATCTTTTAACTCAATTTTGAACAGCTACTAGTGGCTGATAAAAAATATAATATTCTATATAAGTTTTTCAAAATATCTAATGACCAAACTATTTAACAACAAACTGCAACAGTCCGATATTGTAGTTCAAAAAGTGGAATAGCGCCACATTTTGAAGTAAAATATCGGACCGTTGCAGTCAGCGAATGTCTTCAAAATTTTATTAGCTCGTCTTGTAATACATTGAAAATTTTATAACTCATTTACATGCAAGTTTTCGACTGAATGATGGCACTAAAATTGAAATTAATACTAGTAAGTCAGAGGAAAAATAAACGGAAACAACATTGTTTTCCAAATTATTGCATTTTGATTCAAACATAATAAAAATGAAAAAGTATTTAATCTTAAAAGACAAACTGTTTATCCTCCAAAAACGTCATGACAGAACAGTAATTCTTTGAAATGTGCATGAACATTGCATCATACCGTCTGTTAGAAAGTCAGCAGTTCAACAAGTTATCAAGGAAAAAAGAGAGAAAAGACGATCGCGCAAGCTTTCAAATCGTGTTTTAGTTTTAATCAAATGATAGCTAAGTTACATTGTTTAAAATATATTTCAATTCCACCAGACTTTTCAAACCTGTCCATAAAGTATTTTATTTTAGCAAAACATAGATATATCGTCTCTGTGTGTGTTCCAATCTGATACACCGAGTGTACAGTAAATATATATGTTATAATATTTAACAGAGTACCGCTATAAAACAAGACAAGAACTTTTTTTGTAATTCTATTAGTAGAATACGAACCTTAAATCAAGATTCGCAAGAAAAACTCTTAAAATTTGATTCAAGGTTTATGATATTTATAAGCACAAAGACTCTATTCGTTACACTGACAAGTCGTATGCCTCGCGACGACATTTGGAGCGAGAGGCATTAAGGTGTACTCATGTCCGTCCGTACGAACCGTACATGATAATGATTTGAAATTTGGCAGGGTGGCCGTTCAGTATGACATTCTGTATGCCTTAAGCGACTTTCAGACCAGAGTGCTTTCTTGTTTGGACTGTGTCGATATGAAAATTTATGTAAAATTTTCATCAAGCTTTTTCATAGACCGTATTTAAGAATGATATGAAAATTGGATATCAATATCAGTATCACAAACTACGTATAAAGCGATTTTAGGACTTTTTGGACTTCTACTCCTCGTTTAGGGCCTAGCGCGGGGCATCCGTGTCCCATTTTGTCTTTAATTGGTTATATAAATAATAGTTATATCAACAACAATTAAAAATATTTCAAAAAATTATAGATTATTCAGCAATTAACCAGCAATCTTAACTTATACATAGACTATTGCTTACTGTCATAGCATGATCGTCAGACTGATAAATTATATATTTCTGAACATCTATTTCACATTTTATAATCTTCTATTGGTGCTTCTCACTAGCTGCCATACTGATCGAGCTTGTATCGACATATCTAAACCACTAGTTGATGGTCCTGGTTCAGGATCCAAGTCTTAAACGTAAATGGTATCTCCAGGTTCAAATCCTAGTGTGTCCAGATCCAATCTTTTAGAACTTATAAGACTTATAAGAGAGGCTGAACTTGTGCTTTTGGCCGTATAGTATGTTTTTTTTTGTTCTACACTTATGTAACCAGGTGACTTCGTTAAATTTTGTGTGGTTTGGGTTTGTTTTGCTTAGGTTATGTGCTATAATAAGTTAGCCCAAGTCCGCTGCTTTTGAAAGAAACCATATTTTCACAGGGTTGTTTCTCAGTTTTTGTTAAAATTGCCGGTGAATAAGATCTAAAAGCTTTTGATATGATCGGTCTTCAATGAATCTGCATAGTTGATCAAACCGAATACCCTTCCCTGAAAAAAAAGGATCTTGGTCTCTTCTCTGTTGTGCTTTTTTTCAGAGCTGGTTTGGTTTGCGATTTCCTTTTGATGCTGATCATGTTAACAGAGCTGGTGACCATTTTGTCATTTTGAAAAAAAACTAGCTCCAATAATACGTACAGTTTGTTATATTATAGATATGTTATATGGACTACCGGTATATAGTGAAGTCGACCATAGTTATATAGTGCTGTAATTTGGGGAGGAGTGTTTAATAATTTATATGACTATTAAACTTGACTACTCGTTTTGATAAATTTTATTTATGTTGGATTTGAGGTTTTCTAAGTATAAGAAAAAGCTACAAAACGGTGATTGGTAAAGATGAAAGAAATTTACACGCTGTCAGGCCATGGCATGGGTATTTTATAAATGTAATGGTCTTCATAAATTTTGATGAAATCCTTGTTATAAGTTGTATACACTTTGAAAAATAGTTTGGAATTAGTAAATATAAAAAAAACTCGTATAACTATTCAGAAATTCCGGAATAAACATAGAAATTTGAAAAATGCATCTAGAAGGAAAAGGTGCATAATTCAAGCAGTAACAGAGTTATGACCCCTCATTATTTACTCTGTTCGTTTAGTATTTGATTAAGGTTTCTTAAATTTTAAAAACAAAATCACAAGCTTTTTCAAAATATTGACATAAGCGTTGAAATTTTACGAATAATTGCATGCTGACAATTTGACCTTTGACCTCTGATCACAGACTTTTGCAGACTTGTAACCTTTACGACCACTCAAAATGAATGTAGTAAGTATCCGAAGAGGTATGATTCAGCCGTGTGTCAGGGTGGTTGATTAAAATTTGAAATTGACACTTTAAGTCGCTTCACTATCACTACCATAATTTTAATACATGTTTGCAGTTGACTGAATGTAATGTAATGGTTTCCAAAAAGTTTTTCTTTCAACAATCGTCATTGGTGTGAAAATTCAAAATCATATCGGATTAAATGACTTCAGATTGATTTAATTAATTTTTAGCTGTTTTTTGTTTTTAGACGGTATTCCTCGATATACCTTTTGTATCTCATGGTAGTGTTGCGTTTTATGTTTCTACCGAGCCTTAAAATAACAATGGAAGAGGAATGTATGGCGCAGTAAGGCCTGGCTTAACCCATCATTTGTTTGGTGCCTGTACCAAGTCAGATCGTTGCAATCTTCAGTTTCTCCGGTCAGTCTTTGTAATTCTTCAACACTTTAGATTATCAGCCCAGTTTAGTAAGTTTGTAATTACCTTTTTTTTTCGTCCAATTTTATGTATCAATCCGGATGAAAACGCATCGTTTGAATGGCAAAGAAAGCCTATTTTCTCTGTAATACAGCAGCATTCCCTTTTTCTGAGAAAGATTCTCTCATTTTTTTCTATTCATTATTGGATATCGGTCAAGATATCCAAGATTAAATCATGTAATATAAGAGTGCTCCTATTTCATCAACATATTTTAAAAAGGGTGTAAAAAGGTAAAAACGATACCACCAAACTTGGAGGTTAAATCCCAAGTAAAAGAATACAATGCACTAATATGTGTTGCAGAAGAAACTTTCGCACTCTCTTCTGGGGGGCAACTGGCATTTAGAAGCACTGTGAGAAAAGAGCAAAAAGAAAATTCGACAATGGTGTTTACTGCTGCATATGCCTTTTATTTTGTCTGCTTTTTGAGAAAAAAATATGGAGTTTTCTTTAAAGGTATTTACCTATCATATGATTATAGAAACAAATTTAAACAAGAGGCAAAGTGTCAATGAGCCATTAACATATTATATGTAAGAAAGGACATGACAAAATCAGTTGATAAAGGAGAAAACGGATACAAAAAGTGAAATTATATATACAAAACAACTTGGACTTAAAATTTCTTAAAGGCGACGTTTTACTACATAATGCTAAATCTCTGCTAATACAGGTGTTATTTATTCAAAACCTGCACTGAGAGCCGGACATTTGCTTCATAAGCGCTGTTTTGCTTGGTGGTGTTTATAATGTGATTTTCTGCTAAGTAACAAAATATACTCCATATCCCTTTTTTATCCTTCTTATTTCAGTGGCAATCAAAACTCTTCTCCGATCCCCGATTGGCGTTGTGTCCCCATTTCCCCCACTTCTTCATCATTTTATATTCATATCATCACCCCTTTAATGTTCATCTCCTAGATAGAGCAGAAATTGTGCTCCTAGGGAGTAAAGCAATAAGTGAATATGTTACTTTACTTTTTACGCATATGTATTTAAGCATGTTAATGTATAACTATTTTATTTTCTGCTTGGAGGAATATTTCTGACATACTTTTTCTTGTTGTTGCAATTTAGAATTTAAGGAAGCCCATCAAAGCCAAAACAAATTATATGGAGATTCCTGGGAACCGATTGGTGTACTCAAACATTATAAACATGACGTTGATGTAATTTTACTTTTTTGCCGTTGCAACGATATGTCAAGAGGTATTTACATTCAATTTTCCCTCAATTCCCGTCAGGTTTTTCTCGGAAATCGTATGTGGTATTAATAATATGCTGGGTTGTTTGGTATGACGAAACGCGCGTCAGGCGTAACAAAATTTATTGTCTGGAACTTTGTTGTCATTTGTATTTCGATTACCGTTAGGATTTTCTCGGGAATCGTATGTGATAATAATAATATGCTGGGTTGTTTGGCATGACTAAGCGATTTTCATGCCTGTCAAAATCCTTCTTAATGTTTTAAGATCTTTTTACAACTTTTCTGGTTTTGTAATGTATTTTAGACTATTAATCTTATGCGATTTAGATGACCAAGGTTAGAAGTTATGACCCTTAAAAGTTTAAAGTAGAAAAATGCTTTTATTTCTTGGCACTGTTGTAAATTGTGCTTCAAAGTTCTACAAAGTGTTGTTAAAGACTTTTTTCATTTAAAGATTATACGCATCATAAAACATCAGGTGAATATTTCAGTCTCCTGGGAGCATCTAGTTTTTTACAGGGAATGACAAAAGTTGAAATTTCGAAAAAATGTCATTACAAAACATATTAAGTCTTTCAAAAAAGTCATCGTACTGTAAGTATTGTATAAAATGCACCTAATTTTTGTCCTGGCAATGACCTTTTAAGTATCAAAAGGACATAGGCAAACAAGAATGAGTCAAACTTTAGCATTTCAAAAATATTTTTTTCTGGTGAATGCGAATAAAGTATTCCAGCTTTAACGACCTACAGAGACTTAGAAAAAAGCAATTCATTTATCTCTATCTGGAAAGCTTGAACATCGAGGCCAGTGAAGTTAGTGATCCTGTAGGACTTTACAGTGCATCACCAGGATGGATATATTTTAACAACCAATGAGTACATGACAAAAATACGCTTTTATTCTTGTGCATATTTGGAGAGGTGTATATTTTGACACTATTCTAGGCATTTATTAAATTGAGTGAATTTTTATATTTACAAAATTAAACGAGCAATCACAATATTAAAAGAAACAATATCATACGCATATACCTCGTTTGAAATTTCGAAATATTCTGAAGTACAATCATGAACTGTTGTTTAATCTCTTTTACACAATGATGAATTCTGATTCTTGGACAAATGGAAGAACAAATGTGCATTCGAATATTAACTACAATCAACTCACTGACCCACCCTAACCCCACCCATCCCACAAAAAAGAAAAACACAAAACAGTAGACACAGACATACAACCAAATTGCCATCAATAAAGCAAACTCGCGTCAAAATCATTAGAATAAATATCAAATAGATTACCAGTTGCTTTGTTCTCATACAAAGTTATGAAAATAATACCAAAATATTTATCATACAGTGTATATACATTTTTTATTACATTTGCGAAATATATATGATCTAATTATAGTGATACCCCCGCTCCCCAACTATGTCGTGTAAATACCTAAGTTTTCGGTTAACAAGAAGTAAATGGCATAAAAGCATAAAAAATATATACACCATATGGCACTATATAATAAAGCTGTTTACAAAATATCAGAGCTTTACTTCATGTAGTTGCTAGGAAAAGTGCGACGGAAGTTTTGCATTTATGTCTATTACGTGTAAAACCCTAATTATTCGGTAAACAGGAAGTAGACAATCTAGGACCATATATACTCGGTATATGCCATATGGTACTATAAGATAAAGCTGTATAAAAATATCAGACCTCTTCCTTTTGTAGCTACTTGACAGAAATTTTGCATGGGTGTTCATATGTGTTAAAACCTAAATAATTAACAGGAAGTAAATGACCTTTGAACATGAAATCGGTATATATGCTGAACAATTAATGTATATCAAATAACATAAAAATATTCATATATCATCTCAAGAATTTGTTAATGTATATGAACTATATGTTTTTATAATAAAAACAAAGGCAACGCTTGCATATAACGATTAGCAGAAGGCGAACCCTTTTAAAATTATCTTTTCTTATGATTAATGGTGGTATTAATACAAATGACTTGTTATATTCTAATTTTGTTATAAATGATAGTCTAAAATTTGGATACTGTTTTTATGATAATTTTTTATTATTATCAATATCAATACCAATGGGTGGTCTAGCAAAGCATATCAACACCCGTCAGCATTTTTGAGGTACCCATTTCCTTTTGTGGACTTCTTTAAACTAATCTTATCCATTGTTACAACCTTATTCATAGCTGCAGAAATTCATAACAATGATATAGACTGAAATTATTGTAAAACAATAAAGATAACGACGACACAGGACAACATCATCATACTATAATTATAATTTATTTATTTATTAGATTAACAGATCAATGTTTATCATCATGACTTTTTTCACTAACAAAACACGCAACTTCTAAGTTGTTATATTTGTGGGTCTCTGTACAAAGTCATTTGATTGTATATATTTGAAAGTTTGAAGTTCAACTCAACATGAAAATAAAGATTGATTTTCTTTCTGCTATTGTTTTTTGTCGGGTGTGAAGATTTTAAATGACCATCAATTTATTTAATTTCATAAAGAAAGCACTTTCCATGTTCACCGACAACACAAAGTTGATTTTTCATCTTGTTGAAACAAAGTCCCCACGGCTCTTTGATCCCGTCCTTACCAGACAGTATCGTTCTACATCTTTGTCCATCAGGAGATATCATTAGAATCTGATTCTTTCCATAAGATGCCAGGTAGACGTTACCACTGCCGTCTACAGTAACACCGAAAGGACAATTGATCAATTTCCTGTCTTCATACTCCCACTTATTCTCTCCTTTGATTGAATAACATTGCACGCTTTTCTTATCTGCCCTTGTATGATATAACATATCACCAGCCACTGCACAGTATGAATAAAAGTCATGTCTTTCCCGTATAATTGTTTTTTGTTCTCCAGTAGACATGTCTATGGAAAAGATGTCTTTCGTATCCTTATTACCACAAACGTATAGCACTCCATCTTGATAGGACAATCCATAACACCATCCTACATCAAAGGTCTTGTCTACAGTGCCAGTGTTCACATCTATTATCTGTACTCCTTTGCATGTAGATACAGCAATAGTTCTGTCGTCTATGACTGTCACGTCGTTTGGATCTCCATATCCTCCTATGATGGGAATTTCTTTCTCTTTAGTACCAGATTTGGTTAAAATGATAACATGACTGTTACCACTATCAGCAACGACGACTTTGTCATTTGGAAATACAGAATTACCTCTTAGTTTTGATCCTTGGATGATGAACTTTGATTTTAAGTTGATGATAGCATCTTTAAATTTGATTTTGTTCGGCTGGGGGGAGGAAAGAAAAAGTTGAGCCTGTTTGTCTTTGTCAGATGTCAGACGAACGGCACAAGGTTTTGAGATGACAGACACTGAACCAAACGTTTGAATATCGGACATAATGTTTTGTATTTTATCGTTGATGCTGCATTGTAGTTCGTATATGTTAAAGGAACCGTCCTTCAATAAATGTTCCATGCACGTTTTCTCCTTCTCCATGATTTTTTCTAATTCCCGAGTTCCTAGAAAGGTTTGTAAATCAGAGGCGTACTGCTTTAACATGGTCGTCTCTTCCAGCTTATGTTTTACCATGTCTAGTTTGGCTGTTAAATTTGCCAACGATTCTTGAAATTTCTTCGTCTGATTTTCTTCTATACTGTTTAATTCTCCGAGTATCCTTTCTTCTAACTTGTCAAAGTGCTGGTTAACATTTTTACGTTCAGTGTCGATCTTCTCTTTAATTTCTCGTTTCTGTTTTTGTATCTCTGAAATATTTTGACCACGTTCTGATATGATCTTTTCTAAGTTGGATGTAATTTCCTTCATGCTTTTTTCAACCTCGTCTATCAAACTGGACGTTTTTGCCGTTTTGATAGCTTCATCTAGCAGTTGTAACTTCTGACAGGATTTATGAGTGGTTCGGATACATTCCGGACAACAAGGTGTGCCATGACTGGTACAAAAATGGTAATATTTCATCCCATGGTCCTGGCAAAGTGGAGAGATATTGAGTACCGACTCGGGTAGTTTTCTATAATTTTCTATGCTTATAACCGTATGATCAATGGATAATTTAGCCACACTATGATGACCATTACAATCTTCACACAACATATCATGACATTCAATACACCAATAGTTTGCAGGAGTCGATTTGTTGCGGGCGTCACATGGTCTACAGCTACTTGTATTGGACGCAGCCATCTCTAGATACTTCCTTTGACAGTACTGTTCTGAAAGGACACAAAATTATCGATATGGTTTAGAACAACAATGTTTTACAATGTTCTAACTGATAGTAGTATCTTGTACCTCGACATTCAAACAGTTTAGCAATTTATCAAGTAGTTCGATAGACATTTTAACAACAGATATGACCGCTGAAAAATACTTAAATATTAAAAATACAAAATTAACTTACAAATTAAATGATCATGTTTTTTTTCTTAAAATCTGGTTAATCTTCTTACGTCCTTTTTATGTTATCTGCAAAATAAAAGTATAGAAGATAATGAGACGTCGGATAAGTGTACTCGACAAAATACATAATATAATGAAACATAATACAACTGTACGTTTGAGGCCGAATATTAATCTGCACAAATGCCGTCCATGGAGAATTGACAAAGCATTCATAAGTGGACTTTCCATCCACATATTTACAAGGAAACCAATATCTATTTTTATTTTCAAAACTATACCAATAATTGCAACCCCTTTTGGTCTTTAACTAAGGGTATCTGCTACGCTTCATTTTTGTTTTTTGGCCACTACCTTTATGACGGGGATGGGCGGGGTGGTAGAGAAAATCATTCTAAATTGTGAAAATCCATTTATATTTGTTAAAAATTGATGAGAAACAAAATGAAAATCGGAAAAATAAATAAAGTTTCGATTTTGACCCTTTCTGGTAAAAGTTAAAAAAAAAGCAAAAACATAAATCCTTCATTTTGGAACCACTATACTTGACGAGGATTAACTTGCAAGAAATAATTTCAAAATCGATCCAAAAATAAAAAAAGAAAGTTGCATGTCTTGTCCTTATTTGGGCACCTTTTTCTAAGTAAAAAGGGGGAACCCCAATATAAATACATTTCATCCTTTTATGAATGCCTTAAAATTATGCCATCTTCAGACCCATAAAAAGAATGTGTGTTTTTGATTTCATGTCTGAAAAGACGGACAAGGTATGTAGACATTTTTTTTAATTAAATGTTTTACTTTGAGTGAAGG